>VCKU01000003.1:14873262-16091578 GCA_005876895.1 Drosophila azteca | reverse complement strand
CTTGATAGCGAACGGAATGCGACGTTAAGGCAACTTCGCTGGCTGTTACACTACTCGATGAAATTCAACTTTTTTTTCCGTTGTCGCCCAAAATGACTTTCAGATAAATTCGGAGATTTAAAATGTTTGTAAAGGATTATGGTTTTTTTTTTTTCCCAGTTTTAATTTTTTTTTAAGAATTTTTAAAAAATTAAAAAATTTTAAAATTTTCTTACATAACTTAAGTTTCCTAAAACTAGTTGTATTGACTTTGCAGTCAAACGCTTGTAGCTTAGCCGTTTTATCCATCGATTTTTTTAAGCGATACCTTAAAAGACGCCTAATTAATGTGTCTATCTAAAACTAAAAACGTTAGCAATCAAATAGTTTTTCAAAGTGAAAAGTCGGGAAAAAAGTTTTATATATCTTCCAGACGTTAAGTTGAAGCTACAAAGTGTCTGGGTCAGATTTATAGCTGCATTTGTCAGCTTTTCAAAACTGCAATACAACCAGTTATAAGAACTTACATTATGTGAATACGGAAATTCTTCTAAATCTACAGAAAAAGTCATTTTGGGCGACAGCAGAATGTCGTGCTGACTAGTGTAATGAATGAGTTTCCCTCCTTGCGGGGCATAGAACCTGCAAAGTTTTGTAGAGATGATAACTCAATCTTGGCCCATTCTGCAACGATAGCTTGTTGTTGGTGTTAAAAAATCATTGTTGCCCGGGCAACATGAATCGTCGCATTATCCTGCTAAAATGTCCATTGATCGCCATGGGAATACTCAGCAAATATTTAAGCTCACTATCAACCAATTCTATATATGCTTGTGCATTCATCCGGCCGGATATAAAACCTATTGGGGACTTGTCTTTAGCACTAAAGGCAGCCCATATCATAAGCGATCCACCGCCATGGTTCCGTTTGTTACAAGTAGCCCGTGGATGATGCGGATCTCTCCAATATTTATGATGACCGTCTGGACCGTCGAAATTAATTTTTTCATCACTAAAAATTATATTTTCAAATTTGACGTTTGCCATTTTTTTTTGATATGTGAGGTAAAATTTTCGTGCAAAAATTTGGCGCACACGTTGTCTGGTGATTGTTAATCCGGGTTCTGCTTTCATTTTGTTGCAGCTCATCATATATTCAGTTGCTAACTGACGCATGTGTCGTTTTGTACGGTTGCTAATGGTTGATACTGGACCAAGGCGACGATTTATGCGGTAGCCGTCTGGATTCTTTAAGAATTCGAAATAGTATTTTGATGTCGATTCAGTAGTGAAGCGATTCGATCAGTTTTCATGCCGGCTAGTTTCATTCCCTTGATCCTTCCCTGTTCTTCCTCACAATTCAGTACCACGAGGCATTTTCAATTAAAAATGCCATTTATTTTTAATGTTTCGGTGGGTTTGATGCATTAAAGTGCTTACATACTAAATCAATCGGCTTAGCACTTTACTGAAACGACTTTCAAAACATAAATATGCATGAATGCACACATATATTATTTTCTACGTAGAGCGCGGCTTTGATTTCTTAGCTAAGCTAACGGTACCCCAAATTGGCCGAAAGAAGACGAGAATTTGTAGTAATTGAACACACAACCTATATCACATATCACACATATAGTCATTTCACTAAGGTATGTATAGCTTCAACTAAGCCGACAGTGTATCCTGCCATGCGGATTCTGGCGAAAACAGCTCAGATCTAAGTTTGGAAAGCTTCTGCTCACACCCGCATTCGACTACTATTTGTAGCTATAGTTTGCCAAATGCCTTAGAGTACACAGAGCAACAGCTAGTGTTCTTACTTTTTAAGGGCCGATAAAATTGATTGAATAGGACGTTTTTTATTTACACCTATTTATATATTCTTAACTTAATACCTATATAAATATAATGTCATGTTGATCAATTTTTTTTAAGTTTTATTTTGAGCTAATTTAATTAATTGGCCGTTTCGCATTGCATCTACCCAATCATTGTAACGTCAATGGGCCTCTGATAAAAAATTATTCCAGTTTGAAAGTCTTCCAAACACACTCGACAAGTTATTTTCGCAGTGTTTCTTCCTTTATCCCTGAAAAATGAAAGATGTAATTTGAATACAAGAATTTCAAGCCATCCATATTAAAACCATGAAAAGCCATGAAAGAAACCATGAAAGGTTCCCGACTTTAAAGTTTAAAAAAGATAACTGCCATTTCATATATGTATATACATATATACATATGTCTACCATATTTATAAATTTTGCTGATACTATCTTAGCTAGTATCAGCTCAACTGTTTTGACTTTAATTGATTAAGAACATCTTTCAAAAGACTGAAGTGCTGTCTAAGGTTAATTTTTAGGAGTGGGACCATTCTATATATATTTTTATACAGAAGATTTTTATAAAAGATTTTATGTTTCCATTTCATTACATGTTGTATTTACATGTCTTCTCTACATCTAAAATCTATATCTACATATATCTGCCTGAGAAAGACTTCAAAAGAGAGACGGAATGATTGAGCGCGTGGCTACGGTAGTGGATACGATCCACTGAAATTTAATTTACTCCGTCTGACTATGATAATAATCCGATCTGATTCAGATTTGTTGTCTGGTAGATATGATCATTCTGATAAAATTTTAAAACAAATTTGATTGAGTGTAATTTTACAGGAGTCGGTATACAAAATTTGGTTGATCTAGCTCTTATAGTCTTTGAGAACTCTACTCTCATTTCGACGAATAGACAAAACCCACAGGGTCGCGTGTGAGATAGAGTGAGAGGGAACGAGGACTTTCGAAATGGTTTTCTTCATAGTGGCTATATTAATGATCAGATCTGATCCAGATTCAACACTCTGATAGATATGATCATTCTCTATGATTCTGCGTTTTTTTTTAGTTTTCTCGTACCTTCAAAATTATGTATGTATGCCACAGTCTTTCGTCCGTTGTGTAGGTGGAAGGGGGCTGGGCGAAAATTTGAAATTTACTTGGAGTAGTGTGATAACACCGGAGACTGAATACAAATAAGGTTGCACTAGATTTAATAGTCTCTGAGATATAGGCGCTAATGAAGACGGACGGACGGACGGATGGACAGACAGACATGGCTATATCTACTAGGTTATTGATGCTAATCAAGAATAAATTAATCATTCACTTTCACGACAAATCGAACATATGTACCCCTATACACTTCGAGTATAAAAAGTGATAGATTGTTTGTTAAAATAGTGTCCCACTAATACCAAAAAAATTAAAAAAAAAATACAACGGGCCAAAAGCGGCCTAAATTTGCTGGCTCCTAGTGACCCTGGCAGCCGCTATGACCTAGTGTCCCACTGGGTCGAACAATTCACCATACAGAGAAATTAAGTACGAAGTAGGCGTTCATAATATCATAATCTGTGGAATGAAATCTCTAATACACCACGTAATTTGCTATATTTTTACTCTAGATGGCTGCAATACACATTTGTGCGTGGTTTGAAGATAGTTACATTTTCACTTCACAGGACTTTTCATGGTTGCAGAACGGACAGTTAAATTGCTGGTCGAGTGGTTCTATATTTTTTCTTTTTGGTGGCGGCTTTCTTTTTGACTTTCTTCGCCCCATTGTACAAACAAATTTAGCTTAATCAAATTGAGTAAATTGCTACCACATATAAAAAAAAAGTAAACTGTATATTGCATTTGGAACAATGGTATAAAAACACTGAAATAATGTTTCAACCACGAGTTCAACCAAAATGAATTATTCACATTATAGCCTGTTCCCAAAGAGGACCAACCACCATCCATTTTGGATGCCCCTAATAGCCTATTCACACTGGGCACCGTTTACCGTCTATTTCCTAAACGCACCGTTTATCCAGCACCGCGAAATTCAGTAATATCGATACTATCGATAAGAATTCGTGGATTCCGTTTACGTTGCTGGATACTGGCTCCAGGAAAACACAAACGAAAAATTACTGGCTCAGTTTTTTTTATATGAAGTTTGGCAGTAATTTTTCGTTTCCACGGTGCTGGATACCCAGCTTAACTCTCAAATCTTAGATCAATTAGATGCCAAAGTTTAATTTTCATAAATGTATTATTTATTCCTTATTTTTTTTTTTCCGGAGGAAGGAGTAACAAAAAAAATAGTTTTTTTTTCAGTCATCTGAATAGGTTCAAAGTACAAAAAAATAAAATTAATTAGAAAATAAGGCCCATTTTCATATTTTTTGTTTTTTACTTCCAGTTTAGTATCTTTTTAAAGAATTTTAATTTAAGTTCAATAATGTGTGAAATATGTGTTGGAAATAACTTCAAATACACGGGTGGGTAGGGAGCAATACAAACTTTGTAATATTTGCAATGAAATTGTTGTCCAGGCCGCTTAAGTGGCCGCAACTAAAGTTTCCTTGCTGTCAAATTGTCTGCCTCCTTTATATACTTTACGAAATAACAATCCCCACACATTTTCCATTATATTAAAGTCAGGCGAATATGAAGGCCACTCTGGAAGTTACAAATTCAAGGTCGCAAGTACAATAAACTGATACAGATTCCACACCATTACGCCTCCTTCACACGAGTGACAACGACTCAGGAATTTCTCTTCTTTTCGATATCATGGTAATAATAATTGTAACCATCTGGGCCGTCTAAATTAAATTTCTTTTCGTCGGCAAAGACTACGTTGTGCCATTCCTTCGTCCAGCCCATGTGCTTGCGCGCAAATTGCAGTCATGAAGCTTTACGTGCATCATTTAAAGGTGGCTATTTTTTAGGTTTCAATCGTTTAAGATGATCAGCCTACAAAATCACACGTGTTACAGTAGACACACTTGCAAATTTCCTTTATTTTCGGTGCTGAGAGACAACAACAATATGTCTCCTGTCTGTCAGAGATTTTGCAATGACTAAGACCACTTTCATTATAGGTTTCGATTTGCCCTCTTTCGTACTCGAACAATTGCTCCCGGCTACCCATTTCTCATTAAACATAAAGAAAATGTATTAAATTTTGAAATTGCAAAAAAAAAAGTGTGTCAATATATCGCCAAATTTCATCAAAAACTGAAAATCATTCAACGGAACCTATTCATTTTAACCAAAAAAAAAATGCATAGAATTTAAGGAAAGATATAAGAAAACAGAAAATGCAATGTAACGTTACTTAGTAATATGTACATTACAAGCGCACAGTGATTCGAACAAATATAACATTGCAATGAATTAAAAAAAAAATGTATACATTCAATGTGTATTAATCATGAAAATGCACGCGATATTATGTGAACCTATTCAGTTGATCGGCAGTGTATAACTGGTTGTATTGAACTTTGCAGGTGTGAAAAGCTGACAAATGCAGCTATAAATACGACCCAGACACTTTGTAGCTGCAGTTTAACGTCTGGAAGGTATTAAGCTTTCAAATTCAAATTATATAATTAATCCCCAAAAATTTATCTTTGAAAACTCAGGAAAAGTCGAAAAAAAAAGTTAAAAAGGTGTCGTTTAAAGGTATCATTTATAAGAATCGATGGATAAACGGCTAAGTTGCATCAGTTTAAAGCATGAGAATTAAAAAAAAACTAAAACAAGGAAAAAAGACGCTATTAAAAAAAAATTAAATATCCAAATCTATCAGAAAAAGTCATTTTGGGCTAGAGCGGAAATGTCGTGCTGAATAGTGTTATTATAAATATAATATATAAGATTTGAGAAACTTTTTAAGATTGTCGTAAACAAAACCGATTTGAATCAAATTGAGCTACTATAATAAAAACTGTTAAATGATCTTTCTGTTTATATGCCCTTGAAGAGGGTATTAAAAAACTGGTCATATTTTTGTAAAAGATAGAAGGGGACATCTTCCACCGCCTAAAGTGAATCATTCTTATGTATTTTAATATTCTTAAATTGCCTGCTACTCTCAGTTATGAAGGTTTGTTCTTTCCAAAATAGGCATGTTCAGCCCCCAAAAGAACAACGGGCAAAAAAACCATATATTGTTAGAAAAATGTTTTATACCCGGTACTCGAATAGTATAAGGGTATGTCATTGTTAAACAATATTCGATTTGTGTTGAAAGTGGAAGTGTGTAACACCCAGAAAGAAGCGTTTCCGACGCTATTAAGTATATATTCTATATTCTCAACATCAAAGTCGAGTCGATATATCCATGTCTGTCTGACCGTCCGTCCGTCCGTCATCATGACCACCCTGATCTCACACCTAGAGCAACCCAACTTTGTGTCCAGACTCCTGTGATTTCACACAACTGTATTTAAATAGTTCGACCAGCCCCCTTCCGCCACAAAAAGCGCGAACATCTGTGGCATCCACAGTTTTAAAGATACAAAAACCCAAAAAACGCAGAATTTAAGAAAATTACGAGGTAATCTAGGTTACCTCGGAAAAAATATATCAAATTTTTTAAAAATTCTTAAAAAAAAACTTAACCTGGAAAAAAACAACATTCTTTAAAAATGTTTAAACATCCAAATCTTTCAAAAAAAGTCGTTTTGGACGACAGCGGAAAAGTCGTGTCGACTAGTGTAATCTAAAGATATCTATAACAATGTGATCAAATTACCTTGCATTCCATTTATGGCATCCAAACCGCCTCAGAACACTAATTCTAGGGGCCAAGCTACCAGCAAGAAAGCTTTCATTGTGAATAGCGCTAAAATGTGCCATATCAGCGCCGTTTTCTGGTATCTCCTGAATATGACAATTGATGTAAAATTCATTTCGGCCATGGTAAACTTCATTTTTTTTCTGAGCTTTCATATGTATAGGAAGATCCCAAGGCTCCGTAGACTCAGCATGGTACCAAATAAATATAAAATCATTTACTTCCTGCGAAATCCATTTTTTAACATTGGTACGTCGAGGAACTGTAATCATAATCATTCAAGCAAAATCGAATTAAATAGTAAAATACTTACTCGAAGTGCTGTATGGAATATTATTGCATCCTCCGTCTTCACCCCGGAAACTCCATTGGTGAAATGGGCATTCAATGTTATCACCAACAACTCGTCCACCAATTCCTAAGTTAGCTCCTAAATGGGGACAGTATGCATCCAAAATAAAAACCTTATGGTCTTTTGTACGATAGACGACAAGTTTTTCTCCCAAACATGCTATAAACTTTGCTTCACCGGGTGGAAGTTTCGATGATTCTAGAATACCATACTAACCGTTTGGGAATGGTGGCGGCATTTCATTTGAACTGTTTTTTCTCGCTTTTCGCATGCGGTTTATTGCATCGCGTTTATGATCATTACGACAAAAATATTCTGTGGTGAACTCTTTGGAGTAACTTACATCGTCCAAATACTAAAAAGAGGTACAGAAAAACAATTTAAAGAAACTTTATGATCTTTGTTTGAGGCAAAGATATCTCACAGTTCACTAAAGACAATATAAACACTAAGATGTGCCACGCCATACAAAATTTTCAAATTTTCGAATACAGCTCTGAAAAATTGTCATTCACAACGAAAAAATGGAATTCACTGCAAATATGTAAACGATGACTGACAAAAATAACTGATATTCTGTAGCAAATGGCAAGGAGCCAGGAAGTTTTTTTATAGCATATGCTCAATATTTAGTTAGAGATGCTATAATTCCTTCGGGAGAAGAATGCGAATAAATGTAGTTTTAAACACATTTTAGTTGTTTTGCAATGGAAGGTCTGAATGTATCTGAAGATAAATGCAGATCGCCCTGTTCAGGCTACACACTTAAATTAAGTAGAACCCAATTTATAGAGCTGTTGCGTATTTTCTCCAATATTGCCGATGCTTCGATCTGTTGTGCTAGGCTCGAATTTTGATATATTGTCGAATATCTGCAACTTTCTGGAGAACTGATGTTTACATACGCAAATGTATATATAAAGATACTTGTCTTGTACATAACAATTTACTTTGATTGCATTTTACTTACAACTACCCTACAGTACCACCCGTGAGCGATGACGAAAATGAAAAATATCTATATTATTTAATGTAACCAGGTGAGTGCATGGTTTAAATAAACAAAATGTGATGTACGTGTCGTAAGTAATGAAAATATCAGTTTTATATCATTTTAAATTTGTGAAATATTGAATAAACTGAGTTCAATGTATCGCTGCATTCGCTTTGTATTTATTTATTCTTCTTTTATGTTCTTTAATTTATGTGTCCTTATGCCCCGACTAATATGTATAGTATGGATTAAAAGAAGAATAAAAAAATATATATAATGTGAATGTCCAACAGTCCAACAACAAAAACAGAAAAGCAACATTTATAACCGTGTTTTGTTTTTGTTTTAGGAATAATGCACTGAGCACCGCTGATCTACACAGAGCATTGCTTTTTGTTTAAACAACTCTTTTACAAATCGAATTTCTGGAATTTCGAAATTTCTTTTCTGTTATAACTGCGACCATATTAATAGTATTTTATAGAATAATTTTGTTATTAATAGATCAACAAAATACGGAACATGATCGACTTTGGCGCTAAGAAAATCGATGTACATCCATCTACATAAAAAAAGACGGCTGGCTCTTCACCTGCCGGCTCTTCACCTGTGCCTGTGACTGCCAAGGATATCCAACTGGACAGTAATGATCATCCCGTGCCTGTGTTTGCCCAGGTTGTCCAGCCGGTCATTACTGATCATCCAGTTGTTGGCATCACCGTGCCCCCTAAGGAAGTCGTCGATACTGCTGTAAGCATGGAAATTGAAGTTGTCCCTTCCACACCGGCTAGCACTGGCTCCTCTAGCCAGCGCTATCCCACCCGGATTTGCCCCTCGGGTAGAACCCGCCTCTGCCTCATCCATAAATCATGTGACCCCTCTAGACCGATCTACTTTAATCGCTGTCGCTCCTCTAAAACCTATTTTTGTCTCCCGTCTCATGGAATCGGCTACAGATGTAATGGTTCGGGACTATATCTTCACCAAACTGAACATTAATAACTCCTCTGGCATCGTAGTAACT
Source organism: Drosophila azteca (assembly GCA_005876895.1). NCBI lineage: Eukaryota > Metazoa > Arthropoda > Insecta > Diptera > Drosophilidae > Drosophila > Drosophila azteca. The sequence continues at coordinate 16,082,585 of VCKU01000003.1, read as the reverse complement.
AAGTTTACCTTTAAGGAAAAACGTAATATTTCCTCCTTTAAAATGCTTGTCCCGGAGAAGTTTGTAAAGAATCTGTTAGAACCCTCTTTCTGGCCCAAACACACTATCTGTCACATCTTCAGCAGCCGATCTCGACCTTCACAATCCGCTCCTCGGGTAGGAATTCTTCCTACACCATCTACTGTATTACCATCTATTTAAAAAAACTGAATTCTTCCCTACCTCTAAAGATCACTTATCAGAATGTACGTGGCCTGTGCAGTAAGCTCACCAAATTACATGCTGATAGTGCAACTTTTGATTCCGACATTATTGCCTTCTCTGAAATATGGCTCAATTCCTCAGTATCGGATTCCGAGATCTTAGTAGATAATTATAACATATATATATAGATCTGATCGACCATCTCGAGGTGGCGGCGTCCTAATTGCTTAATTCCGACATAACTTCCCAACTCTTTCCCATCGATGAGCCCAACACTATTGAAATTATCGTAGTTAAAATCCGTCTGTGTTCTTTTAATTTATTCATATCATGCTCTTATATTCCACCGTCCTCTGAATTTACAACTTATATGCTTCACGCTGTCCATCTTCAGTCCGTTCTGTCTCAGCTTTGTGGTTCTGATCGTCTTATTGTCCTCGGCGGCTTTAATCTCCCAAATGTCACTTGGTCTGCATCCAATGACTCTAACTTAATGTTTCCATCTATGCAGCATGACTTCGTTGATTCTCTGTCCGATATATCGTTAGGCCAGGTAAATGGCATACGTAATAGCATGAGTAGGACCCTTGATCTCGTCTTCACTACCGATGCTTTGAGCACTTTGGTATGTCGAGGATCACCTCTATCATTCCCTGAAGACCCATACCATCCCACACTTTCAATTGATTTCCTGTTGCCCTCTTCATGCCCTATAAAGTCGTTTATTAAGCCGTCGAATATTTATTGCTTTAAGAACGCTGATTTTCTCTCCTTGAATACTGCCCTATCTCAGATGGATTGGTCATTCCTTGACGATTTCCAAGAAATTGAATCTGCTACGAATGCATTCTATAGCTCTATTTTTTCCATCTTTCCCATGCATGTTCCTTTAGTCACCCCCTCCAGAAATCTTTCTGGCCCTATCTGGTTTGAGATTAATAAATCTGAAGAATTTAAAATCCCGTATGTTCAAGAAGTTCAAAAAATCCGGTTTGCAATCAGACTTTTCGAAGTACTCAATTGCAAAATCGAAATTTGCTTTATTTAATACATTGTGCTACAATAGATGCTTGAACAAATGCAAGCTTAACTTTAAACGCGATCCTAAACAATTCTTCAGGTTTGTTAATTTTAAGCGCAAATCTTCCCAGTTTCCTTCTTCTCTACACTTAAATGGTAGTTATGCTGATAGCTTCCTTCAACGCTTCCTTTTTTCAACGTTGCCACTCTGTCCCCTCTATTAACCTTCCCTCTATCCTAGCCTCATCGAACGACTTTAGTAGTAGTTACTCATATCCTCTCCCTTTAAATAGTTCTAACTGTATCCTTCCCCCCTTCATCGACTATGATGGACTCTTAACAAATTTAAAATCGTGCAAGTTTTCGTTCAGCACTGGGCCAGACTCGGTTCCGAACGCGGTTCTTAAACTTTGTGCACAATCTCTTTGTGTGCCTCTCCTAAAACTCTTCAACTTGTCACTCAAGACTGGTGTCTTTCCCACCGTCTGGAAAGAATCCTATATAGTTCCCTTTCATAAAAAGGCATCTAAATCTGATGTCTCTAACTACCGCTGTATTTCCAACTTATCTGCCATTCCTAAACTCTTTGAAAAAATCATCACTTCTCAGCTGCAACATTTTTGTAGGTCTGTATTCTCTGAATCACAGCATGGATTTATTAAACGTCGCTCAGTATCTACTAATCTACTTGAATTTTCCACCTTTGTTACTTCGGGATTTGCTAAACAGTGTCAAACTGATGTCGTTTATACTGACTTTAGTAAAGCCTTCGACTCCGTCAATCATAATCTACTTATTCATAAACTGTCTCTTCTAGGGTTTCCGACTAAGCTTCTATACTGGACTAATTCTTACCTTAGTAGCCGTTCTCAACGTGTCAGCTTTAACTCCTCTCTCTCTAATCCTGTTATAGTCTCATCGGGGGTTCCTCAAGGTAGTCACCTGGGTCCCTTGCTATTTAACCTATTTATAACGATCTTCCTGAAATGTTATCTCATTCCCGTGTCCTAATGTATGCTGGTGACGTTAAGCTATGTTTTTCCTACATAGAACTCTTGTCCCCACTATCTTTGCAATCAGATCTTGATGCTCTTAACAACAGGTGCTTAATCAACATTCTACCTCTTAAAATTTCTAAATGCAATAATTTGACTTTTCAGCGTAATAAGCCATACCTTTTCGATTACTTTATCAATAACATTATCCTACAACGCCTCATCAAAGTTAACGACTTGGGCATTACCTTTGTACCTAATCTATGTTTCAACTCTCATATCTCTACTATCTCTAACAAAACCAAAGGAGTCCTTGGATTTTTCAAAAGATGGTCTAAGGAATTTACAGATCCGTACACTACAAAACTCCTGTATGTTTCCCTGGTTCGGCCTATTTTGGAATATGGTTCTTGTGTTTGGTCTCCTCAATATCAGAAATTTCAGGATATGCTCGAATCAGTACAAAAACAGTTCCTCATCTTTGCTCTCCGCGGACTCAATTGGGACCCTTCGATCCATCTCCCTTCTTATGAAAGTAGGTTACGCTTAATTAACCTCCACTCTCTTAAATCCCGTAGAATCTGCCAAGGAGTTCTCTTCCCCCATAAGCTTCTCTCTGGTGAGGTTGAATCGACTGCCCTCATCAGCCTTATTAGTATTGCTGCTTCTTTCCGCCCAACTAGGCATTACTTTCCTCTTCATCTCCAACTCTGTCTTTCTAACTTCTCGGATTATGAATCTTTTCGTAGCCTTTGCCGTAACTATAACCATTTTTTCCATTTGTTTTCCTTTGATACTAGTTCTAATATGGTCAAAATTATCTTAATCAATAACTTAATTTAATTTAAATAGCTGTAATTGGAAATTGTTCGGCTACCGGCTTTTCTCTAACCTAAATTTGGCTGTTGGTGGGACCTTATCGGCTACTGAGCCGATAATCAGCCCCAACGGGTCTGAGTATTTGCTTTAGCCCTTTACCTTTAATTATTGATATGTAATTTTCACCCTTAAGGCCTGTCTCCAGCACCGCGAAATTTTACTGACAGGAATCTGCTCTTTATTTCGGTTGTGTGGAACTTAAGTGAAATAGTGTGACCAAGAACATAAAAAGAGGTTGGTCACTCTCATGAATCAGCTGTGTTTTGTAAACAGCGCCAATTTCGAAAATGAAATTAAAATTAAAACGAGAGGGAACGTTGTGAGCCGCGGCAATGGCCGCGGCTCTACTTTATACCCGGTACTCAGTCAGTATATACGTATTTATGTATACATATGAGCTTACTATTTATTTAATTAATTATATGTTTGCAAAAGAGACGAATTAAATTTTGGCCAAAATGGAAAATTTCAAAAAATTAAGTCGAACCCTATGCTGTATTTTTATATTATAAAAGTTATCAGTTTCCATTTTTATTTAAATATAATTTTTACGTCGGCTGCTACATTTTTACATACACATGTAAAACTACATACAAGAGACATGGAAGTGTGTGCGAGAGAGAGAGGGAATCGCTTGGCTGCCGTTTGGTAGCCACTGAAATTTAATTTGTTCCTTCTGGCTATAATAATGATCCGATATGAATCGGCAATCTGCCAGATACGGTAATTTTTTATGATTCTGCGTTTTTGGTTTTCTCTTAAGCTGGGTATCCAGCACCGCGGAAACGAAAAATTACTGCCAAACTTCATATAAAAAAAACTGGGCCAGTAATTTTTCGTTTGTGTTTTCCTGGCGTCAGTATCCAGCAACGTAAACGGAATCCACGAATTCCAACCGGTAGTATCGATATCCAAACGAATGTGGACTGTGAGAACAGCTGATGAGGGTGCCAGGAAAATATATGTGCACATTATTACTGAAGTACAAGTGAGAGCTGGAGGCAAAATCTGTGCTCAAAACCAAAGAGAGATATGAAAATTTTTTAAATGAGGAGAAGATTGCTTTAATAAAAGTAGTTGAGGCAAGACCACGTTTTTGGCGGATCACGGAAAATAAGCATTTTGATTATTTTGACGTTTTGGCGCCTCCGACTGCGCTGTACTTCTTCTTACAACAATATGTGCCGCTACCAACACAATCACTTCATCGTCAGAATTACTTTTCTTCCTTTTGGCTTTGTTAACTAGAAATTAATCGTTATTATTTAGGTTTTAGCGTATTTGCCCCGAATTCTTTCGTGTATTGCGCGGCTCGAAGAGTCAATAAGAATTGGAACCGTTTCTTGATTTTGTTTTAGGGAGGGCACGACGATCACGGTCACGAGTACGATCTTAAAAGTGTCATCGTTAGCCAACGCCTACGACAGAGATAGAGCCCAACCGCACAGCCACACCGATAGAGAGATAGCCCAGAAAACGCCGTTATCCAGCGGCCCATGAACAGCACGGAGAGAGCAGACGAGAGAGTAGACAGAGACCGGCAGAGGACAAGAAAAACGACGTTATCCACCAGCTCATGAACAGATTAGAGAACGGAGAGAGACCGGTAGAGGACATGGAAAAACATAGTTGCAGAGTGAATCATGCTGGCGCGAAGAGAGCGACAGAGCACAAATATGGAGAGAGCGAAGGCTCGTCAGCAGAGAGTGGGCAGCGCAAGACCGGCAGATGGGGCTTGCCATCAGGAAGCTGGAGGAGAGAAAGAAAGTCCAGCTTAAGCACAGGAGAGTACAACGTGCTCACGGGAGTATTTCAATCGATATTTTTTGTTTTGATAACCGAGAGTCGCGACCAAGTACCGGAGCTAGCGCAAAGTCGGACGCAAGTACTTGATTTAACGTGAAAAACCCTGTTCCTCTGTTACGGAGGACAATGTCGGCCAGGAGGACGGAGACTCGGTTGCTGAGGCGACATACGTAACTAGGGGTAAACGAGTCTAACGTTGTGTGTGCAGGGTTGCTGAGCGGTTCGGTAGGTACGGCCCAGAAGAAAAAAATAAAGAATAATATTACAACTAATGATCTGGTGGTCACTGGAGTCCGATTTTAGGGGGGAGTATGGAGAATAAATTATAGGTCAATGACTTTTCCGTTTCCCTCTTCCCCTCCCGTAGTGTCCCTTAGTAGTCCCTTAGTAAAGTCGGATGCGCAATATTTGTAAATTTCATCCTGTGTCTGCTTCAAGAACAAAAACCTTTTCAATTCCTGCATTTGATTCGATGCCCCTGCAAAATTAGTTGCATTGTCACAGCCGGCAGCTTGCCACGACTTCCCATCCGTTTTAATGACAAGTCCGAAACTACTTCGATGTGAACGGCCTTGGTGATGAGGCACACGAACACGGCTATTTACGATTTAGTAGGTCCCTTCCAACGAATGCGTCCCACAAAAGTCAATTCCACAGCGTTCAAAAGGTCGAGCAGGAGAAAGTCGAGTGGGTGGTAATGAGCCCATGAGTTGTTGCAGCAACTTTGGTCTATAGCGAACGCAGTGTACACAGGAGCGGACAATTCGACGTGCCAAGTCTTCGGCGTTAACAATCCAATACGCCAAGCGAATGAGTGCGACTAAAACTTTAGGTCCAGCGTGATAATTCTGAAGATGCAAATGGCGAACAGGCTGGGCAGAAGCAACGGATGTTTTTGGCCGTCTCGTAGGGCTGAGTGTTCCAATCGTCCGCCTACTTTGATGAGTTCAAATCCGTTCACATCATCCAGAAGAGAGTAAGAAACTTTAAGCTACTCTTTAAATATTTTTGCTTCTGAAGTAAGCGAATATCCTCTGCAAAATGAATTTGTTGAATATTCCAAATAAGGCAATGGGAAGCAAAACGAAGTTCATCGGGTGTCGGCGAGGTTGTGGTAAACGCCGCTTGCTTCCTACATACCCGTATGAACCTTATCATCCAAGCAATCAGACGAAGGCTATGTGAATATGAACTGATATTATCGACAATCTTGAGCATGTAGTTTGTCTCCTTTACTTTTTCGCTTCTCCGAGTTGACTACGTCCAGGTCAATATCTTGTCGTTCCCCTGTGGCGGGCCAGTTAGAAATGAAGGACCTGAAAACCATGTAGATCGGATCAACTCGTTCACGTTGCAGCCTCGCGACAGAAGATCAGTCGGGCTTTGATGTGTTGGCACGTAGCGCCACCTTCCATCCGAAGTCAAAGTCTGAATATCGGACACTCTGTTTCCAACAAAGGTCGATAAAGTGACTGAGTGTTGTTTCAATCAATGCAATACAAGCTGTGAATCGCTTCAAAAAAAAGTCGGGACGGTGTGATTTTTGAAGATGGCCTTGATTTTGCTGTACAGTTGGGCAAGTAATTGTGCGCCGCATAGTTCGAACTATGGGAGAGACTGCTTCTTCACAGGTGCTACTCTGGACTTGGACGTGAACGATTTCACTGAGACCTGTCCAAACGAATTCACAGTACGCACATAATGACAGCAGCCATATGCCCGAATCGATGCGTCCGTGTATTTGAATACTTCTAGCGTCGGGCTGCAAACAAAAACGAGATACCGCTAGTGACGATGGTGAGTTCAACAAATCCAAACAAGTGTTCCATGCGCAGTTTAGACTTTGGGGAACAGACTCGTCCCAGTCGAGATTCAAAAGCCACAACTTCTGGAGAATGATCTTAGAGACAATGACTAACGGTGACAGCAGACCGATTCATCTTCCATTACACCTGGATGATTTGAATGCCATTTGCATAATGGAAAATTACCACAAGTTGGAGTTGATGTGATTTCTTTTTTCAGTTTGAGAAGTGTGTTTATGTCATCAGCCCCACACAATAGATCATCAACATAAAACACAGTTTTAACTGCTGCGGCTCCTAAGGGCCATTCATCCTTACACTCCTCAGCTAAGAAATGCAAACTACGAGTTGCAAGAAACAGGGCAGACGCAGTCTGATATGTAACGGTATTGAGTTGGTAGGTTTGAAGGTCAGCATCAGGTGACGCTCGCCACAGAATGTACTGGAACTTTCGATCCTCCTCACCGACAAGTACCTGTCTGTATATTTTTGTGACGTTAGCCGTGATGCCAAACCTATACATTCGAAAACGCAGAAATTGCAAGTATAACTCATTTTGGATGGTAAGGCCAACTAAGAGTAGGTCGTTAAGAGACCTTTGAGATGACGTACGGCAAGACACGTCAAAGACGACCCTAATTAGGATTCGATACGAGGGACATATGGCCGAGACTTTCATACTCCTGCATGAATGATATATACTGCAATCGAATGTCCGGTAGATGAGAGAGCCGTCTCTCAATGGCAACGAATCGACTTCGAGCTGTGTCTACTAAACTTCCAAGGCATCCAGAGTCTTCTTGGAATGGCAAGCGAACGACAATTTGGCCACTGGCCTGATGGCCACAGCGATGATGATTTAGAAGAATTGACTCAGGTCGGTCGACAATAGAGTCAACTTTTCATAGTTGTTGCAAGTTTTCATTGATTGACTCTCTACAAGTAGTCAAGCGCAACCAAACTGCGTCTTTTGTAGAGTGAGAAGGTTCGGGCCAATGCGAATCTGTCCAACAGATAGTGCTCCATAGAAGGCTACGGTTTCCAGCAGATCAATACGCCTGGTCATGTAAACTGATTCATCGGCCAATGGAGTATTGGCAGGCAGGTTCCAGTTCGATATGCCGATCTCGCTATCTGGCTGGTATGCAATGTGGGATGTAATTCCGGAGGAGGGTGAGCTGGTAGCCAGACGTACGTAACTTAATGGAGGTCGTCGTACGAGCCTTCAAATTAGTAAGGGTGTCTCCTATGCTACGAATTCCGATGTGGTGTCTCTCACGACGAAGGCGAAGTTTTTGAGCAAAAGTTTCGGTTACAAAGTTAACCTGAGAACATGAAACAAGCAACGCTCTACCAAGTTTGTATTCACCTTATGCATCCTTAACCAATACCATGGCTGTTGCCAACAAAATTTAATCGTCTGCAGCGATGTCCATATGCGAATGTGAAGCAGCTTGATACGATTGAATATCAGCTGTATGCCATGAGGGCTGCGACGGTTGACTTATCGGTTCTGGATTTGAGGATTGTCCTGATGATGATTGGGGTGGGTGTTGCGGCTGGGAGTGATGCAAAGTTGAATGATGAGTCCGATTACAGGTTCAGCAACGATGATTCGATGGACATTGCGCCACTTGCGAGCTGCGTATAGTTAGTTATTTTATTGCCAGAACTAGAACAAGTAAGTAATTACTAAGTAATTAGTAATGGCAAACGACGAGTTTATTTGTTGATTATAATGCCGATTGGACTTATTGTTTTCACTCTTTCGTTGCGACGGAGTACCAGATGAGGCTCCAGACGAATGAAGAAATTGACAGTGGCGTTCCACAAGCTGTGTGCATGGCCAGGTCGGTAGCTGTCTAACGCCGACCCCTTGAGGCAGCCCAGCAAGTAATTAAGCTTTTCAATATTGGACAATCCAGACTCACGTACGACAATTTGTTCAAACGAACTCGAAAACGAGTTCTTATAATTCGCATAAGTTCCGTCAAAGGTGATCAACGACAACCTTGGCGTTGGGTGATAGTCTGTCGCAATTATACTGGTGTTCAAGTCACCTCCCAATTTGTCCTTTATGGATAGATTGATTGCTATGTAGGTATCCTCCAAGTCTGCCCGTCCTTCATCATTTGGGTTAAGGTCTTAAATGTCAGCCTGTACATTTAGAACCTTCTTGAAATAGGTTTCAAAGATGCTTAAGCGATACCGAAGCTCATCATTGCAAATCGGCTTTTCCGTCTTTGCTTTCACCACAGATTTTATTCAAGATATGTATGTTCCGTTTTATGTTGCTCCGTTGGCGTCTTAAATCTTCAAGAGTCGTCATTTTGTTGTGTAGTCTAATTGCACGCACACAGAATTAGAGGTTCTAACAATAAATAATGCAACAACAACAGCACGCAACAAGGCAGTAATAGCCAAAGCACAAATCCAACGGTGGAAGCGAAGGCGGCAGCAAAGGGTTGAGTGCAGTTGTTTTTTAAGTGAGAGAGAGTCAGCAACAATTCCGACGGCGGCAACGAAAGTGAAACGAAACGAAGCGGTGGAATTCCAATAGATAACTGCGTTGATCTCTGGACCAGAGCAGCTAGCAGCAAAGGAGTACAAGCGCCGTTGCTTGCGTTGCGGGTGACAAGCGAATGATAGAATTAACCGAGAAACGCGAGAGCAAAGCGAGGGTGATGACCCCGCAATCGAGACGATAGATAATGGATTTTCGGCAATTTCGACGGCAGCTGCAAAACTTAACGAATTCTGCAGTTGTTGTGTTTGCAAATTATGCACCGACGAATGTACATAAATGCGAGTATTTTAATTGTTCACCAAGAATTAACACACGTGCCCTACGTTGGGCGCCAAAATGTTTGGACAAGAAGCGTTTTTCTTGTAGATATTTATTTGTTTAGTTGTGGGGGTGTGTCAAATCCAAATCGAGCGAATTAAAACCGAATTGCATGAAATAATTATTACGACAAGATGATGAGGTGCTGTTGAGTATCAGTCGACGACTACTTTATTGGGCTCTTAGTGCATGAGCACCGAGCATAGGCGGGAATAGTAAGAGCTGACAATTATGAGAGTACGCTTTGGCTACGAGAGATCTTTAACTACTTCTAAATTAGTTGGGTGGACGAAGTTTGACCGAACAACTCCCTTGGTAGCTCTGTAGGATAGATAGCTTTGTAGGTAGGTTCCGTTGGACGAGTGTCCCGGCATTTTGGAGACGCTGACTGGCGTCGCCATACCTTCCTCCCTCTTGCCGTAGTGTGTAGACCTAGACCACCTCGGGTGATCCTGTTTGGCATCCAAATCGTCATGTCTCCAATCGTCATGCCTCGTGTCTCGTATTGTCGTGGTCAAAGTGTCATCGAGTCCCACGTGGGTTGTGACTACGCCTATGTGTGTTTTCCCCCCACCCGTTATCTCACGGGTGAATTCCCGGCCCCTGGCCGTCCCTTATCTCGGAGTCCGAGCAAATTATACATTTTTCTGTAATTTCGACCCTGGAGTGACTGAGAGTTGTACCCCGGCCTGGATGGCTATGTTTTTGTTGTTGTTTATTGTTTTTTTTGTCAGTCATTGCTTACATTTCCGCAGTGAATTTCAGTTTTTCACTATGAATTCCAATTTTTCAGAGTCGCATTTGAAAACCATCGGCTAAATATCTCATAGAAACTTGCGGTTTAGGAAAATTCAAAATAGACGGTGGAACTAAGTGTGCAATTTTCAGAACGTCAAAACCTTATTCACCGTCTAGGAAATAGACGGTAAACGGTGCCCAGTATTATCATAAAAAATATTTAAATCGCTATTTTCCACTTAATCAAAACCAAAATACAAATAAGTGTACACATATGCATGTAACTTAACACGGGTTGCACTGCATATATCAGATCTATCCGATCTTCGTAGATCCATAAAAACCATAACTTTTTTAAATACGCACGACTTAATGACTTGATTAATACTTCTAATGCAGGCTAAATATGACGTCTGCGCGGAGAACTGATTCCGAGGGCCAACAGAACAAGACAGAGACACATACAAACCAGTCCTGCTTTTCTTAATATAGTACGTTTTATACATGTTCGGGCCTGCCGCTGAATAGCAATCCTTAAACTCAAACATAAAAACTAAAAAAACAGTCTTTGTCAACATTACAATTTATATAATAGTAAAGCATTAATGAATACTTTATATATGTAATGTTACCGCTAACGTTCGGCAGCCCTGCTGCGCTCTCTTCGTAAAAGAGCACTGTGCAGCCGCCGCTTCGGCTCTAGCTTTGCTTTGCCGAGGGTGCCAAAATTAGCATAGAACTATGCTAATCTTTTTGCGTATTGGTTGCATACTGACCTCGGTTAGAAATGAGAATTTATCAGGCTAGGCAAATAATGAGCAATCGTCTTCAGTTAAGCCGCCAGTATAAGTAAATATTACAAACTTTAAATAATATCATTTGATTTGTTTCTGGACTAAAATAAGTGCCAGAAAAGCTTGGAATCTCAATTATTTGTGACCCCGACGAGACTGCGCATGTACCCTACGGCTTCTCTAAAATGTATCGACGCTCAGATGCATTGCAGTTCCTCTCGAATGTTCTGTGTGTCTGAATCGAATTTTTTTTTTGTACTACATACATATACATACTGAATCTTTTTTATGTTGTGCCACTGAAGAAATACCTTGAGTAATTTAAAAACATAAAAATTGGATAATATATTCGTTTCTGTGCAGTTTAACCATAAACAAAAACATTTGGTGCAGAATAAAAAGAGTTTTGTGCGGAAAGTCAGTGAGAGTGCGATCGTCTTAGATTCCGTTAGTTTAACCGCTTAATTCTCATTCTCGGTTCTGTGCACCGTCGCATAATCATCGAATAGAGATTATTCTCAGCATAACTGCAGCCAAGTGCGTGTGCGTATGTGCGATGGATGACACAATTTATGCCGATGAGTTCTAAATTAAAACCGCTACTGACTTGCAAGGGCTGACAGCCTAATTTCCGTGCCCTGTGAAGCAACGCTCAGGGAGAGAGTGCGATTAATGAGAGAGTGAGAGCAGCTCGGGCTGCTGCTAAGCCGAGTACGAAGAATGATTTCGAACAAAGTAGACGAGAGAAGGCCACTGCCGTGCGTTCTCATATGAGGTAATAAATGATTTTAGAAAAGGGCAAAGTTGCAAATAAAAAACGTATTTATTTATTTTAGGCCGCACAACTTGCTAAAATTAATAATATTTTTTTTGTTTTATTTATTTAATTAATATTTATCTGCTAATAATGCAATATAAATTCAGAAGAGAACTAAAGATAGACATAATAAAAATAATAAATTACAGAATAGCTGAGTTCTGGTGGTTGTAAATACTAAGTGCTATATGTTTAAGGGTTAGTTCAGGGGATACGATATGGAAAAGGGTGTTATAATTATAAATATGTATAAACCCTGAAAGGCTTAAGCTGGGCATAGTTTGGCCTACATAAGGGGATACGATATGGAAAAAGGTGTTATAATTATCAGAGGCAACCGTTAAGTCAATCTGACCCAAGAGAGGTTAGGAGTCCACCATCCCGAGAAGGAGCGTGCGCGTGGTGTAACGAAGGCAGGTCAATAATTTGTAGCACAGATCGGTAAAATGGCAGGATTCTACCAGAGTCCCAGTGTAAATTACGAAGAGTGAAAATTAAAAATTGTTTCTGCACTGATTCGAGAATAGCTGTGGGCTCCATACGCAGGAAAAATACTCCAATATCATGCGCGCTAACGAAATGTAAAATTGTTTGGTCTCATACAGATCGTCAAACTCCTTGGACTAACGCTTGACAAATGCTAGACCACCCTTAGCTTTATTAGCTGTCGCAGCTATATGACTACTAAAACACAGTTTATGATCAAATAATACTTCAAGAACATTTGAACTCGAAATTCAATCCAATACATGATTACCAAGAGAAAAATATAAAAAATGTGGAGCACGACAGTAAAATGTCTTAAGCTTGTTCAAAAAAGAGGTTCAAAAAAGAAGATCACTTGAACACCACAATAGCAGTTCATTTAGGTCCTGCTGAAGGTGTATGTGCAAGTACCAGTCGGAGTACGGCAGACAGATTTTAACGTCATCCGCATACATTAATGTATGAGAGAATGTTACAACTTGGGGAAGGTCATTCACAAATAAAATGAAGAGGAGCGGACCCAAATTACTTCCTTGTGGCACACCAGATGTAAAATTAACGATCTCTGAAAAAACATTAGTAAATAAGACCCGTTGTGTACGATTTTAAAGATACGACGAAATCCAACTTAGAAGATTACTAGGGAAACGTAATAAGCACAGCATCTGAATTAATAGATTATGGTTAACCGAATCAAATGCCTTGCTAAAATCCGTAAAAATAACGCTGGTTTGCAAGCCGCTATTAGATTTGTGGTGATAATGGATGTGCGTAACGCACAGAAGGAAGCGTTTCCGACCCCATAAAGTATATATGTATATTCTTGATCAGCATCAATAGCCGTGTCGATATAGCCATTTCTGTCTGTCCGTGCGTTCGTCCGTCTTCATTAGCGCCTATATCTCAGAGACTATTAAATCTAGAGCAACCTTATTTTGTATTCAGTCTCCGGTGTTATCACACTACTCCAAGTAAATTTAAAATTTTCGCCCCGCACCTTCCACCCACGCCAAGGACGAAAGTGTGTTTCATACACAATTTTGAAGGTACGAGAAAACTAAAAAAAATGGAGATCCATCCAGAATGATTATATCTATCATGGTGTTGAATCTAGATCAGATCTGATCATCGTTCCCTCTCGCTCTCTCTCTCACACGCGACCATGTGGGTTTTGTCTATTCGTCGAAATGAGCGCCTAGATCTCAGAGACTGTAAGAGCTAGAGCAACCAAACTTTGTATCCAATCTCCTGTGATATCCATTCAGTACAAGTGTAGGGTTTTCCAGCCCGATATTTAGTCGACATAAGTAAAATCATAGTCAGTGGTGCAGCAGTTAAATTAAATGCCTATTATTGTTTGTTATTTGTACTGCCCACTGTATCACATTGTACTCCCGCACGGCAGCAGCCTATCAAGCCGTACTCTCTCGTGTGCTCTTGATCTTTAACCATCGCTCTCTCGGATCATAGCGCGCTTGCTTACATTAGGGCACGGGCAATTCGGCCCGCCTGCCCTTAAACTAGTCTGAATCTATCACTCATATAGTCGGCATCTATCACTGACAGTCTGCACCTAGCACTCATTCTGTCTTGAGCTGATCTTCGTGGCCATCAGACCGTCTTTCATCGTTACTAAATCGCATCGATCGTTCACCCACATACATATGTATATGTACATACGCAATACGTCGGTCTACATATAGTCTGGAGCTGATCGTATCGCATTATATCTCGTTCGTTGCATCGCTCTTAAGTCGGTCTTTACGCACCTCGCTTAACATCCATATGTACATACGCATTCGTCGGTCTACATACCTATATACCAATAAACTATATAAATAAACAATAAACTACTATTAATTTAACCACTCGAACTTTCATTTAACTGAATCGCAACAGCTAGTGAAAAAGATCATTAGCTTGACAACAAGTGTATTTCAAAATTTTGACACGTCCCCTTCCGCCCCCACATAGGACGAAAATCTGTGCAATCGACAATTTTTAAGATACAAAAAAACTGAAAACGCAGAATAATGAAAAATTACTGTGTCTACCAGATTGCCGAATCTGGATCCTTATAGCCAGAAGGAACAATATACATTTCAGTCGCTACGCAACGCCTGAGAAGCGCTTACTCATTCCCTCTCTCTCTCGTACACATCCACGTCTCTTGTATGTAGTTATACATGTCTATGTTAAAATGTAGCAGCCGATGTAAAAAGTATATGTAAATAAAAATGGAAACAGATAACTTCTAAAATATAAAAATAGAGCATAGGGTTCGAATTAATTTTTTAATGAAATTTAATTCGTCCGTTTAGCGAACATATAATAAATTACATAAATCATAAGATCACATATATTCTGACTGAGTACCGGGTACTCACCGGGTACCGGGTACTTTGCGACAAAGGCCGGCTAACAACGTTTCCTCTTGTTTTCTATGTTGGATCTGGAGCCTTTCTTATGATTCATTCCAAATTACGGGGAGATAAGACTGTTCCAAAGATAGATTGAAAAAAAGGTTAAGGGTTGGCATAGAGACTGGGCACAATGTTTTCAAATAACAATGACACAATGACTTCAAGACATCAAGCACAACGCTTTCCTCAACATATGGTTGTAAAATGCTATTAGAGTGAGGCAAATTGTAGGGACCCGGAGTGGATGCGATATAGATACGACAAAAGATGACAAAAGAAAATAATTTAGGATCATTGCGGAAGTTTCTACTACACGAAGAGAGGTAAGGATTGTAGCACAGACTATTAGTTTTTAGGAATTGAGAGCGGACGTAAGAATATTGTACAAAAACAAGCAAGGAGCCAGTTTTATTGTACTTTTTAAAGAGTCTGAATTTCCTATTCTTTGAGTGACAAATTCCTGGAGAACCAGGGAGGCTTAAACGATAATGGTACAAAATTCTCCGGAACATAAGTATTAAGGGCAGAGTTTAAAATTTTATCGAACGAGTTGACTGTTACGTCAATATTCGGTAAGGAAAGAAGAGTGGACCAATCGACATTCGAGAGGTGAAGGTTTAAATTGGCGAAATCAGTTTTGCGAAAACACTTCATCCGGTGAGGAGTCGAGGTAATGTCAACACAGCTAGAACTGGTACACTCTAAAGTTATAGAGGACTGGCAACTGTACCTAGAGGAGCATCCATAACGAAAATAAGGTCGAGAAGTCTGTTCCTATTATTTTTAATAGAATTAATTTGGGCAAGGGAAACATCCGTTAGCTCATTGATAAAATCATTATGAATACCAGGAAGCAAAAGGTAAGGTCGCAGGGCAGCCAAGAATGAAGTAGTAAATTAAAGTCACCCATGATCACAATCTGATCAGCACAACCTATCGAAGACACAACAGAATGGATAGCAGAAAGGTGTTTACACCTGAGGTGTACACCTCAGCATCAGATTTGGGAGGAATGTATGAGCAGGTTAAATAGATCAAAGCCAGGCCAACACGGGTTTTGACTGCAATGAACTCGATCCCATGGATAATTTTATCTTTTTATCTTTAGGACGCTGATATGCAATGACTGCACCATCAAGTGGCCCAAGCGACACCAGCCGATGGCTGTTACGCGCGGATCCCAGGCAAGAACACAGCCCACCTCCCGCCCAACCGACCGAGGGGCGCTGCCGCATAACGCGCGACTCGTTAACCGAACCGATCGCGGACATGCAGGAAAGATAGCTGTTAGACTGGTGTTCGAGGAAAATTAGAACTAATCTAACTAAAAAACTAAGCAATTTCTAATTACGAGAAAGATATAAGAGTATCAATAATTTAAGACTAGGGAGGGAGTCAGTAGTAGAAATAATATGGTAGAGGGAATTATAATCTGAGCATAGGACCCTAAATGGTTCATGCAAGGAGTAATTCGATCTACAAAGCGGAAGAAACAAGGGTGTATAATTCCTAGTGCTTCTAATAGGAATTGTGAAGTTTATGCGGCTCAACTGGTCAGGGCTATTTACGTCACCCCTGATCAAGTTGTGCACAAAAATCACACCAAGCACAAAAGCAATCTATTAGGGTAAGCTGGCAGTCTCACACCTGCATTCCAAGTGAGGCCGCGCAGAGCAAAAAGAAAAAAGTTTTTCTGAACTGATTCTATACGGTCCTGGTGTACGTTGTACTGAGGGCACCATACACAAGAGCCGTATTCTAAAATCGGACGAACCAGAGAGGTGTAGAGAGTCTTTGTTATATAGGGGTCATCAAATTCCTTTGACCACCTCTTTATAAACCCAAGCACGCCCATGGCCTTGTTCACCATGGTAGAAATGTGTTCTGAAAACTTTAACTTGGGATCTAATAGAACACCAAGATCATCAACCCGGGTAATTCTCTCAAGAGAACCACCACAAAGGGTGTAAGGAACCAGAAAGGCGCTGGAACGATGAAAAGTCATTACTTTTCATTTTGAAGCATTAAGGTTTAATAGATTTGCACAACACCAAGACTGAAATCTATCGAGATCGGATTGCAACCTGGATTGGAAAGAAATGTCCTTATACTGGACACAGAGCTTAACATCATCCGCATACATAAGTACTCGAGAGTGTGTTAATACAGAAGGCAGGTCATTTATAAAGAGTGTAAAGAGTAAGGGGCCTAGATGGCTCCCCTGTGGTACACCCGAAGTCACCAAAACTGGTGAGGACAGGGAGTTTTTGAAAAGGACTCTTTGAGACCTAGAACACAGGTAACTAGCGATCCATCTCAGGAGATTGGGCGGGAACCCTAAAAGGTCAAGTTTTTGTGCTAGGAGGGAATGGTTTACAGAGTCGAACGCCTTACTAAAATCGGTGTAAACAACATCCGTCAGTAAATTACCTTGAAAGCCTTTAATTATAAAGGAGGTAAACTCCAATAAGTTGGTGGTGGTTGATCTCCGCCTTATAAATCCATGTTGAGCTGGAGATATTAGTGATCTGCATAGGTGCTGCAGGTGCGGAGTTAAAATTTTCTCAAACACTTTAGGAATAGCGGATAACTTAGATATACCTCTATAGTGGTTCGCGTCAGATTTGCTACCTTTCTTATGGAGAGGAATTATAAAGGACTCCTTCCATATCGGGGGAAAGCATGAAGAATTTATAGATAGGTTGAATAGTTTAAGCAACGGCCCACACAGAGACTCGGCACAGTACCTGAGTACACAGCCGGGAACTCCGTCCGGACACGGTGAGAACACAGGCTTTAATGTTCGTAGATCATGAAGCAACGAGCTTTCATTTAGCAAAGGACTGAAAATGCCGCTCGACCTCGGTAAGCCGTATGGATACGGCTGACCAGAGTAAACGTCCTGCGAATAGGTAGTTTGGAAAAAACGGGCAAAAAAAATCTCGTCTATTGAAAGAAATTAGAGCCCTGGAATCCCGAAAGGACATCAAAGCTTCAAGCCCAATCGCCTCGCTTTCTCCATTTTTAGATGATTGCGGTTTGCTTCGAGTTGGAGGACGCCTTAAAAACTCCACGTTGGATTTTGAAACACGACATCCCATAATACTGACCGTAGTCAGACCGTAGCTCACGTAATACAGAAGTGTGTCAGATGCTTTCGAGTGAAACCTCGAACTCTAGAGCAAATAATGGCAGATCTTCCGGTGGACACAGTTAGCGAATCTAGGGCATTTCTAGTTACCGGCGTGGACTACTGCGGCCCGTTCCTGTATAAATCGGAAATTCGAAATAGGCCCCCAATTAAATGCTACATGAGCATTTTTATATTCTTCTCCACTAAAGCGGTTCACATCAAGCTAGTGAAGGATCTCATAACGTCCGCGTTCCTGTCTGCTCTTCGCCGTTTTATTTGCACACGTGGAAGACCGATTCGTATTTGGTCAGATAATGCCACAAATTTTGTTGGAGCTCGGAACGAACTGGCAGAACTCAAGTCGTTATTCCTAAGCGACAATCATCAAGAAGCTGTACATCAAGCTTGCCTCAACGATTGCATCGACTGGCATTTCATTCCTCCTCATTTTGGAGGATTTTGGAGGATCGTGGGAGGCTTCAGTCAAGGCAGCCAAACATCATCTTCGGCGTTCCCTTGGATCCTCGTTTCTTGGATTTGATGAACTGCTCACCCTTGCGTGCAACATTAGCGCAATCATTAACTCAAGGCCATTGTTTACTCTTTCAGAGAACCTGTCAGATCTCGATGTGCTCACGCCAGCTCATTTCTTGGTTGGTGCCCCTATCCCAACCTTCTTGGAGCCTGACTTGGTACATTTAAACGTTGATCGCCTGGACCGTTGGCAGAAGGTCACACAGCTGCAGCAAATTTTTTGGTCTCGATGGCACCAATCTTATCTAAGTTGTCTACAGGAGCGAGCTAAGTGTCAAGGACGAGAACTATCCTCCGCTGAAGTGGCCGCTAGCGAGAATCGTCGAACTCATCCCAGGAGCTGATGGAGTATCTCGCGTCGCCTTGATCAGGATGGCTACAGGTGTTAGCCGAAAGGCGCTTGCCAAACTGTGTCTCTTGCCTCTAAGGGATGATCCTTCCACGGGGGGAGTATGTTCGGGCGAGGCCCGAGTGTAATTCCCTTATTTTTGCACTCTCTTGCTCTCTCCCAGCATCTTGCTCTCACTTATCATCTATTATCTGTGCTTCTTAACTCTCGTTTTCTCCTCTATGCTTCCTCACGGCTTAGCTAAGCGGACGGCAGCTGCGTCTGCTAACAGTTAGTTACTAGTTACCGCTTGATATAGTTTTAGCACAGACCTTTTTTGTCCCAATCTATTATTTGGCACGAGACTTGCTCGCTTGCCTCCCCAAGTTTAGTTAACTCTCTACTACAAAACATACATTGTTAAAGGCTCTGGCGTCTTCGGCCACCCTCACCATACAAATCACATACAATAAATTATTATAACGTTTTGAATTAAAAACTTTTGTGAAATTCTTAATATATAGTCAACGAAAAAGCTCGTTGTCTCAACAACCAACCTTTGTAATGGCAGATGCTTCGAATCTGGATCCGACATATTTATATTACGTTAAGCTTTAACGCTTGCACAACTCGCCACTCAATATAAAATTCGTTTAGAAATTCTAGATACTGAACTGGCACACAAACTCACTCAAATTATTTTTACTTACCCGCCCCAAATACAAGCAATGAGATTAGCGAAGAGATGAAAGCGAAAAAAGCGGGAGCCGTGGGCAAAGAGAGCGGGGCGTACAGTAATACGCAAGCACTGAAACGTTAGCGAAGAGAGCGGTTCATCAAGCACAAGCACCGCTTGCTGTGGTTGCACTGCACCCTTTCGTTAGCAGCCCGCGATTTGAATGCGTTAAAATATGTCCGCAAAATTGTATGTGTTTTCAGCCCTCATGGGCCACCATGAATAGTTGTGTCCCGTGAATATGTGAGCGGAATATCCAGAGGACAATGAGGAGGGGTTCCCAGAGCCAGTGCAAACACCTTTGGAAATATTTTTAATTTGGAATTTAATGCTCTAACGATTTTAAAGATATTGACGACAGCGGTAGGTAGCGGCGTTTGCTCGATCGGTGTGATGCTGTGTTCGTTCGCAAGCAGACTAGCTTTTTCTCCGACGCACGTCGCTTGCAAGACCTATGCTGTGGGTACTCACGAACGCCAATGTTCCGAGAGATCTTAGATTGGAGAGTTTGGCACCTTGGGACCAGTGATGCCAAACAGCTGTTGTTTTCCTAATTAGTTTAATAGAAAAATAAATTATCAGTTTGGGTGCATTTCTTGTCTGCTCGCATGCACATAAATATGTACGTTTGTATGTAAGAATAAATATTCACATGAATATGTTTGTATACGTATGTATGTGTATATTTACATAGCCGACGCTATACGAAGTTATTACACTATGCGTCTGCTGACTGCGCTGCCCCGTGGCCTTTTCCTATGCACAGTGCATAGGACGCTGCCGACCCCTGATTTAAGCTGTGATCCACTGTATGTAGATAAATATGTAACAGGGAGCATTTAATATTAAAATTTTAGTT
Organism: Drosophila azteca; assembly: GCA_005876895.1. Taxonomy (NCBI): domain Eukaryota; kingdom Metazoa; phylum Arthropoda; class Insecta; order Diptera; family Drosophilidae; genus Drosophila; species Drosophila azteca. The sequence continues at coordinate 16,062,183 of VCKU01000003.1, read as the reverse complement.
AATATAATAACTTATTCAGCAAGAACATTATTGAAAACCTTTTTTGGTGTCGAAATTGCTTTTATTTTTGAATTACATTTTTATTTTACTAAGAGCACTGATTTTTTCCATTTCATGATTCTGCGGGCCATGGGTATTTTCAGGTTTTGAACCTGAACGCGACCCTGGTTGTTTTGTCCATTCGTCCAAATGAGCGCGTAGATCTCAGAGACTGTAAGATCTAAAGATCTATCATTTTAATATAAGTGTATTTAAAAATTTTGACACGCCCCCTTCCGCCCCCCCCAAAGGACGAAAAACTTTGGAATCCACAATTTTTAATTATGAAAAAATACCGTATCTACCAGATTGCCGAATCTGGATCAGGTCTGATCATTATTATAGCCAGGAGGAACAAATTAAATTTCAGTGGCTATGCAACGCTGCCAAGCGCTTACTCATTCCTTCTATATCTCGCACACATCCACGTCTCTTGCATGTAGTTATATTTGTGTGTGTAAAAATGTAGCAGCCGATGTAAAAAGTATATGTTAATAAAAATGGAAACAGATAACTTTTAAAATATAAAAATACAGCATGAAGCTCGACTTAATTTTTTGAAACTGTCCATTTTGGCCAAAATTTAATTCGTCCGTTTTGCTAACATATAATAAATTACATAAATCGTAAGCTCATAAGTTTACATATATACATACCATTACCAATTTTTGTATAATGAAATAAACTTCGTGACTAAAATGCAATAAACAAATTACGCAGTAGCTATATTTGCTCAGTTAAGAATGTTTTTTTCTTTAGTGCATTCACAGTTAAGCAACCAACTGATGAGAAAGCGGTGAAAAAATAAAGCAACGCAGAAGAATAGAAATAGGCAGGGAAACCAATAATGCAGCAAACATATAACTGTAAAAATGTGTGTATGTATTTCGTTCGGCTAAGCACCTCCCATGGCAGCACAAAGATAGGCATAGCTTACTCTCTTTACAAAACATTACTCTCAATGCATAGTTGCTGCTGCTTACCTACGCCCTACACTCTCAATCGCTACATCGCCCTTTCCCGACAGGGAGAGCTATGAGGGAGGCTCATCAGCAGGGCAGAAGTCACAACAGAATTGATCGTCTTCGTGAGCTAACGTCGTGTCGTTAATTTTGTTTCGTTGGCACTGTGATCTGTGTGTTATTGTTGCATCTCTCGCATTACAAAGTAGAAGAAAAATATATCGAACGAATATATTACATTGAAATCGACCCAGTTGCGTTTTAATTAAATTTCTCGAAAATACGCTGCTGAAGAAGCTCAGTAGCTCAACATACATATATGAAAGCAGGAAAAATGGTAGAAAGAAAAATAAGTTTTACTATACAATTTTTGCTCAAAATCGCTGCGCGGAGATATGTCGTTTGAAAACGCTCGGAAATATTTCGTTTGTAGAACGGCGGAGATATGTCGTCGCAAACCGTCATAGCTCCGCGCGCAGATATGTCGTTTGTTAAGCGACGGGGATATGTCGTTTTAAAGTGACATATCCCCGAGCGGAGATATGATGATTTCAAACAACATATGTAAGTCCTTCAGAAAAAAAGCGACATAACTCCGTCGGCAAAATGTACTAGGCGGAGATATGTTGGTCCCAATGGCTCGTAATGTATTAAAGACATTGGTTTTGCGGCATAGCGGAATATCTCCGACGACATATATCCGCCTAGTACATTTTGCCGGCGGAGTTATGTCGTCGGAGATATTCCGCTATGCCGCAAAACCAATGTCTTTAATACATTACGCGACATTGGGACCAACAGCAGCTGGTAAACGGTCCTACTAGCCATCGATCAAGCCAGTGGAGTCGGAGTACGGTCACTAACGGCCACAATATCAGGGCGTGTTCTACCTCTACAACGATTCTTCTCCTCAGGGCGTGTTCTACACCGGCAATGACTCTTCTGTTCAGGGCGTGTTTTGCGATTCGGAGATTCGGAGCAATGAAGCAATGTTTGTGGCCAGGTGAAACTCTTACGCTTGGGCAATGTGGGTATTATAGTCGCCAGCTACGCCAGGGGTGTAAAAGCTATACACTGCCTATGAGCGCTCCGAACCTGCTGTGATTTTCAGACAATGTGAGAAGATGCTTCGAAGAAGAAGATACAAAGTATCTGGGTCGGATTTATAGCTGCTGTTCGGCTTAGCGCCGGCCAACGGCAGCATAAAGAGCACATATCTCACATATCTCAGTTGTTGCTTACTTTCGCCCTGCACGCTCTATCGCAACATCGCCCTTTCTTTGTCGTTCATCGTCCAACAAGAGCTGCGTGGGAGGCACATCTTCGGAGCAGCACACACTTAGGAATTGATCGACTTCGTGAGAAAACGTCGTATCGTTAACTTTCGCATCTCTCGCATAACTAAGCACATATAAGAAAACAAATCGAACATACACGAATAAACATACCTATACATTGAAATCAAACCAATTTGTGTTTTAATGAAATGTCTTAAAAATACGGTGCTGAAGAAGCTCAGTAGCTCAACATTGTGGTGACCCCCATTGTGCACAAATAGTAACGGTTCTCGCGTTATCCGCTTTACCTTCTGCTTGCTGTTGTTTCGTGTCGTTTTCGGTGCACTCAGTGTGTTTGACATTGTTGTTGGTTTTTTGACAAATTGCGAACTCTCGCTGCTGGTCTGTGCCCGTGTGTTCGAATGCTGCGATCGATTTGAAGTTCCTTTAAAACTGTTCGAGGTTACTCACCGGCTATTGACCTACATATGTGTTTTCCATATCAAATACAAGAAATGGCCAAATCAAATTGGCAACATGCTTGCCATCGCTTCAGAAGACTCGCCTTGGATGGGTGGTTTTAGGAGGTGGCCAGCAACCTCGTAAAACAGCCTTGTTCGGGTTTCGGTGCTCATCCGACACAGGTCATGAGTCCCTCGATCAAGTAGAAATGCTGCTGAGGCGGTTTTGGGAGATAGAAAGTTCCACTAAAGTTTCGGCGACGGTCAAGCAGGAGGATATCAATTGTGAGGAGCACTTCAAAGCTTATTTCTCGCGCTTGTCATCTGGAGAGTTTGCTGTGAAGTTGCCCATCAAAAGATGTTTGGATATCTTGGGTGATTCGTACATGCAAGCATGTCGCCGGTTCCTCAACTTGGAGCGGAAACTTGAGCGTCGGTCGCAGCTAAAATCTCAGTACTCCTCTTTCATCCGGGAGTACCAAGAACTTAATCACATGTCATTGGTAGAATCAGAACTGTCCAGTCGCTGTCGATATTTTTTGCCACACCATTGCGTGATTAAGAAAGACAGTACAACTACCAAACTGCGGGATGTGTTCGATGGATCTGCAACAACTTCAACAGGGTTTTCTCTAAATGAGAATGGCTCTAATGGCTCTAATAGCTGGGCCTACTATACAACCAAAGCTTCTACATACATTACTTCGGTTCCGTACGTTCCCAATTGCGCTGACTGGGGACATCTGCAAGATGTACAGGTGTGTCCGGGTAACTGAGCCGGATAATTACCTTCAGTGCATCTTATGGAGAGATTCACCTAAGGAAATGTAAAGACGTTTAAACTCGACACGGTAACGTATGGGACCAAGCCAGCTTCCTATCTTGCGATTCGTGCGATGCTCCAATTGGCCGAAGAAGAAAAATCGTCATTCCCTATTGGGTCGGAAGTGTTGGCGTCCAATTTTTATGTAGACGATTTGATGACTGGTGGAGGATCTTTAGAGGATCTGTAGAGGAAGTGCGTGAGAAGTTGAAGCAGACATCCCAGTTGCTGGCTCGGGGAAACTGCCCAATTCGGAAATGGTGCTCCGACGTTCCTGCCGTGCTTGAAGGAGTTCCTGACAAAGATAAAGAAACGCTGCTGAGTTTCGACGATGGCACCGATTTTACAAAGGCCCTTGGATTGGTTTGGGAGCCTGCATCCGATGAATTTCTTTTTCCGTAGTACCCGCACAATTGTCTTCAAAGCCGACAAAGCGCTCTATGTTGTCAACTCTTGCTCGCTTTTATGATCCCCTTGGATTGATTGGGCCTGTCATTGCAAAGGCAAAGATTTTCCTCGCCTCGCATTGTGTCCCAGGTCAAAGGTAGAGGTTCATGGGTTTTGTGATGCCAGCCTAGACGCGTATGGCGCATGTATTTATATCGTCTCAAGGACCAAGAATGGCGCATACGTGCACCTTTTCTGTGCGAAGTCTCGTGTCGCCCCTGTCAAGGTATTGACGGTGCCCAAGTTGGAGTTATGTGGGGCTGACCTACTTTCTCAATTGATCAGCGAGATCCATCAACTTAAATTATTTACTGGAAGCTTCTATTGCTGGTCCGACTCCACAACTGCCTTGTCCTGGATTCGCAATGAACCATCAAGTTTTAACGTCTTCGGTGCAAATCGGGTTTCGGCCATTCAGGAGCGGACTGCTCAGATGAAATGGCGCTACGTTCCAACCGCTCAGAACCCTGCGGATATCTTGTCCAGAGGCGCTCTGCCATCTGAACTTTTTGAATCGCATCTTTGGTCCCACGGACCACTCTTTCTTCGAAATGAAAAACCGATGTGGCCATCATCATCTACACAAGACCTGCCGATACTGGAGCTTCGCAAGAGAGCCCTCATTGCAGTTTGCCCATTCGTAAACCTCTCTGATGGCCGGAAATTTAGCAATTCCTTCGGAAAGCTTCAGCGCACGTTTGCATACGTCTTCAAATTTGTGAGGCGCAAAAAGTCATCGGGATTAACAGTGGATGACATCGTTGGTGGCACACGGTTACTCATTCGTTCAATACAGAGAGTGCACTTATGGACTGACTACAAGGCTTTGCGGGATGAAGAGCAGGTGCAGCCGTCGGGCTCTGTTTCGTCGCTCGCACCATTTCTGGATGAACATGGACTATTACGCGTCGGTGGACGGTTGGCGAACTCATCACTTGATTTCAACGCGCGACATCCAGTTATTCTTCCAAGGCGTCATCCCGTCATTTCTGCTGTAATTGTGCATTTTTATGAGCGGAACTTGCAGCACGATCATTAATTGCACTAATTAGTCATGAGTATTGGCCAATTGGAAGGCGCATGACTGTGGCAAATGTCGTTAATCGCTGCACAAGATGTTTTAAGGCGTTTACTTCAGCATATCATGCCAAAGAAGCGTGTGAATGCAACTTGCGCCTTTGCTGTTACGGGCGTGGATTTTTGTGGTCCATTCTTTTACAAGAGTGAGGTGCGGACCAGACCACCCATCAAATGCTACATTTGCGTATTTATTTGTTTTGCCACCAAAGCAGTAAACTTGGAGCTGTTGCAGGATTTGTCAACGCCAGCGTTCATTAGCGCGCTCAAGCGGTTCATTTGTACTCGTGGTCAGCCAAGGGAGATTTGGTCTGATAACGCAACTAACTTCGTTGGAGCTAAGAACGAGTTGGCGGAGCTGAAGAAGCTGTTCCTCTCCGAAAAGCACCAGAAGGCAGTTTAGGAGTTTTGCACATCGACTGACGCTTCATTCCCCCTCGGTTGCACCACTTTGGCGGGCTCTGGGAGGCAGCGGTGAAGACAGCCAAGCATCATTTCTACCGTTCCGCCTCCAGTTCCGTACTTTTCTTCGATGACCTGAGAACCCTCGTGTGCCATATAGCTGCTATAGTCAACTCAAGACCATTACTTCCCATTTCAGAGCATCCCGACGACTAGGACGTGCTAACACTTGAGTACGGCGCCGATCCTTATGTTTGCAGAGCCAGATGTAACCAGACTAAACTTAAATCGTCTTGATCGCTGGCAGCAGGCCAACTTTCTGCAGCAGACGTTTTGGTCCCGCTAGCGAGAGGAGTACCTCAGTACCTCTTCTTCAGGAGAGACCTAAGTGGAGAACTGGGCAGCCTAGTCTCAGCGTCAGCGACGTGGTGCTCGTAAAGAACGACAACCTGCCTCCACTCAAGTGGACATTGGGAAGGGTGACTAAACTAATCGTCGGGAAGGATGGTGTTCCCAGGGTAGCTGAGCTCAAAACGGCTATTGGGATTGCGACAAGGGCCGTTGCGAAGCTATGTATGCTGCCAAAGTAGGATGTCGAAGACCCGTACTCTTCAACGGGGGGAGTATGTTCGGCTTAGCGCCGGCCCACGGCAGCATAAAGAGCACATATCTCACATATCTCATTTGTTGCTTACTTTCACCCTGCACGCTCTATCGCAACATCTCCCTTTCTTTGTCGTACATCATAACTAAGCACATATAAGAAAACAAATCGAACATACACGAATATACATACCTATACATTGAAATCAAAATTAAATCATTTAATTAAATGTCTTAAAAATACGCCGCTGAAGAAGCTCAGTAGCTCAACAGCTGCATTTGTCATATTTTTGAAACTGTAAGGGTTTTATACAACCATTTATAGAAAACGTAAGTTATGTGTAAAATAAAAGCACTACGTCTGAAGAAAAATAGCAAATTTTTAAAAAATTCTTTAAAAAAACTAAACTTAGAAAAAAAAACACATTCCTCAAAAATTTTTAAACTTCTAAATCTATCAGAAAAAGTCATTTTTGGAGACAGCTGAAAAGTCGTGTCGACTAGTGTATTCAATATATACCAAGATGTAGGTCGTGAACTGCAGTTGTTAGAAGACGATAACCATTGGGACTTGTGGACGATTGACGCTTATTGATGCTGCGTGAACACCAACGCCCAATAACATTCGTCAGCTATTTGCAATTATTTTGAGGACATGTTATCCATCGCAAGCACAAACTTTGTGGAAAAAATACAACAGTTGTTACAAGACGATTTGATGTCATATAAATCAATCGATACTGAATGAATCGATAAATAATGAAATTTCATTTTGAAAGCTTAATATCTTCCAGACGTTAAATTGCAGCTACAAAGTGTCTGAGTCAAACTTATAGCTGCATCTGTCTGCTTTTTTAAGCTGCAAAAATCAATACAACCAGTTGAAGGAAACTTAAGTTAGGTGACAAATAGAAGCACTACGACAAAAAATACCAAATTTTTAAAAAATTCTTTAAAAAAAACTACTCCAAGAAAAAAAAGCTTAATTCTTTAAAAAAATTTAAAACTCCAAATCCATACGAAAAAGTAATTTTTGGCGACAGCGGAAAAATAAGGTTGAATTTTGTCGCGTAGAGTTATCTGTTCGCAGAAATTCCTTGGTATTCCTTGTTTTCGTGGCTCTCATTATACCCGGTACTCGAAGAGTATAGGGGTATATTAGATTTGTGGGGATAACGGATGTGTGTAACGCACAGAAGGAAGCGTTTCCGACCCCATAAAGTATATACATACATATATTCTTGATCAGCATCAATAGCCGGGTCGATATAGCCATGTCTGTCTGTCCGTCCGTCTTTCCGTCTTCATTTGTGCCTATATCTCAGAGACTATAAAAGCTAGAGCAACGAAATTTTGTATTCAGGCTTCTGTGTTATCACACTACTCAAAGTATGTTTCAAAAATTTTGCCCCGCCTCCTTCCGCCCCCACAAAGAACGAAAGTCTGTGGCATACACAATTTTGAAGATACGAGAAAACTAAAAACGCAGAATCATAGAGCATGACCATTTCTATCAGAATGTTGAATCTGGATCAGATGGGATTATTAATATAGCCACAATGAAGGAAACCATTTCAAAAGTCATCGTTCCCTCTCGCTCTCTCTCACACGCGACCCTATCTGCTTTCCCCATTCGACTTTTTTGGCGCCTAGTTCTCAGAGACTATAAGAGCTAGAGCAACCAAACTTTCTCTCCAAGTTCCTGTGATATCGAACCAGCACGAGTTTGTTTCAAAATTTTGACACGCCCCCTTCCGCCCCCACAAAGGACGAAAATCTGTGGAAACCACAATTTTTAAGATAAGAGAAAACCAAAAACGTAGAATTATGGAAAATATCCGTATCTATCAGATTGCCGAATCTGGATCATATCGAATCATTATTATAGCCAGAAGGAACAAATTAAATTTCAGTGGCTACCAAACGGCAGCCAAGCGATTCCCTCTCTCTCTCGCACACACTTCCATGTCTCTTGTATGTAGTTTTACATGTGTATGTAAAAATATAGCAGCCGACGTAAAAATCATATGTAAATAAAAATGGAATCAGATAACTTCTAAAATATAAAACTACAGGGTTCGACTTAATTTTTTGAAATTTTCCATTTTGGTCAAAATTTAATTCGTCTCTTTTGTGAACATATAATTAATTAAATAAATCGTAAGCTCATATGTATACATAAATACGTATATACTGACTGAGTACCGGGTATAAAGTAGAGCCGCGGCCATTGCCGCGGCTCACAACGTTCCCTCTCGTTTTTTACTGGATTTGTTTGATGTGAAATAACGTGGAATATATCAATGTCTGTGCGAATTTGCCAAAAATATCTGATTTTTTAGCATAATGTAAAAAATGCAGTTAGTGTCGCGTTTGGAGCCTCAGGAGCCGTTTACACTGAGGCTGCGTCTTGACCCTTTGCGTCTTCTCAGAAACGCAGTTTTTTTTACATAGGTTTAGCATAGGGCGCTAGTGATGGCAAAAAGTTGCGTCGTTTTCCGATTCAATTGCGTTTTGGTATTTCTGTGTGCATAACAGCAATTTTCGTACTGTTCTGCCTAATCAGCGGAATTATCACCACTAATAACAACAATAACCAGCAGATTCATATTTAAATATTGCCGCGTAATATTTTTAACTGAGTAAAAGGGGACAAAAATACAATTATTGCTTAGAACAAATTGTTGAAACTAATTTTATTATTAAATCAAGCATTTCGAAAATACGGTTGAAAATACGTGGCTATTGCAATATAAATTAAATTATTTAATTGAAAAGAGAGAACATTATCTCCTCTTTACTTACAAGGGTCCAAACGCGAGGAGGACGTTGCAGTTGCAAGACGAATTGCAACTTTTTTGAGGATAACTCAGACACTTCCATGCACTTCAAAAGATTCTCCTCACTTTGCGGCACCGCAGTTAAAAGAATCAACCCTATTTCCGACATATTTCGTTAATTTTCGAAGATTATTTACTTTGTTTACAAAATTTGTCTTCGTCTTCCAAGACGCAAAGTCGCTGTAGTGTAAACGGCAGTTCTGCTTCTCTGCGTCTTCTCCGATATCGATCGGTAACGCACCAAGTGTAAAAAGCCTATCATGCTCGTTGGATAACATTTTCTTCAGTAATGTATAGACTTCGACCGTTTTCAAGATGTATTGCTTAATGCTGGACAGAAGGATCTCTTTCGTGTATGGGAAAGCTAAGAATAAGAGTTACATATATCGTGACGATGAATTGCTTGTTGTCCTGGTAATAGTAAAGTTTGTATCTCTTTCCAACTCGGATTACATGTGAATGTAATAATAAAACGAGAGGGAGCCGCGGCAAAGGCCAAAAGCCGCGGCAAAGTTTTATATTTTAGAAGTTATCTGTTTCCATTTTTATTTACATATAATTTTTACGTCGTCTGCTACATTTTTACATACACATGTATAACTAAATACAAGAGACATGGAAGTGTGTGCGAGAGAGAGAGGGAATCGCTTGGCTGTCGTTGGGTAGCCACTGAAATTTAATTTGTTCCTTCTGGCTATAAAAATAATCCGATATAATCCAGATTCGGCGATCTGCCAGATACGGTAATTTTTCATGATTCTGCGTTTTTGGTTTTCTTGTATCTTAAAAATGATGGATTCCACAGATTTTCGTCTTTTGTGGGGGCGGAAGGGGGCGTGGCAAAATTTTGAAATACACTTGTATTGAAGTGATATCACAGGAGCTCGGATAGAGAGTTTGGTTGCACTAGCTCTCATAGTCTCTGAGATCTAGGCGCTCATTTCGACGAATAGACAAAGCCGACATGGTCGCGTGTGAGAGAGAGCGAGAGGGAACGATGACTTTCGAAATGGTTTTCTTCATTGTGGCTATATTAATAATCCGATCTGATCCAGATTCAACACTCTGATAGAAATGGTCATGCTCTATGATTCTGCGTTTTTAGTTTTCTCGTATCTTCAAAATTGTGTATGCGGAAAGGGGCGGGGCGAAAATTTGAAATACATTCGGAGTAGTGTGATAACACAGAAGCCTGGATACAAAACTTGGTTTTTCTAGCTTTAATAGTCTTTGAGATATAGGCGCTAATGAAGACGGACGGACAGACGGACTGACGGACAGACAGACATGGCTATATCGACTCGGCTATTGATGCTGATCAAGAATATATGTATGTATATACTTTATGGGGTCGGAAACGCTTCCTTCTGTGCGTTACACACATCCGTTATCCCCACAAATCTAATATACCCCTATACTCTTCGAGTACCGGGTATAATAAAATCATCGTAATTGATTGAGATGCCAAGCTTTTTTGGCACCTATTTTGTCCAAAATAATAAGCCGAATTGTTCCAAATTTAATAGTTTTTATTTATACAAGCGGCTGATAGCGGAAGCCGATTGCTTGCTCTTAGCACAACCTGATAAACGTGACCGAGATCCAAATGCAACCAATGCGCAGAGAGGTTAGCAGATTACTAATCATTGGCACCGTCGGCTTAACAAAGCTAGAGCCGACGCGGCGGCTGCAGAGCGCCCTTTACAGAGGGAAAGCGCAGCAGCGCTGCCGAACGTTGGTGTTTACAGTGCCTTTATGTTCTAAATATGTACTATGTATTCTAAGTTAGGCCTGTTGTTTAGCGGCTGGCCCGAACATACTCCCCCCGTTGGAAGCCAGTCTTTCAACAGATTCCTTGAGGGGCAGTACACATAGCCGGGTAACGGCCCTTCTGACGGTTCCTGTGGCAGTCCTTAAATCAGCGACGCGGCTCACTCCATCCTTGCCCGTGAAGACCTCGACCACTCTAGCCAGTGGCCAACGCATTGGAGGAAGATTTTCGTCCTTAATCAGCACGAGATCGTTTACGCAAAGATTTTGCGTGGGAGTCCGCCATTTCGACCGCTCTTGCAAAAGAGTTAGATACTCTTCGCGCCAGCGGCTCCAGAATATCTGCTGCAGTTGAGTGACCCGTTGCCAGCCATCCAGACGATTGTAGTTGAGCTTCGTTAGGTCAGGCTCGAGGATTGTCTCGTGTGGACCACCTAAAAGCAGATGAGCAGGAGTCAGGACATCTAAATCAGCAGGATTTTCTGAAAATGAGAGCAAAGGGCGAGAATTAACTATTGCCGTGATCTGGCAGATCAGGGTGAGTGAGATATCAAGCACAGAGGGCCCAACTGAGCGGTGCAGGAGAAGCTTTGCTGTCTTCACAGCCGCTCCCCACAATCCGCCAAAGTGCGGAGAGCGTGGTGGGATGAAGCGCCAGTCAAAAGAGTCCGCCAAGCAGGATTCATGGACCTCCTTCATATGCGAGTCGCTCATAACAAGTTTCTTGGGCTCCAAAAGCTCGTTCTTGGCGCCAACGAAGTTTGTCGCATTGTCGGAACAATTTGAGTTGGCCTTCCTCGCATGGAAGTGAAACGCTTTAAGGCGCCTAGAAACGAAGCGCTCGTCAGGTCCTTTACGAGCTCCATGTGTATAGCCTTAGAAGTAAAGCAAATGAATACACTGATGTAGCACTTGATGGGTGGCCTCGTGCGGATTTCTGATCTGTAGAAAAAGGGCCCACAGTAATCCACTCCAGTGACTTCAAAGGGTCGACATCCCTCCAATCGCTCCTTGGGCAGATGTCCCATGATGTGCTGAACCATGCGCGGCCTAGTCCTGAAGCATCTCACACACTTGCTGACTACTTTGGATACTGCCTTGATTCCGCCAATGGGCCAATTCCAGTCGAATTTTGGCAAGTAGTGCGCGGGGTCCAGCATGAAGGTTCCTCTCGTGATAGTACCTTATCAGAGCACAAGTTATGGGATGTCCCTTTGGCAGAATAAGCGGGTGCTGAGCATCAAATCCCAGAGATGAGTTTCCAAGACGACCTCCAACTCTTAGTAATCCATTCTGATCGATGAACGGAGAGAGTGAGCTGATTGAACTGGATTTCCTGACTTGACCATTGCCTCGAATTTCCTTTATATCCATCCACAAGTTAGACAGCTGAATGTGTCGGATTAGAAGATGCGTTCCCTGCCGAATATCAGAAACGGTGAGTCCAGAATGCCGAAGACGATGAACAAATTTATGCATGTAGGCGAATGTGTGCTGCATGCCGAAGAATGAGTTTGTGAATTTGCATTCTGAAGTGAGATCGGTATGTGGAGACGCGATCAGCAATACACGCTTGCGAAGCTCTGCCGTTGCTGCTTCAGGAACAGGAGGTAAAGGCCACTCTTCTTTGGAGCCTACCAGAAATGATGGACCGTGAAACCACTGCTCTGACTGGATAAGTTGGTGGGGAGGCGATCCTCTAGAGAGAACGTCAGCAGGATTTAAAGATGTGGGAACATAGCGCCATTCCATGCCTGCCGTCAACTCTTGAATTGCTGCCACTCGATTTGCCACAAAGACTTCAAATTTGGATGGCTCATCCCGTATCCAAGATAGTGCTGTCGATGAATCTGACCAGCAATAAACCCGACCTGTAAAACTTCCAATGTCCTTTAAATTAGTCATTAGTTTAGCAAGCAAATGGGCTCCACTTAATTCCAGCTTGGGGATCGATAACGTTTTTAGTGGCGCCACTCGAGACTTTGAGCACAAAATATTGCTCGACAACTGCCCTTCCCTGGACACCACATATATGCAAGCGCCATATGCTTCCATGCTGGCGTCACAAAATCCGTGAAGTTCGATTAAAGAAGCAGAAGAATGAACAATGCGAGGAAATGATATCCGCGGGATGGCTGACAAGCTGTTTCTCAAGTCCATCCAAGATGAATGCAACGCTGAGGGTAGGCTTTCATCCCAATCCAAGTTTTCTCTCCAAAGCTGCTGAAGAAAGATTTTGCACCTGACAATAACAGGATTTATCAATCCAAGAGGGTCGTAGAAACGAGCAATCGTAGACAAAACCGATCGCTTGGAGGGCTTCGAATTTGTGTCCAACGGGGACAAAGCAAAAAGCAGCTGATCTGTTGCAGGGTCCCATGCTAGGCCAAGAGTTTTCGTTATGTCACTTCCATCATGAAATCTTAAGTATTTCTCTCTGTCATCTTCAGGCGTTCCTTCAAGTACTTCCTGATGGCTAGAGCACCATTTCCTAAGCTTAAAGTTGCCGCAAGAAAGTATAGTAGAGGTTTGACGCATCCTTTCCATGACCTCAGCGACAGAGCTGCCGCCCGAGATGAGATCATCCACGTAAAAATCTTGTTGCAGAGCAGCTGAGCCAAGAGGGTAGGACTCACCCTCGTCAATGGCCAGCTGGTGCATTGCGCGAACTGCTAAAAACGATGCAGCTCTAGTGCCATATGTGACGGTGTCTAATGTGTAGACCTGAACTTCGGACTGGACAGAATCTCGCCATAGAATGCACTGAAAGTAATTGTCAGGTGGAGACACTCGTACGCAGCGGTACATTTTACAAATGTCCCCAGTGAGAGCGACTGGATATGTGCGAAATCGATTTAGTATGCTGAACAACGCAGGCTGAATAACAGGGCCTGCCATCATCGCATCATTTAGGGAACATCCAGTTGATGTGGCTGCCGAACCATCGAAAACGACTCGAAGCTTTGTAGTCGTACTATCCTCCTTTAAAACACAGTGATGCGGCAAGAAATATCTGCAGAGACTACGAGAATCAGGGCTGACTAGGGACATATGCTTCAACTCAATATACTCCCTGATAAAGGCAGAGTACCGCTCCTTAAGTGTAGTATCACGATCCAACAATCGATTTAGTATGCTGAACAACGCAGGCTGAATAACAGGGCCTGCCATCATCGCATCATTTAGGGAACATCCAGTTGATGTGGCTGCCGAACCATCGAAAACGACTCGAAGCTTTGTAGTCGTACTATCCTCCTTTAAAACACAGTGATGCGGCAAGAAATATCTGCAGAGACTACGAGAATCAGGGCTGACTAGGGACATATGCTTCAACTCAATATACTCCCTGATAAAGGCAGAGTACCGCTCCTTAAGTGTAGTATCACGATCCAACTTTCGCTCCAAATTAATGAAACGACGATGCGCCTGAGTGTAGGATTCGAGCGTCGATTTCCGTGGGGTTCAAATAATCGATCTTATCGCCAGCGAAGGAGTCGCCGAGCCCGCTCATTCGATCATATAACGACTGAACTTTGCGTTTATAAAGACTCAGCCCGTTATTAGCCGTCACAATATTTCCGCCCGCGCCTGTATTTGGATCGCTTTCCATGCTTAATAGATAGATAATAGATAATAATAGATAATAGAGAATAGATAACCGTTTAAGCGACTGCGTACAGAATCGAGAAAGGGAACGTGAAGACGCGAAAGCCGAAACCGTGGCTGCAGTTGTGCAGAGAATGGAGGATTCGACGATTATGCGACGGTGAACAGCGGCTGGAGCGAGAATGAGAGACATGAAAAGTCAACGACAGTGTCTGCGGCTGAGCATAGAATGAGAGATTCGAACGATTAAAGCAACGGAATCTCAGACGGCCGCACTCGCACTGAATTTGCACATAAACCGTTTTAAACGCTGCACAATGTATTTGGTTGTGATTCAAATTTCACAGACCCGAATAATGTTTAATTTAAATGTTTTATACGAAACGCGATTAGCCAATGTCTTTAATCACGTCGGGGTCACCAATGTTTGTGATGCCAAGCTTTTTTGGCATCTCTTTTGTCCAAAATAATAAGCCGAATTGTTCCAAATTTAATAGTTTTTATTTATACAAGCGGCTGATAGCGGAAGCCGATTGCTTGCTCTTAGCACAACCTGATAAACGTGACCGAGATCCAAATGCAACCAATGCGCAGAGAGGTTAGCAGATTACTAATCATTGGCACCGTCGGCTTAACAAAGCTAGAGCCGACGCGGCGGCTGCAGAGCGCCCTTTACAGAGGGAGAGCGCAGCAGCGCTGCCGAACGTTGGTGTATACAGTGCCTTTATGTTCTAAATATGTACTATGTATTCTAAGTTAGGCCTGTTGTTTAGCGGCTGGCCCGAACAGTAATAACTAAGTCATCGCATCTTGTATGTATTCCTGCATGTTCGGTGGACTGCCGATATCATTGGGACTTACATTTCCGTCTTTGTTTCCAACAACAGCAACTCGTCAGTTAATATTATATATTATATTATATATTATATTATATATTCTTCCGATCTTAATTTAGCCTGGTTGTTCGAATAAATCGAAAGCGTTTAGTTACTTTAGTGTAGTTTCAAAATTGCGTCCATGGAATATGAGATCGCAAATTTTAGTTGCCTCAAATGACGTAATTTGGAAGCGAGAATGAAATTTGCTTATCTTACGCAAAAATAATTTGGAATCTTTTGAAACGCCATCAAGAAGGGAGAAAGTAGTTAATATCTAGTTTATATTCAAAAGCAAGACGAACAAATGATGTACGGGGTAATGAGCTGCTGGTCCGCCGACTCTGTCGCTCTTATGCATTTCTTGTTGCGATTTATTCTGCCGACTGATGAGCTTCTTCAACACGTCCACGTTGTGCACCTCTGCTCCTCGCGTTGTTGAGGTTAGATTTTTTTAATGATATTTATTAAAGAGTTTTGAACAGAACACAAACAGTTGAAAAGCAGGAATAATTTCACTGTATGACAATTTGCTTTAATCGAAGTACTGACAGTAGCAAGCACTGACCATAAAAGCGTGTTGCTATGAAAGTGTCAATTAAAGCAAATTGTCAGCGATAAATGAAGAACCGCCCTACCGATTAAGATGTAAGCTATCCTTTCTTTTGCATTGGATGAAACTGCACACGTAGTGCAAATTTGATTAAAATAGGTTTAGTAATTTAGGAGTACATCGCGCACAAACAATGAAATAAAGTATAAGTACAGAATTAAAAAAAAAAACTCCTCCAGCGGCTGTCTGAACAGGTCACTAATTTTAATTTCCCTGTTACCTCGAACTGGTATTGCTGAAGACCAAGGGCCCAGCCATCAATCCTGGAATTGATGAATTCAATGGAATTCAGCCATTTAATGGCCAGGTGATCCGTCACGACCTCGAAATAATACTCTTCCATTTAGCACCTTAGCTTTCTTATGGACTATACTATGACCAAACACTTCTTCTCAATTGCTGAGTAGTTTTGTTCCACCGGTAGCAACTTTCGGCTCGCGTACGCTTTAACCTGCTCCTGTTCGAGATGGCACCCTGTCAAGATGGCACCCAGCCCGAAGTCACTCTCATCCGTTTGGAAGGTGAACCGCTCGTTAAAGTTCGGGCACACCTGGCGCCATGGTGAGTTTCTTCTTGAGTTGGTCTAGCGCGTCTTGACTACAATGTCACTTGCCGATACAGTTCCTTCAGGTTAGTCGGAGCCCAAGATTCCGGATCACCTCCACTTTCGCAAGATCTGTGCCGATTCCATCACCCATAACCATGTGAGCCAAATGCGGCAACTCCTCTCGAAAGAAATCGCACTTTTTTCGGCTTAAGCTAGGTATCCAGCACCGCGGAAACTAAAAATTACTGTCAAACTCCATATAAAAAATAATGGGCCAGGAATTTTTCGTTTGTGTTTTCCTGGCCTCAGTATCCAGGTAAATGAAATCCACGAAGACTTATCGATAGTTGGTCTATCGACACAATTGAGGACTGAGAGAACAGCTAGGAATATATACATATGTGCCTATTATTACTGAAGTAAAAGTGAAAGGTGGAGGCAAAATCTGTGCGCAAAACCAAAAGGAGATATGCAAATTTTTAAAGTGAGGAGAAGATTGCTTTAATAAAAGAAGTTGAGGCAAAACCATGTCTTTGGCGGATCAAGGAAAATAAGGATTTTGATCATTTTGACACTTTGGTGCCTCTGACTGCGCTGTACTTCTCCTTCCTATTTTTTGGCAACAATATATACCGCCACCAACACATTCACTTCATCGACAGAGTTATGTTTTTTCCTTTTTTTAGTATCAGTTAAATTTTAAAAATTGGCGCTGTTTACAGAAAACAGCTGATTCACGAAAACCAATTTCAGATTGGCCACGTGCTGTTCCTTCTCTCCCCGACGACGATGATAGCTTCCAGGTACGCAAAGGCGTAGTGTTCCAATCACCAGATCCAGGGCTGTTTGCAATGTGGCACTGGCCGAGTGAAACCCGAAGGGCATAACTCGCCACTAAACAGGCTCCTCCCCGGCACCATGAAATCCGCTCTGCCGTCTGTGGCCATCGGAGTCTTGCAATATTCATTCATTAAATCTAACTCCTGCCGGAGTTTTTTTAAGATGTGGTTAATCTTGGGTGCGGAGTACGCGTCGGGCACGGAGTGGGTATTGAGTTTGCCTGAAATCCAAACACATGTGTGACTCTCCTGTTTTCCTTCTCACTAGGACTATGGGGACTAGGGCGCACTCGTCGTTCGCGACACTACGCGTCTCATGAGTATCGAGTGGGGGCCCCAATCCCCACTCTTGCCACGATCCCTCTTCAACCCTCAATCAGCCACGTTCGCTGGGGCCGTAGTCCTGTTCACCAGCCTGAGCATGCGTTGCCTCGGCGATCGGATTCGTCCCCAAATCGTTTTGCCCTGGTCCATCTTGGAACGGATTCCATTGCAATTCCTGTGCCCATCCCCATCGCTCGCTTGTCGAGCTCGGGGTCTCGATCGGCCATGCCTCGAATCCGAAGTCCCTGTTCTTTTGGTACTCCACCCTTGCCGCCTTCTGGGTGAGCTGACTACGGTTTCAATAGTCTCTCGGTCGGATGAAAGGAAAAAACTTCAGTATTGCCCGATGCTCTGGTAGACCTGGGCTTAGATGATGATCGCATCATGTGTCCAAGATAATTATGGTTAAGTTAAACGAATATTTCACGCCAAAACATATTTCCACTTTTGAGAGTCTGCCTAAAAACGTTGTTTAGAAATATTTTTCCATTAGAACCATTCCGTTAGAACCCCATAGTTCAACGAGCTGTCGTGACGACGTACTGCTTTGTATAATCCTTGTATTTAGCTGGCTGTCGCAACGACGCGCTGGGGCTACGACGCATCGTTTGCTTTTACTCCTCCTCCGTCAGGTAGCCACACGTGTGTTAATTGTTAGAATAGTCTCCCCGTCCCGTCCGCTTAAAGGTTACGGCGAAGCTCCGTCACGATTATATTTGATTCCCATACGATCCTTGTAACTACGCCATACTATCGACCCCCCCCCCCCCCCCCCCCCCCCCCCGTCCTAAGGTCTGAGTTTATCCCAGCCTGAAATAGGTTCCTTAGAAGTGGCGCCCGAGAAGGGACCTTAGGGAGATATCATTTAAGTTAAAAGTAACAGTCACAACCTGAAAATCTACCATGTGCTTAACGTACAGTCAGGGCGATGAATGAAATGCAGACAGACACACACATACATACGCCCACGCCACTGACCGCAAAATTACACGTGCAGATACACAATCACCCATACAGTGCGCACTGTATGGATTGTGAGTCGAAAATAAACGGACGCGTGAAAATTTTCCTCCAGTGGTTAACCAGTTCCCAAACGTTGTGTTTTTGTGGACAAAAACAAATTTTCCACGTGCAATTGCAGTTTCTGCTCTTTTTGACTCGACTCGCCCATAAGCTGACTAGCCCGACTATGCTGAAAGGTGCTGTAAGCCGACAGCTGGCACAAGCGATCTATCGGCAACCACACTTCCGTAGCAAGCAGCTTCTACTTGTGTGCTCCAAATTGCGAAAGCAATCCCGCAATTCACTGCATACTCATAGGCTGCATAGGGGGGAGTGGGAAAAGTCACGGAACCGACCAAACTCCGATCCCGCGCTCAGGCGGTGCCCCGGTCAACGGGGTCGTCGGGGACCGAGGAGGGGCGATATACCACCCATCGATTAGCCAAGGGGAAATCCGTGGCCAGCGCGGGACCCTCCCTAGTGCGGACCGAATGGACACAAATAATCCATTCGCGGGCAGCTCGACGCTGGCAAGATCGCCTCGTCAAGTAGTAGGAGGAGCTTTCGAAGCTGACTACGGATTGGTGTTCAGGGCGGGCAGCAAGCTCACTCGATTGCTGGCACCCACGTCAGCTCCAACAGCAGGACAGAGCACGGACCCTAGGGAGGATCCCAAGAGGGTTCGCGACCCCGCCAGCCCAGCTAGTGTGCAGAGAGCGACGCCGCCCAAGAGGAGCAATGCGTACCAGGAGGCATCATGCCTCGATAACCTCGAGGAGATGGGGAAGCTCTTGGAAGAGGTAATGGAAAGGATGCTAGACAAGCAAACGCGGCACATCAACGTGGCGACGAGAACGCTGTTCCTGCGGCTGAAGAAGCTGCACGCAAAAATCGACGAGGCGAGAGAGCTAGTGCTGCGGGCACCAGCGCCAGGCAGGAGAGCCTCGCTGTAGAGTTCGTGTGATCAAGCAGCTCACAGAGCACGCGGGCCGAAGGGAAGGCACAGGAGACCCAAACACCTGTCATCTGGAAGAAGGAAGCAGTATCGCAGACGGAACCGTGGTGTAAGCCAGCAGGCCGCGACGGAGGGCACGCCAGTGGTACCCGGACTGTTAAACCAGACCACCATGCAGTTGATTGAACTCAACTTAAATCACTGCAAGGCCGCGCAGGATCTCCTGTCCCAGACGGTACGCGACCTGGGCTCCTAGGTGGCAATCCTCAGCGAGCCGTATAAGGTGGCCAGCAGCAGCAACTGGGCCACGGACCGCACTGGCAAGGCGGCCCTGTGGCTGAGCTGATACGACGCAGATCCAAGACGTCATGGCGGCAGAGGGGTTAGTCCAAGGGATCCTAGGTGGCACCTGGATCTACAGCTGATATCTGGCGCCTAGTCTCTCCCTGGAGGCCTTCAGCCGCACCATGGACGAGCTGAGCTGCGACTTACGCAGACGGAACAACGTGGTAGTCGGGAGCGACTTCAACGCCTGGGCCACGCTGATCCACGCCAGAGACCGCATAGTGCTGGAGGCTTTTGCAATGCTGGACCTCGTCCTACTGAACGAAGGATCCCAGGGGACCTTCAACAGGGCAGGAGCAGGGTCGGTAATCGACCTAACATACGCTATCAGTGTGCTGGCTCGCCACGCCCGATGGAGGATCTGAGAGGTATTCTTCGCCAGCGACCACGAGGCCATCCAGTGCTCTCTGGGAAGGTCTACCTGAGGGAGAGGAGTCCCACCCCGACAGGGGAAGGCGTACCGCCAGGACACGCTGAGGCCCCAGTCCTTCGCTAGAGCACTCCGGCGCTCTAACTCAAGCGAGGCAGCTGGAGCCAACGAGTGGGCCAACAACCTGGTCGTTGCAGTAGAGGAGGCCTGCGACCAGAGTATGCAGCAGAGGAGGGCGTTCCGGTCGCAGCATAAACCGGTGTTCTGGTGGCCGACCGTGCATCCGCGCCAGAAGGCTGTTCCAGAGAGCTCGGGGAACACCGCGCCTAGCGAAGCTGAAACACGCCATCAAGGACAGCAAACGGGAGTGCTTCCTCCAGCTATGCGACGCCGCCGAAGAGGACCCATGGGGAGCCACCTACAGGATGGTCGCGAAGCGGATAAGCGCGACCAGCAAAGCCCCAACTGATCCTGCGGCCCTGGAGGGGATAGTCGGGCCGCTGTTTCCGTGAGTCCGACCGGTCACCGGATTCCCACGTGTGGTAGCTAGCCCTGGCGAAGTCCGCGAGGGGACGTTCCCTGATAGGTGGAAGAGGCAACGACTCCTCCTACTTGTCAAGCCGGGCAAGCCGCCGGGGAAGGCCCCCTCCTACAGGCCCATAAGTTTCCTGGACTACTGGAGAAGGTGATTGGAGTGAGGCTAAGCGCAGCCATTGACGCTGCTGGCGGACTCTCCGAAAACCAGTACGGCTTCCAGAAGGGCAGGTCGACGGTGGACGCAATCTCAAGAGTGGTGGAAACGGCGAGGAAGGCCATTGCAGGGACCTGTTGGAGGAGAGGGACGAAGTCCTACTGTCTGGTGGTGACACTGGACATTAGGAACGCCTTCAACTCGGCAGATTGGGGCCGTACACTGGAAGCACTGCGTTCCTTCTACATCCGTGGCTACCTACTCAACATAGCGGTCAGCTACCCCAGCAACAGAGTGCTCACGCTGGATACGACCTTGGGTTCCATAACATACGAAGTCTCAGCCGGAGTCCCCCAGGGCTCCCGATGCCAGCGAACACCAGTTTGGTCGGCTTCGTTGACAACGTAGCAATCGTGGTGGTAGCAAAGGAGCTCGCTGCTGCGGAGCACCAGGCTAACGCAGCCAAATGCGCCATTGAGGAGTAGCTGTCGCGGGACTGGAGCTGGCGGCCCAAAAAACGGAGGCGGTCCTGATTTCGAGCAGGAAGGTGGTCAAGACCGCTAGAGTGCAGGTCGGAGGGACAACGATCGCATCGCAGAGGGCGATTAAGTACCTCGGTTTCGTACTAGACACGCGCCTTTCCTTTAAGGAGCACCTGGAGTACGCGGCCAGGAAAGCCAGCGGGACAGCAGGTGCGCTGTCAAGGATGCTCCTGAACACAAGAGGACTCGAAGCAGGCAACGAGGAGGTTTCTGACGAGCGTGGTCACGTCGCAGCTGCTCTACGCCGCGCCAGTGTGGGCGGAAGGAGCGAAGGTGCAAACGTACATTAGGGGGATGGAGTCGGTGCACAGGCTGTGCGCCATGAGGACAGCGTGCTCGTTTCGGACCATCTCGGATGATGCAGTGCTGGTCATCGCCGTGCTCGTCCCAATCCGGGAGCTGATCCGGGAAAGGACTGAGGCTCACACCGCCACGCGGGAAAGGGCAGCTGACCCACGCAACATCGCCGAGCTGAAAAAAGCTGCACACGAAGCAGGTCAGCCAAAGGGCGCTGGACGCACAAGCTCATCCCGAGCCTGGAGTGCTGGCTTACAAGGAAGCACGGGTAAGTGGATTTCTACCTTACCCAGTTGCTTAGCGGCCACGGGTGCTTCCGTAGCTACGTGGTTCGGGCACAGTGGAGGATGCACATCAGGTCCTCTTCGAGTGCCATAGGTTCGACCGCGAACGGCAGGCTTTGGAGGTAACCGCAGGAGCGCATATTAGCACCGAGTCCCTGGTACCAGCCATCGTTGTTCAAAAAAAGTGCCCGTCTTGACAAACAGCCGGACCCAAAAACAGTGCTGGCCCAAAAAAATCCTCGTAGCGCAAATACAGTGCCGGTCGTAATAAACAACCCATCCCAAGTAAGGTGCCGGTCCGAAAAGTTGTCGCGGTTAGAATACAGTACAAATACAATGTAAATACAGTGCCGCGATTAATAAAACCCCAAACCAATGCGGAAAAAAGGGCTGCGGCGGTTGAAAACAATCGTAACGCAGACACTGGGCCAGTAAAACACGCCCTTTGACTCGGCGTAGTGTGCATCGCGTCCTACCGACTCAACAGTCATCGCGCTAAGCGCATTTAAGTGCCAAGACCAAAACCAAAGTCCCAGAAAACAAAATTACAAAGTGCAGTACCTAAAGAAAATTCTTCAAAACGCCACTAAATGCGAAAAACAAGCAAGATAATAAACATAACCAAGACAGTATAAAAGAAAAATCTCGCAAACCAACTCTAGTCAGCCAGAATTACAGTAACACTCTGCTCACAGTTTCCACAAACTCGAACTTTGACTTCCCGTCATGGACTAAAGCGCTGATAACGATCAAAGTTGTAATTTAGTTCCCTAGCCGAGTTACAGATCTCAGTCTGACCAGGGTCCCACAGAAAATTTATATTGCTACCAAGACTTCAAATAGGGGTCAGAATAGCAGATCCACCGGATCGGACTGACTGTCGTGTGTTCACTAGGCGGCGTCGCGGCCCTAGACAAGAGTGCAACTGGAGGAGAGCAGGACGTTCTACTACATACGAGCATGCTCTGGATGACTGTGGAGGCGGACGTGGCACGTTCCTTTAACACGTAAGACGAGCAGGGGCACCCGAAGCGAAGGCGAGAGAGGACCCACTGGCACCCAGAGGACACGCAGAAAAGTGCAGCAGTACCTGCTCAACAACTAAATACGGGATAGGGGAGAAGAACCCACGGATGCCCAGGGGACACGCGGAAAAGCACCTTGGTATTCGTTTCACCGTCAATATATTGGGAAGGGGGACATAAGGAGGGAGATGGGTGTATGCGGCGAAGGGATTCACCCCAATCAGCAAAGCGGGATGTAGCTCAAATTTCATTTATTATAATTCATTTATCCTTTCTTGTTTTACGTTCCATACCTACCAACACCACTAAAACTCGCCCTTTCACTTTTGTAACTGGGCCAGCTTACCCTCTTTTTTTCCTCGCTTATATTTTTCGTTTATACTCCAGTGGTGTTGGGTTTTCTCCTCTTCTTTGGTTCTGGACTTTGATCCTTTGTCATGGTGCCGGGTGGCAACCGTTCCTCCTTACTTTTTCTCTCTCCCTCGATTCATCGATCCGTGCTCCATCGTTCGCTCTCCCTTCTCGTCACTTGACCCTCTCTCTTATTCTTCCTTATCACCTGTTATCGCGCTATCACGGCCGATACTTGGGGGACTACTGATAGTTCGCTGCTCAGACACTCGCGCTGCTTGGAGCGGCTGATGCTGACCCCCTTTCCTTTGAATGATTCTCTACTTTTGGGCTGAACTAAACTTGGATTTGTGCCGTATAATTCGAATTAAATAGTCAAAATATCTTATCCTACAAATTGTCAAAAATCCTTAATTCAACAAAAATATTCAAAAACGCTTACTTCTGGTCTGATGAGCGCGTGAGGTGGCTCAGAGGGGGCCTAGCTGAGGCCACCGGGCGGGTCGCAGGTTGCGGATAGAGAAAGGCCTACCTTTCAAGGTAGGCCAGCTGTGAATAATCGGTCATCTCTAGGCAGATTACCGAAAAAAAGCAGTCCACGACAGCCAGCGGGTGTTCGCAAAGCAGCAACACTGACGATGCGCTTGTGGTGCCGCCTCGTATAAGTAGCTCACACAACCCCCCACCCCTACACATTACCAACCCACATCCCAACCCCAACACTCATCCACACCGGGCCGGACTAAGTGTGTTATTCGACCCGTGCCGAGAGTCAGCATGGCTAGGGGCCCGGTATAAAAACTAGCCCAGTCGTTAACGGAGAGCTCAGGGATGTGGCAGCCCCCTATTCTAATGATGCCTTATCCGGGCAACGTGAATCTCTGCCCGGACGGACCCGGATATGGAAAACAAACAAAACAACACAAACAAGTCTGGCGTTCCTCAACTGCCAACTGGGTGTAATCCCATACAGGGAAAGGCAACGGACCAAAGGCCTGGCCTAAACCGCTACACAGCAGGTAAAACCTGAGCTGCGGAAGACGATAGGGCGAACCTGAAGGGGTATTATCCTAGTCCTGGGGTGGGTAACGAATTGCCTCCCAAAGCTGATACCTTTGCACAGTGGCTAAGCAATCCAGCGGCTGCTCTGCCTGCTGGTAGGGCGGTGGGGGTGGATGCTATCGACTAGCGCTCAAGCCAATGCGTACACGTATGCCGAGAGGAGGAGTGCTAACAACATACTCCGTCGGCAAATCGCGAGCAAGATGTCCAGTCCGACCGACCAGTGGCTGAAGAAGGTCGAGTGGGCATCAAAGGTGCTGCCCAGCTTCGGCAAAGAGGTACCAAAGAAGGTTGCCCCCCCGAAGATGACACCCCGCAACCAAAAAGGCAGCGCTCACAGGAGACTCCTGGACCGGCTCCAAAGCGCTCCAAAGTGCTGCCGAATGTCCCATTTGCGCAAAGCGCCAAAGAGAGGATGCTGATCGGCGTCTTGGATAAAGGCAGCACCGACTCAAAAATTTCCAGGAACTAGTGGAAGTGGGTGGAAGCGGTTGAAAGCGGGTGGCTGAACGCTCGGAGCGGTCTACCCAGGGGAAAGCTCGTCGAAGTTGACTGGAGCGAGGTGCCCAGTAGACCAACGGCAAGAGTTTGGGTGCCCACCTCTATCAAGAAGCCGGATCGCATCCTTAAAATGCTGCACCCCAGCGCTACCCACCTCCGATTAGAGGGTAGTCAAAGTTGATGCTACACAAGGTCCTATGAAACAGGCTGTGCTCGTACTTAACAAGGAGTCGTTATCCCCAAAAGAGGCTACAAAAGGGGAGCTGAATTTGGCTTCAGTGCAAGGTTTACAAGTCGGATACTGCGGCTGAAGCACGTCCTGTCGACAAGCCAGTCTGA
Organism: Drosophila azteca; assembly: GCA_005876895.1. Lineage (NCBI taxonomy): Eukaryota > Metazoa > Arthropoda > Insecta > Diptera > Drosophilidae > Drosophila > Drosophila azteca. The sequence continues at coordinate 16,036,914 of VCKU01000003.1, read as the reverse complement.
TGACGAATTGGAGTCAGCCCATGACGGCTATTACTCTGATACGACTCTGATGCCCGAGTTCGAGGCGATGTGTCGTGACGACACTGACTTTGTCAACCCCAGGAAAGCCAAATGGGAAAAATAAAGCACAGTTATTGAGGGACTACTTCCCTCCAAAGCATCAATATTCCTGAACACAGAGGACGACCTATCGCAAAGTGGACAGGTTCATTAAAGCATGAAATAAGGCCTTCACGGCAGCATGCCCATCAAACAAACACAGGGGGAAGAAGAAACCCACTTGGTGGTCAAAACAAACTAAGCGGAAAAGCTGCAGGACCCCCTTTAACAGGGCTAACAAGGAAAAACACTGGGCAGACTACAAGACTAGTCTGGGCCTTACAACAACAAAATTAGACAAAGTGGTATACGCGGATGACGTCGCAACTATCTTCTCGGGGAAATACCCTCAAACACTCTGCGACCTTATGAGCACAAAGCTCGCGAGACTTGTCAGAATGAACAAAATCGCGTGGACTGAGAGTAAATCCCTCAAAAACGGAACTCGTGTTATTCACAAATAAATACAAGGTTCCGCCCCTTTACCCTGCAATACTAAATAAATACAGGCTCTCCTTCAGCGATAGCGACAGTGCCAGTTACCTAGGGTTGGTAATTGGCAAGAAGCTCAACTGGAACCTGAACATAAAAGATAGAGTGAAGAAGGCTACAATAGCCCTATACACTTGCAAAAAAGCTATTGGCTTGAAGTGGGGCATGAACTCAAGCTTAGTCCAATGGATATAGAAAGCAATAGTAAGCCCAATTCTACTCTACGGAATTACAGGATCGATAACCAAACAACTTGGCAAGGTTCAGCGAACCGCAGCATTATGCATTAGTGGAGCACTACGCACCACCCCGAACGATGCACTAAACGCCATCCTAAATCTCCAGAGCCTAGAGCTTGCGGGAAAGGGTAGAAATTGCAGCGATACGTCTGAGAGACTCCGGACAATGCACTTCACATCTCAAGGGTCACTCATCGATACTTACCAGTAGAACCGTCCCTACGAAAACGGACTACTGCGTCCCAAGGGAACATACTATCACCCCCTTCAATGTAATTATCCCTAGCAGAGACGAGTGGCTTGGGGAACCACCAGGCCAGGACTTGGCCATAAGCATCTTCACAGACGGCTCGAAGCTGGATAACAGAGTTGGAGGAGGAATTTACTCCGAACAGCTCGAAATTAGGCACTCCTTCAGGCTCCCAGATCACTAAAGTGTGTTCCAAGCGGAAGTCATTGCGATCATGGAAGCACTGAAGCTCCTTCAAACAGCCGCAAAGGCTTCATTAGCAACAACAACTGTAAACATTTACAGCGATAGCCAAGCTGCGATCAAATCACTTTACGTGATCTCTTCGAGCTCGGCCACAGTGGCAAATTGCCGTAAATCTCTTCACGAGATGGCCCAACAAGCCTTATTTGGGTCCCGGGTCACCGGGATATTGAAGGCAACTGCAAGGCAGACGAGCTGGACAGATCTGGCACCACAATACCCCTTCTCCAAGATAAGGAGGATATTTTCATGCCAATGGCCACCTGTAGGCTTATCATAAAAGAGCTATATATGCAACGAGTAGACAATGCGTGGCGGTCAGCACCATTATGTCGCATAACCCGGCAAACATGACCGACCATTGACAGGAAACGCACACTAGAGCTTTGTAAGCTCGGCAGAAAAAGGTGCAGCGTAGTCATCCGCTCCCTCAAGGGGCACTGGCTGATAGGCTCCCACGCTAATAGGCTGGGAGCCCCATATAATGATTTTTGCCAAAGCTGTAGAGATGAGGAGGAGGAGGAAACGGTAAAACACCTGTTCTGCTCCTGTCCGGCTCTCAGCAGGAGAAGGCTACAATACCACGGCTTGCCCTATGTCTCAGACATTTCAGAAATGTCCAAAATCTGTCCCAGAAAGATTGCAAACTTCATAAGAGCAACAGGATGGGATAACTGCTGACATGTTCGGTTCTCATGAGATGGAAAAAGGGGAGCACCTCCTGCGGTATCACAACGGGCCGCAACCGGCCGAAGTGCGCCGACTTGAGGAGGACCTTCGAAGGTAAGCTCGAACCTTCGGTTTGGAATCGACTAACGGAACTTGAACGGCGCCACAGCCAGCCACTAAGGCCCCGTCGAAGAAAAAGATCGTGGATCAAAAACTTGGCCTTCAAGTCCCCCCCGCCACAACAGGCAAAAGCAACGTGACAACGATTGTCCTGACGTCCGAAGGTAATATGCAAATGCCCAGGTCGTCTGAGTCTAGCACTGTGTCTACGAGGAGGTCCTTTCCTCCGATTGATATAACGCAAAGACACGTCGAGGTTGGGGCTCATGCAAGTACTTCGTCCCTTCGCACCTTCCAAGTGGCGGATAGGATCCGGCACTGGGGTATCTAATTCAACGGCCACGATGACCCACTAGAATTTGTAGAATTACTCGAAGAATGTGCTCTATCATACGGCGTCGATGTTAATCATCTCCTGCGAGCCATGGTTGAACTTCTCTACGACCGAGCTAGTCGCTTGTTCGGTACCAGCCGGCTTCAAAGTGCCTCGTGGACCTTGATTTCTTGACTTTCTTTCTTCCACCTCGATATTTTGAACAATTGGAAGATAAGATCCGGGCACGAAAGCTACCGTAGGCGAGTTATTCAAAGACTTCGTCATTGAAATCCGTCTGTTCATGCACCACGCTGGGTATGACGCACTCCAAGAACTCACGCACGGCACGTCGACGGTGCCGTGAATCAGACCATTTGCTTGTAAGCTTCAAAAATGGTCCCATCCTATTCTGTTGAGAATGTTTGGACTATTTGGACTATCCAATGTTGTCCACGAGAAGCATCGGGAAACTAGTCGCGCCCTCGGCTGAGACGGGATCAGCCGAGAACAACGCCACAAAGAACCCCAGCTGTAAAAGCTCTACCTTTACACGTGTACGACTGCCTAATAGTGGCGATGGTGGCGGTCGAAGGACGTTACACGGACGCTACCATCGACACGGGCGCAACCCGAAGTTTCGACAGTCAAGACCTGGCCTGACGCTTGACCACCGACACGAATGCACACGAGGCAGCGATGCAGATACGACCAGCTGACGTGTCAGTGAGGAAGATTTTAATCAAATTTTACTCACACCCACCAAATTATATATACGCAAGGTACGAATACCCCTCTTAATACTGTCAAACATGGTCGAAAGCGTGATCTTAGGCATGGACTTCTTGTGTGGAATAGAAACCACGATTCAGTGCGGCACTACGAGTCTACATCTACGACGTTGCTGCATCAATGCCAACGAACCAGCATCATCCACAGAGCATCTAATTCCAAAACAAGCAACTGAGAATACGGCCACGAGAATATCAACAGAGAACAGAACGCCCACAGTAACACAATTACGAGGATCTCCTCTAGGACTACGAGTTCAGTGGTTACAAAAGAGGCCACGCACGGTAGACCATCGACGGAGCGGACTAGCAAGGTAACTTCGACGGAGATCACAAGGGCCACAATGCCCCCAGGGATCCTTCGGAACCACAGCCGAGCCAGGGGACAAAGCCTTTGGGCTGGTGACTCCCATAGGGTCGAAATTTCGTCGAAATCTGGATCCGAGTTATCCGGAAATCATAGCCAACACAACGTCTGTCATCGCTCTGACTCCGAAATGGATGACCCCACGGGAGACGAACTGGCATTAGACATACAACCCTGGCCCCCTGACATTGCACTTCACATCTGCGAGCTCTTAGACGAAACATTACCTAAATTCGAGGACCTACGGGGAACGACAGACCTAATAGAACACACTATTGTTATGAGAGATAGTCGTCCAATAAAGCAACGATATTATCCAAAAAACCCAGCCACGATGCGTATTATAAAAAAACAGGTCAACGAGTTGCTAGCAGGAGGTCTCATCAAACCATCCCGAAGCCCTTACAGCGCCCCGATCGTCCTCTTTCGTAAGAAAAATGGACAATGGCGTATGTGCGTGTACTTTCGTCAATTGAACGAACGCTCTATTCCGGATGCTTACCCGTTACCGAGGGCAAGCCATATTCTCGAACGCCTCAAGAACGCATGGCTTATCACGACCCTGGACTTGAAAAATTTGATATTGGCAAGTACCCAAGAAACGGCTTTCACGGAAGAGAACTCTACCAGTAGAAAGTAATGCCCCTTGGATTACATTCGGCCACCGCGACGTACCCTCGACACAATCATCGGCGCAGACATGGTGGCCTTCGCGTTCGCATACTTGGTCGATATAGTAATCGCCGAGAAGCAAGGTATCCCGCGACTGCGCAAGGCCAACTTACGGATCAACACCGACAAATGCGCTTTCTTCCAGAGCCAGATCAAGTATTTGGGCCCCGTAGTTAGGAAGGTGTCCACCCTGACCCTGACAAAATAGCAGTATTAAAGGAGCTGAGACTATCTACCAAGCTCAAAAAACTTCGGCAATGTATTGAGATGGCATCGTGGTACCGCAAGCTTGTCTCAAATTTCGCCGCCGTAGTCCAACCTATGTCTCAACTGCTGAAAAAGGGACGGGTGTGGACGTGGAAACTGGAGCAACAGGATTCCTTTGACAACCTGTAAGAACTTTTTAACCACCGCCCTCGTTCTCGCTTGTCCGGACTTCGCCACCAAGTTTTGCCTGCAAACTGACGTGAACAACCTCAGAATAGGCGCCGTCCTTACTCAAGACATCAAAGGTAAGGAACGAGTCATCGCAGACGTTAGTCGGCGCCTCAATAGGGCCGAAGAAAATTACTCCACCACGGATAAAACGCGACAAACAATTCCACAATCGACTTCGATGCAGACGCCGGCAGTACATTGGTGGCGAATTCTGACGATGTCTCTTAGATTCCTTCAATCAATCTCCACCATTGTAAAGAAGCATTCGCTGCCCTAATACTCCGCTTGGATGTGAGAGTAGCAGACGTAGTCCAAGATCTGTGGTGGTCTCCTTGGGAAGTCTCGGTGGCGACGAAGGAGTACTTAGGAGTACTTATTGAGCTTATTGTAGCTCAAAAAGAAGGAATAAGCACTTAAGTTTCATCTTAAACTCTAATCTAATAATGTGCAATCGGGGAAATGACTACATTTATAATAAAAATCGACATATATAAAATCGACAGGAGGTAATTGACCTAACCGTGGTGTCTCACAAACTGTCAGACATAGTCAAGAGCTGAAAAGTCCTAGGGGACCACTCTTTCTCTGACTACAGGTACATTGGGACTATATTATCTCTGGAGAGCTCGAAATCCACTGACTTTGTAAACCGCAGGAAAGCCAACTGGGAAAAATATAGTATAGTAATGGAGGGACTGTCTGGCGAAAATCCTCTAGCTGATCCCTCCACGAAGGTGCCGGCTGGGCAATGGGCACTGCATTATCCCGGAAAAGGGTAATGCTCTGTCGCTTGCTCCGTCCGAGGCAATGCAGTGTCTAGCTAAAGCAACGGCCCTGCGTCTTCTCGACCTCGAGTCGGGGGAGCGGGTTCAAAGCCATGGCTAGAGATGCATGACGGGTAGGCCTAAAACGTAGGCCTCTGAAAAACATCAACCACGTATGGACCTTCGGGCCAGACATGGAAGCCAAGAAGGATGAAGCACGGGTTGGGATGTCAACCCAAACGTCATTGAGAAACGTGCCTGCTACCACCGGCGGGCACGGGGAGGAGCAATCCTCTCTGCGTGTCGCTAGTGGCCAGCCTTCTCTGCTTGCCTGAACCAGGTAACAGCTCCCTGCGCAGGGAAGGGCCGAAGCATTCGAGGGAGGGGATGAAGGCTAAATCCCAATACAAGGCAGCCCTCAAAATAGTAACCAGGCTCCAAGGCAAGGCGTGTATCTCCCAGGAGGAGAAATCCAAGCTAGCTTGGGCCGAGCTGAAGGTAGAGGAGGGCCGTAAGTACTACGCGCAGGTGCCGCAGATGAAGACATCAACGAGTCAGCATGCCAACAAGGTGGAAGAGTTGCTTGCTACCAAAAGGCAGCGCTCGACCGATAGTGCCGTCACGTCGGCGAGCAAGCGGCAACGCGGGTCCAAGAGAGCGGAACCTCCACCCCAACCGGCAAAGCAGGGGTCAAGCGAGAGGATCAGTGATGAGTCCAAAAGATATCTGATCGTAACTCTCATCGATAGGCGGGATGATAATGGGAGGATGACAGCGACGCAGTGGAAATTGGTCCACGCGCGGCTGGTAGACTCCCTTTTTACACGGATGGAAGAGAACCCAACAGCTCTCATACCCACCTTCGATGGTGCTGGGTAGCGGAATGGGGTAAAAATCCTGAAGTGTAAGGGCGACCCGACGCTAAAGTGGATGACGCAAACAGTCTTTCAATTAAAAGCGATGTGGGAGGGGGCCAAGCTGGAGGTGGTGGACAGGGAGTGACAAGACAAAGACGGTGACAAAGACATACCCTGCAGGCAGGCGAGGTGAAGAAAGACCTCGGTCTGGACACCATTGTAGAGGCCGCCCAGAAGACGTATCACAAGCTAATGCAACGAACCCAGCGGCAGGCTCTGCTCTGTATAACAGGAGCGCTGAGGTCAACGCCAACCAAAGCACTCGAAACTATACTCTAAATCGACCCCCTCGACATCTACGCTAGGCTGACTGCAGGCAAGGCAGCACAGCGAAATAAAGAGAAATAATTTTAACAATAAACCAAATAAGATAAAATATTCCTTTTGTCTGTACGAAAAAGACTTGCATTCACGTTTGATAAAGAAACTTACTAGAGTAGAAATAGCAGGGTGTGGTGCTTGTCAAGTCAGATCGCACCTCATGAGCTATAGAGAGGATAGACAAGATAGACAGCTCTGGCCCTTGCCCAATCGGCTGAGACCCAGCGAAGATCGCAGCGCTTGGGCTGCAAATTACGCCAAGGTCATGGAGGAGAGATCCTACCGTACAAATGAGCGCAAACACCAAGCGCCACAGCAGGGTAATGGCAGGCAAAATAGGCCCCAAGACCACACCTTCTACAAAGCCCTCACTATGTTAGGAGTCAGGGTACACCCAACGCCCAACAGGGAAATTCATACCATCATACCATCTCAGGGCCAGACCCATGAGCCGATGGAAGTAGACCCTTCATTATCTAAATTGAGACAGCCACGGCCAGAAACAGTTTGGTTCTGGCAAACGCGATAACACCTTTGGGAAAAAGCCGAATGCGTCAGAACGCACTTCAGGCAGCTGGCGACAAAGGGTAGAGCACATTGCTACCGCTAGCGACCGATCACCGGCGGCATACAACGAGGCCGCTATCGAAGCAGTCGCCGAAATAGAAGAGACTCCAAAATCGTCTACGAGAGCGATTCGGCTAATTTTTTAGGGGAAGATAACAATCGAGAAAGATCCCTGCTGCCATTTATACGGCGAAAAGTAGCAGGGGTCACTCTTAAATTTTTCATCGACACGGTTTCATCGAAAAACTACATCAAGCCATTCGAAGGGCTTCCCGGTGTTACCCCTTCTCCACGTTTTCTCAATCAACGGATCCAACAAGATCGCAGAAAAGTGTCCCTTTTCATTTTTCAGCAAAACCACGCCGTTTTTTGTTTTGAAAACCATAACAACTTTCGACGGCATTATTGGCCTTGACCTGCTAACGCAGGTGGGGGCTACATTGTCTCTAGAAAGCGGAACACTATCAGTCGGTAACACTACAGAAACGATCAGGCATTCGCCGACCCTAACGGGTCACTGCCTTTTAACACTTCGGTCGTGGCCACCATTCGCACGGTGGACGACGATCCAACTTATTCCAAGCTCTACCCCTATCCTATGGGTTAAGCCGATTTTGTCGAATCCGAGGCTAAGAGCCTCTTAAAAGACAACATCATCCAGAAATCGAGGTCGCCCTATAAAAATCCTATATGGGTTGTCGACAAAAAAGGCACTGATGAAAAGGGCAATAAAAAGAAACGTCTCGTAATGGACTTTCGGAAGCTCAATCAGAAGACAGTGCCCGATAAATATCCCATGCCCAGCATCTCAATGATCTTAACAAACCTGGGTACTGCCAAGTACTTCACAACTATTGACCTTAAATCCGGATACCACCAAATAACTTTGTCTATGTTGATGACGTAATTATATTTTCAAAGTCTCAGGACGACCAAGTTAAACACGTCGACTGGGTACTGAAAGCCTCTATGAAGCTAACATGAAAGTAGCGCAAGAGAAATCGCAGTTTTTTCAAACGAACGTAGAGTACCTCGGTTTTATCGTAACTAGCGAAGGCACAAGGACTGACCATGAGAAAGTGAAAGCTATCCAGGAGTACGTCGAGCCAACGACGCTGTTGGGTCTAAGATCATTCTTAATCCTAGCAGGCTATCACAGATATTATGTGAAAGATTTCGCGGCGATCGTCCGACCGCTTTCGAACATCCTAAAAGGATAAAGTGGTTCGCTTAGCAAGCATAAGTCTAAGAAAACCCCCATCTCGTTCAACGAGGTACAAAGACACTCCTTTCAAAAACTGAGGGACATTCTGGCATCCGAAAATGTAATGCTGATGTATCCAGACTATAAAAAGTCTTTTGACTTGACAACCGACGCGTCTGCCTATGGCATTGGAACAGTCCTTTCACAGGGGGGACGCCCAATAACAATGATCTCTAGGACTCTCAAAGACAATGAGCTAAACTACGCTACTAACGAGCCTTTGGCAATTGTATGGGCCTTGGGAAAGCTGCGCCATTATATTTATGGCGTCAAGGACATAAACGTATTCACCGACCACCAGCCACTCACATTCGCGGTATCTGAGGGAAACCCCAATGCGAAAATCAAACGTTGGAAGGCACGCATCGACGAGATCGGTGCCAAGCTCTTCTACAAACCCGGTAAAGAGAACTTTGTCGCAGACGCATTGTCGAGACAGAACATTTGTGCGCTAGAAAATAGCGCATCGCGGTCAGATGCTGCGACAATTCCTAGCGAAGTTTCAATGACCTACACGGTAGAGACGACAGATAAGCCTGTCAATTGCTTTAGGAATCAGATCATTCGGGAGCAGGCGCAGTTTCCACTTAAACAGATTTTTGTTCTCTTTGGAGAAAAGACGCGCCATATAATACACTTGCCAGACAAAAACGATCTCGTGGGGACCGTCAAGTTCATAATAAACCACCAGGTCGTAAATGCGATCCGTTGTGACCTCCCAAACGATAAGCATTCCAAGAAAAAGGAGCTGGGGCCGACACCGGTCCCCTCGTTCACGGGAGAGATGCTTCATGTAGATATATTCTCTACAGAGAAGAAGTATTTTCCAACTAGCGTGGACAAATTCTGGAAATTTGCCATTCTGCAACCGATATCTTCCCGCACCATAGCAGATATCAAGACTCTCAAGACCCAAACACGAAACAAATATATTGTGACAATGAACCATCGATGAGTTCTGAAACCATCAAATCACTCCTCCGAAACAACTTCGGAGTACTCATTGTCAAGGCTCCGCCCCTTCACAGTACCTCGAATGGACAAGTGGAGAGATTCCATAGCACTCTTGTAGAAATTGCAAGATGCCTCGAAATGGATAGGGGAGTTACCGACACAGTCGAACTCTTCCGTCAAGCGACAGCGAAGTACAATAGATCAGTGCACTCGGTCATCAACAAAAGACCCATTGACATGCTGCATGCTGTAGCGGCGGATACGAACAAGGAAATTCAGAACAAAGTGCAAAAAGTTCAGATCGTGCAAAACAATCGGGTCAACCAGGCACGACAAATCAGAAGCTTCAGAGTAGGCGAGAAGGTGTTAGTTAAGTCCAAAAGACGCCTCGGGAATAAGTTGACGCCTTTATTTGTAGAAGAAACAATAGAGGAGGACTTGGGGGACAACAGTCCTAATTAGAGGGAGGGTGGTCCATAAGGACAACCTTAGATAGCTACACCGACTAGGTTAAGAAATACACTTTGGTGGCAGTGTTTTTTAGTTTTTTTTTCCTCTTATATTTATTTACGTATTTTTATCCACAGAATTGTCTGGGTACTTCATCTCCTTACAATAGAATCGGCGCGCGTCACCGATTACTCCCACTCGAACAACATACCAATCACGGACGGGACTGTACTGGTTTGGGACGGTCCGGACTACGTCAAGCACACAGCAAACTTGACGGTCGCATTGCTGACGAGACCACGGAAATAACAGATCTTTTTCCAAGATCTCACATGAAAAAGTTACAAGAGGCCGATTGCAATCACATCAAAAACATGTTGTCCGATATCGGTGTTCACCACCGTCTGGCAAGAAGCCTTAACTTCCTATGGACGGCCCCTAAGGTCGTGGCCGGGACGCCAGATGCATCCGATTTAGAAAACATTAGGTTCTCTGAGGAACAGCTAGTGCAAACAAGCAATAGACAAATTTTGATTAATACAAATGTTCAGAGCCAGTTAAATTCCCTTACTAGCACAGTAAATATGATCCTCAGTATAGAAAAGAAAGAAATACTAAATTCAGAACATCTTTATGAAACCTTACTAGCCAGAAATAGAATTCTTATAACAGAAATAGGAAACCTCATTCTCACGATCACCAAGCCAGACCACGCTGACATAGTATCTGTTCTCGCTGACCAATTTACAGGGGTCACGATAACAAATTTGTTAAAAGCAGACAGAATAAAAATTCTCCAATCCGTAAATATATAATCCATTTTATAATTGAGTATCCTAGAGTTAGTTTAGCATGTAAAAAGGTCACGGTATTCCCGGTTGAGCACAGCAGAGCGATACTACAATTAACAGCTTGCGTCTCCACAGCCATGACCACCTTCTGCAAGAAGGAGGTGAGGGGATCCTGCATGCAAGGATTACACTCTGGTGGCAGTGCTCATTGCCTCTCTCAACCAAGCCACCTGGATCCCATCACCCTCGTTGACGACGGGATGGTCATCACTAACAACAGGCCAGTCACGATCAGCTGTGACTCGGACACGTTGATTACAACCTCCGGGACGCAGTTGGTTACCTTCAACGACTTCGCAACCATCAACGGCTCCCGATTCCGGCATCGCAACAACATCCAACAGCGATGTTCCTGCACCAGTTCAGCGAAGAGAATATAAGCTACATCAAAGAGGTCGAGCAGGCCACCATGGGCCGGCTCAATCCAGTCCATGCTTTCAGACTCGGCATAGCTCTATGCGGGGCTATTGGAGGCATTGTATTCCTCAGAGCTCATCTTAGAAGGAGGCAAAACTAGCGCCAGATCAACGAGATAATCTAAAAGTTGCGAGCGACGAGGACGACCGCTCTTTGAGAGGGGGAGTAGTTAACACTTCCCACCAGCTGCAGGGTATCGGCAGAATTTCGAAACGGAAGAATGCTGATGCCGCACTCGAGGGGTGGCGGCAGCGACTACATTGTCACACGAGCTTCTGCCTAGGAGCCATTGGCCTGCACTCGAGTGGCCAGCGGATCATATTTCGCTGCTGCATAAACATCCGCTGTGGAGCTGATGGTCTGCACGAGGCGCTGACGGTGTTACAGTTAGTTAAAGTCCCTAAAAGCTTCTATACCATAAAAAAATACTTGTGTGATGTTCATTTTCGTAAATGTTTGATTGATTTTCATTGGTAGAAATTCTTTAGTTTAAGCTGGGTATCCAGCACCGCGGAAACGAAAAATTACTGCCAAACTTCATATAAAAAAAACTGGGCCAGTAATTTTTCGTTTGTGTTTTCCTGGAGCCAGTATCCAGCAACGTAAACGGAATCCACGAATTCTTATCGATAGTATCGATATTCATACGAATGTGGACTGTGAGAACAGCTGATGAGGGTGCCAGGAAAATATATCTGCACATTATTACTGAAGTACAAGTGAGAGGTGGAGGCAAAATCTGTGCTCAAAACCAAAAAGAGATATGAAAAAAGTGAGGACAAGACTGCTTTAATAAAAGCAGTTGAGGCAAGACCATGTTTTTGGCGGATCACGGAAAATAAGCATTTTGATAATTTTGACATTTGGCGCCTCCGACTGTGCTGTACTTCTTCTTACAACAATATGTGCCGCTACCAACACAATCACTTCATCGTCAGAATTACTTTTCTTCCTTTTTTTAATTTTGGTTTCATTTTCAAAATTGGCGCTGATTCATGAGAGTGACCAACCTTTTTTATGTTCTTGATCACACTATTTCACTTAAGTTCCACACAACCGAAATAAAGAGCAGATTCCTGTCAGTAAAATTTCGCGGTGCTGGAGACAGGCCTTGAACATAAATATCTAAGTATCCCAAATGTTTTTCTGACTGATCTGTTTATGTAATGCACAGAGTATAGTTATGGCCATACGACGAACACCGTGTTTGTCACAAAGTAAAGACGAGTACATATTTCTTATAGACACAGTCTGCCTACACTTACTCAAGTACGAAACAATTAGTCATGTTGCTGAAGCGAAACATTACAAAGACGACATAGCTTAAAACAAAGAATTTCGTGGTGTGTTTGTGTGTAAGTTGTGTGTCTGTTGTCTGTTGTATTTATGTTGTCGGTGTAAATAAGTGGCATTTTTAAAACTGATTTTACTGTTTTGTCTGCCTTTGATATTACTGTGTCCTGGCGTCCACTGAATTATTATTTTTGGATTGTGTGTTGTGAGGATTGATCGAATGGTAGCTGGGTATGTTTTCTTAGCTATTGCCTAGTTTGCCTCTTTTTTTCTGTTATTTTTGTTGTATTATTGATGTGTTTTTTTTTTATATAATTGGTTTTAGATAGGTGTGTTGTTCGGATTGCTGAGTTAAAGGTGGTTTTTAACAGCGTTTGAAAATGCTACCCTACTCCATAGGTTTTTTTTGCTCTCGCTACCGCTTTCGTTTTGAACAGAGCCGTAGCAGAGCTATAGTAGAAAAATGAAAAATTATTGGCTTTGCGTGTTACAGTTGAACCGTGGGCTGGCTAGACATTTTATTACGTTTAGTTTGTTGGAGAGTGCTGTGATGTTGGCGTTAATGTGTGAGCTGCAATTGTTTTTTATTTTGTTAATCCAGAGTCCGAGTATTTTAAGTGATGTATTAGTTATGTTGGGGTTATGGCTGCAGGTAACTGCACAGTTTTAGTTGTGCTTTCTACATACACAAATAAGAGTGTTGATATTTTGTTTGTGAGAGGGATGCTCCTGAACAGGTGCACCTATCTTCTATTTCTGTGAAGAGTGGTTGTAGGTTGAAATTTGTATTTTGCTTAGGTTTAGGATTTAAAAAAAACTGAATATGCGCTGAAATTGATTTCTTTGTGTGGTGCGATAATATTGTTCATCTCGTTGAATGCTTTTAGAAATAGAACTTCAGATATTGGAGAGCCCTGAGGTATTCCGTATTCAAAAGGATAGATAGCCGATGTGTTCTTTTCTGTTTTCACTGTTATTTTTCTGTGTTTTATACAATTTTAGATGTATTTTATTATTTTTTGTCCGCTTTAACATTCTATTAGTTGATCCGTTATTAAGTGTGTACCTACTCGATCAAATGCTCTTGCAAAGTCAAGAGAGATGAGGGAGATTGTTACATTTGTCTTGTTTCCCTTTGGGCTCCAAACGTTCGTTTTGGCCACCCTCTGCTGGAACGGCTGCGGCTGATCTTATCCATGGTCAAGGCCACGCGCCCTCCCTCCAAATTAATTTAAGCCTTCATGCTTTTCATTTTTGACCTCTATTTCAATATTTAACAAGTAACATCATTAAACTAAGAAAAGGAACACCAATACGTTCAACCAACAATAACAAATAAATGATCAGTTAAATACTTTTTCGGAGTTTAAAAACTTCATTAGTTTATTTGAGACTCTGGTTCATAATGATTCATTCCAATTATCGAGAAGCTCAACCATTTGCTTTTGATCTCTCTGGTGAAGCATTGGAAACTGTTACGGCGTTCCAAGCAATCGAGAGTAACTAGTTTGAAACGGGTCTACGATAAAGATTGTCTGATCTTTAAAAAACACATTGCAGCCCTCTTTAGTCTTCCCGAAATGACTTAATCGGCATCGTTCTTAAGAAACATAATAAATACTGCCTCATCTATATATGGTTCATTGTTATCGATAGGCGATTATAAAAAAATCTCGAATGCAGTGATTATTCATCTCGCCTTCAGCAGAGTCGATTCGGTAAACAAGCAGAAATAGGAAGAAGAGTTCGATTATGAGAAGCTGCTACTTTGGAAGCACTAAAAAAAGTTGCTTTATCGCACACATTAGCATCTTTCTGCCAAAGAATCGGAAAAACCAAACTACGATCATAAAGCTGTGCCAAGCAAGCCTTATAATCGGAGCTCACTGCGAATACCAAAAACCAACATTGCAGCTACTGCAATGCGAAAGACCATTTGTTGACAGATTGCAGTTTATTTGGTCGGCTTGCTGTATCCTTATGCATAAATTTTCTGCAACAAGGGCACTCTGTAGTACCCAAGAGCATTCGTCTCCTTCTCCCAATCAGAAACAAACTTCCACTTCGAATGTTCTGCATGCGACAGCTATATATAGAGTGATTCTGGCTACGTCTATTGTAAGTGTCAGAGCCAATAATGGCGAATATGTTTTGGCCAAACTAATTTTATCCCTGAGGAGCGCTTACAGTTCCGGAGGGAGGAGTTGTGTATCAACTTGTTTGGTATTGATTAATCCAATTCACAAGTGAAGAAAAAGATACACTCGGTGGTGAAATCGCGAATTTTTTAAAGTGAGTTTTGGATCAACTTACACTTGCAGACACAAAAAATAGATATGTCGATAGGTGCAGTAACATTTGTTGTGTTCAAGTGCATTGAAAACGTTGCGTTCATGATGAGAACTAGGTTAGAACTGACTTTATTTCAGAGAGAAGGCATACATATATTCGGGTGTGATAGTGTTAGTGTGTGTATACAAGACAAATGGCTGATGTTGCTTATTTTTCTTGCCATCTTTAATCTTAAATTACGGTTTGTGATTAACTTTTTCGCTTTCTGTGATTCTGAGGTTAGTATCGTCTGGTTGCTCAGCGTTAGCGAGTGCTGCTATGGATGGGGATACCCGAAATGCTTTGTAGGGGTGGCTGAAGTACCTCTTGCTGAGATTCTGCCAGCTCTTCGTTGAACATAGAAATGGATTGAGAATTCTAGATCGGATTCGATGATTGTCCTTGTTCTTGGGCTGCTGTTGTTGGAATTGTAGGCGAACTTGAGAATTCAGATATCCACCAAATCTGATTGCTGTCGTCATTGGAGCTAGAACTGCAGTCATCAGGCTCAGATCTTGGCTTTATCTGGTTTATGTGGCCTTTGATAAAACCTGTGCATTTACGAAGGATAAATAACATACGACCGATGGGCCGATGAAGAAGTTCTGTTGGTGTTTTACCTTCTGAATTAGGTGCGAAAATATACAAACTGAGGAACTTTGTTACGGCTGTGTCGACTTGATATCCATCCTTTATATTTTGCTGACGGACGTTTCGAATGATTGGACGAAAAGCTCAGCAAGTCCGCTTGATGCTGGATTAAATGGTGCTATTGTGATGTGGTTTATTCCATATTGCTGACAGAATCGGTTGAAAGAGTCTGAAGTGAGTTGAGGCTGAGTGAGTTGACTAAAGTCTTCGGATAACCCCCAATAGCAATTAGGGATGAAAGTGCGGCTATAGTGTTTCCAGTTGTTGTCGATGCCATTTGTACTACGAACGGGAACTGAGAATGTGCATCAACACAAATTAACCACATGGAGTCAAATATAGCACCGGTGAAGTCGATGTGTATCCTTTCCCAGGCGGATGTCGCTTTTAGCCAGCTCTCAAATTGCTTTACTGGGGCTGGATTACCTATCTTGCATACGCTACAGTTCTTTGCAATTGTGGTGATCTCCTCATCTATACCTGGCCACCACATATGTTGTCGTTCCAGTTATTTTATTCATATAATTCCCCAATGAGTTGACAGGGGAGTGTAGTGGAGGAGATTGAGAATATTATTCCGTAGTACACGAGGAATAATGATTCTATTCACATCAAAATGGAGACATAGTACGTAGTTGTTAATCGTCTACGATTAAAATATGGCCATATTCCGAGATCATGCTGTTGTTCTGGCCAACCAGTAGAATACGGTCGTTGTTTAGCTTTTGCCTGATTTATTGGACATGAAATCTTGACGACATTGTAGATTGCCTCTTCTGTGTCAAGCTTTTTATGTAAACTGATAGAAAGAAGTGAGAGTGCGTCTGCATTTCCATGAGCTGTAGTGCTCCGATATTTAATTTCAAAGTTGTGGGCCATCAAAATCATAGCCCAACGCGGAAATCTGTTAACAGTCATTGTTTATAGATTCTTGCTTGGATAGAATATGGTGAACAATGGCTTATGATCAGTAATGAGAATGAACTTCCTGCCGTAAAGGTACTGATGCAATTTCTTTACCCCAAATATAATCGAAAGTGCTTCCTTTTCTATTTGGCTGTATCGAACTTGTTTTTGATGCGAATGCTGTAGGCCTTTCCTTACCACCTGCTTGAATAGGTGCCAAGACTACACTAATGCCATATGAAGATGCATCGGTGGCTAGAACAAGCGGTAGATGCTCTTTGAAATGTGCTAGCTCTGTAGCATTGAGAATGTGCGTTTTTAATGCTGTGAAAGCCTTCTACTGATCGGTGCCGAATTCGAAGATTACGTTTTCCTCTGAAACTGATTTGCGGAGACTGAGAAAAGTTATGGATGAAATTGCAGTAGTAGTTGACTTTTCCCATGAAAACATCCAGCTGTGAGAAATGGGTGCCGTGACGGATAGTATGTAAAAAAGACTCACGTGAAGGCAGCGGATATTATTCGATGTATAATTGGGAATTGACACCTTGTTTGAAGTCGCCACAGATTCGTAGTGTGAGACGCTTTACTTCCTCCTTAAACTGTTCCATTTGAGCAAATGGAATTTATTTGCTTTTGTAGAATTTTGGCACAACATTTTTTTTTAAGTAGAGCTTTTTTTTATTGTCGAATACTTTCTTGTACTTTGTACTTTTTGTTGAATTTTCAAATTGAATGTTTTGAACAAATCCATTCCGAATAGATTGTTTGAGTTTTCTACATTTGTCTTGACTACGACAATATTTGCCGATTTATTGCCCCACTTTGCCACAGTGTGCAGTTCACTCAGCACGGGGATTTGTTGTAGGCCAAACGCTTGCAATACACGGTCACACTTCTGCAGCTTTGGACTTCTGAGTTTTATGAATTATTATTATTATTATAATTAGAAACCGTTGCACCAGAATCTATTTGAAAAAGAATAATTTCGTTGAAGATTTAAAGTGTGATTACATTTGTATTTTTCTCGAACTTCATTAGGCTTGAGACGGTGTGAAGTATTTGAATTGATTTTGCGTGTTTCTCTTTATGCTGGTATTTGTGATGATATCTTTAACATCTTCCCAGCAAGCAATTGGAAGAGTCTTTTGATCAGAAACCCCATTACGAGTCTAATTCGAGTCATTTTGATGATTTAAAAACGATTAATCGCTTGTGCGATTAAAGCGCGACTCGAAAACGACTCGCATGTATGCCTTAAATATGATGAATCGCGCAAAATTTGAAACAATCAAAAATGGAGCATTATAGCGATTGAAATATGCTTACTTTATCGCGATGTCGCCACGCATGATTACTTTGAACAGCTTGGCGACTCAAAAGCAACTCACTTGCATGCTCAAAATATGATTTAATGCACGAAATGTAAGGAAATCAAAAAATTAACATGCAGGTAAGTGAAATATGCTTTGTATCATAAATATAACTTATGGGCAATAATACCTTGGTAGTCAATGACGCCTGATGGTCGTGCTGTCTAAGACGCCGCACAAAACGAAAGTCCCCGGTTCGAACCCCAGTTGGGTCCAAAAAAGGTAAGTTATCATAACATTAACATAACACAATTATAATACAAAATTATAATATTATAATACAAAATAATACAATAGGATATACAAAATGGCTATATATATCGATTAGATTTAAAATAATATAAATGTTACTCCAATAAATAGTAAAAAAATAAAAATTTTATTTATTATTTTTAAGGCCTGTCCCCAGCACCGCGAAATTTTACTGACAGGAATCTGCTCTTTATTTCGGTTGTGTGGAACTTAAGTGAAATAGTGTGACCAAGAACATAAAAAAAGGTTGGTCACTCTCATGAATCAGCTGTGTTTTTTAAACAGCGCCAATTTTGAAAATGAAACTAAAATTAAAAAAAGGAAGAAAAGTAATTCTGACGATGAAGTGATTGTGTTGGTAGCGGCACATATTGTTGTAGGAAGCAGTACAGCACAGTCGGAGGCGCCAAAATGTCAAAATTATCAAAATGCTTATTTTCCGTGATCCGCAAAAAACATGGTCTTGCCTCAACCGGTTTTATTAAAGCAGTCTTGTCCTCACTTTTTTCATATCTCTTTTTGGTTTTGAGCACAGATTTTGCCTCCACCTCTCACTAGTACTTCAGTAATAATGTGCACATATATTTTCCTGGCACCCTCATCAGCTGTTCTCACAGTCCACATTCGTGTGGATATCGATACTATCGATACGAATTCGTGGATTCTGTTTACGTTGCTGGATACACAAACGAAAAATTACTGGCCCAGTTTTTTTTATATGAAGTTTGGCAGTAATTTTTCGTTTCCGCGGTGCTGGATACCCAACTTTAACAAAAAAACCGGCTCGAAAAAGACTCGCTTTTGATTGCAAATGCGACTCAAAATTGATATGAAATATGACTATTTTCTGACTCGAAAAAGACTTGCTTTTGATTGCAAATACGAGTCGAATATGAGTCGAAACTGCGCTCACAAGCGACGCCCCTAGAAGAGTCGCGTTCGGGAACCGTTTTCTTCCGAACGGAGTATCATTTTTGATCAGAAAATGAGCTCAAATATGATTAATTTAATCAGATTGACGACTCGAAAAAGACTCGCTTGTGATACAAAATGCTTGCTGGGTTTGCACTGCATGGACATGCAAACGATAGCTATGAGCCCCTTTCGACCACATTTATTGCAAATAGCATAGCGAAATTTACAGTTTTCACGAGCATGTGTATTTCCAAAACAGCAGCAAGATTTAAAAGAGTTCTTGCTTCCTTTTGCTTCCATACAATGCGTTTCTGTCGATGTTTCTTATATGTGTGTACAGCGTTCATGTCCAGTGATCTGTTCTCGCAGTCCTTTATGACTGCTACTGTTTTTGTTGTTGCTTTGTAGGTTTCGTTGATTGAGAGCACGTCTGCGAAGAACGGTTGAAGATTTTGCAATGCGGCTGTACGTATTCCTTCGAATGGCGTGTGTACAATTATTTGATCACGTATCATTTCGTCAACATAATTGTATGTACACCCATCTGAAACTCATGAGCTATACCATGTAGATCGGCTACCCATTCCTTATGAGATTGTGAGTCCCGCATCTGACGTTTAAAAAATTCGTAGCGAGCAGCAACAATGTGAAGTGCTTTGTTAATTTGTCTGTGATTTGCACGTACGACTGCTGGTCCAAATTTGTGCTACCGAACAGGTTCTTGACAAGTTCGAAAGCATGTGTGCCTACCCACGACAGAAAATATGCCTCCATCCATGTTTGTTGTTTTTGTAGCAATTCCTCGGTGAATTGTTGCTTTTGAGCCAATATTTCGTTCATGTTTGTTTCCATTGCTAATTTCTTTTTTTTTAATCGTTCGATCTCTATTTGATTAGACTATCGACACAAAATACTCAAAATTATGATATTGAGGCACTTTTATCACTCGTCGGCAATGAGATGTGTTAGAGTACGGAGAAATACAAGACAAATGGCTTATGTAATGTTGCTTATTTTTCTAATACCTAACAACATTTTTCTAACTTGTATCTTTTGGTCAAACTAGACAAGGTCCTGACCATCCAAGTCTGCAGATAACGCTTCTTAGCTGTATCGTATCGGGAGGATACAGGAAGTCTTGAACGACATGTTGCTGGTCGGTCCCATGATACAGGATAAACTGTATTCTACATTACTCAGCTTCTGACTACAGAGGTACGCCTTGATAGCCGATGTCTAGAAGATGTATCGCCAAGTCTTGGTAGATGATGCGGATAGACAATTTCAGCTCAAAGTATAGAGACGAACCCTTCTGAGTCCTTGAGAATATACCAGCTCAACACCGTAACATATGGGACGTGACCAGCCCCATTTTTAGCTGTTCGGTGTTTAAAGAGGTTCAGTGAGTCTGTTATTGAGTCCGACTTCTATGTCAATGACATGTTGACTGGTGCTGGTTGTGTAGAGGAGTTAAAAATAATTAGGGCTAATATGGCTCAGGTTCTTCAAACCGCAGAGTTTGGGTTGACTAATTAGTTATCGAACTCATCTGAGGTCACCGCATTCGAGAGCTCACTTAAACCGATAACCGATCTTGAACTCAGAGTCAACTATTAGGAATATCGTGGCTGCCACACGAAGCCGTCTTTAAATTTCAAATTGACAGTCATGGATCTCCGAGCGACAAAACGGAACATACTATCGATGACATCAAAACTGTTTGATCACCTCGGTTTGTTGAATCCGTTAGTATCGTCTGGTTGCTCAGCGTTAGCGAGTGCTGCTATGGATGGGGATACCCGAAATGCTTTGTAGGGGTGGCTGAAGTACCTCTTGCTGAGATTCTGCCAGCTCTTCGTTGAACATAGAAATGGATTGAGAATTCTAGATCGGATTCGATGATTGTCCTTGTTCTTGGGCTGCTGTTGTTGGAATTGTAGGCGAACTTGAGAATTCAGATATCCACCAAATCTGATTGCTGTCGTCATTGGAGCTAGAACTGCAGTCATCAGGCTCAGATCTTGGCTTTATCTGGTTTATGTGGCCTTTGATAAAACCTGTGCATTTACGAAGGATAAATAACATACGACCGATGGGCCGATGAAGAAGTTCTGTTGGTGTTTTACCTTCTGAATTAGGTGCGAAAATATACAAACTGAGGAACTTTGTTACGGCTGTGTCGACTTGATATCCATCCTTTATATTTTGCTGACGGACGTTTCGAATGATTGGACGAAAAGCTCAGCAAGTCCGCTTGATGCTGGATTAAATGGTGCTATTGTGATGTGGTTTATTCCATATTGCTGACAGAATCGGTTGAAAGAGTCTGAAGTGAGTTGAGGCTGAGTGAGTTGACTAAAGTCTTCGGATAACCCCCAATAGCAATTAGGGATGAAAGTGCGGCTATAGTGTTTCCAGTTGTTGTCGATGCCATTTGTACTACGAACGGGAACTGAGAATGTGCATCAACACAAATTAACCACATGGAGTCAAATATAGCACCGGTGAAGTCGATGTGTATCCTTTCCCAGGCGGATGTCGCTTTTAGCCAGCTCTCAAATTGCTTTACTGGGGCTGGATTACCTATCTTGCATACGCTACAGTTCTTTGCAATTGTGGTGATCTCCTCATCTATACCTGGCCACCACATATGTTGTCGTTCCAGTTATTTTATTCATATAATTCCCCAATGAGTTGACAGGGGAGTGTAGTGGAGGAGATTGAGAATATTATTCCGTAGTACACGAGGAATAATGATTCTATTCACATCAAAATGGAGACATAGTACGTAGTTGTTAATCGTCTACGATTAAAATATGGCCATATTCCGAGATCATGCTGTTGTTCTGGCCAACCAGTAGAATACGGTCGTTGTTTAGCTTTTGCCTGATTTATTGGACATGAAATCTTGACGACATTGTAGATTGCCTCTTCTGTGTCAAGCTTTTTATGTAAACTGATAGAAAGACGTGAGAGTGCGTCTGCATTTCCATGAGCTGTAGTGCTCCGATATTTAATTTCAAAGTTGTGGGCCATCAAAATCATAGCCCAACGCGGAAATCTGTTAACAGTCATTGTTTATAGATTCTTGCTTGGATAGAATATGGTGAACAATGGCTTATGATCAGTAATGAGAATGAACTTCCTGCCGTAAAGGTACTGATGCAATTTCTTTACCCCAAATATAATCGAAAGTGCTTCCTTTTCTATTTGGCTGTATCGAACTTGTTTTTGATGCGAATGCTGTAGGCCTTTCCTTACCACCTGCTGGAATAGGTGCCAAGACTACACTAATGCCATATGAAGATGCATCGGTGGCTAGAACAAGCGGTAGATGATCTTTGAAATGTGCTAGCTCTGTAGCATTGAGAATGTGCGTTTTTAATGCTGTGAAAGCCTTCTACTGATCGGTGCCGAATTCGAAGATTACGTTTTCCTCTGAAACTGATTTGCGGAGACTGAGAAAAGTTATGGATGAAATTGCAGTAGTAGTTGACTTTTCCCATGAAAACATCCAGCTGTGAGAAATGGGTGCCTTGACGGATAGTATGTAAAAAAGACTCACGTGAAGGCAGCGGATATTATTCGATGTATAATTGGGAATTGACACCTTGTTTGAAGTCGCCACAGATTCGTAGTGTGAGACGCTTTACTTCCTCCTTAAACTGTTCCATTTGAGCAAATGGAATTTATTTGCTTTTGTAGAATTTTGGCACAACATTTTTTTTTAAGTAGAGCTTAATTAATTAATTAAAGCTGTCCAACATTCCACTGTGCGTCTTGTCATGGTCCAACTCCTGTAGCTCATTATGCAGGGATTCAAAAGTGCGCTGGGGCTTCTCGATCACTTCTAACTTTACCACGAGCATATAGTAATCACTAAGCAACAGCTGACTCTCCCAAGCAGCATTCAACCGTTTTAAACGTTCAAATATCTGAGCTACTTTCAATTTCAGGAAAGTCACCCTGTTTTTAGCAGCGGTCACTACAATGTCATTTCCAGCATTTACTTCCATGGCAACGACAAAGTAAGCAAAACGTTTCTAGCGGGAAGATGACCGAAAAGAGTAGCAAACGCAACAACCAAGAACCGCAAGCAAAGCTATGTGCAATACCAATATGCAAGGCAGCCGATATGGGAACCGTTCCTTGCGGAAGATGAACGTAAAGAGTACGGCGCGTAATAGACGAGGAGAAATGAGAACCGCAAGCCAAGCTATATGCAAGGGCGTCCGGTGCATACATGCATGTATGGATTCACTTATGTAGCCAATGACTCGGGTGGAATTAGCAATTAGTTTTATAATTATTAATGTTTTATTGTACTGATATATTTATTCTTGCACAGATCACGTCGGGGTCACCAAATGTTAAGCTAATGAGCTTTTTCACTAGCTGTTACGATATGTTGTTTGAATAAAGGGTCGAGTAGTTAGATTAATAATAGCTACAGTTTATTGGGAGATATGTAGACCGACGAAGGCGTATGTACATATGTATGTATATTTAGGCGAATTATGTTTGAGAGACCGATTAAGGATCGATGTAGCGAATATAGTATGATGCGATATGATCAGCTCCAGACGATATGTAGACCGACGTACTGCGTATGTACATATATGTATGTGGGTGACCGATCGGTGCGATTTACGATGATTGATGATCTTTAGCTTTCGAGTATGCGCTCAAGACTGAAATGCAAGGGCTGACGGAGTACTTGCCGTGCCCTATGAGGCAACGTTTGACGAGCGGGTGAAAGCGCGAATAGGAGAGCTAGAGCAGTTCGGGCTGCTGCTAAGCCGAGTACACAGAATGTTTATGTATAGTGGGAATTATGTTAGACTTGCTATAATTTAGTTATGCTGCTTGACCCGACAGAGTATTTGTCGGGCAGTAACCGGATCTATTTATCATATTTTTCGGCCTCCTGAGCTTTTCCTAAGCACTTCACAGCCAGTGTTCACTCCTCCCTGCGTATATATGCCTTGGAGTATTTTTCGGGCAGTAACTGGATATATTTATCATATTTTTCGGCCTCCTGAGCTTTTCCTAAGCACTTCACAGCCAGTGTTCACTCCTCCCTGCGTATATATGCCTTGGAGCATTTTTCGGGTAGTAACCGGATCTATTTATCATCTTTTTCGGCCTCCTGAGCTTTTCCTAAGCACTTCACAGCCAGTGTTCACTTCTCCCTGCGTATATATGCCTTAGAGCATTTTGCGGGCAGTAACCGGATCTATTTATCATCTTTTTCGGCCTCCTGAGCATTTCCTAAACACTTCACTGCCAGTGTTCACTCCTCCCTGCGTACATATGCCTTGGAGCATTTTTCGGGCAGTAACCGGATCTACTTATGAGCTATATCGGCCTTCTGAGCATTTCCTAGGCACTTCACAGCCAGTGTTCACTCCTCCCTGCGGATATATTGCCTTGGAGCTTTTCGCGGGCAGTAACTGGATCTTTGATCCTCTTCATGGGCCTCATTCGCATTTCATAGGCACTTTACAGCCAGTGTTCACTCTACCCTGCGCAGATATTGCCTTGGATTATTTTTCGGGCTGCAACCGGATTTTTGATCCTCTTTATGGGCCTCCTACGCATTTCCTTGGCACTTAACAGCCAGTGTTGACTTCTCCCTGCGTATATATGCCTTGGAGCATTTTTCGGGCAGTAACCGGATATATTTATCATATTTTTCGGCCTCCTGAGCTTTTCCTAAGCACTTCACAGCCAGTGTTCACTCCTCCCTGCGTATATATGCCTTGGATCATTTTTCGGGTAGTAACCGGATCTATTTATCATCTTTTTCGGCCTTCTGAGCATTTCCTAGGCACTTCACAGCCAGTGTTCACTCCTCCCTGCGTATATATGCTTGAAGTATTTTTCGGGTAGTAACCGGATCTTTTTATCATCTTTTTCGGCCTTCTGAGCATTTCCTAGGCACTTCACAGCCAGTGTTCACTCCTCCCTGCGTATATATGCCTTGGAGCATTTTTCGGTCAGTAACCGGATATATTAATCATATTTTTCGGCCTCCTGAGCTTTTCCTAAGCACTTCACAGCCAGTGTTCACTCCTCCCTGCGTATATATGCTTGAAGTATTTTTCGGGCAGTAACCGGATCTTTTTATCATCTTTTTCGGCCTTCTGAGCATTTCCTAGGCACTTCACAGCCAGTGTTCACTCCTCCCTGCGTATATATGCCTTGGAGCATTTTTCGGTCAGTAACCGGATATATTTATCATCTTTTTCGGCCTCCTGAGCTTTTCCTAAGCACTTCACAGCCAGTGTTCACTCCTCCCTGCGTATATATGCCTTGGAGTATTTTTCGGGCAGTAACCGGATATATTTATCTTATTTTTCGGCCTTCTGAGCATTTCCTAGGCACTTCACAGCCAGTGTTCACTCCTCCCTGCGTATATATGCCTTGGAGTATTTTTCGGTCAGTAACCGGATATATTAATCATATTTTTCGGCCTCCTGAGCTTTTCCTAAGCACTTCACAGCCAGTGTTCACTCCTCCCTGCGTATATATGCCTTGGATCATTTTTCGGGCAGTAACCGGATATATTTATCATATTTTTCGTCCTTCTGAGCATTTCCTAGGCACTTCACAGCTAGTGTTCACTCCTCCCTGCGTATATGTGACTTGGAGTATTTGTCGGGCAGTAACCGGATGTTTTTATAATCTTTTCTGGCCTCCTGAGCATTTCATAGGCAGTTTACAGCCAGTGTTCACTCCTCCCTGCGTATATATTGCCTTGGAGCATTTCGCGGGCAGTAACTGGATCTTTGATCCTCTTTATGGGCCTCCTTCGCATTTCCTTGGCACTTAACAGCCAGTGTTCACTCCTCCCTGCGTATATATGCCTTGGAGCATTTTGCGGGCAGTAACCGGATCTATTTATTATCTTTTTCGGCCTCCTGAGCATATCCTAAGCACTTCACAGCCAGTGTTCACTCCTCCCTGCGCATACATGCCTTGGAGTATTTTTCGGGCAGCAACCGGATCTATTTATCATCTTTTTCGGCCTCCTGAGCATTTCCTAAACACTTCACTGCCAGTGTTCACTCCTCCCTGCGTATATATGCCTTGGAGCATTTCCTAGGCACTTCACAGCCAGTGTTCACTCCTCCCTGCGTATATGTGACTTGGAGTATTTCTCGGGCAGTAACCGGATGTTTTTATAATCTTTTCTGGCCTCCTGAGCATTTCATAGGCACTTTACAGCCAGTGTTCACTCCTCCCTGCGTATATATGCCTTGGATCATTTTTCGGGTAGTAACCGGATCTACTTATGAGCTATATCGGCCTTCTGAGCATTTCCTAGGCACTTCACAGCCAGTGTTCACTCCTCCATGCGTATATATGCCTTGGATCACTTTTCGGGTAGTAACCGGATATATTTATCATATTTTTCGGCCTTCGAGCATTTCCTAGGCACTTCACAGCCAGTGTTCATTCCTCCCTGCGTATATATGCCTTGGAGCATTTTTCGGGCAGTAACCGGATATATTTATCATATTTTTCGGCCTTCTGAGCATTTCCTAGGCACTTCACAGCTAGTGTTCACTCCTCCCTGCGTATATGTGACTTGGAGTATTTGTCGGGCAGTAACCGGATGTTTTTATAATCTTTTCTGGCCTCCTGAGCATTTCATAGGCAGTTTACAGCCAGTGTTCACTCCTCCCTGCGTATATATTGCCTTGGAGCATTTCGCGGGCAGTAACTGGATCTTTGATCCTCTTTATGGGCCTCCTTCGCATTTCCTTGGCACTTAACAGCCAGTGTTCACTCCTCCCTGCGTATATATGCCTTGGATCATTTTTCGGGCAGTAACCGGATATATTTATCATATTTTTCGGCCTTCTGAGCATTTCCTAGGCACTTCACAGCTAGTGTTCACTCCTCCCTGCGTATATGTGACTTGGAGTATTTGTCGGGCAGTAACCGGATGTTTTTATAATCTTTTCTGGCCTCCTGAGCATTTCATAGGCAGTTTACAGCCAGTGTTCACTCCTCCCTGCGTATATATTGCCTTGGAGCATTTCGCGGGCAGTAACTGGATCTTTGATCCTCTTTATGGGCCTCCTTCGCATTTCCTTGGCACTTAACAGCCAGTGTTCACTCCTCCCTGCGTATATATGCCTTGGAGCATTTTGCGGGCAGTAACCGGATCTATTTATTATCTTTTTCGGCCTCCTGAGCATATCCTAAGCACTTCACAGCCAGTGTTCACTCCTCCCTGCGCATACATGCCTTGGAGTATTTTTCGGGCAGCAACCGGATCTATTTATCATCTTTTTCGGCCTCCTGAGCATTTCCTAAACACTTCACTGCCAGTGTTCACTCCTCCCTGCGTATATATGCCTTGGAGCATTTCCTAGGCACTTCACAGCCAGTGTTCACTCCTCCCTGCGTATATGTGACTTGGAGTATTTGTCGGGCAGTAACCGGATGTTTTTATAATCTTTTCTGGCCTCCTGAGCATTTCATAGGCACTTTACAGCCAGTGTTCACTCCTCCCTGCGTATATATGCCTTGGATCATTTTTCGGGTAGTAACCGGATCTACTTATGAGCTATATCGGCCTCCTACGCATTTCCTTGGCACTTAACAGCCAGTGTTCACTTCTCCCTGCGTATATATGCCTTGGAGCATTTTTCGGGCAGTAACCGGATATATTTATCATATTTTTCGGCCTCCTGAGCTTTTCCTAAGCACTTCACAGCCAGTGTTCACTCCTCCCTGCGTATATATGCCTTGGATCATTTTTCGGGTAGTAACCGGATCTATTTATCATCTTTTTCGGCCTTCTGAGCATTTCCTAGGCACTTCACAGCCAGTGTTCACTCCTCCCTGCGTATATATGCTTGAAGTATTTTTCGGGTAGTAACCGGATCTTTTTATCATCTTTTTCGGCCTTCTGAGCATTTCCTAGGCACTTCACAGCCAGTGTTCACTCCTCCCTGCGTATATATGCCTTGGAGCATTTTTCGGTCAGTAACCGGATATATTAATCATATTTTTCGGCCTCCTGAGCTTTTCCTAAGCACTTCACAGCCAGTGTTCACTCCTCCCTGCGTATATATGCTTGAAGTATTTTTCGGGCAGTAACCGGATCTTTTTATCATCTTTTTCGGCCTTCTGAGCATTTCCTAGGCACTTCACAGCCAGTGTTCACTCCTCCCTGCGTATATATGCCTTGGAGCATTTTTCGGTCAGTAACCGGATATATTAATCATATTTTTCGGCCTCCTGAGCTTTTCCTAAGCACTTCACAGCCAGTGTTCACTCCTCCCTGCGTATATATGCTTGAAGTATTTTTCGGGCAGTAACCGGATATATTTATCATCTTTTTCGGCCTCCTGAGCTTTTCCTAAGCACTTCACAGCCAGTGTTCACTCCTCCCTGCGTATATATGCCTTGGAGTATTTTTCGGGCAGTAACCGGATATATTTATCTTATTTTTCGGCCTCCTGAGCTTTTCCTAAGCACTTCACAGCCAGTGTTCACTCCTCCCTGCGTATATATGCCTTGGAGCATTTTTCGGTCAGTAACCGGATATATTAATCATATTTTTCGGCCTCCTGAGCTTTTCCTAAGCACTTCACAGCCAGTGTTCACTCCTCCCTGCGTATATATGCTTGAAGTATTTTTCGGGCAGTAACCGGATCTTTTTATCATCTTTTTCGGCCTTCTGAGCATTTCCTAGGCACTTCACAGCCAGTGTTCACTCCTCCCTGCGTATATATGCCTTGGAGCATTTTTCGGTCAGTAACCGGATATATTTATCATCTTTTTCGGCCTCCTGAGCTTTTCCTAAGCACTTCACAGCCAGTGTTCACTCCTCCCTGCGTATATATGCCTTGGAGTATTTTTCGGGCAGTAACCGGATATATTTATCTTATTTTTCGGCCTTCTGAGCATTTCCTAGGCACTTCACAGCCAGTGTTCACTCCTCCCTGCGTATATATGCCTTGGAGTATTTTTCGGTCAGTAACCGGATATATTAATCATATTTTTCGGCCTCCTGAGCTTTTCCTAAGCACTTCACAGCCAGTGTTCACTCCTCCCTGCGTATATATGCCTTGGATCATTTTTCGGGCAGTAACCGGATATATTTATCATATTTTTCGGCCTTCTGAGCATTTCCTAGGCACTTCACAGCTAGTGTTCACTCCTCCCTGCGTATATGTGACTTGGAGTATTTGTCGGGCAGTAACCGGATGTTTTTATAATCTTTTCTGGCCTCCTGAGCATTTCATAGGCAGTTTACAGCCAGTGTTCACTCCTCCCTGCGTATATATTGCCTTGGAGCATTTCGCGGGCAGTAACTGGATCTTTGATCCTCTTTATGGGCCTCCTTCGCATTTCCTTGGCACTTAACAGCCAGTGTTCACTCCTCCCTGCGTATATATGCCTTGGAGCATTTTGCGGGCAGTAACCGGATCTATTTATTATCTTTTTCGGCCTCCTGAGCATATCCTAAGCACTTCACAGCCAGTGTTCACTCCTCCCTGCGCATACATGCCTTGGAGTATTTTTCGGGCAGCAACCGGATCTATTTATCATCTTTTTCGGCCTCCTGAGCATTTCCTAAACACTTCACTGCCAGTGTTCACTCCTCCCTGCGTATATATGCCTTGGAGCATTTCCTAGGCACTTCACAGCCAGTGTTCACTCCTCCCTGCGTATATGTGACTTGGAGTATTTGTCGGGCAGTAACCGGATGTTTTTATAATCTTTTCTGGCCTCCTGAGCATTTCATAGGCACTTTACAGCCAGTGTTCACTCCTCCCTGCGTATATATGCCTTGGATCATTTTTCGGGTAGTAACCGGATCTACTTATGAGCTATATCGGCCTTCTGAGCATTTCCTAGGCACTTCACAGCCAGTGTTCACTCCTCCATGCGTATATATGCCTTGGATCATTTTTCGGGTAGTAACCGGATATATTTATCATATTTTTCGGCCTTCGAGCATTTCCTAGGCACTTCACAGCCAGTGTTCATTCCTCCCTGCGTATATATGCCTTGGAGCATTTTTCGGGCAGTAACCGGATATATTTATCATATTTTTCGGCCTCCTGAGCTTTTCCTAAGCACTTCACAGCCAGTGTTCACTCCTCCCTGCGTATATATGCCTTGGATCATTTTTCGGGTAGTAACCGGATCTATTTATCATCTTTTTCGGCCTTCTGAGCATTTCCTAGGCACTTCACAGCCAGTGTTCACTCCTCCCTGCGTATATATGCTTGAAGTATTTTTCGGGTAGTAACCGGATCTTTTTATCATCTTTTTCGGCCTTCTGAGCATTTCCTAGGCACTTCACAGCCAGTGTTCACTCCTCCCTGCGTATATATGCTTGAAGTATTTTTCGGGTAGTAACCGGATCTTTTTATCATCTTTTTCGGCCTTCTGAGCATTTCCTAGGCACTTCACAGCCAGTGTTCACTCCTCCCTGCGTATATATGCCTTGGAGCATTTTTCGGGCAGTAACCGGATATATTTATCATATTTTTCGGCCTCCTGAGCTTTTCCTAAGCACTTCACAGCCAGTGTTCACTCCTCCCTGCGTATATATGCTTGAAGTATTTTTCGGGTAGTAACCGGATCTTTTTATCATCTTTTTCGGCCTTCTGAGCATTTCCTAGGCACTTCACAGCCAGTGTTCACTCCTCCCTGCGTATATATTGTGAGGAACCGTGGGCCTCACTGCAGCGATAAGGCTGACGGGCCGGATATGATTGACGGGCCGGATATGACTGACGGGCCGGATAAATATGATGGCCCGGCAGGTCCGGATATCCGGAGGCCGCCAAATTCGCCGCGGTCTCTCTCCTGAGAGGGGCGGATAGCCCACCGTTAGGGGAGAGAGCACGAGTGGCGAGAGGAGGCGGCTCTCCCTGGAAGGAGGGAACAACGGGAGCGGACCGGCAGCGGACCAACGCATGTCCAAATATGGGCATTTGTACGGGTCGCCGACCGGGTCCCGTTACGAAGGCCGTGGGGACCCTCGAAGGCCCGATGGAAATTTACTGGCGGCGGAGGTCCCGTTAGGCTCGGCCTATAAAAGGAGGCCGACGCCTACAACGGGTCTCTTATTACGCGCGCGCAAGTCAAGTAAAGTGATCGACATCGGGCGAGAGAAACAAGTGAAAAGTGAAAGTGAAGGCAAACAGCGAGCCAGCGAACGCTGATCAAGGAGAGGATCAACCGAGGAAAACAAGGAGAAACAGGACCAGGACGAATCCAAGTGAGTCGAATACCGAGACAGGGATTGTAGAGCAGTCAGTGGTGGATCAAGTGAAGGTCGAACCGTCGAGTGCGAATTCAGAGTGCCGGATCGAAGCAGGTGCTGAAATCGTTGGCCCCTGAATACTGGCATCGACGCCGCTACGCCTGGAGTCAGCCACGCGACTGACCGATTCCCCGGTATAACAGAGGAGCAGTAATAAGCATTAGCCATAAGCCCTAGCCCTAAACTAGTCCTAAGAACGCTCAGAGATAATAAACGATATCAAAATAGAAAACCCCGTCTTATTATTTGTCGTTGAGGCAACACATATAAATTTGTTGCATTGAGCCCAGTGACCGCTGAGCGAGCCCAGCTACCGCAAGCGGACACGAAAACGGTTCGTTACAATATGCCTTGGAGCATTTCCTAGGCACTTCACAGCCAGTGTACACTCCTCCCTGCGTATATATGCCTTGGATCTTTTTTCGGGTAGTAACCGGATCTATTTATGAGCTATATCGGCCTTCTGAGAATTTCATAGGCACTTCACAGCCAGTGTTCACTCCTCCCTGCGTATATATGCCTTGGATCATTTTTCGGGTAGTAACCGGATATATTTATCATATTTTTCGGCCTTCGAGCATTTCCTAGGCACTTCACAGCCAGTGTTCACTCCTCCCTGCGTATATATGCCTTGGAGCATTTTTCGGGCAGTAACCGGATATATTTATCATATTTTTCGGCCTCCTGAGCTTTTCCTAAGCACTTCACAGCCAGTGTTCACTCCTCCCTGCGTATATATGCCTTGGATCATTTTTCGGGTAGTAACCGGATCTATTTATCATCTTTTTCGGCCTTCTGAGCATTTCCTAGGCACTTCACAGCCAGTGTTCACTCCTCCCTGCGTATATATGCTTGAAGTATTTTTCGGGTAGTAACCGGATCTTTTTATCATCTTTTTCGGCCTTCTGAGCATTTCCTAGGCACTTCACAGCCAGTGTTCACTCCTCCCTGCGTATATATGCTTGAAGTATTTTTCGGGCAGTAACCGGATATATTTATAAAATTTTTCGGCCTCCTGAGCTTTTCCTAAGCACTTCGCAGCCTGTGTACACTCCTCCCTGCGTATAAATTGCCTTGGAGCATATGCCAGAACCATATCTCTTTATCGTCTGCCTGCACCTCCTCTGCATTTCATTGGCATTTTACAGCCAGTGTTCACTCCTCCCTGCGTATATGTGACTTGGAGTAATTGTCGGGCAGTAAGCAGATCTATTTATTATCTTTTTCGGCCTCCTGAGCATTACCTAGGCACTTCACAGTCAGTGTACACTCCTCCCTGCGTATATATGCCTTGGATCATTTTTCGGGTAGTAACCGGATATATTTATCATATTTTTCGGCCTTCGAGCATTTCCTAGGCACTTCACAGCCAGTGTTCACTCCTCCCTGCGTATATATGCCTTGGATCATTTTTCGGGCAGTAACCTGATATATTTATCATCTTTTTCGGCCTTCTGAGCATTTCCTAGGCACTTCACAGCCAGTGTTCACTCCTCCCTGCGTATATATGCTTGAAGTATTTTTCGGGTAGTAACCGGATCTTTTTATCATCTTTTTCGGCCTTCTGAGCATTTCCTAGGCACTTTACAGCCAGTGTTCACTCCTCCCTGCGTATATATTGCCTTGGAGCATTTCGCGGGCAGTAACTGGATCTTTGATTCTCTTTATGGGCCTCCTTCGCATTTCATAGGAACTTTACAGGTTGTGTTCACTCCTCCCTGCGTATTTATGCCTTGGAACATTTTGCGGGCAGTAACCGGATCTATTTATCATCTTTTTTGGCCTCCTGAGCATTTCCTAAGCACTTCACAGCCAGTGTTCACTCCTCCCTGCTTATATATTGCCTTGGAGCAATTTTCGGGCAGAAACTGGATCTTTGATCCTCTTCATGGGCCTCGTTCGCATTTCCTTGGCATTATACAGACAGTTCACACTCCTCCCGGCGTATATATTGCCTTGGAGTATTTTTCGGGCAGTAACTGGATCTATTTATTATCTTTTTCGGCCTCCTGAGCATTTCTTAAGCACTTCACAGCCAGTGTTCACTCCTCCCTGCGTATATATTGCCTTGGAGCATTTTGCGGGCAGTAACTGGATCTTTGATCCTCTACATGGGCCTCCTTCGCATTTCATAGGCACTTTACAGCCAGTGTTCACTCCACCCTGCGTAGATATTGCCTTGGATAATTTTTCGGGCTGTAACCGGATCTTTGATCCTCTTCATGGGCCTCCTTCGCATTTCATTGGCACTTTACAACCAGTGTTCACTCCTCCCTGCGTATATATGCCTTGGAGCATTTTGCGGGCAGTAACCGGATCTATTTATTATCTTTTTCGGCCTCCTGAGCATTTCTTAAGCACTTCACAGCCAGTGTTCACTCCTCCCTGCGTATATATTGCCTTGGAGCATTTTGCGGGCAGTAACTGGATCTTTGATCCTCTTCATGGGCCTCCTTCGCATTTCATAGGCACTTTACAGTCAGTGTTCACTCCTCCCTGCGTATATATTGCCTTGGAGCAATTTTCGGGCAGTAACCGGATCTTTGGTCCTCTTCATGGGCCTCCTTCGCATTTCATAGGCACTTTACAGCCAGTGTTCACTCCTTCCTGCGTATATATGCCTTGGAGCATTTTGCGGGCAGAAACCGGATCTTTGATAATCTTCATGGGCCTCGTTCGCATTTCCTTGGCATTATACAGACAGTTTACACTCCTCCCGGCGTATATATTGCCTTGGAGCATTTTGCGGGCAGTAACCTGATCTATTTATTATCTTAATGGGCCTCCTAATCATTTCCTAGGCACTTTACAGCCTCCCTGCGTATATATTGCCTTGGAGCATTTTGCGGGCAGTAACTGGATCTTTGATCCTTTTCATGGGCCTCCTTCGCATTTCATAGGCACTTTACAGCCAGTGTTCACTCCACCCTGCGTAGATATTGCCTTGGATAATTTTTCGGGCTGTAACCGGATCTTTGATCCTCTTCATGGGCCTCCTTCGCATTTCATAGGCACTTTACAACCAGTGTTCACTGCTCCCTGCGTATATATGCCTTGGAGCATTTTGCGGGCAGTAACCGGATCTATTTATTATCTTTTTTGGCCTCCTGAGCATTTCCTAAGCACTTCACAGCCAGTGTTCACTCCTCCCTGCGTATATATTGCCTTGAAGCAATTTTCGGGCAGAAACCGGATCTTTGATCCTCTTCATGGGCCTCGTTCGCATTTCCTTGGCATTTTACAGCCAGTGTTTACTCGTCCCTGCGTATATATTGCCTTGGAGCATTTTGCGGGCAGTAACTGGATCTTTAATCCTCTTCATGGGCCTCCTTCGCATTTCATAGGCACTTTTCACAGTCCAGATCGAGCAGGAACTGGAATTTCTGTGTGTAAGACTGATTCTTCCCGCTTTCTCAGTTTTCAAAACTTGCTCG
Organism: Drosophila azteca; assembly: GCA_005876895.1. NCBI lineage: Eukaryota > Metazoa > Arthropoda > Insecta > Diptera > Drosophilidae > Drosophila > Drosophila azteca. The sequence goes on along the minus strand of VCKU01000003.1, from coordinate 16,002,257 downwards.
TATATTCCACCTTCTTCGGAAATCGCAATTTACGAGCAGCATTTGTCCGCCTTAACCGCTATTTCTTCCTCGCTATCTGACAAAGATCACATGATAGTTCTTGGTGACTTCAACCTGCCAGGAATTGATTGGTCTTCGGCAAATGAGTCTAATTGCTTGGTACCCATGGCACGACATGACTTTGTTGACGGCTTGATTGACCTGTCTCTGTCTCAAGTTAACCATGTTAAAAATTCCTTGGGTCGATTTCTTGATCTGTGCTTTGCAACGGATCCGACCTTAGCGTTGTTAACTCGAGTCCCCCCGCTCAGTATACCTGAAGATGCCTACCATCCTACATTCGAAGTGACGCTCGACCTAGGACGAACTGTATTGAATCGGTCGGGTAGACTACCCCAATGTGTCCACTGCTTCCGTAAGGCCGAGTTTACGAAGCTTAATAACCTCATTAGGGATTTTGATTGGTCCGCTTTATATTTGTGCAGTGACATTACGACAGGCACAAACATTTTTTATGATGCACTGGACTCACTTTTTGTCTCTTGTGTCCCACTTTCGTGTCCGATTAGATCAGGAAAACCCCCTTGGTTTACCAAGGAGTTATCCCATCTAAAAAACGTAAAATCCAGACTGTATACAAAATTTCAAGAAGTTGGCTTTCCTTCTTCTCTTTCTCACTATGTAATAGCTCGGTCAAATTTTTCAGTTCTTAACGCTCAATGCTATCAGAACTACCTATCTCGATGCAGGATAAGTTTCTCTAAGGACCCCAAACAGTTCTACGGCTTCGTAAACACTAAGCGTAGAACGTCCGCACACCCATCCTCGCTATCATTCCTTAATACGTCGGCAGATAATGATCAGGCAATTGCCGATCTTTTTGCCCGTTTCTTCCAAACTACCTATTCGCAGGACGTCTACTCTGGTCAGCCGTATCCATACGGCTTACCGAGGTCGAACGGCATTTTCAGTCCTTTGCTAAATGAAAGCTCGTTGCTTCATGATCTACGAACAGTAAAGCCGGTGTTCTCACCGGGTCCGGACGGAGTTCCCGGCTGTGTACTCAGGTACTGTGCCGAGTCTCTGTGTGGGCCGTTGCTTAAACTGTTCAACCTCTCTATAAATTCTTCATGCTTTCCCCCGATATGGAAGGAGTCCTTTATAATTCCTCTCTATAAGAAAGGTAGCAGATCTGACGCGAACAACTATAGAGGTATATCTAAGTTATCCGCTATTCCTAAAGTGTTTGAGAAAATTTTAACTCCGCACCTGCAGCACCTATGCAGATCACTTATATCTCCGGCTCAACATGGATTTATAAGGCGGAGATCAACCACTACAAACTTATTGGAGTTCACCTCCTTTATAATTAAAGGCTTTCAAGGAAATTTACAGACGGATGTTGTTTACACCGATTTTAGTAAAGCGTTCGACTCTGTAAACCACTCCCTCCTTGCACAAAAACTTGACCTTTTAGGGTTCCCGCCCAATCTCCTTAGGTGGATCGCTAGTTACCTGTGTTCTAGGTCTCAAAGAGTCCTTTTCAAAAACTCCCTGTCCTCACCAGTTTTGGTGACTTCGGGTGTGCCTCAGGGGAGCCATCTAGGCCCCTTACTCTTTACACTCTTTATAAATGACCTGCCTTCTGTATTAACATACTCTCGAGTACTTATGTATGCGGATGATGTTAAGCTCTGTGTCCAGTATAAGGACATTTCCTTCCAATCCAGGTTGCAGTCCGATCTCGATAGATTTCAGTCTTGGTGTTGTGCAAATCTGTTAAACCTTAATGCTTCAAAATATAAAGTAATGACTTTTCATCGTTCCAGCGCCTTTCTGGTTCCTTACACCCTTTGTGGTGGTTCTCTTGAGAGAATTACCCGGGTTGATGATCTTGGTGTTCTATTAGATCCCAAGTTAAAGTTTTCAGAACACATTTCTACCATGGTGAACAAGGCCATGGGCGTGCTTGGGTTTATAAAGAGGTGGTCAAAGGAATTTGATGACCCCTATATAACAAAGACTCTCTACACCTCTCTGGTTCGTCCGATTTTAGAATACGGCTCTTGTGTATGGTGCCCTCAGTACAACGTACACCAGGACCGTATAGAATCAGTTCAGAAAAACTTTTTACTTTTTGCTTTACGCGGCCTCAACTGGGATGCAGGTGTGAGACTGCCGTCTTACCCTAATAGATTGCTTTTAATAAACCTTCTAACCTTAGCTAATCGTAGGAAAATGCTTGGTGTGATTTTTGTGCACAACTTGATCAGGGGTGACGTAGACAGCCCTGACCTGTTGAGCCGCATAAACTTCACGATTCCTATTAGAAGCACTAGGAATTATACACCCTTGTTTCTTCCGCTTTGTAGATCGAATTACGCCTTGCATGAACCATTTAGAGTCCTATGCTCTGATTATAATTCCCTCTACCATATTATCTCTACTACTAACTCCCTTCCTAGTCTGAAATTATTGATACTCTTATATCTTTCTCGTAATTAGCAATTGCTTAGTTTTAAGCTAAATTAGTTCTACTTTTCCTCGAACACTAGTCTAACAGCTATCTTTCCTGCATGTCCGCGATCGGTTCGGTTAACGAGTCGCGCGTTATGCGGCAGCGCCCCTCGGTCGGTTGGGCGGGAGGTGGGCTGCGTTATTGCCTGGGATCCGCGCGTAACAGCCATCGGCTGGTGTCGCTTGGGCCACTTGATGGTGCAGTCATTGCATATCAACGTCCTAAAGAATTTACAGCCAGTGTTCACTCCACCCTGCGTAGATATTGCCTTTGATAATTTTTCGGGCAGAAACCGGAACTTTGATCCTCTTCATGGGCCTCGTTCGCATTTCCTTGGCATTATACAGACAGTTTACACTCCTCCCGGCGTTTATATTGCCTTGGAGTATTTTTCGGGCTGTAACTGGATCTTTTTATCATCTTAGTGGGCCTCCTAATCATTTCCTAGGCACTTTACAGCCTCCCTGCGTATATATTGCCTTGGATCATTTTGCGGGTAGTAACCGGGTCTATTTATTATCTTTTTCGGCCTCCTGAGCATTTCCTAAGCACTTCACAGCCAGTGTTCACTCCTCCCTGCGTATATATTGCCTTGGAGCATTTTGCGGGCAGTAACTGGATCTTTGATCCTCTTCATGGGCCTCCTTCGCATTTCATAGGCACTTTACAGCCAGTGTTCACTCCACCCTGCGTAGATATTGCCTTGGATAATTTTTCGGGCTGTAACCGGATCTTTGATCCTCTTCATGGGCCTCCTTCGCATTTCATAGGCACTTTACAACCAGTGTTCACTCCTCCCTGCGTATATATGCCTTGGAGCATTTTGCGGACAGTAACCGGATCTATTTATTATCTTTTTTGGCCTCCTGAGCATTTCCTAAGCACTTCACAGCCAGTGTTCACTCCTCCCTGCGTATATATTGCCTTGGAGCAATTTTCGGGCAGTAACCGGATCTTTGATCCTCTTCATGGGCCTCCTTCGCATTTCATAGGCACTTTACAGGTAGTGTTCACTCCTCCCTGCGTATATATGCCTTGGAACATTTTGCAAGCAGTAACCGTATCTATTTATCATCTTTTTTGGCCTCCTGAGCATTTCCTAAGCACTTCACAGCCAGTGTTCACTCCTCCCTGCGTATATATGCCTTGGAGCATTTTGCGGGCAGTAACCTGATCTATTTATTATCTTTTTCGGCCACCTGAGCAATTCCTAAGCACTTCACAGCCAGTATTCACTCCTCCCTGCGTATATATTGCCTTGGAGCAATTTACGGGCAGTAACCGGATCTTTGATCCTCTTCATGGGCCTCCTTCGCATTTCATAGGCACTTTACAGGTAGTGTTCACTCCTCCCTGCGTATATACGCCTTGGAACATTTTGCAAGCAGTAACCGTATCTATTTATCATCTTTTTTGGCCTCCTGAGCATTTCCTAAGCACTTCACAGCCAGTGTTCACTCCTCCCTGCGTATATATTGCCTTGAAGCATTTTTCGGGCAGTAACCGGATCTTTGATCTTCTTCATGGGCCTCCTTCGCATTTCATAGGCACTTTACAACCAGTGTTCACTCCTCCCTGCGTATATATGCCTTGGAACATTTTGCAAGCAGTAACCGTATCTATTTATCATCTTTTTTGGCCTCCTGAGCATTTCCTAAGCACTTCACAGCCAGTGTTCACTCCTCCCTGCGTATAAATTGCCTTGGAGCATATGCCAGAACCATATCTCTTTGTCATCTGCCTGCACCTCCTTCGCATTTCATTGGCATTTTTCAGCCAGTGTTCACTCCTCCCTGCATATATATGCCTTGGAGCATTTTTCGGGCAGTAACCAGATCTATTTATCATATTTTTCAGCCTCCTGAGGATTTCCTAAGCACTTCACAGCCAGTGTACACTCCTCCCTGCGTATAAATAGCCTTGGAGCATTATGAAGACAGAACCATATCTCTTTATCGTCTGCCTGCACCTCCTTCGCATTTCATTGGCATTTTTGATAGTGTTCACTCCTCCCTGCGTATATATTGACTTGGATAATTTTTCGGGCAGTAACCGGATCTTTGGTCCTCTTCATGGGCCTCCTTCGCATTTCATAGGCACTTTACAACCAGTGTTCACTCCTCCCTGCGTATATATGCCTTGGAACATTTTGCAAGCAGTAACCGTATCTATTTATCATCTTTTTTGGCCTCCTGAGCATTTCCTAAGCACTTCACAGCCAGTGTTCACTCCTCCCTGCGTATATATTGCCTTGAAGCATTTTGCGGGCAGTAACTGGATCTTTGATCCTCTACATGGGCCTCCTTCGCATTTCATAGGCACTTTACAGCCAGTGTTCACTCCACCCTGCGTAGATATTGCCTTGGATAATTTTTCGGGCTGTAACCGGATCTTTGATCCTCTTCATGGGCCTCCTTCGCATTTCATTGGCACTTTACAACCAGTGTTCACTCCTCCCTGCGTATATATGCCTTGGAGCATTTTGCGGGCAGTAACCGGATCTATTTATTATCTTTTTCGGCCTCCTGAGCATTTCTTAAGCACTTCACAGCCAGTGTTCACTCCTCCCTGCGTATATATTGCCTTGGAGCATTTTGCGGGCAGTAACTGGATCTTTGATCCTCTTCATGGGCCTCCTTCGCATTTCATAGGCACTTTACAGTCAGTGTTCACTCCTCCCTGCGTATATATTGCCTTGGAGCAATTTTCGGGCAGTAACCGGATCTTTGGTCCTCTTCATGGGCCTCCTTCGCATTTCATAGGCACTTTACAGCCAGTGTTCACTCCTTCCTGCGTATATATGCCTTGGAGCATTTTGCGGGCAGAAACCGGATCTTTGATAATCTTCATGGGCCTCGTTCGCATTTCCTTGGCATTATACAGACAGTTTACACTCCTCCCGGCGTATATATTGCCTTGGAGCATTTTGCGGGCAGTAACCTGATCTATTTATTATCTTAATGGGCCTCCTAATCATTTCCTAGGCACTTTACAGCCTCCCTGCGTATATATTGCCTTGGAGCATTTTGCGGGCAGTAACTGGATCTTTGATCCTTTTCATGGGCCTCCTTCGCATTTCATAGGCACTTTACAGCCAGTGTTCACTCCACCCTGCGTAGATATTGCCTTGGATAATTTTTCGGGCTGTAACCGGATCTTTGATCCTCTTCATGGGCCTCCTTCGCATTTCATAGGCACTTTACAACCAGTGTTCACTGCTCCCTGCGTATATATGCCTTGGAGCATTTTGCGGGCAGTAACCGGATCTATTTATTATCTTTTTTGGCCTCCTGAGCATTTCCTAAGCACTTCACAGCCAGTGTTCACTCCTCCCTGCGTATATATTGCCTTGAAGCAATTTTCGGGCAGAAACCTGATCTTTGATCCTCTTCATGGGCCTCGTTCGCATTTCCTTGGCATTTTACAGCCAGTGTTCACTCGTCCCTGCGTATATATTGCCTTGGAGCATTTTGCGGGCAGTAACTGGATCTTTAATCCTCTTCATGGGCCTCCTTCGCATTTCATAGGCACTTTTCACAGTCCAGATCGAGCAGGAACTGGAATTTCTGTGTGTAAGACTGATTCTTCCCGCTTTCTCAGTTTTCAAAACTTGCTCGTATATTCCACCTTCTTCGGAAATCGCAATTTACGAGCAGCATTTGTCCGCCTTAACCGCTATTTCTTCCTCGCTATCTGACAAAGATCACATGATAGTCCTTGGTGACTTCAACCTGCCAGGAATTGATTGGTCTTCGGCAAATGAGTCTAATTGCTTGGTACCCATGGCACGACATGACTTTGTTGACGGCTTGATTGACCTGTCTCTGTCTCAAGTTAACCATGTTAAAAATTCCTTGGGTCGATTTCTTGATCTGTGCTTTGCAACGGATCCGACCTTAGCGTTGTTAACTCGAGTCCCCCCGCTCAGTATACCTGAAGATGCCTACCATCCTACATTCGAAGTGACGCTCGACCTAGGACGAACTGTATTGAATCGGTCGGGTAGACTACCCCAATGTGTCCACTGCTTCCGTAAGGCCGAGTTTACGAAGCTTAATAACCTCATTAGGGATTTTGATTGGTCCGCTTTATATTTGTGCAGTGACATTACGACAGGCACAAACATTTTTTATGATGCACTGGACTCACTTTTTGTCTCTTGTGTCCCACTTTCGTGTCCGATTAGATCAGGAAAACCCCCTTGGTTTACCAAGGAGTTATCCCATCTAAAAAACGTAAAATCCAGACTGTATACAAAATTTCAAGAAGTTGGCTTTCCTTCTTCTCTTTCTCACTATGTAATAGCTCGGTCAAATTTTTCAGTTCTTAACGCTCAATGCTATCAGAACTACCTATCTCGATGCAGGATAAGTTTCTCTAAGGACCCCAAACAGTTCTACGGCTTCGTAAACACTAAGCGTAGAACGTCCGCACACCCATCCTCGCTATCATTCCTTAATACGTCGGCAGATAATGATCAGGCAATTGCCGATCTTTTTGCCCGTTTCTTCCAAACTACCTATTCGCAGGACGTCTACTCTGGTCAGCCGTATCCATACGGCTTACCGAGGTCGAACGGCATTTTCAGTCCTTTGCTAAATGAAAGCTCGTTGCTTCATGATCTACGAACAGTAAAGCCGGTGTTCTCACCGGGTCCGGACGGAGTTCCCGGCTGTGTACTCAGGTACTGTGCCGAGTCTCTGTGTGGGCCGTTGCTTAAACTGTTCAACCTCTCTATAAATTCTTCATGCTTTCCCCCGATATGGAAGGAGTCCTTTATAATTCCTCTCTATAAGAAAGGTAGCAGATCTGACGCGAACAACTATAGAGGTATATCTAAGTTATCCGCTATTCCTAAAGTGTTTGAGAAAATTTTAACTCCGCACCTGCAGCACCTATGCAGATCACTTATATCTCCGGCTCAACATGGATTTATAAGGCGGAGATCAACCACTACAAACTTATTGGAGTTCACCTCCTTTATAATTAAAGGCTTTCAAGGAAATTTACAGACGGATGTTGTTTACACCGATTTTAGTAAAGCGTTCGACTCTGTAAACCACTCCCTCCTTGCACAAAAACTTGACCTTTTAGGGTTCCCGCCCAATCTCCTTAGGTGGATCGCTAGTTACCTGTGTTCTAGGTCTCAAAGAGTCCTTTTCAAAAACTCCCTGTCCTCACCAGTTTTGGTGACTTCGGGTGTGCCTCAGGGGAGCCATCTAGGCCCCTTACTCTTTACACTCTTTATAAATGACCTGCCTTCTGTATTAACATACTCTCGAGTACTTATGTATGCGGATGATATTAAGCTCTGTGTCCAGTATAAGGACATTTCCTTCCAATCCAGGTTGCAGTCCGATCTCGATAGATTTCAGTCTTGGTGTTGTGCAAATCTGTTAAACCTTAATGCTTCAAAATATAAAGTAATGACTTTTCATCGTTCCAGCGCCTTTCTGGTTCCTTACACCCTTTGTGGTGGTTCTCTTGAGAGAATTACCCGGGTTGATGATCTTGGTGTTCTATTAGATCCCAAGTTAAAGTTTTCAGAACACATTTCTACCATGGTGAACAAGGCCATGGGCGTGCTTGGGTTTATAAAGAGGTGGTCAAAGGAATTTGATGACCCCTATATAACAAAGACTCTCTACACCTCTCTGGTTCGTCCGATTTTAGAATACGGCTCTTGTGTATGGTGCCCTCAGTACAACGTACACCAGGACCGTATAGAATCAGTTCAGAAAAACTTTTTACTTTTTGCTTTACGCGGCCTCAACTGGGATGCAGGTGTGAGACTGCCGTCTTACCCTAATAGATTGCTTTTAATAAACCTTCTAACCTTAGCTAATCGTAGGAAAATGCTTGGTGTGATTTTTGTGCACAACTTGATCAGGGGTGACGTAGACAGCCCTGACCTGTTGAGCCGCATAAACTTCACGATTCCTATTAGAAGCACTAGGAATTATACACCCTTGTTTCTTCCGCTTTGTAGATCGAATTACGCCTTGCATGAACCATTTAGAGTCCTATGCTCTGATTATAATTCCCTCTACCATATTATCTCTACTACTAACTCCCTTCCTAGTCTGAAATTATTGATACTCTTATATCTTTCTCGTAATTAGCAATTGCTTAGTTTTAAGCTAAATTAGTTCTACTTTTCCTCGAACACTAGTCTAACAGCTATCTTTCCTGCATGTCCGCGATCGGTTCGCTTAACGAGTCGCGCGTTATGCGGCAGCGCCCCTCGGTCGGTTGGGCGGGAGGTGGGCTGCGTTATTGCCTGGGATCCGCGCGTAACAGCCATCGGCTGGTGTCGCTTGGGCCACTTGATGGTGCAGTCATTGCATATCAACGTCCTAAAGAATTTACAGCCAGTGTTCACTCCACCCTGCGTAGATATTGCCTTTGATAATTTTTCGGGCAGAAACCGGAACTTTGATCCTCTTCATGGGCCTCGTTCGCATTTCCTTGGCATTATACAGACAGTTTACACTCCTCCCGGCGTTTATATTGCCTTGGAGTATTTTTCGGGCTGTAACTGGATCTTTTTATCATCTTAGTGGGCCTCCTAATCATTTCCTAGGCACTTTACAGCCTCCCTGCGTATATATTGCCTTGGATCATTTTGCGGGTAGTAACCGGGTCTATTTATTATCTTTTTCGGCCTCCTGAGCATTTCCTAAGCACTTCACAGCCAGTGTTCACTCCTCCCTGCGTATATATTGCCTTGGAGCATTTTGCGGGCAGTAACTGGATCTTTGATCCTCTTCATGGGCCTCCTTCGCATTTCATAGGCACTTTACAGCCAGTGTTCACTCCACCCTGCGTAGATATTGCCTTGGATAATTTTTCGGGCTGTAACCGGATCTTTGATCCTCTTCATGGGCCTCCTTCGCATTTCATAGGCACTTTACAACCAGTGTTCACTCCTCCCTGCGTATATATGCCTTGGAGCATTTTGCGGACAGTAACCGGATCTATTTATTATCTTTTTTGGCCTCCTGAGCATTTCCTAAGCACTTCACAGCCAGTGTTCACTCCTCCCTGCGTATATATTGCCTTGGAGCAATTTTCGGGCAGTAACCGGATCTTTGATCCTCTTCATGGGCCTCCTTCGCATTTCATAGGCACTTTACAGGTAGTGTTCACTCCTCCCTGCGTATATATGCCTTGGAACATTTTGCAAGCAGTAACCGTATCTATTTATCATCTTTTTTGGCCTCCTGAGCATTTCCTAAGCACTTCACAGCCAGTGTTCACTCCTCCCTGCGTATATATGCCTTGGAGCATTTTGCGGGCAGTAACCTGATCTATTTATTATCTTTTTCGGCCACCTGAGCAATTCCTAAGCACTTCACAGCCAGTATTCACTCCTCCCTGCGTATATATTGCCTTGGAGCAATTTTCGGGCAGTAACCGGATCTTTGATCCTCTTCATGGGCCTCCTTCGCATTTCATAGGCACTTTACAGGTAGTGTTCACTCCTCCCTGCGTATATACGCCTTGGAACATTTTGCAAGCAGTAACCGTATCTATTTATCATCTTTTTTGGCCTCCTGAGCATTTCCTAAGCACTTCACAGCCAGTGTTCACTCCTCCCTGCGTATATATTGCCTTGAAGCATTTTTCGGGCAGTAACCGGATCTTTGATCTTCTTCATGGGCCTCCTTCGCATTTCATAGGCACTTTACAACCAGTGTTCACTCCTCCCTGCGTATATATGCCTTGGAACATTTTGCAAGCAGTAACCGTATCTATTTATCATCTTTTTTGGCCTCCTGAGCATTTCCTAAGCACTTCACAGCCAGTGTTCACTCCTCCCTGCGTATAAATTGCCTTGGAGCATATGCCAGAACCATATCTCTTTGTCATCTGCCTGCACCTCCTTCGCATTTCATTGGCATTTTTCAGCCAGTGTTCACTCCTCCCTGCATATATATGCCTTGGAGCATTTTTCGGGCAGTAACCAGATCTATTTATCATATTTTTCAGCCTCCTGAGGATTTCCTAAGCACTTCACAGCCAGTGTACACTCCTCCCTGCGTATAAATAGCCTTGGAGCATTATGAAGACAGAACCATATCTCTTTATCGTCTGCCTGCACCTCCTTCGCATTTCATTGGCATTTTTGATAGTGTTCACTCCTCCCTGCGTATATATTGACTTGGAGCATTTTTCGAGCAGTAACGGATCTATTTATCATCTTTTTCGGCCTTCTGAGCATTACCTAAGCACTTCACAGCCAGTTTACACTCCTCCCTGCGTATATATGCATTGGAGCATTTTGCGGGCAATAACCAGATCTATTTATCATATTTTTCAGTCTCCTGAGGATTTCCTAAGCACTTCACAGCCAGTGTACACTCCTCCCTGCGTAAAAATTGCCTTGGAGCATTATGAAGACAGAACTATATCTCTTTATCGTCTGCCTGCACCTCCTTCGCATTTCCTTGGCACTTAAAAGCCAGTGTTCACTCCTTCCTGCGTATATATGTATGCCTTGGAGCATTTTGCGGGCAGTAAACGGATCTATTTATAATCTTTTTCGGCCTCCTGAGCATTTTCTAGGCACTTCACAGCCAGTGTTCACTCCTCCCTGCGTATATATGCCTAGGAGCATTTTGCGGGTAGTAACCGGATCTATTTTTCGCATTTTTCGAGCAGTAACGGATCTATTTATCATTTTTTTCGGCCTCCTGAGCATTTCCTAAGCACTTCACAGCCAGTTTACACTCCTCCCTGCGTATATATGCCTTGGAGCATTTTGCGGGCAGTAACCGGATCTATTTATAATCTTTTTCGGCCTCCTGAGCATTTCCTAGGCACTTCACAGCCAGTGTACACTCCTCCCTCATATAAATTGCCTGGGAGAATTTTGCAGTAAGTAACCGGATCTCTTTGTCATCTCCCTTCGCCTCCTTCGCTTTTTCTAGGCACTTCACAGCCAGTGTTCACCCCTTCCTGCGTATATATGCCTAGGATCATTTTGCGGGTAGTAACCGGATCTGTTTTTCGCATTTTTCGAGCAGTAACCGGATATATTTATCATATTTCTCGGCCTCCTGAGCTTTTCCTAAGCACTTTACAGCCAGTGTTCACTCCTCCCTGCGTATATATGCCTTAAAGTATTTTTCGGGCAGTAACCGGATCTACTTATGACCTATATCGGCCTTCTGAGCACTTCCTAAACACTTCACTGCCAGTGTTCACTCCTCCCTGCGTATATATGCCTTGGAGAATTTGTCGGGCAGTAAGCGGATATATTTATCATATTTTTCGGCCTCCTGAGCTTTTCCTAAGGCCGCTTTGACGTGGTAACTGACCATCTCGCGCTGAAATGGTTGAACACCCTGGAAGCATATACGGTAGACTGGCCCGTTGGGCACTCGAGTTAAAACAATACCAATACGACGTGCATTATCGCGCCGAGAAACAAAACGTAGTGGCGAACGCATTATCCAGGCAGCCCTTGGAAACACTCGCACGTGTCGAAGAGGAACCCGACAGTTGTCCCTGGCTTAAACTAAGGATACAATAAGTCCACGACGAGCCTCAAAAATACCCGGACTATCACTACGAGAACGGTCAACTTTACCGAAATCTCGGCCACGGACCCGTCGGAACGGAGTCTTGGAAGCTCTGCGTCCCGAAAGATCTCGGACGAGGGTGCTCACTCGCAATGCGGAAGAGCCGTTTGTTACCTTGTGTTCACCATTTGCTCGTTCCGAACGTTTCTCCAAATCGCAGCGGTCAATCTGCAATACACCGCTCCATAGTGCCCCCAGGAAAATCGCACGGAAAGGGCGAACCGAACTGTGAAGACAATGATCGCCCAATTCATCGACGACCACCAGAACACGTGGAACGAACTTTTACCCGAAATGTCGTTGGCCATAAACTCTAGCGTCTCCGAGACCACCGGATTCAGCACTGCGTTCCTCCTACACGGAAGAGAGCCTAGGCTGCCCGGCGCTCTATACGACAAGTCACACCAGGGACAGGGAACCCAGGAGACGGCTACTGACTGAAAGAGATCTTTTCCATCGTTCGAAGTAACATCCAAAGGGCAAGTCAAGAGCAAGCGCGACACTACAATCTCCGTCGCAGGCAATGGCGCCCTACGATCGGCTCATTGATCCTCGTACGACAGCACCACCTGTCAAATGCAGCCAAACTGGCCCCAAAATTTGACGGACCATATCGGGTAAAAGGTTTTCCGTCGCCAAACATCGTGAAGCAAAAGGTAGCCAATATCAACGATCTGAAGGAGTTCCACGACCCGGAACTCGATAATTCAGCCGACGACACAAACGACACAAACACAAAAAAAAAAACTAATTAAATAAAAATAATAACTCCTATCAAGGCTAACCCACCCCAAAGTTCCTCAAGGACTACAACTCAAACTTAATCAACCGGAAACAACAACAACAATAACTAAGGCATTTGAGTGCAAAACAATCACCTTTAATCCTGCTGCCATCAACAATAATCCCTCCACACCATGTCACCCCTGCTGGTTCTACTCGCCCTAGTCACCGCTGCACAGGCCGCCGTGAAAGTGAATTACTAGGGAAGCCATCAGCATAAACCTGCTCGGTACAGCGTTGAAAGTAGTAGCGGGAACGCCCGACTTCCATAATTGGGAGCAGATTAGGTTCAAACAAGGGCAACTGATAGAATCCGAACACCGACAGGGGGAGATTAACTCCAAAATGCAAAACCGACTCAACGAACTGACGAAGTTTCTTAACATGATCCATAAGTCGGACGATGCCAAGAAGATCCAGATTTCCTCGCCAAATATATAATCATAACAGACCTAGAAAATCTTATGCTCGTCTAAACTCTAGCTAAAACAAACATGATCAGTACAACTCTCTTAGATGGAGCCGATATAAGCGAATTTATTGAGCAACAATTAGTTCGGCCGACGTACCGACACCGACCCGCGGTAAGACCCCTATGTATGCCACCGTCCCCCCCCTAAAATTCAGCGAACTGAAGCCACACGTACCCACCCCATACCTCGTTCACGGGAGTACGGATCGGGTAACAAGTGAACTTCTTCATATATATATATATATATATATAGAGAAAAAACATATATTTTTTAGCGTTATAGCGTTAAGGCTTATTTTTTAATTGTACGCCCCTTCATTTAGCTTTAAATCAATCAATAATGAAACACCAAGAAGCCGCAACACCCGCCGAGGCACCCGAAATCATCTACATCGATGATTCTACCGACTCTGAAGGCCCAGAGTCTGGGGACACGCGTTCAGGAGAATCAAAGCCCCACCGCCGTCCAAGAACGGGAACCATCGTCCGCCCCCTTACATCCCAGAACCCAACTGCGAACCGTCGTGGTCAACCGCCAGCACCCCTCTCCGCGACGAAGAGACAGAAAACGTCCGGGTCTCTAACGGAGACGCATACGCCGATATAAGGCGGGACGCCCGCAAAGAGCGGCCAAACTACGACGATGCGACCGAACCAAACGACGAATCGGACGGAGAACTTTCGGTCGCCGAGAACTCCGAAGGCCCTCCCCCGCTATTCTCGCGACGACCCTCCAGATTTCGACGCGAAATTCTGTGGTCGCCGCCACTATTCCGACGCCGCGACCCCCGGACCTACTACACGCCGAGCCCAGAACCTCCATCGTTCGAACCGATGTTCGAACACGCGTTCCGTCATCACGACCCCCGAGACTGTTACCAGCACGACAGGACCCTGGAAGGAACATTACTACCCGGAGTACACTCGCACGTACTATGACGACGAGGAGAACGAGGAGGAGGATCCCTTCGCCCGCCGGCTCGGGGCCGATACGGAAACGTTCCACCATACGGTCACACCGTCTGCATGCCCATATTTGGGCCTGCGTTGGGCCGCTGCTGGTCCGATCCCGCGGTTCCCTGGTTCCAGTGAGAGCCGCCCACTCTCGCCGTTAGTGCTCTCTCCCCCTTCGGTGACTTAGCCGCCCCTCTCAGGGTGAGAGCCCACGGCGAATTGGCGGCCTCCGGATATCCGTGGCGTCCGAACCGTCATCCTTATCCGGTCTGTCAGCCTTATCCGGTCCGTCAGCCTTATCCGGTCCGTCAGCCTTATCGTTCTTATGCGGCATACGGTTCCTCACAACGTTTACCCAGCAGCTCAGTTACATACCTCAAGCTGCTTTTTGTGATACTTTATTTCCATCTCCGTGGTCCACTGCAGTCTGCCGTCGCCTGCTCTTCTCTTATTTCCTGCATTGTGTTCAAATATTAATAATACAATTTTGTAATCAAAAATATATATATGTATGAACATTTTAGATTGTTTTTTTTTTTTTTTTTTTTTTGGTTTTTTTGGCTGTCGTTGCTTACATATTCGCAGTGAATTCCATGTTTTCGTTATGAATGCCAATTTTCCAGAGTCGTATTTGAAAACCATCGACTAAATATCGCAAAGAAACGTTTGGTTTAAGAACATTCAAAAAAGACGGTGGAAATAACTGGGAAATTTACGGAATGGCAAAACCTTACTCAACGCCTAGGAAATAGACGGTAAACGGTGCCCAGTGTGAATGGGCTATAAGCGTAGTAGTGTGCGACCAACCCATCCTAGCTATCATTACTGAATACATCGGCATATTATGATTAAGCGATCGCCGATCTTTTTGCCCTTTTTTCAAACTTCTTATTTGCAGGATGTTTACTCTGGTCAGCCAATTTTATTACTAGAAACTAGATTCTTTTGGTCACCTGAGGTCTTGCAGGTTCTTTTTAAACCAGGGCATGAAATAACGACGGCGTACCGAAAAATTTGCCTATCTACCAGGAATTGGTAGAGAAAATAAAAGATTTTGGGCTCTCGCATGCCGAAAAAAAAAGAAGAAAAATTTAAAACATGCGAAAAAAGTATAAGTAAGTACAATCTTTATACTGTATACTGTAATACCATCTGTTTATTTCTTAAACCTTTTTAAATCTGAACTGGTTAAGGTGGGACCGTCATAATGCAGCCCATCGACATGGGTGTACTTCGAGAAGGTCTCGCAGATTTTGCACTCGTCGAAAGACCTGGCGGTAGGCGAGACATATTTAGACAGCACAGGTGATTGTGAATAATTTAAATTATTTTGTTATATATGCACATTTCTTCGCAGACTTAACCAGATTTGGCGAAGCCTTCGGTGGCGATGGCTATGGCAAAGACGATGGCGAAGGCGAAGGCGATGGCGGAGGCGGAGCTCTGTCCGAATTAGCTGGCAGTCCGCCACCGGACGGGTTGCAGGAGTCGGATAGCGAAAGGCCCACTGTTCAAACGTGAACACATTATTGTACTTAAAGAATACACATTCACGGAGATAAATACAAAACCAATCGATTCTAAGTAAAAAACATACATAAAGTATAAAATGTATGACTGTTAGGGTAGGATCTGTCAACTCATAAGCAAGACACGACACCCCAAAGTCAAGTGCAGTAAGCACTTAAGACCCTAATATAGTCTAAAATTACTGATGCTTGCATGCATTCAGTTGGTCACTCACAGCAGCGTTGCAGCCGATCCGTAGGTCTAGCGATAAGAATAGAATACAAAATTGTCCCCATCCTACATTTTAAAAGTATATATAAGGCACGACGTTGAAGAAATAAAACCAGATTGAATTTACAACTCATCTCGCAAGTGTTTAGATTTTTCTTGTAAGATCCAAACATTTTGGTCCTTCGAGACTCTCCGGTGTTTCCCCCCTGTGGTAAGAGCACGGAGTTAAACCAGCTCCTTAAAGACTGCAGAAGTGTCTAGTACACCTACAGCTAAAGGTAGTGAAAATAAAAAAAAAAAAAGCTCGAGTTTTCCCTCCTGAAGTAAGAAGACCGAGTATAATATTAATGAAACAAAAGTTTCAATAAATAAGCAAAAATACATGCTATACAGTCAGTATTTTTGTAATAGATATCAACAAAATATCTATAGTGCGTGAAAAATTTACGCGGCGGTGGCGTATTCGAGGCCGAAACATCGAATAAAAAATAAAAATTTCCCAACATCGAAAAAGTGTGAAAAGTGAAGGCCAGCAAGAAAGCGACCCCAAAAAAAAAAAAAAATTTCGGACAAAAACTGAAGATAAAAAAGTTGGTGTTTGTTCAAAAAAAAACCCCACGACAACTGATCGTTGGCTGCAAAGGCCTTCGGCTTGTTAGCGGTATTTAAGGGCTAGTCTTTGTATATTTACATATTAAAATTTACATATTTCATTTACATATATATATTGTTTAGTTTAATTAGGGTTATAGGAGGTGATATATGTTCGTTTTTTTTAGGAATTCAATAATTTTTGAGATGTTTTCTATAGTTGGGTTTTCGAGGATGGATATGGGGCATGTGTTTTGGAAGATTTGGTTTTTGAGGTGGGAAGTTGCGGTGCAGTTAGTGAGGATGTGTTTAATATTAAGTTCGTCTGTTGTAAGGCAGTTAGGGCAGGGTATGATGTTGCCAGGGTTGTAGTAGTGTTGTTGTGTAAATCGTGTGTGTCCTAGTCTGAGCCTAATTATTTTAATTTGGTCACTACGTGTGATCCCTTTTTTATTCGTATTTTTTAGTTACAGGTTTGTGTATGTTAGGTTTGGGTTTAGCTGTTGGTACCATCTGTTGCAGAGATCTATGTTTTGTTTAATTTTTTCTACTAGATCATTGGCAAGGAATTTGTTTATGTCTGTTGTGTTAAGGTTGAGGGTGTAATGTAGGGGCATATGATATGTGGATTTGGCTGTAGTGTCAGCTAGCTCGTTACCTTCAATACCACAGTGGCTAGGTATCCAAAGGAGTTTTATTTTAGGGGCGATTTTGGTGAGGAGGGTTCTTATGGTAATAGGATATAAATTATTGTTGTTGATGTTGGAGATGGATTTGATCGATGAGAGGGAGTCGGAGCAAATGATGTATTTTCCTTTTCTTTTTTGAACTAATTTTATTGCCTCAAGAATGGCTATGGTTTTGGCTGATAGGATGGATGAGTAGTGGGGTAGAATGCATCTTTTAAGGATTTCGTTTTCGGTGGTAATGGCAAAAGTTGCTGTGCTGTTTTGTAAGGATCCGTCTGTGTATATGAATTTGTGATTGTGGTATTTGTCTTTGAGTTCAAGAAATTGTTGTCTGTATGTGCTTGGTGGTGTGTTGGGTTTGCTGAATTTTTGTAGTGTAGTGTTGATAAGGGAAGGGATAAATTGCCATTGGGGGGTGATTGCTTTTTTTGGAAGTGGGAGGTAGGGAATGTTGTGTTCTTTGCATGAGATAATGACTTTTTCCAGTGTTGAAGTTAATTTACTTATTTTTTTGTTTCCGTTTTTTTTAATATATTTGTGAAGAGGTGAGTTTGAACTGTTTAGTACTGTTTTGTAGGCTTTGGTTGTGATAAGGTCTCTTTTTTGTTCTATTGTTGGTATGTTTGATTCGAAGAGCAGATTGGGTATAGGGATTGAGCGTAGTGCTCCAAGGGATGTGCGGATTGCAGCGTTAAACAAAGGTTTAAGTTTATTAATCGTTGATTTAGGGGCGTGACCGTAGATAAAAAGTGCATAATCTATTTTTGATATTAGGGTTGCTTTGGTTATATTTAAAAGTGTGTGTGTGTTACAATTTAGTTTAGGGCTTGATAGGCATTTAATGACGTTAAGTTTGTTGTTTAAGGCTGGTTGAATTTGTTTTATGTGTGAGTCCCATCTGTATTTGTTGTTTATTGTTAGTCCTAATATTTTTAGGCTAGTGACTGAGGGGATCGGGGTATTGTTGCACGATATGTTGCAGGTACAGTTCTGCTTTCGGCAAATGTGGAGGTGTTGGCATTTTTGGAGGGAAAGTGATGCTCCTGAATATGAACACCATTCGTGAATGTTAGAGAAGAGGTTGTCTAGGTTGTATGTTTGGTTTTTTTTCCTATTGAGGGGAATGATTAGGAAAAAATCGTCAGCGTAGGCGCTGAATTGTATATCTTTTTGCAGGCTGATGATGTGTGATAGCTTGTTGTATGCAATTAAGAAAAGAATGACCGATATTGGTGATCCTTGGGGGATACCATTGTGGAGTGGGTATGGGCGGCTTATAATGTTTTTAATTTTTGTTCTTATTTGCCTGTTAGACATAAAGTTTTTAACGAAGTTTATTATTTTTGGTCCAACTTTCCAGGTGTTTAGCTGGTCAATTACGGTGTGCACTCCGACTCTGTCGAAAGCCTTTGAGAAGTCAAGGGCGATGACAGATGTGTGCTTTTTAGATCTCAGCGACCTGGTTATCAGATGGTCTGCGAAGAGCAGACCGTCTGCAACCGATTTGCCATGCTTAAATCCGGATTGGTTGGGATGGATAAGGTTATTCTGTGTTACGAACCACCATAGGCGTTTGGCTATTATTTTTTCTAAGGTTTTGGATAGGCAGCAGTTTAGTGAAATTGGTCTATAGTTGGCTATTATTGTTTTATTTGAGTTGGGCTTTTGTATGGGGATGACTAGGTTGGTTTTGTAGGATTGCGGGATGAAGTTGTTGAAGATAATATTAAGTAGGTTAGTGATTCTTGTCTTGAGTACGTCGGAGGTGTTTTTGATCATAAGGTACGATATTCGGTTAAGGCCGGGAGTTGTTCCTTTAAGGGAGTGCAATGCAGATAGTAGTTCTATTTGTGTAATTGGTAATTCTATTGTTTGTGCTGTCGGACAGGGTATAACTGTAGTTGTTGAGTCTGAATATTTGTTGGCAGTGAAGTTTTGGTTAAAGTTTTCGTCTTTGGAGTGGTCTGACCAGTGTTGAGCAAAAAGATGAGCTATTTGGGTTGTTTCTGTCGTGTGTAAATTGTTGGTTGTATCTGTGATACAGTGAATGGTTTTAGTGGGGTTAAGTCCACAGAGACGTCGGATGCTTGCCCAGATTTTGTCTGAGAGGGTTTTGGATAATTTTAGCTCTCTTCGGAAGAGAGCGTTAGCTCGTTTATAACTGAGGAGATTTTCCGTGCTGTTGGAACGTTTGAAGTTCTGCCAGGTTTTAAATTTATTTGCCCTAAGTTTGGTTAGGGTCTTGTTCCACCAGGGAGTGTTTTGTGGTGTGCCGCTTGTAGAATTATTTTGTTTACGGTTGCTGCTTCTCTATTGATGTTCGTGCTTTTGGGTATCAGTTCACTAAGTTTGTTGTTTGTGGCTGTGGGAACAAGGATATTAGGATTGGGAAATGATCGCTACCATGAAGGTCATCGACTATTTTCCAGTTAGTGAAGGGGGTGAGTTGGGAAGAGCATAGCGAAAGGTCTATGTGGGTGAATGTATTGTGTGTGGAAAAGTGGGTTGGGGAGCCGTCGTTGAGTATAGTGAGGTTCCTCTTCTGTTGTCCTGGGGTGATCCCCAACTGTGGTGCCAGCTATTGAAGTCGCCTAGGATAATTTGATTGGTATTGTGCGTTTCAAAGTGGTCGTTTAAACATTTGAGTGAGAAAGGTTTTTTGGGAGGGATGTATGTTGAAAGGATGTTAATTTTTGTTTTTGATGCAATTTCTATTCTGAGTGTTTCTAGGTCTCGAGATTGGTTTGACTGAGAATGTTGTATGGATTTGTGGACTAATGTGGCTACTCCACCAAATCAGTTGGATGCTGTGTTGGAATAAATATGGTAATTTACTGGGACGGGGGAGGGGGTATTTGTGTTGAAATGGTGAGTCTCTTGGAGACATTTGATTTGTGGAGAGTATTTTTTTATTATAACTAAGAGTTCATTGTAGTTGTTTGTGTATCCTCTAATGTTCCATTGTAGTATTTTGAGCATTGCTATAGTTTTGAGTTAAAGTTTTTAAGGTTGTTATTTGGTTTTGTTTTGGATTTAAGCTAAAGTTAAGTATAGGATTTTTGTTTAAAATAGATTCGCTGTCGCTGTGTTGGTTCTTGTTTTTGGCTGTTCTTGGTTTGGTTTTTGTTTTTGTTTTGGGGGCCTTAAAGTTAGTAGATAGGGGACTAGACTTATCTTTAAGGAATATTCTTAGTTTTATATCTTCGGTGGGCTGCAAAATATGAGATTTGTTTTCCGTATTGGGAGTGTTACTGTCTGTTTCCATGTCTTCTGCTACGATATGCTGTTGTTGATGTTCTTTTTGTAGCTGTATTGTTTCGGTTGATCGTGCTGTGGTTAACTGGGTTGTGGGTGCGTTATGGTTATGGCATGTGGAAGTAGATGGGGAGTTTCTTAGCTGCTGCGTGGCGCTGGTTTGTGTGTGTGTGCATGGGGAATTGGGTGATGTGTGTGTTGGTGCGTGTGTTATTGTTGTAAGCGATGTTGATTGTGCAGCTGTTTTAGCGTAGGTATTTTTCAACTGCTTGCTGTGTCTATTGTGGTATATATCTAGAGCAGTTTTGTGATCGACTTGTTCGGTGATTTTTATTGCAGTTAATTCCTGTTGCTTAAGGAATGCCGGGCATTTGCGGTCGAGAGGGCTATGTTGGTAGTCTACTTCGGGGTTATTTTTGCAGTTTAGGCAGTTCCTCATCTTTTTGCAAAGTTCTCCTTCGTTTGTGTGATTTCCTTCTGAGCAGTTTTTGCATGTTTCTGGACTCTTACAGATGGTGGCAGGGTGACCAAAACGTAGACAATTTTTGCATTGAAGGGGAAGGGGGATATAGGGTCGCACTCGGACGATTTCGTATCCGATGTTAATTTTTTCGGGTAATTTGTGTGTTGCGAATGTTATTATAATAAGTCCCGTTTCTGTGAGTGTGTTGCCTTCTTGGTTTATGTTGTTTGGTTGTTTTTTTTAGAATTTTTCGTACTTCTGATACGTTCTGCGCTTTTAGTTCTTGTAGTATTTCGTTATCGGTTATGTAACGTAGTACATTGCAGTATATTACGCCTTTTGTAAAGTTTAGTGTTTTGTGTTCTGCTGCAGTAATGTCTATGTCTGTCATTTTGGTTAGCCTAAGTAATTTAAGCGCTTGCAGTTTAGTTTTAGTTTTTATAAGAAGAGAGCCGTCTCTTATTTTTTTGCACATTTCCACTTCCCCTCCACAGGCATAGTCTATGGTTTTTTAATAACAAATGGTGATACCTTTTCGAACGATTCGTTATCATTTCGTTTTAGGACAATATATTTGGGTTCGTTTAGTTGTGCGTTGTTGTTTGTTTTGCTGAATTTGCTTATGTCCGGTGGTTCGTGCATGGTTATTGTTTTTGGGCTCAAGCCCGGTGTAACTGTTTGTTGTGTGTTTGTTTTTGTTTTTTTTTTTTTTTTCTCTTTTGGTTTTAATATTTGTTTGTCACTCGTTTGGTGGTAAGATTTTGCGTTTGCGTTTGCGTTTAGCGGTTCTTATACAGTTGCAGCACGTCTTGTCTCTTGAGAGGTTGAAGTGATACTGTTTTTCACAATTATTTAGTGAGATTATACATAATAGAGATGGTCTGAGTACATCTCTAAAATTTACATATTTAAAAATGGCTATAAAGGGTGAAGCAAGGAGTATGGTTGCTCACCTATTGACAGGTCCAGTCGAAAATTATAATGCCGCTTGGGAATTGCTGACCAAGCGGTATGAAAATAAGCAAAAATATTTTCGGATCAGCTGAATCGTTTGCTGGATTTACCAATACTAGACAACGATTCAGCAAAACAAATTAAGATGTTTTCGGACTCAATAAATGAGGCGATTCATCTTATCAAATTAAAGTCACAATTAACAGAAGAAGTTGATGTGATATTTGCGCACATTATATTGAAAAAATTCAATAAAAATGCATTACAATTATATGAAAGTCATATAAAAAAAACTAAGGAAATTCAAAGATTGCCCGATGTAATGGAATTTCTAGAACAACGGTACACTTCTCTTTACTCATCGCAGGAGGAAGAGAAGAAGCCGTTGAAAAAAGGAGTGCCATATAATAGCAGTATTAAAGAAAGTTGTCCGCTTTGTAAAAAGGCAGGCCATACAATAATGCAATGCTATAGGTTTAAGAGAATGAGTCCGATAGAAAGAGGCCAGACTATACAAAAACACCGCCTATGCAATAGATGCTGTAGGCATGATATGTATAAGAAATGCTCATCGGAAATGTTTTGTGGGATTTGTAAAAAACCCCATCATACGATGCTACATATTCCCTACGAAAAAAGGGAAAATGTTAATACTTGTTTGACAAAAAAACAAGCGTTCTTAGCCACGGCAATTATTAAAGTAAGAGCTGTAAATGGTGGCTATGAAAATCTTAGAGCATTAATTGATTGTGGTTCGCAATGTACCATAATTTCAGAGGAAGCAGCGCAAGCATTAAAATTAGCGCGAAAAAGAGTCAACACCGAGGTTAGTGGAGTGTCATCTACAGACTCTTGCACTTCTAAATACAAAGTTAATTTAACTGTGCAAACTCGGGATGTTGGTAAAAAACCTCTAAATATTGAAGCAATAATTCTCCCAAAACTAATGAAAGCTTTGCCTATAAAGTCGTTCAATATAGACAAAACAAAATGGGAAAATTATGTGTTGGCTGACCCTAACTTTAATAAACCAAGTAGGGTAGATATAGTTATTGGGGTAGATCTGTACGCCCATGTGGTAAAAGACGGAGTAGTAAAAATAGATGGACTACTTGGTCAGAATACTGAATTCGGATGGATTATATCCGGTTGCACCAAATCAAAGGACGATAAATTGATTGTGGCAACAACAATTGAAGTAGGGGACTTAGAGCGGTGCTGGGAAGTAGAAAGCGACAGTTCTGATGAGGAAGAAGATGTTTGCGAGAAGCACTTCTTGGAAACCACAAAAAGAGAGGAAACAGGAAGATATGTGGTAAAAATACCTTTTAAAAAAGATAAGAATCTCGGAGATTCAAAAGCACAAGCTATGGCGCGATTTTATAATTTGGAAAAGAAACTCAGCAAAAATGAAAAATTAAAAGAAAATTATATAAAATTCATGCATGAATATATCAATTTAGGACATATGGTAGAGTCAAAAAAAGAGGGAAAATATTATTTGCCCCATCAAGGAGTCATAAGAGATTCCAGTCTAACGACAAAACTCAGAGTGGTTTTTGATGCATCAGCAAAAACCACAAATAACAAAAGTCTAAATGATGTCATGTGGGTTGGACCAAGAGTCCAAAAAGACATCTTCGATATTATAGTGAAATGGCGGAAGTGGCCATATGTAGTATCTGCGGACATTGAAAAAATGTACCGGCAAATTAAAGTTGATGAAGAAGATCAACAATATTTACGTATAATCTGGAGAGAGGCTCCAAACGAAAAATTAAAAGAATATAAACTTACAACCGTTACGTACGGTACAGCTTCAGCACCCTACTTAGCGACTAGAGTGCTTGTTGCAATAGCTGATAATTGCAAAAATGAAGCAATTAAAGAAATCATAAAAAATGATTTTTATATGGACGACCTAATGACAGGTGCCGATTCCATATTAGATGCCAAAAAACATGTAAAGGAAGTTACCGAGGAGTTTGATAAGGTTGGGTTTAACTTAAGAAAGTGGATAACAAATATCCCAGAGATTGTTGAGGGCGTTAAAGATAATGAAGAAAATAAGGTATTAACCATTGAGGAGAATGAATCCGTCAAAACATTAGGACTTAAATGGGAGCCAGTTAGAGACGAGTTTAGGTTCAATTTCCATTATGGACCTGTTAAGAAAACTAACAAGAGAATAGTTCTATCCACCTTAGCTAAAATGTACGACCCCTTAGGCTGGTTGTCTCCAGTTACAATTGTCGGGAAATTATTTATGCAAAAACTTTGGCTATCAGACAAAAATTGGGATGAAGAACTATCAGATCAGGATACTCGTGAATGGAATGCATTTAAAGAAAATTTAACGGTGCTAGAGAGCATTCGGATACCAAGATGGCTTAATTCTCAGCATGCTAATCCGATGCAAATTCATGGGTTTGCCGATGCATCCGAAAAAGCTTATGCTGCCGTAGTGTATGCCAAGGTAGATGGTGCTTCAATTATAATAGCCAGCAAAAGCAAGGTTAATCCGAAAAAGAATCGGAAAACCATTCCCAAGTTAGAACTTAGTGCGGCTCATCTTCTACCGAAATTGATGGAACGAATAAAAATAGCGGTTGGAAGTGAGGCAGAAAGTTACGCTTGGAGTGATTCTACGATCACTCTAGCTTGGATAAAAAACGGAGACAATAAAGACAAGTTTATTAGACGTCGAACGGTCGAAATTAGGAAAGTTAAAAAAATTAAATGGAGACATGTCAAGTCTGAAGACAATCCAGCAGATGTAGCGTCAAGGGAAATTAGTGCAGAGAAGCTGAAAGATTTTGAAATTTGGTGGAAGGGTCCTCAATGGTTGGTAAAATCTAAGGAAGATTGGCCAAAAGAGGAAATTGAAGAAAAAAGAGTTGTTGGCACAACGTTTATAATCGATAAAGCTAATATAATTAAAGAGTTATTGCATAAATACTCGTGTATGCATAAACTAGAGAGAGTCATTGCATATGTATTAAGGTTTATTCAAATCAAAACCAAAAATACAAAATTTTCACCACATTTGACGGTCAATGAAATTAAGATCGCTAAAATATTAGTATTGAAAAAACAACAAGCTTTTCAATCCAGTGCGGAAATAGCTAGCCTAATTAATAAAAAAGAAATAGAAACAAAAAGTAAGATATTAGGCTTGAATCCATTTTTAGATAAAGATGGATTACTGCGAGTTGGAGGTAGATTACAAAACTCCAACGCAGAATTTGAGGTTAAGCACCCATTGATTTTAAATAAATGTCACTTGACCTCCTTAATTATCAATGATGCACATAAAGAAACATTGCACGGTGGAATTAATCTGATGCGGAATTATATCCAGCGAAAGTATTGGATATTTGGGCTTAAAAACTGTTTGAAGCAAAAGCTTAAAGAGTGTGTTACCTGCGCTAGGTACAGGCAGAATACAGCAGAACAAATTATGGGAAGCCTGCCGAAACATAGAGCAACTATGTCGCACCCTTTTACAAATACAGGGGTAGACTTTGCCAGACCTTACCAAATCCGGTGCTCTAGAAACCGTGGGCAAAAATCGTATAAGGGATATATCGCCGTATTTGTGTGCATGGCGACAAAAGCTATTCATTTGGAAGTCGTCAGTGATCTAACTTCAGACGCCTTTCTAGCTGCACTTAGAAGATTTTTTTCAAGAAGAGGAAAATGTGCAAAAATCTTTTCCGATAATGGTACCAATTTTGTTGGAGCTTCGCGAAAATTAGACGAAGAATATCAGAGAGCCCTTAAGGACAATATAAAAGTGATTCCAATATTAGAAAGAGAACAAATAGAGTGGCACTTGATCCCCCCGGCAGGACCTCACTTTGGAGGTATTTGGGAAGCTAGGGTAAAATCGGTAAAATATGAAAATCAATCACTCTTTTTAACGCTTATGTTATTTTGCCAAGCATCAAGTGCAAACATAGCTGCCAGAAGAACAGAGAAGTGGTCAATTGAAAAAATGAACAGTTCCACGTCAATATATTTGGACCCGTTGGGGGACGTAGAAATAATAGCCTCATCTTGGGATCTAATTGTCTATTATAATATGGACCCATATTTTCAAATGATAAGAAAGGGGAAAGAATTAGTTGGGAAAATGAGAGTTGTGTGCGGTAAACTTTACACCTTTGAAGAACAATGCAATAATGTTTTAGATAACACTGACAGACAAATTGCAGATCTAGAGGAAAATAATAAATTGTTTATGGCTGAGGACAACAAAAGACAGAAACGAGCACCATTTGAGTTTATGGGGTCACTTTATCATATATTATTCGGAATAATGGACGCCGAAGATGGGGAAACTTTGGAAGGAAATATAAAAAATCTATTAGAAAACCAACATAGACGTCTGACTATTAGGGTACGATCTGTCAACTCATAAGCAAGACACGACACCCCAAAGGCAAGTGCAGTAAGCACTTAAGACCCTAATTTAGTCTAAAATTACTGATGCTTGCATGCATTCAGTTGGTCACTCACAGCAGCGTTGCAGCCGATCCGTGGGTCTAGCGATAAGAATAGAATACAAAATTGTCCCCATCCTACATTGTAAAAGTATATATAAGGCACGACGTTGAAGAAATAAAACCAGATTGAATTTACAACTCATCTCGCAAGTGTTTAGATTTTTCTTGTAAGATCTAAACACCCACCCTAAAAGGTAGGTCAGCTGCGAATATAAAAATTTTTTATATTTTAGAAGTTATCTGTTTCCATTTTTAATTACATATAATTTTTACATCGGCTGCTACATTTTCACATACACATGTATAACTACATACAATAGAAGTGGATGTGTGCGAGAGAGAGGGGCAATGAGTAGGCTCTTGCAAGACATTGCGTAGCGACTAAAATTTAATATGTTCCTTCTGGCTATAATAATGATCCGACCTGATCCAGATTCAGCAATCTGTTAGACGCGGTCATTTCCCATGATTCTGCGTTTTTTCGTTTTCTCATACCTTAAAAATTGTGTATTCCACAGATTTTCGTCCTTTGTGGGGGCGAAAGAGGGCGTGGCAAAATTTTGAAATAAACTCGTGCGGGTTTGATATCACAGGAGCTTGGATAAAAAGTTTGGCCACAATGAAGAAAACCATTTCGAAAGTCATCGTTCCCTCTCACTTTCTCTCACACGCGACCCTGTCGGCTCTGCCCATTCATCCAAAGGAACGCCTAGATCTCAAAGACTACAAGGGATAGGGCAACCAAACTTTCCAAATGCGTTTCTTGGAAATTTTATCCAAATACTGCACAGTTGCTGCAGACATCGTCGCCAACTCTATACACTGCATCGTCCTTATAGTGTCTTGCTCTGCCACATAGAGAATCATTAACTCGTGGTGTAAGCAGCCTACTATAAATTATATTTTTTATTTTAAAAATTGCAAAGTAATTTTACAAATTGAAAATAAGAGTTATAAAATCATTTTATTTTTTTTTTTATTGGTAATAAAAGTTTGAAGAGACCTTTGTCAGAAAAAAATTTTTGTTTGCTCATAACTCTTATCTGTGATTCCTGATATTAAAAACGAAACACTATTCAGTATCCTTAAGTAAAATAATTTAATTAAATTTTTAACATACATAATGTTGGATCTTATTACAAATTAAAACTACAAACAGATTTGTGTTAGACAACCTTGCATGGTTATTATTCCTTCAGGATATGAATAATTTTTTTAAAGAAAAATTTTTTTTCAGGGTAATCTAATATCAAGTTTTGAATTATTTCCATGAGTTTGCTGTTCATATCGGATTGTTTTTGGGAGAGCTGATCAACTGTCAACTCCGAACGAACTATTTTTTGGTGTGACTTTATCAGTTTTAGCCTTCGATAGGCCTTAGCACGAGTCTGTTTCCGAATAATTTGTTCAAGATTAGCATGCTTAGACAAACAAGCATTCTCTAT
Source organism: Drosophila azteca (assembly GCA_005876895.1). Taxonomy (NCBI): domain Eukaryota; kingdom Metazoa; phylum Arthropoda; class Insecta; order Diptera; family Drosophilidae; genus Drosophila; species Drosophila azteca. Next base: position 15,974,298 of record VCKU01000003.1, on the reverse strand, counting down.
TTGATTTCTGATCTTGACATCATCTTCGCTAATGTTATTCAGGTCTGATTGAATTCTTCTCAACATGTAAATCATGCGTTCAATCCTATTGACATCTTCTTTTAAACGATTTTCTGATAAAAATGCTATTTCATTATGTATTAGTACTGTTCTATTATGAACTTCATCAAGTCGGGCTTGAGTTTGAGAGGCGGTTTGAAGTTTTAATATTTTTGATCTTACATGCTCTTTAATAGTTGCATTAACAAAAATTTGCTCACGGTGCATAACACAATGTTCTAAGTCTTGAACAAGTCTTTCCTGTGCTCGCTTCAATTGGCTATATCTTATATTCATACGATGTATTTCAGTTTTCATTGATCCTATTTCACTATTCAATGAGCGCTCTGTCTTTGACCATCGAATTGTTTCTTCAAGTAATTTATATTTTGATTCCCAAGATAATGCTTCTCTATGGTTCTCTATCACCAAGTCTTTGTGAAGTTCAATTTCATTTTGTAATTCCGATATCACTCCCTCGAGCTTTAAAATTCCAAGCTCGGCATCCTGATGAGAAGTAAACGATACATTTTTATAAATATTTTAGTAAATTTGGGTGCATTGGCATACCTTTAGTTTTTGGCTGAGCTCAGTCTGCTCGTGTTCAAACTCAGTCTCTTCTAAATCATGGTGTATTCTCTTCTTGTACATTTTTTCGTTAAGCAATTCTAATTTTGATGTATATTTCTGTATATACAAATACAAGTCTTTAGTTTTATTTTCAGATATTTCTAGTTCCTGATCAATTTTGAGAGACTTCTGTTTTATAATAGACAATTCTGCAAAATAAAAGTATTATTGTTATAAAGTAAATAATTCAGAAATATATTTATATAATTTTGTTTATTGGCCGACTAATAAATGTGTAAGCAGCATTCGGAGGAACTCAACCTAAATTTGAGTTAACCACTTATAATACCCGGCACTCGGAGAGTATAGCTATGTTGTATCCAGATTTCTGTGAGATCACACAGTTACGAGAGTATTTCAAAATTTCGCCCCGCCCCTTTCTGCCCACACAAAGCTCGAAAATCTGTGGCATGCAAAATTTAGATAGTACGAGAAAACTAAAAACGCATAAACTTATAATTATGACCATATCTATCTGAGTATTGAATCTGGATCAGATATTATTTTTAACATAGCCACAATGAAGAAAACCATTTCGAAGTGTATCGTTCCCTCTCTCTCACACGCCACTTTTTTAAAGCCTAATTCTCTATGGAAACACTTTCTATCCAAGCTTCTGTGATACAACTGTAATACAAGTGTATTTCAAAATTTTTCCACGCCCCCTTGCGCCTCAACGAAGGACGAAAATCTGTGGAATCCACAGTTTTTAAAATACAAAAAACCCAAAAACGCAAAATCGTTAAAAAATAAATAAAATCTACCAGATTGCAGAATATTTATCAGGTCGGACTTATCATAGCCAGAAGGAAAACGAGGGGGATCGTTGTAAGCCGCGGCAAAGGCCGCGGCTCTACTTTATACCCGGTACTCAGTCAGTATATATGTACATATGTATGTATACATATGAGCTTACGATTTATGTAATTTATTATATGTTCGCAAAATGGACAAATTAAATTTTGGCCCAAATGGAAAATTTCAAAAAATTAATTCGAACCATATTTTCATATTTTAGAAGTTATCTGTTTCCATTTTTATTTACATATAATTTTTACATCTGCTGCTACATACACATGTATAACTACATACAAAAGTTGTGGATGTGTGCGAGAGAGAGAGGGAATGAGTAAGCGCTTGGCAGGCGACTGAAATTTAATTTGTTTCTTCTGGTTATAATAATGATCAGACCTTATCCAGATTCGGCAATCTGGTAGATACGGTAATTTTTCATGATTCTGCGTTTTTAGTTTTCTTGTATCTTAAAAATTGTCGATTGCACTGATTTTCGTCATTTTTGGGGGCGGAACGGGACGTGTTTTGAAATACACTTGCCCTAGCTCTTGTAGTCTTTGAGATCTAGGCGCTCTTTACGACAAATAGACAGAGCTGACAGGGTCGCCTGTGGGAGAGAGCGAGAGGGAACGATAATTTTCGAATTGGTTTTCTTTATATTGGCTATATTAATAATTAGATCTGATCCAAATTCAAAACTCTGTGATATAGATGGTTATGTTCTATGTTTTGCGTTTTTAGTTTAAAAGTATCTTCAAAATTGTGCATGCCACAGATTTTCGTTCTTTGTGTGGGTGGAAAGGGGCGGGGCGAAATTTTGAAATACACTTGGAGTAGTGTGATAACATAGGTGACCGGATACAAAATTTGGTTGCTCTAGTTTTAATAGTCTCTGAGATATATGCGCTTATGACGACGGACAGATGGACGGACGGACGGACAGACAGGGCTATATCGACTCGGCTGTTGATGCTGATCAAGAATATATATACTTTATGGGGTCGGAAACGCTTCCTTCTGGGCGTTACACACAACCGTTATCACCACAAATCTAATATACCCCTATACTGTTCGAGTACACCGAGTATAAAAATACAGCATAGAGTTGTAGGAAACTTAAGTTATGTGAAAAATAGAAGCACTACCTATGACAAAAAATACCACATTATTTAAAAAACGGTTATACGTCGGCTAACGGAATTTATCGGCAAACATATGAAAATTTGGTCAAACGGCTGTAACGGCTGTACATCCAATTCTATCAGAAAATGTCATTTTGGGCGACAGCGGAAAAGTCGTGTCGACTAGTGTTATAAACACCCATTCGATTCAACAATACATTCAACTTTGTGATCCATTCAAATATTCAGCACCGAACCAAACTTAAACTATTCCCAAATCAACATCCAAACGAAACACTCAGTCGAGATAGATGAAATTTGACCAGAACAGGTCCAAGAATTACCAAGAATTCAGAGAAGACTTAAATCGAGACCACTAGCTATTATATAGGCAAACAGCTATAGGACAGCGTTAGCAATACAAAACAGACAAAGAAAAAGTAAGTGAAAAAACGATTCAAAGACATTGATCCCTTTTTACAAAAAAATACATAAAAAAAACTCCCTCAAACTATTACCAGAGTCATTTCAAACACATGTTTCGTAATTTTCATGTAAAAAGTCGACAGCCCCCTCTTAGTTAGTTCAGAGGTCACACTTAAATAATGCGAATTAATGTAAAGTTACACGCGGGTTCTTGTGCGGATACTGATTTGTCAAAAAAAAATGTAATGTTCTCAATCGAACTTTTTTTGTGGCAATTTACGAGCTTAAATAATCTTTCTCCTGAAATATCTTTGGTCGTACAAGGATACTTTTTCACTGGATTAACAAAAAGATTTCAATTACTGTTACTATGACATTAATCAGTATTCTACCGGATGCGCCAGTTACATATGTAGTTTGGTTTTCATTACATAAAAAAACTCTCATTTAATATTCTTTATCTGGTTTGATTTATTGTAATGATTTGAGTAAAGGTTATTTTAAGACTGAACTAAAGTTCTTTGATCTGAGCTGTGCAGACCGTGAAGTTCTATTGTTCTTTTACACTTGTTTTTTAAATTTTTGTTAAAGTTAAATTAAGTAGTACATGATTAGTATATTTCATGGATGGTTTGTGTATTTGATTAAGGTAAAGCTTAATAGAAGATTTATCGTTGAGAATTCTATAAGCTACAACGCTAGTTTTGTTTTGCAAAGTGAGGATTTTCTAACCTTTAAGAGTATAATCAAACTTAAAGATATCAATTTAATGATATTAAGAAAGGTCTACCCAGGGGCGAAGCTCATCGCAGTCGACTGGAGCGAGGTGCCTAGTAGACCAAGGGCGAGAGTTTGGGTGCCCGCCTCTATGAAGATGCTGCAGCGATGCAACCCAGGGCTACCCACCTCCAATTGAAGGGTATTCAAAATTGAGGCGATACAGGGTCGTATGAACCAGGCGGTGCTCGTACTCAACAAAGAGTCGTTAGCCCCAATAGAGGCTACCAAAGGGGATCTGAATTTCGGCTTCAGTGCGGTAAGCATCAAAGTCTACAAATCGGCAGTGGCCGAGGCACGTACTGTCGACAACCCAGTCGAACAGGACGTTGCCTCAGAGATCGAAGCACCCGATGACGAATTGGAGCCAGCCTATGACGGCTACTCTTCCGACACGAATCCGACGCGCGAGTTCGAGGCGATGAGTCACGACGACACCATCGAGGACGACTCGGACGCCGGCAATACAGTAGTGAAGAACTCTGACGATGTCTCTAAAACTCTTACAGATCAATCTCTACCACTGTAAAGCATCATCCGCTGCCCTTATACTCCGCTTGGATGTGAGCGGAGCAGATGTACTCCTGATCCAAGAGCCTTGGGTAGTAGGAGACAAGGTCTGTGGATTAGCGACGTAAGGGGTGAGTCACTTTTCAGCTTCATCCTAAGCTCTAATCTTCTTATCTGCAATAGGGGCAATGATCGTACGTTTATAATTAAGAATAGACAAGAGGTAATTGACCTAACATTAATGTCTCACAAACTGTCAGACATAGTTAAGAGTTGGAAAGTTCTGGAGGACCATTCCTTTTCAGACCACAGGTACATCGAGACTGTATAATCTCTCGAGAGCCCGAAACTTACTGTCTTTGTTAACCCCAGGAAAGCCAACTGGGAAAAATATAGCACAGTAATAGAGGGACTACTTCCCTCCAAGGCACCTATATGCCTGAACACAGAGGACGACCTAAATCGTCTAGTGGACAGGTTCACTAAAGCATGCAATACTGGTTGCATGCCTATTAAAAATACACAAGGGGAAAAAACCCCCTGATGCTCAAAAGATATAGAGATCCTACGGAAAAGCTGCAGGACCCTCTCAAATAGGGCCAAAAGCGCTAACGAGGAAGAACACTGGGCGGAATACAAAAATAGTTTGGCCTTATACAAAAAATAAATTAGACAGGCAAAAAAGTCCTCATGGCAACAATTTTGCTCTGAAATCGTGGAAACGTCGGAAGCTGCAAGACTACGCAAGATCCTCTACAAAACGGCCCCCTCGGTGGGGTACCTAAAGAGAAGTGATGGTACGTGGACTAACTCGTGGCACACGCGGACGAAGTGGCAATTATCTTCTCGGTAAAATACCCTCAAACACTCTGCGACTTAATAACCGAAAAGCTCGCGAAGTTGTCAGGATGGACAGAATCGCGAGGTCTTGGAGTTAATCCCTCAAAGACGGAACTTGTTCTATTCACAAATATATACAAGATTCCGTCTCTAAAGCCCCCCATATTAAATGGATGCAGGCTCTCCCTTAGCGACAGTGCCAGTTACTTAGGGTTGGTAATTGACAAGAAGCTAAATTGGAACCTGAACATCAAAGACAGAGTGAAGAATGCCACGATAGTCCTCTACACTTGCAAAAAGCTATTGACTTAAAATGGGGCAGGAACCCAAGTATTGTCCAATGGATTTATCAAGCTATAGTTAGACCAATAATACTCTATGGAGTTACAGTGTAGTGGCCGGCCTTATCAAAAAAGACGATCACCAGCCCACTTGCATCAGTGAAGCTCTTCTCACCACTCCAAATGATGCGCTTGATGTCATTATATGCCTCCAAGCCTTGCCTTGCCCAGGAAAAGAAAGGGCAGAGATGGCAGCAATACGTCTGAGAGACTCCGACCAATGGGCACCTCAGGACACAGGTGACTCCTCAATACTAAACAGCAGTTCCGTTCCCATGAAAACTGACTACTGTGTCCCAAGGGAAAACACAGATACCCCTTTCGATGTAATTATCCCTTACAGAGACGAGTGGAGTGAGGGACCCCCATGCCCAGAAGAGGCCATAAACATCTTCACAGATGAGTCAAAGCTGAACAACAGGGTCGGAGGAGGAATATACTCCGAACAGCTAAACATTAGTCACTCCCTTAGACTCCCTGATCACTGCAGCGTTTTCCAAGCGGAGGTCATTGCAATCAAAGAAGCACTAAACTGCCTTCACGAAACTACTGCCTTGGTAACCCGCATAAATATATATAGTGATAGCAAAGCTGCAATCAAATCGCTTAATGCGATTTCCGCAAACTCGGGCACCGTTGCAGATTGCCGCAAATCTCTTCACGAGAAGGCTCAGCAATTTATTACCAGCCTTATATGGGTCCCGGGCCACCGGAACTTCAAAGGCAAACTTGGCAGACTTGGCACTACAATCCCCCTTCTCCAAGACAAGGAGAATACTCGTATGCCGCAGGCCATACGGCCTAAGTGTGCTGGGCTCCCAGTGAGCCTGTCAGCCGCTATCACCTAACCTAACCTACAGCAACAGTTACATACATTTCTATGTAACTCCTTAAAACGTTGGTTAGAAAAAAAAACAACTAGATATCACTACAAGTAAGACAGGAATAACAGACGTAAAACGCCTTCATAAAACCATTAAAAAAAACATTAAAATTATCAATACTGACAAAAACCGTGAAAATAAAGAAACAAGACTCGAAACTATTGTAGTATACCTACCCTGCCAGTAATACAAATCAAAGGGTATTACAGTAAATCTATACATTGTGACACTCTGTCATAAATATACAAATATCCAAAAGACCACCAGCGCATATCTCATACGATGACCCACTTACATATGTACATGCCGATCGTAGCGCGTGGGAATGCTGAGTGCATATGTCATACAATCCACCACTTATGTACATGCTGTTCGTTGAACTTTGCAGCTCAAGTGGTCAAGATATACACAACGTATGTATGCCTTCTGCATACATACGTATACACCAATGTACTTACACATAATTATAAGACATAGATATAAGTATTGCATGTAGCGGGTTAGCTGAACCCAGAACAAAGATATAATATTCAGTGCTAATAAAGTAACACAGAGGAGCAGACGTTCCAAAATAAAATCGTCCAAATATACCTCGATTACATGGCGACCGTGACAAGTTCACGAAGCTATAATGTTAAGTTTTAATATTTAATGAAAAAAAAAAAAGTGCTGTGATTCCACTGCAAAGCAACAGTTCTCGACCAGTCAAACCGACAAGAAGGAAAATGAGAGCTAAGTGGCGTAAGAAGCGTATGCGTAAGTTGAAGCGTAAGCGCAGAAAGATGCGTGCAAGGTCCAAGTAGACGAAGCACAGCACCGTCGACCACTGAATGGAACTTTTGACTTACAAGCTAATCTAAACCAACAAAACCAACAATAAACCAAACCAACCAATTTAAACCACACACATACACACCCCAAACGCCCACAAAGCCTGTGCGATGACTAGCGCAGGCACTGCTTAACGCGCTAATGAGTGACGACAACACAGATTCTGCTCCTATTGAGCAAAGGGAAGCACTTTCAATTCAGGAGTACCTGAAGGTGTTTCCAAACGATGGAAAACGCCCACTCACAATAGCTGAGTACCGGGCACGGCAGGAGAAAAAGCCGACGGAACAAAAGCGACTGCAACAAGATTTGCTGGCGGCAGCAACGACACCAGAAGACCGGCAACGCTACATAGAGCGCATCAACGACCTGAAAGCTGAATTAAAACTTCGCAGCCGAGCGAAGCCACGCAAGGGGGCCGCAAATATGCGTAAGCCTTAACTTGCCATAGACTTAATTTCTACCTGTGAATTGAAGCACGTCAGTGCAATTCACAAAACACTAAAATCTGCTAGGCTTTTAATACTAACATATGTGGTTGGAGAATTTTTTTTTATAAATATGAAATGTAATTTGAATTGTGAGCCAACCACATACACTAAATAACTAACTTTTCCACGTCTCTGGCGCTGGGTATTTATACTCAGCAGCGTTTAGAATATTTGTGTAATTGATAAATCTTGCAATAAGTTCATTGCAATGAAAATATCGCTCCAATTTTATTTTTTCTTTTTCTTCGATTTTCAAATAGAGGAATGAATAAAACCCTATTACATTCTAAAATCCCATATAAGATTAAATGAAAACTAAGATTTTGAAAATACAATTCAATTTTCTTTCATGAAACATTAAAAAAAAAAACTGTTCTTTTCATTGAATATAACATAACAGAATTATGCACCAAGTATAGTGACGTGTTCGGACTGGAAACCGAACCAATAGCGACAAATAATTTTTATAAACAAACATTAAGACTTAAAGATGAGGAGCCCATTTACATCAAAAACTACAGAAGCCCGCATAGCCAAGTTAATGAAATCCAGAAACAAGTAGGGAAATTAATACACGACAAAATCGTAGAACCGTCTGTATCCGAGTATAACAGCCCACTCCTGTTAGTTCCGAAAAAATCATTACCAAATTCGGAAGAAAAGAAATGGCGATTAGTAATTGACTATCGCCAAATCAACAAAAAGTTACTTTCTGATAAATTCCCGCTCCCCAGAATTGACGACATTCTAGACCAACTGGGCAGAGCTAAATACTTTTCATGCCTTGACTTAATGTCAGGTTTTCACCAAATTGAACTTGAAGAAAATTCAAGAAATATAACATCTTTTTCAACAAGCAATGGTTCATATCGCTTCACGCGATTACCATTTGGTCTTAAAATAGCACCCAATTCATTTCAGAGAATGATGACAATAGCATTCTCGGGTTTAGAACCCTCTCAGGCATTCCTTTATATGGATGATTTAATGGTGATAGGATGTTCCGAAAAACACATGATTAAAAACTTAACTGATGTTTTTAATGTATGTAGAAAATATAACCTAAAGTTGCATCCAGAAAAATGATAATTTTTCATGCATGAAGTGACATTCTTAGGTCATAAGTGCACTGACAAAGGAGTATTGCCAGATGACAAGAAAATCGACGTCATTAAAAATTATCCTGTCCCTCATGACGCGGACAGCGCGAGACGATTTGTAGCATTCTGCAATTATTATCGTCGATTTATAAAAAACTTCGCCGATTATTCACGGCACATAACTAGATTATGTAAAAAGAATGTTCCTTTTGAATGGTCAATTAAATGCCAAAACGCATTCCAATACCTTAAAGAAAAGCTTATGCACCCCACGTTATTACAATATCCTGATTTTCGCAAAGAATTTTTCATTATAACAGATGCTAGTAAACAAGCTTGCGGAGCGGTTCTAACTCAGAACCGTGACGGAATTCAACTCCCAGTAGCTTATGCATCTCGTTCATTTACAAAAGGGGAAAGCAATAAGAGCACAACAGAACAGGAGTTAGCGGCAATTCATTGGGCAATTACCCATTTCAGACCATACATTTATGGCAAACACTTTGTTGTTAAAACGGATCACAGACCACTAACATATCTTTTTTCTATGACCAATCCCAGTTCGAAATTAACTCGCATGCGGCTAGAGCTTGAAGAATACGACTTCACAGTAGAATACCTAAAGGGAAAAGATAATTTTGTAGCAGACGCACTTTCACGAATAACTATAAAAGAATTCAAAGACATTCAACATAAAGTCCTGAAAGTCACTACCAGGCGACAAAGTAGACAAAATAAAGCCTTTAAAGCAGAAAAATATGAACTTTTGACAAGGCAAAGTCATAATGTACCCAAGCCCAATGTACACGAAGTCATTACAAATGATGAAGTACGAAAAGTAGTGACCTTGCGCATAACAGAATCTAAATGTTTATTTAAACATGGAAATAAAATTATCGCAAGAATGGAAGTTAGTGATTTATATACCAATGGAATTCTCGACCTAGGTCAGTTCTTCCAAAGGCTCGAAAAAGAGGCCGGTATATTACAAATCAGCCAACTTAAAGTGGCACCGAGCGAAAAGATCTTTGAATCAGTTTCAAAAGATTCTTTTAAAAATATGGGCAATAAAATATTAAAATCTTTAAGAGTAGCGCTACTCCAGCCGGTGACCCAAATAACAGATGAAAAAGAGGTACAACAAATATTGTCTACATACCATGACGATCCAATTCAAGGAGGCCACAGTGGCATTACAAGAACGCTAGCAAAAATAAAAAGACACTACTACTGGAAAAATATGACACGTCATATAAAAGAGTACGTACGTAGATGTCAAAAATGCCAAATATCTAAAACAAAGATACACACAAAAACTCCTTTGACTCTCACAGAAACACCTGTGAATGCTTTCGATATAGTGATAGTGGATACAGTTGGTCCGCTGCCTAAATCAGAAAATGGAAATGAATATATAGTCACATTAATTTGTGACCTTACAAAATATTTAGTAGCCATTCCAATAAAAAGCAAAAGCGCAAATTGTGTCGCAAAGGCTATATTCGAAAATTTCATACTCAAGTTCGGTCCAATGAAGACGTTCATTTCGGACATGGGAACAGAGTATAAAAACCAGATTTTAACTGATTTATGCAAGTATATGAAGATCGAGAATCTCACCTCTACTGCATATCATCACCAAACATTAGGGACAATAGAACGAAGCCATCGAACATTTAATGAATACATTCGTTCATACATCTCTGCAGACAAAACTGATTGGGATGTCTGGATTCAATATTTCACTTATTGCTTCAACACGACACCATCAGCAACGCATGAGTATTGTCCATACGAACTAGTATTTGGCAGACTACCAAAACAGTTCATAGATTTAAATAAAACTAATTACATAGATCCTATCTACAATCTAGATGACTACTCTAAGGAAATAAAGTTTAGATTAGAAATAGCATACAAAAGAGCTAGAATTATGTTAGAAAAAGCCAAGGCTTATAGAAAATTAGCATACGATGAAAAAACAAAAAATTTTGAATTAAAAATAGGAGATAAAGTACTTATAAGAAACGAAGCAGGTCACAAATTGGACCCAGTATATTTAGGACCATATATAGTAGAAAAAATAGAAGATAATGATAACATTTACATTAAAGATAGTAAGAATAAGAAACAAAAAGTACATAAAGATAGGTTAAAAATATATATTCAATAAAACGTTTCATGGGAAAAAAAAAACATTGGTCTGATCAACCAAATAAAAAAAAAAATTTTTAATGAAATATATATTGAAAAAAAAATGGGAATAAAATAAAAAAAAAATTTTAATTCTTCTGGAAAAGTCGAATGAAAATTTAAAGTGTAATGGAGTTAAAGTGTTAAAGTAAATCAAATATATTAAAATACAAAAAAAAAATTTTTGTTTATCAATGAACACAAATATTAAAAAAAAAAAAAAGAGATGGAACACATTTTAATTCACATTATATATTTAACACATTCTTTTTTTTTACACTTATTATACATTTTTTATATACTTATAAAATAAGGTAAACCAAAACCGACTAAACCGACTTTAACACTCACCAAATGACTACATATATTACGTCATTTCTTTAAAAAGGGAGGTGTAGTATACCTACCCTGCCAGTAATACAAATCAAAGGGTATTACAGTAAATCTATACATTGTGACACTCTGTCATAAATATAAAAATATCCAAAAGACCACCAGCGCATATCTCATACGATGACCCACTTACATATGTACATGCCGATCGTAGCGCGTGGGAATGCTGAGTGCATATGTCATACGATCCACCACTTATGTACATGCTGTTCGTTGAACTTTGCAGCTCAAGTGGTCAAGATATACACAACGTATGTATGCCTTCTGCATACATACGTATACACCAATGTACTTACACATAATTATAAGACATAGATATAAGTATTGCATGTAGCGGGTTAGCTGAACCCAGAACAAAGATATAATATTCAGTGCTAATAAAGTAACACAGAGGAGCAGACGTTCCAAAATAAAATCGTCCAAATATACCTCGATTACACTATACTATACATTTACAATCACAAAACTAAACACAATACAACTCCAGTTATCATATTACTTTATGCAGAAAGACACAAATTAAGTGGTTAAGTGGTAGCAGATGATGCGTCGTCGCGAAAGCTTGCTGGACTACTGGGTAATTTTAGGAGCATTGCGTCGTCGCTACAGTTGGGTATAATGGGCAATATGTTTGAATAAAGAAACGATTTGTCGTTTTTATACGTTTTTTTTAATCTGAACTTAATTGATAATGGACCTTAACTTGTGTTTCTAGCGACACCGCGAGAAAAGGTTGACTTACTTGAGTATATAAACGTTTTTAGGGAAAGTAAAGATCCCGCGTATTGTCTTTTGTCCGTGAGGCTCGCGTACTTTCAATCCCCGTTGCAATCCGATCTCGATAGATTTGCGTCTTTGTGTTGTGCAAATTTATTAAACCTTAATGCTTCAAAATGTAAAGTCGCTCCATCGTTCATCGCCTTTCTGGTTCCCTACACCCTTTGTGGTGGTTCTCTTGAGAGAACCGGGTTGATGATCTTGATGTTCTATTAGATCCCAAGTTAAAGTTTTCAGAGCACATTTCTACCATGGTGAATAATGCCATGGGCGTGCTTGGGCTTATAAAGAGGTGGTCAAAGGAATTTGACGACCCCTATGTAACAAAGACTCTCTACACCTCTCTGGTTCGTCCGATTTTAGAATACGACTCTTGTGTATGGTGCCCTCAGTACAACATACACCAGGACCGTATAGAATCAGTTCAGAAAAACTTTTTACTATTTGCTCTTCGAGGCCTCAGCTGGGATGCAGGTGTGAGACTGCCGTGTTACCCCAATAGATTGCTTTTAATAAACCTTCTAACCTTAGCTAATCGTAGGAAAATGCTTGGTGTGATTTTTGTGCACAACTTGATCAGGGGTGACGTAGACAGCCCTGACCTGTTGAGCCGCATAAACTTCACGATTCCTATTAGAAGCACTAGGAATTATACACCCTTGTTTCTTCCGCTTTGTAAATCGAATTACTCCTTGCATGAACCATTTAGGGTCCTATGCTCTGATTATAATTCCATCTCAGTACAACTTCAATCCCCGAGGAGATAAGACGTGCTATTATCCGATCACCAAAACCCAGTTTACACAAACAAAACAATAAGCTCACCAGCAAATCTTAACAAACAAATTTCAACCACAAAACAAACTAGCAAAAAACCAAAAACAAACACACACTACAAACAGCATAGCCGGGCGCAAGCCTACAATAACAACCATGCACGAACCACCGGACATAAGCAGACCAATTGGCAATTACAACAACAGCAAACTAGGCGAACCCAAATACATTGTTTTAAAACGAAAAGACAACGGTTCTCTCAAAGAGATTTCACCGTTTGCTATTAAAAAAACAATAGATTACACTTGCGGAGGAGAAGTTAACTCATGTAAAATTACAAGAGACAGCTCCCTTCTCGTTAAAACAATCAACAAACTGCAAGCATTGAAACTTCTCAAGCTTACCAAAATTTTGAATGCGGAAATTACGGCAACAGAACACAAAACACTCAACTCAACCAAAGGTGTGATATATTGCAATGAACTACGCAACATACCTGAAACTGAAATTCTACAGGAATTAAAGTCACAAAAGGTAATCGAAGTAAGGAAAATATTGAAAAGACAACAAAATACTACCTACCAAGGGGGCGACGCCTCCAATACATTAATAGAAACCGGACTTATCACATTAACCTTCGAAACACACAAACTACCTGAAACGATAAAAATTGGCTATGGAACAGTCCGCATCCGACCCTATATACCACTTCCACTCCACTGCAAAAAGTGCCTACGTTTTGGACACCCTACTTCCATCTGCAAAAGCAATACAACATGCAAAAACTGCTCACAAGAAAAACACACAACGGATCAGGAACTATGCAACAGCCCAAAAAATTGTATAAACTGCAAAAACAACCCAGAAGTCGATAGCCAACATTCCCCACTCGATCGCAAATGTCCCACCTTCTGCAAACAACAAGAACTAACCGCCATAAAAACCATAGAAAAAGTCGATCACAAAACTGCACTCGGCATATACTACAACAGACAAGGTCAACAATTGAGAAACACCTACGCTCGTACACTCGCACAACCAACCCCACTCACACAAATTCAACGCCCACACTCACAAACCACTGCACTACAACAGCAAGAAGCCCTCTCTACGCCCAGCCCCTCAAGAAACAATTCACCAAGCGCACCACAACCAAACGAAACACTTCCACAACAACATCAAGATGACACACCAACAACATCAGCTAACATGGATATTGACCCAATCACAGAAAACAACCCTTATACATCAAATCACACTGGCGATCTAAAAATTAGAATCTTTACCAAAGACAAAGGTAATCAACTTTCTACTAACTTTAAGCCCACGAAAACAAAAATAAAAACCAAGCTACCCAATCAAGCAAACAAAAACCAAACCACAAACAACAGCGACAACGAATCTATCTAAAACAAAAAAGAACCAAACTTAACTCTACTACTTAACCTTAACTCAAAATCAAAAAAAATTAAAATAACAATGCTAAATATTATACAATGGAACATAAAAGGATACACAAACAACTACAATGAACTTCTAATTATAATCAACAAACACTCACCACAAGTTATTTGCCTCCAAGAAACTCACATTTACAATAGACCATTTCCTATACCCATCCCTATTAATTACCAAATTTTTACCAATACAGCTTTCAACCGGTTTGGCGGCACAGCCATATTAGTCCACAAATCAATCCAAAACACACAAATAAACCAACCTGACCATTTTGAATCCCTTTGTGTAGAAATAGAAACTAAATTAAAAATCCAAATTACCTCAATTTACATTTCCCCTAACAAGACTTTCTCCCTTAAATCCTTAAACGACAACCTCAACCCAACCAACAACACTAATCAGATTATCGTAGGGGACTTCAACAGCTGGCACAACAGCTGGGGTTCACCACATCCAAACAAAAGAGGGAAAACTCTTTACAAATTTCTACAAAACGCAAACCTCCACATCCTTAACGATGGCTCCCCAACACACTTCTCAACTCACAACACATTCACACACACCGACCTGTCACTTTGTTCTCCCCAGCTTGCCCCATTCACTAATTGGGAAATTATCGACGACCTTCACGGAAGCGACCACTTTCCAATCCTTATCTCCCTATTCTCTCAACAAATATCTAACAACAACTTCTTTCGTCCCTTTTTTAAAACAAAAGAAGCCAACTGGCTAACCTTCACCCAAACAACACACACTATAAGTGAGAAAATACCAATTAGCCCCAATATAAACAAAGAAACTGCAAACATCTGTAAAATTATTATCCAATCTGCACACCACAACATACCTCAATCCTCACCAAACCGTTTCAACAAAAATACACCGTGGTGGAATAAAACTCTCACCGAACTTAGAGCCAAAAAACAATACACATGGAAAGCCTTCAAACGTAACAATAATACCGACAACCTAGTCAACTACAAAAAAGCCAATGCTCTCTTTCGGAGGGAACTCAAAATATCTAAAACTAAAGCTACAACTGAATTCACTTCCACAATAGAACAGAACACCCCTTCCCACAAAATCTGGGCCAATATCCGACGCTTTTGCGGACTCAACCCAATCAAACACATCCACTGCATAAAAAACCCAACCAACAACCTACCCATAACAGACACACTCTCCATAGCCCATCTATTTGCTGAGCACTGGTCAGATCAATCTAAAGATGAAAACTTTAATCAAACCTTTATTGCAAACAAACACTCAAGTAAACCATTAAACTATATACCCCACCCCGCAGCCCAAATAATAGAATCCGAAATAACACAAATTGAACTCCTATCCGCACTACATTCCCTTAAAGGAACCACTCCTGGCCTGAATAGAATATCATATCCTATGATAAAAAACACCTCCAACACAGTCAAAACAAGAATTACCCACCTCTTTAACAATATATTTAAAAATTTCATTCCACAGTCATTTAAAACCAGTCTAGTTATCCCCATTCTCAAGTCTACCCCCAACAAAACATCAATAACCAACTATAGACCAATCTCCTTAAACTGCTGCCTAGCAAAAACTCTCGAAAAAATCATAGCCAAACGCCTTTGGTGGTTTGTCACCAAAAACAACCTAATCCACCCTAATCAATCCGGATTCAAAAGTGGCAAGTCGGTTTCAGATAGTCTGCTCACAGCAGACTTCCTAATAACCAAATCGCTGCGAAAAAGAAAGCACTGTGCTGTCGTTGCCCTTGATTTCTCAAAAGCTTTTGACAGAGTCGGAGTGCACTCCATAATAGACCAACTAATAGATTGGAAATTGGGCCCCAAAATTATTAACTTCATAAAAAACTTTATGTCCAACAGGAAAATAAAAACAAAAGTTAATACTGCAATCAGCTCCCACTTCCCACTCCTTAATGGTATACCCCAGGGTTCACCAATATCAGTTATCCTCTTCCTAATCGCCTTCAATAAACTCGCAAATATAATCAGCCTACAAAAAGAAATTCATTTTAGTGCCTATGCAGATGATTATGTCCTTGTTGTCCCACTCAATAGAGAAAAAAACCAATCCTTCCATCTAGCATCCCTTTTTGCAAAAATCCAAGAATGGTGCTCATACTCTGGAGCATCACTATCTCTCAATAAATGCCAACACCTGCACATTTGCAGGAAACAAAACTGCAATTGTACCCTATCCTCTAACAATATTACAATTCCCCAAGTCACCCAACTCAAAATACTAGGACTGACAATAAACAATAAATACAGATGGGACTCGCACATAAAACACATCCAACCATCCCTCAACAACAAACTGAACATAATAAAATGTTTAGCTAGCCCTAAGTTCAACTGCAACACCCACACACTTGTTAACATAACAAAGGCAACACTAATAGCCAAAATAGACTACGCCATATTCATTTATGGGCATGCCCCTAGGTCTACAACACCAGAAATATACCAAAAAATGTTCCTAGAACATAAAGACAAACACAAACAACACAAATATATATTTACCGACGGGTCACTACAACATAAAACTGCCACATTCGCCATAACCTCCGATACTACAGTCCTAAAAACAGGCATCCTACCACACTACTCCTCAATCCTTTCCGCAGAAACGATAGCCATCCTTGAAGCAATAAAGTTAACAAGAAACAAGAAAGGGAAATTCATAATATGCTCTGACTCCCTATCAGCTATCAAATCCATAGGCAACATCAACAACAACCTCTACCCAACATTAATAAGATCAATCCTAACAAAAACCAACACCAAAATAAAACTCCTCTGGATTCCCAGCCACTGTGGCATAAAAGGCAACGAGCTTGCCGACCAAACCGCAAAATCCGCTATACATACCCCCCTCCATTACACTCCCAACTACAACTGTAGCGATATAAACAAATACATTAAAAACAACTTACTCCAAAAGCTCAAAAACAACATTAACCGCTGCAACACATGGTACCAACAGCTAAATAGCAATCTGACACACACAGGACACTATCTCAAAAACATTAAGCAAAAAGACATAGCACGGATAGACCAAATAAAAATTCTACGTCTTAGATTAGGCCACACAAGACTCACTCAACAACACTACATTAACCCGAACGACATAACACCCTGCCCAAACTGCAACTCAACATCTGAGCTAAACATAGAACACGTACTAAAAAACTGCCCTGCAACCTCCCACATCAGGGATGAAATCTTTAAAAAATTATGCCCAATAGCAACCCTAGCAAACCCAACTCCAACTAACCTTTCCACGATAATTGACTACCTCAAAAAAACTAATTACTACCACATCCTATAGGTTTAAGCTTAGAAAATACAATACTGAATGTAAATTATGTAAATATGTATGTATGTTAACCTGTAAATATTATAATCTGTATATATGTATATAAGTATGTTAAACTGTAAATATGTAAACACACACAAGTCAAGCCGAAGGCCCAAGCAGCTAGCGCTTCAATAATTAAGTTCTGACTAATTTTAATTAGTCCTAACTCTAAGATAAATAAAATAAATAATTCCATCTACCATATTATTTCTACTACTAGCTCCCTCCCTAGTCTTAAATTATTGATACTCTTATATCTTTCTCGTAATTAGAAATTGCTTATTTTTTTTAATTAGATTAGTTCTACTTTACATCGAACACAAGTCTAACAGCCATCTTTCCTGCATTTCCGCGATCGGTTTGGTTAACGAGTCGCGCGTTATGTTTGAAATCAGACTTTTCGAAGTACTCATTGCAAAATCGAAATTTTCCTTATTTAATACATTGTGCTATAATAAACAATTCTTCAGGTCTGTTAATTCTAAACGTAAATCTTCCCAATTTCTTCTTCTCTGCACTTAAATGATAGTTATCATAAAACGGCATCTAAATCTGATGTCTCTAACTACCGCTGTATTTCCAACAGATCTGCCATTCCTAAACTCTTCGAAAAAATCATTACTTCTCAGCTGCAACATTTTTGGAGTTCTGTATTCTCTGAATCACAGCACGGATTCATTAAACGTCGCTCAGTTTCTACTAATCTCCTTGAATTTTCCACTTTTGTAACTTCGCGATTTGCTAAACAGAGTCAAACTGATGTCGTTTATACTGACTTTAGTAAAGCCTTCGACTCCGTCAATCATAATCTACCTATTCATAAACTGTCTCTTCTAGGGTTTCCGACTAAGCTTCTATACTGGACTAATTCTTACATTTCTAACCGTTCTCATCGTGTCTGCTCTAACTCCTCTCTCTCTTAACCTGCTATTGTCTCATCGGGGGTTCCTCAAGGTAGCCATCTGGATCCCTTGCCATTTAATCTATTAATTAACGATCTTCCTCAAATGTTATCTCATTCCCGTGTCCTAATGTATGCTGATGACGCTAAGCTATGTTTTTCCTACAGTGACCCCTTGTCCCCACTATCTTTGCAATCATATTTTTATGATCTTAACAACTGGTGCTTAATCAATATTCTTCCTCTTAACATTTCTAAATTCAATATTTTGACTTTTCACCGTAATAAGCCATACCTTTTCGATTACTCTATGAATAAAATTATCCTCTATAATAAAATAAAAATGATCGACTTGGGCATTTCCTTTGTGCCTAATCTATGTTTCAACTCTCATATCTCTACTATATCTAACAAAGCCAACGGAGTCCTTGGATTTTTCAAAAGGTGGTCTAAGGAATTTACAGACCCGTATACTACAAAACTTCTGTATGTTTCCCTGATCCGGCATATCTTGGAATATGGTTCTTGTGTCTGGGCTCCTCACTACCAAAAATTTCAGGATATGCTCGAATCAGTACAAAAACAGTTCCTCATCTTTGCTCTCCGCGGACTCAATTGGGACTCTTCGATCCATCTCCCTTCTTATGAAAGTAGGTTGCGCTTCATTAACCTCCACTCTCTTAAGTCCCGTAGAATCTGCCAAGGAGTTCTCTTCCTCCATAAGCTTCTCTCTGGTGAGGTTGAATCGACTGCCCTAATCAGCCTTATTAGTATTGCTACTCCTTTCCGCCCGACTAGGCATTACTCTCCTCTTCATCTCCTACTTTGTCTTTCTAACTACTCGGATTATGAATCTTTCCGTAGCCTTTGCCTTAACTATAACCAATTTTTCCATCTGTTTTCCTTTGATACTAGTTCTAATATGGTCAAAATTATCTTAATCAATAACTTAATTTAATTCAAATAGCTGTACTTGGGAATTGTTCGGCTACCGGCTTTTCTCTAACCTAAATTTGGCTGTTGGTGGGACCTTATCGGCTACTGAGCCGATAATCAGTACCACTGGGTCTGAGTATTTGCATTAACGCTTTAGTTTAATTATTGATATGTAATTTTACCCTTACAGTTTTAACTGTAAATTGTTAAACTTTAAACAAAAATAAACAGTAAACATCCAGCAGCAATAAACAATAATATTCATCTGCGATAATGGCACCCAGTTCACCAGTCGCTCATTCCGAACATTCCTCCAAATCACGGGTGTGGAAATACAACACACCGCTCCCAGGAAAATACCACGGAAAGGGCGAACAGAACTGTGAAGACAATGATCGGCCAATTCATCGACGGCCACCAGATTACATGGGATAAACTTTTACCCGAAATATCGTTGGCCATAAACTCTAGCGTCTCCGAGACCACAGGATTCAGCACTGCGTTCCTTCTACACACAATGGCGCCTTACGATCGGCTCGTTGGTCCTCGTATGCCAGAACCACTTGTCAAATGCTGCCAAGGGTTTTGCAGCCAAGCTGGCCCCAAAATTTGACGGCTCGAAAATCCAGCCGACGACGCAGACGCCAAGACGACATAATGCGGAGGTGAGGACGCAAAGCTAGACACTACGGCCGACTCAAAGTCCGACTCCCAGCTTAGTGGTCGACACCTATATCAATCGATGCTGCTCTTCGGTCAGTACGCCGCTTTCAATGCAACGGACCCTACCAAATCAACACAACCAATCCGATAAAAAAATTCCAAATAAAATCCTAACTCCTATCAAGGATAATCCCACCTAACAGTGCATCAAGAGCAAAAACATAAATAGAACCAACGAAAAATCAAAATTTAAAGCCAACAGTGCATCCTTCCGACTGTACCACCAAGGCAATTGAGTGCAAATAATAACCTCTAAGAGCTGCTATCTCTCTACGCCTTGTCACTCCTCTTGGTTTTACCTGCCCTAATCGACACGGCACAGGTGGCAGTGAAGTTAAACGATTACACCAACGCTGACTATATTGCGATCATGTAGGACGTCGTGATACCTCCACCATACCACCAACGTCACGTCTTATGAGTTCTACGTCGACCAGACGGAGCGCACTGCAGCGATGTTCACAGACACCCGCATTGCCCAGGTATTAGCCACTGACTTAGACCATATCGGTAATTTAATAGATTTGCTAAAAGTCTACCCTAGGGAAGCCAGGAGTATAAACCTGCTCGGGACAGCATTGAAAGCCCGACTTCAACGACTGGGAACAGATTAGATTCAAGCAAGGGCAACTGGTAGAATCCGAACACTGACAGATGGAGATTAACTACAAACCGCAAAACCCACTTAACGAACTGACGAAGTTTCTTAACATGATCCATAAGTCGGACGATGCCAAGAAGATCCAGATAGTAGAAACTTTCCTCGCCAAATATATAATCATAACAGACCTAGAAAATCGTATGCTCGTCTAAACTCTAGCCAAAACAAACATGATCAGTACGGCCCTTTTAGATGGAGCCGATACAAGCGAATTTATTGAGCAAAAATTAGCTAACATAACCTTTCCCGACCTACTCCACTTTCTCATAAATCTCCTTCCACCTAAATTAAATTGTAGGAAATTTCTCATATTCCCGGTTCAACACCACAATAGGGGCTGCGAGACAACCGTCGGGGTTTTGTTCTGCAGAGAACGAAGGGGAAGCACCTATGCCCAACAAATGGTAGCCGGGTCTATCGCACATTGTGCAATGAAGCAAGACAATAAAACAGTCTACCGTTTTTACGAGAACTAAGTCTGAAAAATCTCAATCAGATCGACAATCTGAACGACACAATCCTACTTCCACTTCCACCCCACTAATATTCACCACGATACGATGTCAAGACTGACCATCAATGCAGCGACAGCGCATATCCCCCCACTCTTAGCGTTAAGCTAGGTCAGCGATTACGAGGTTCCGAGATTGCAGACAAAAGAAGTGAAAGCCACTTACTAGGAAACCCGGCCGCGATACAGACATTGCTCCGCCTAGCAATTTATATTAATTAACGCTAACGTGTCTAAGTATACAAAAAACGAATTAAGTTCTAACTAAAAAAAAACCATCAATTCATCGAGGGTTAACATTTACTCAACGACCCAAGAATACCGCGGTGCGACCCCGCCTTTAGATTTAGATTCTTAATCCTTCGCTTGGTCCCACGAGTGTGACTTAGCATCGTATCCCCTATTATTCCTGACCACGCAAATACGTAATCCTCCAAATAAACAAGGTGGCGGAGGATCTCCTGTACCCCAGCGTATATCTGCGCCTAAAGAAACGCCACCCCGGGGACACAGACGCGCACACCCTCCAGGCAGGCAGAAAAGGGACTTGGGTCTGGAAAGCATCGATGAGGCCGCCCAGGGGCTTGCACTGCACAAATCCGACGAGGAAGAAGACGGTGACCTGACGTTGGTGTTCAACCCGTCGAACGAAGTTGAGCCAGCCACCCATGACGTTGAGTCGGCGGAGCTCCTTATAGCCATGGAGCAAGGGCCCGTCGACATAGCTCTGGTCCAGGAGCTATGGATTGTATCAGGCAATCCGGCATCAGTGTGCCAACAGCGAAACCAAAACTAGAGGATCTAACCGACGGGATATTGCCACGCCCAAGATGACAGGAGGAGATAATGGGTAAGCAGGTCTCGCGTAAGCGAGCTAGGGAGCAGAAAGGTTCGACAGGGACCCTTAGAAGAAACAAAAATCCATAGTTAGACAAGGCAGGCAAATAAAGAAAATGTTCAGCAGAAATCACGATTGAGTTTTAATGGTGGTGCCAAATTGATACTCCCTCTGCATGCCGGGAACTCAGCCAGTGGAGTTGTACGCGGATGCTACGACTTCCACGGACTGAAATTCCCCCCCCGTAGCAACACCTCCTCGTAACCTATTCCTCATCCTTGGAGATCACCAGTTGGCGATTGTGTACGCGGACGCCACTCGAGTAACAGAGGAACAAGGCCTGCCCACAGGCCTGATAACCCACAAGAAAATTGAATGGGCCATAAACTCTTTTACGGGCATTAAAGCACTGGATGGAATATTCCCAGCTTAAGGACAGGCTATATCCCTATATCCCAATTGAAAACTTCCAGAGTTCCGAAGGCAGGAAAGTGCAGCCATATTAATCCCAAAGATTATAGACCGATAAGTCTCGCCGCCTCCTTTCTACTAAAAACATTGGAAAAGCTGCTGAAACTACACATCAGGAAGGAAGTAGGCGCACTTATGTCAAACAACCAGCATGCCTACACTAAAGGAAAATCGGTGGAAATAGCACTACACTCGCTAGTAGCTACCGTCGAGAAAGCTCTCAACACCAAGAAATAAGCACTAGGAGTATTTGTAGACATATCCGGAACATTTAAGAACATGGCCACAAGCTCAATAATGGGTCGCTTAGAAGTAACCAACACACACCTAGCAATCAACCACTGGACACAGCCTATGCAGATGACATAAGCATACTTATTACGGGTGCATGTCCATCGACCCTCAGTTTCATAATGGAAAGTACGAAGACGAAGTAGGACTCAGTATCAACGCGGACAAGACGGACCTCATCCTCTTCACCAAGAGTTACAAGGTACCGTAATGGATCCCCCCAAAAATCAATCAAACAAGGCTAACCCCAAAAACAGAAGCCAAATACCTCGGCACAGTGTTGGATAGCAAGCTGCCATGGATACCCAATGTAGTGAAAAGGTTGAAGAAGACCACCATTGCGCTATATACATCGAAGAAGATGCTCAGTAGCACATGGGGCCTGCCACCTGCTCTTATGCATTGGATCTCCATCTCGGTGGTGCGACCAACTCTGCTGTATGGAGTCTTAGTGTGGTGGCAAGCTACCGGGAAAAAGACGTACCATAAACTTATGGAAAAGACTTAGCGACAGGCTCTGCTCTGTATCACGGGGGCGCTGAGGTCAACCCCAACAAAAGCACTCGAGACCATACTTGGAATTAATCCCTTGGACATTTACGCTAGTCTGACGGCAGGAAAAGGCGTACAGCTCCTGATTGCGTCGGGAAACTTGTGGCCCCGAGTATACGGGCACAGTTCAATTTGCAGGGACATGATCAGTTATACTGACTACATGACCCCCAAACTTGCCCCGACATAAAAAAAAACGCATTTCTGGGACTTGAAGAATGGAAAAAGGACGGAAACAAACTAAACATATATGCAGACGGCTCCAAGATGGAAGGGGGAGTAGGAGCTGGCTTATACTGCACAGACCCCGAAATAAGGCTGTCATATAAGCTACCGGACCACTGCAGCATATTCCAGGCGGAAGTCTTTGCCATCAGGAAAGCAGCGGAGGTTGCACAGCACACAGAACGATCACACAATGTGGTCAATCTGTTTGTAGACAGCCAAGCGGTGATAAAATCCATGCAGTCGTCCGCGGTCAGTTCTAGAAGTGTCCTGTCAAGCAGGGATGCATCGGACTCACTCTGCACGACAAAGTCAGTGCAGATCTGTTGGGTTCCCAGCCCCCAGGGTATCCAAGGAAACGAAGCGGCGGACGTTCTGGCAAAGGAAGTTGTCAAGCTGGTGACTGAAAGAGTAGAAAATGTGCCTGTCTCCCTCAAAACGCTACAAAGCGACCTAGAAAAGCTGGCCAGACTAGAAAACGAGAGCAGGTGGAGGAGCATAACCAACTGCAGAATCTCGAAATTCATGTACCAAGAACGTAGCGAGAAACTCAGCCACTATCTGCTGCACCTTCTACAAAAGGGCTTTAGACTATTAGTGGAGATACTGACAGGTCACTGTCTGGCTGCATCTCATGCAGCCAAACTAAACATCACTAACGGAAACAGCTGTAGGAAATGTGATGGGCTCGGGGCTATTGAAACCCTGGAACATCTCTCACGGGCAAGGAGAAGATACCTGAGCGCACCGACGCTGGCATTACCAGAAGATGCCTCCAAGAGGACGCCAAAGAAACTACTAGCCTTCGCCAACAACACCTCAATTCTATGTGCCTTCAAAACCTCACCATAACACGCGTAAAGGTCCATAACAATCCGGATAACTAAGGCCCATACTGGCCTATGGGAGACCCCAGGAGGGCCGTTCGAGTTAACCTAACCTAACCTTTAAAAAGTTGTACGCTGTGAAAGTACTCTAAAATTAATGCTGATGCAAAAACGAATTTTTGTGAAAATTAGCACTGTAGACTACAAATTTTAAAGTTTAATTGCACTACTCAACACCATATTTCGGCTGTAGTAAATTTGGAGATTTACAATTTTTTTTTTTTTAATTTTGTAAACATCTGGTTTTTTTTTAGAGGTAGTGCTCCTATTTTTCACATAACTTGAATTTATTATAACTGGTTGTATTTAAATTGAGAGTTTGGAAAAGCTGATGTTTTAGATGCAGCTCAATGTCTATCAAATACAAATTTCAAAATTTTTTGTGGGTGTTTTTTTTTTGAAATTTTGACTTTGAAAACTCAGGAAGTCAAACAAATATTTTATGGCTAAAATTTTTATTTTTAGATAGACACCATAAATTTCTTTCTTTATTTTATTTACCGCCAATGTATTACAAAAGCTTCTGATGGACAGGAAAACCTCATGACCTTTTATTTATTTATTTTATTCAAAAACATATTCTTTATATTTAAAAATAGAGTCTTATTTTCTTCAGTTATTACTCGATTAGCCATAGTGGCTCGTTTTCCTAAAACTCGTTGCAAAAAGGATTTCTTGAATTGGGCAAACCTATTTATAGAATTCAAATAGGGATTTATCAAGCCGTTCAAAAAAAATATTCTATACTTTACAAGCAAATTTTTATATTTATAGTCGACCACTTTTATTTTTTTGGAAAATTAGATAAAAAATTTGCTTAAAAAGCCAAGTTATGTAAATGCATTTTTCTTAAAAATTAGATACTTAAGTTAAGATAATTTTTTTCCCTTTTTTAAAGAAAAAATATCAAACATCTTAAAAAAATTGGAAATATGTATTGCGATATTATTTTTTTTCAGATTCCAATTTAAAATTTTAGCAGGAAATAAAAAATGCGCTATTTGGTCGAGCATTAGACTATACTAAAACTAAGCGGTTTACAACAAACGAACAAAAACAAAAGACATTGCAGCCTTGCGCGCTTTATGATATTGATAATTTTGTATACCACCCTATACAGCTTAAACGACCGTACGTAGGCAGCCATTAGAGAATGCTACCGAGATATTGCCTAACAACTTTTTACACCCGGTAATCGAAGTACTCTTCGGTATATTAGGGGTATATTATATCTATCGTGATAGCGGAAAAGTGTAACATCCAGAAAGAAGAGTTTCTGACCCCATAAAGTATATACATTCTTGATCAGCATCAATAGCCGAGTCGATATAGCCATTCATTAGACCTAGATCTCCGAAACTATTAAAGCTAGAGCAACTAAATTTTGTATCCAGTCTTCTTTGTTATCACACTACTCCAAGTGTATTTCAAAATTTGGCCCCGCCCCCTTCCACCCACACAAATGACGAAAGTGTGTGGCATACACAATTTTTAAGATACGATAAAACTAAAAACGAAAGATCATAGAGGATGACCATTTCTATTTGAGTGTTGAATCTGGATCGATCGCATCATCAATATAGCCACATGAAGAAAACCATTTCGAAAGACATCGAGGGGTCGGACGAAAATCTGTGGAATCCACAATGTTTAAGATACGAGAAAACCAAAAACGATGAATCATGGAAAATTACCGTATATAACAGATTGCCAAATATGCATCAGATCGGATCATTGTTATACCCAGAAGGAAAAAATTAAATTTTAGTTGCTACGTAACGACTTCCAAGCGCTTACTCATTCTCTCTCTCTCTCGTACACACTTCCACGTGCCGTATATACAAATGTATGTAAAAAACGTATATGTAGAAATGTAGAGAAGAAAGAAGTAAACCCCATATTTAAACAAAAATGGATATTGATAACATCTAATATATAAAAATTTCCCAAAGGGTTCGACTTATTATCTGAAATTCTGTTTGCAAAAATTCAATTTAACCCTCTTGCGAACATATAATATATAAAATATTTTTTATAAATAACTTATAATTATAACTTAACTATACTGACTGAGTACTGGGTATAAAGTAGAGTCGCTGTCTTTGCGGCGACTCACAATGTTGCCCCTCGTAAATTCTTCTTTTAAGCTCTTTCTTTTATGTTTATTTATGCTCTTACTGTGAATGGATAACACTACTCGACAAAATTCAACTTTTTTTTCCGCTGTCGCGCAAAATGAACCTTTCTGATAGATTTGGAGATTTCAAAATGATTAAAGAACTATGATATTTTTTCCAGGTTTAGTTTTTTTTACGAATTTTTTAAAATCTTGGTATTTTATTTAAATTTCACTTTCAAATTCAAATTTCATAATTTTTTTCGGTATTTTTTCCCGAAATGTTGACTTTGAAAACTCAGGAAAAGTCGAAAAAAAGCTAGTTATTGGCCTTCAGCCGCATATTTACATTTCTAAATATTTATACATGCATATTCTGTTAATCTCTTGCACTTGCTTGCCCTGCTAAACGCTCTCTCTCGTTATCTATGCTCGGCGTTAACTATTGAGCGGCAATGCTGTAAATGAGAAGGGCAAGCAAGGGCCACTCGCCGTTCAGACGTCATTAAAAGAACATTCGTAATTTTATTTCGGCGCCGCGTTTTATTTATTTGGAATAATTATTCGGCTGATCGGAGATAAAAACCATTATCCCCACAGACTCAAAAGGACTTTTACCTGAAAAATACCGTTCGGCACGTTGTTGATCCAACTTCTAAAATGGGATTGCAAAAAACAAAAAGGACCTGTAATTTTGGTTTTACCGAGTCTTACGTATAAATATATATGTGAAGAATAGAATGGAAAAAAACCATAATTTTTTAAAAATGTTTAAACATCAAAACCTTCCTGAAAAAGTCATTTTGGGCGACAGCGGAAAAGTCGTGTCGACTAGTGTAATCTGAGGTTGTCACAAAATTTAAATTTGTAAGCAGTCCAAACAGAAACAATAATGTTTTTAATGCGAGGCTTGACTTAATCAGCTACTTATTTGTGCGCGTGTTTTGTTTTTGTTGTTGGAGTAAACACATAGCCCACCGCTGATATATAGTGACCAGTTTTTTTTATTGAAAGAATGTTTTAAAAATCGAACAGATTACGAAAATTTCGAGCTTTCTTATATATAATTGCGGACAAATTAATAGTATTTTATAGATACATTTGTTTATTTAAAGATTAACAAAATACGGAATACAATGGGGACGGTCATATCCTGGAAGGATAGGGAAAGTAAGTCTAACACAGTCAAAAAACTAAACAAAAAGATATTATATAAATCCATGTTATTTTAGAGGCGATTCAGTTGAAGTTACTAAAAGTTCCCCTGAAAAGGCCAGTTAGAAAATAATATATATAATGTTATCAATAATAAATTTTAGCAATGTTTAAGAGACAAACAATACAAGTCGCTGGGCATAGATCAAGCAAAATTGTATTTAAAATTATATAAATCCATGTTATTTTAGAGGCGATTCAGTTGAAGTTACTAAAAGTTTCCCTGAAAAGGCCAGTTATAAAATAATATATATAATGTTATCAATAATAAATTTTAGCAATGTTTAAGAGACAAACAATACAAGTCGCTGGGCATAGATCAAGCAAAATTGTATTTAAAAAAAAAACAACTTGTGAATCTGCTTGTGTTTTTGAAAATCATCGCTTTTTAAATGCCCTACTTCTCCGCTAAAATTATTGTTTAGAAAAGCATGATTTTACCGCTAAAACATCCCATAAATGCATTTTTATTTTTAACAATATCATCGACTAAGCCCCAGGACTTCTCAACGTTAACGTTGGCAATTCGGCGTATGTCGTGATATCGCTTATGTCATCGCTTTAGTGACGCTGACGCCAATGTGCTAGTAATGAATCATTGATAGCCCGTAGTGAAGGGTAGCTTTCTTATCCGTCTTTTTGTCAGACTCATTTATGTGAGCTTACGATTTATATAATTATTTATATAATTATTTTCGCAAAAGGGATGAATTGAATATGTTTTTTACATCCACATTTGAACGGCGTAACGTCGCAACGGATATCTTATTTTTTTCCTTTTGGCTATAATAATGATCCCACCTGATCCAGATTTAGCGATCTGGCAGATACAGTAATTTTACATGATTCTGCCTTTTTGGTTTTCTCGTATCTTAAGAATTGTGGATTCCACAGATTTTCGACCTTTGTGTGGTCGGAAGGGGGCGTTTCGAAAATTAGAAATACACTTGTAATATTGTGATATTACAGATATTTTAAAGTCTGTGAGATCTAGGCACTCATGAAGACGGACAGACGGACGGACGTGTGGACAGGCAGACATGGCTATATCGTCTCAGCTATTGATGCTGATCAAGAATAAATATACTTTATGGGGTCGGAAACGCTTTTTTCTGGGCGTTACACACTATCAACACAAATCTGATATACCCCTATAAAAAGAATAAAAAGTGCGCCTTTAACTTTACCTCCATGGCTTTTGTGGAGGGACAGAATAAATAAATGACTTTCAGCACGTCTGAGCGGTTAGATTCTACCCTTATATGTTCATGATATTCATTTTAACATGATGACTGACTTAACACTATGATGGTATGACACTAAAGGGCATATTTGACCGAACAGTGGATACACATTTCCTTTCAAAAATACCAGCGAGCAAAGCCGACGAGTACTTGCCAATATTATATATGTAAGTAAAATGTATACTTACGTTTGCGGGTGACTTGAATTTCATTAAGTTGGTCGTTTCTTTTTTGCGACAAATTAACAAAATGATTCTGCAGCATTATCCAAAATTGTTGGTGCTCTCGAATTTGCAACTCACCAGTGTGAATTGATTTTTCAATTTGTTTTATCTATAGTTGGTAATTTTTTAAAGAAAGGAAATCTTTTAAATGTTATTACAATATTACCTTTAGTTCAGTAGGACTTCCGGAAGCTTCACCAAATAGCTTTTGCATGGTTTCTATTTTGTTGCTGACCCTTTCAAATAATTTCATTTTAACTTCAATTTTACTGTGCATTTTTTTTAAGTCGGTCTCAAGAGTGCTGGATTTCAATTCAGATTGATTTAGACTCTGTGTTATAAGATCATTTTGGGTTTTAGTTTTTAAAACTGCACTTCTGAGCTTTTCCACGTCGAGCATAGAGGACGCCAATTGACTCTGTACTTTTGATAATGATAAATCAATATTTCGACGACGTTCTTGAGATTTATTTAATAATTTAAATCTATACGCAGTAGCCTTATCCGCTACAAGTTGGTCTTGAGCCAATTTTAATATTGCTTCCTCAGTTCGAAATTTTTTTTGGTGATATTTGTCCAAGGAATAGTCAAGTTTTCGAATGTCCGACAACAATCTGCTTCCATCCCGCACTGCTTCTTGTAGATCTGCCTCAGTACTTGCTAAGAAGTCTGGTAGCTCATCCAGCTTTGCTTGCAATCGAAAAAGCGTTTCGTTTTCTTCTTGACCTGGAAAGATTTTTTATGAAAAAAAAAAACTGAACGCGCCTTAAAAATACTATCTATCTTATATATAAAAATCTCGAGACATAGTGTTTGTAGTTCATTTCCACCCAAACGGCTGGACTGATTTTTATTAAGTTTGTTGTTGTTGTTTTAGTATAAAAGCTATTCAGTACATAAACCGCATTTTATAATTGGTTTTATATTTTGGTTACACACGGTTTCGTTACACTACTAACCTACGGTATATAAATGCGTCAGTTCATACACTGTGCTGTCTGCAGCGAAGCTACATAAATGAGCAACCCGGACACTTCGGCTAGGCTGTCGATCCATTCGGCTTACGATATGTATATCCGCTCATTATATTCTTATATTTAAATTAGCATCTTATTCACCATGGTAGAAATGTGTTCTGAAAACTCTAACTTGGGATTAAATAGAAAGCATGTTCAAAAAAACAATTATTCTGATGTAAGGCAAGCATCTTCATAAAGTTTAAACTTTAAAAATGCTAAATTAAAGGAAACAAAAAAACCAAATACCTAAACGATTTCGGAAAATTTCAGTCCTAGTCATAGCGCCCATCAAAACACACATTTTTTTTATTTTTAGGACGTTAATATGCAATGACTGCACCATCAAGTGGCCCAAGCGACACCAGCCGATGGCTCCCGCCCAACCGCCAAAGGGGCGCTGCCACATACATAGCTCGCGACCCGAACCGATCGCAAACATGCAGGAATGATAGGTGTTAGTCTAGTGAACTAGTAGAACTAATCTAACTAAAAAACTAAGCAATTTCTAATTACGAGAAAGATATGAGAGTATCAGTAATTTAAGACTAGTGTTGAGACAACGAGCTTTTTCGTTGACTATATATTAAGAATTTCACAAAGTTTTGAATTCAAAAACGTTATAATAGTTTATTGTATGTGATTTGTATGGTGAGGGTGGCCGAAGATGCCAGAGCCTTTAACAATGTATGTTCTGTAGTAGAGAGTTAACTAAACTTGGGGAGGCAAGCGAGCAAGTCTCGTGCCAAGTAATAGATTGGGACAAAAAAGGTCTGTGCTCCAACTATATCAAGCTGTAATTCGTAACTGACTGTTAGCAGACGCAGCTGCCGTCGGCTTAGCTAAGCCGTGAGGAAGCATAGATGAGAAAACGAGAGTTAAGAAGCACAGATAATAGATGATAAGTGAGAGCAAGATGCTGGGAGAGAGAGCAAGAGAGTAAACCTTTAAGAGTATGGAAAGTACAATACGATTAAGAGTGCATAAATAAGGGAATTACACTCGGGCCTCGCCCGAACATACTCCCCCCGTGGAAGGATCCAAGCCTTTCACCTCATCCCGTAGAGGCAAGAGACACAGTTTGGCAAGCGCCCTTCGGCTAACACCTGTAGCCATCCTGATCAAGGCGACGCGAGATACTCCATCAGCTCCTGGGATGAGTTCGACGATTCTCGCTAGCGGCCACTTCAGCGGAGGATAGTTCTCGTCCTTGACAAGAACGACATCGTTGACGTGAAGCTCAGGATTCCGGGTGCGCCACTTAGCTCGCTCCTGTAGACTACTTAGATAAGATTGGCGCCATCGAGACCAAAAAATTTGCTGCAGCTGCGTGACCTTCTGCCAACGGTCCAGGCGATCGACGTTTAAATGTACCAAGTCAGGCTCCAAGAAGGTTGTGATATGGGCGCCAACTAAGAAATGAGCTGGCGTGAGCACATCGAGATCTGACGGGTTCTCTGAAAGAGGAAACAATGGCCTTGAGTTAATGATTGCGCTAATATTGCAGGCAAGGGTGCGCAGTTCATCAAATCCAAGAAGCGAGGATCCAAGGGAACGCTGAAGATGATGTTTTGCTGCCTTGACTGAAG
The DNA here is from genome assembly GCA_005876895.1 of Drosophila azteca. NCBI lineage: Eukaryota > Metazoa > Arthropoda > Insecta > Diptera > Drosophilidae > Drosophila > Drosophila azteca. The sequence goes on along the minus strand of VCKU01000003.1, from coordinate 15,942,143 downwards.
CCTCCCATAATCCTCCAAAATGAGGTGATCTAGGAGGAATGAAACGCCAGTCGATGCAATCGTTGAGGCAAGCTTGATGTACAGCTTCTTGATGATTGTCGCTTAGGAATAACGACTTGAGTTCTGCCAGTTCGTTCCGAGCTCCAACAAAATTTGTGGCATTATCTGACCAAATACGAATAGGTCTTCCACGTGTGCAAATAAAACGGCGAAGAGCAGACAGGAACGCGGACGTTGTGAGATCCTTCACTAGCTCGATGTGAACCGCTTTAGTGGAGAAGCATATAAAAATGCTCATGTAGCATTTAATTGGGGGCCGATTTCGAATTTCCGATTTATACAGGAACGGGCCGCAGTAGTCCACACCGGTAACTAGAAATGCCCTAGATTCGCTAACTCTGTCCACCGGAAGATCTGCCATTATTTGCTTTAGAGTTCGAGGCTTCACTCGAAAGCATCTGACACACTTCTGTATTACGTGAGCTACGGTTTTTCGACCACCAATTGGCCAGTAAGTTTGCCGAATGATGGCTAATAGTGACTGGGGTCCTGCGTGAAGATGCTTTTCGTGTAGGTGCCTTATCAAAGCAGAAGTGATGGAATGATTTCTTGGCAGTATTATGGGATGTCGTGCTTCAAAATCCAACGTGGAGTTTTTAAGGCGTCCTCCAACTCGAAGCAAACCGCAATCATCTAAAAATGGAGAAAGCGAGGCGATTGGGCTTGAAGCTTTGATGTCCTTTCGGGATTCCAGGGCTCTAATTTCATTTAATAGACGAGATTGCTGAGTAAGGCGAAGAAGCAGTTCGGTTCCCAAGCGCAAATCCTCCACTGTTATTTTAAACCTTTGTCGATGAATAAATTTGCATACATATGCAAAAATTCGTTGCATTTTGGGGAAGGAATTCACAAATTTCGATTCTTCCACAAAATATTTCGAAGCGAAGTTGGTAACTAGGATGGTTTTCCGTGCCTCCAAAACCGGCTCTGGAAGAGCAGGCGTACTTGGCCATTGATCTTTACTGGCCGTCAAATATGGAGGCCCATGATTCCAAAGATGAGAATGGATAAGCTCAGCAGGTAGTGATCCTCGAGAAAGAATATCGGCAGGGTTGAGATCAGTTGGCACGTGCAGCCATGACATTCCAGATGTGAGTTCCTGAATAACAGACAGTCGATTAGCAACAAATACATTAAAGTTAGACGGCTGGTTTTTGATCCAGGCTAATACAACGGTAGAGTCACACCAACAGTAATACGAGCAATTGAAGTTCATTAAATAGACTTCATGCATAAGCTGAGCCAGTAGCGCTGCACCGCATAATTCTAATTTGGGTATGGTAATAGTCTTCAGTGGCGCTACACGAGATCTGGAACACAGAAGATTTGCCCTTACTCCACTGACGCCTTGCGAAACAGTGTAAATGCATGCTCCATATGCACTCATGCTGGCATCACAAAATCCATGTATTTCAAGATTGCTGCTTTAAAGGAATGATAGACGGGGAAAAGAGATTTGTTGCATAGAGTCAAACTGCTGAATAAAGTCGATCCAAGTTGTGCGTAAGGAGACTGGAAGAGATTCATCCCAATTCAGCTTTTCTTTCCACAACTGCTGCAGAAATATTTTTGCCCTTGTAATTACTGGCCCTATAAGTCCGAGTGGATCATAAAATCGTGCAATGGTAGACAATACAACTCGTTTAGTTGGTTTCGAAGGGACTTGATTGGGGCAAAAAGCAAACAATAGTTCATCCGAAGTGGGATTCCATGCCAAACCTAGCGTCTTGGTTACATCGCTGCCATCAGTGAATTTTACAAATGTTTCCCTATCTTCACTGGGTATTTGATTTAGTAAAGATGCATCGTTGGAGTACCATTTTCTGATCTTGAAATTCCCTTTTGCTAAGAGTCCTGACACCTGGCGAATTATTTCAAGAACCTCATTTGTAGTGTCTCCCCCCGTTAGCAAGTCATCCACGTAGAAATCCTGCAACACAACCTTAGATCCAATTGGATAAGAAGCACGCTCGTCGGCTGCTAGCTGGTGCATGGAACGTACGGCTAGAAATGATGCTGGTTTCGTTCCATAGGTGACGGTATCCAGTTTAAATGCTCGTATCTCTTCGTGGGGTGAATCGCGCCACAATATGCACTGCAGAAAACTATCCTGGGGCAAGACACGGACGCATCTATACATTTTACAAATGTCGCCAGTCAAGGCTACGGGAAAGGTACGAAATCGGAGAAGAGTCGTTACTAACTTCGGCTGAATAGTTGGGCATGACATCAATATATCGTTTAGGGAATATCCTGTAGATGTACACGCGGATCCGTCGAAAACTACCCGGAGTTTTGTGGTGGTTTTGTCCTCTCTTACAACGCAGTGATGAGGAAGAAAGAATTTGCATCGTTTTAATGAGTCGCTTTTAACAGGGGACATATGATTCAAATCGAGATACTCCTTTATAAATTCGGCGTATTGGGCCTTAAGAAGTGGCTTGCGTCCCAGTTTGCGTTCTAAATTGAGAAATCTCCGATATGCTTGTTGATATGAATCCCCAAGAAGACTGTCACTCATCTTGAAGGGCAATTGAACGCTGTACTCAGAAATGTTTTTTAAAATGTTCCTCGCAAGCAATTTCCTCCTTTGTAGCCTCTATGGCGGGGCCGTGGCAATTTTCAACTTCCCAGAAGCGTCTCACTAGTTCATCCATACCGACGGTGGGATTGTGACTCAATTCAGTCGAACTAGAGGCAGCTAAGCGCACAGAGTTGTGGGAATAATGACCTCCACCTGTTACAATTCAACCGAAACGCGTTGTCTGTATCATCGGAAGGCCTTTGTCCAACTTAATCTGTCCAACGCATAAGATATCATAAAATAAACTAGCTCCAATAAGCACATCGATGCGCTGAGATTTGTTGAAATTCGGGTCAGCAAGGCTGATATTGGATGGCAAATTCCATTTGGATATATCGAAAGAAGAAGCGGGCTGGTTTCCTGTGATGCGTGGAGCAACAAGAGCTGTGAGACTCGTGCAGTAATCTGAAGTCCTGGATCGAATGACCAAATTGACCGAACCTTCTGTATGAAATGCGGATTCCGCACCAATACCGGATACTGAGACTGAACCTTTGGTTCGTTTCAGTTGAAGCGTCTGAGCCAAGCGAGAGGTTATTAAGTTAATCTGTGAGCCGGAATCCAGAAGAGCACGGCAAGGAATAAGATCACCATATCGACTCTTAATCATGATGACTGTCGTGGCGAGAAGCACTACGTCTGAACTAAGATTCTGAGCAGGAGGCGAGAAAGGTAATGAAGCGGCAACAAGAGAATTCTGAAGACTGGGGTCTGAGCGTGAGTCGGTCTGAGTATACGACATAGTGGCGTTCGTTGGTTCCGTTGTAACTGACGTCGGCAGAGGACTGTTGATATGCAAAAGTGAATGATGTTTTCCACCGCATGTGCGACAAGAACCTGAACTGCAGGAGGTGTTACGATGTCCCTTCTTCAAACAGTTGAAGCATATTCTAAGCTTCCTTGCCTCTTTAAGGCGCAAAGAAGGCGAAAGGTTTCCAAACCGAGTGCAGCTGTAAATGTTGTGCTCTTTATTATTACAAAATACGCACTCTGATCCAAGGGTATTTGTAGCAACAAGACTGTTTTTGGAGTTAATTAATCTTTTGTGTTTTCCAACCTGATTACTATGGGGATCAATCAACATAGCTTGATCCTTTGCCTCCATGGCTTGACATCTCTTTTCCAAAAAAGTCGAAAAATGGTCCCAGGTCGGTATAACGTTGGACGGTGACAGTTCTTCCTATTTGTTCCTGCTTTCGGTGTCCAGATTCTTATACATGGAGTGAACGATGATGCAACCTGCTATTTCCTCCATGTTACCCATCGACTTTAGCGCTCTCATGTGAGAATGCACCTTATCCGATAAGGTACGCAGCTTTCTAGTTGACCCATCTTCAACCTTCTCATGCTTCAGCATCTCAGCGACGTGTGAAAGATTAAACGTTTGTTATTGAAACGATTGCTTAAAATATCCAACGCGATATCATAATTGCCCTCCGTTACTTCCAAAGACCGAACAGCTTCCAATGCAGGTCCATCCAAACACGATCGCAGGTACTGAAACTTCTCAATCCTTGATAAAACGGCCTCCTGACCTATAATTGTGTTAAACATAGTGAAGAAGTTTGCCCACTCAGTGTAGCCTCCACGGAACGTAGGAAGTTTTATATCAGGAATATGATATCGTGGCCGAACATTTCCGGGGGCAGTAACGTTAAAGTCAGGATGTATCGTTGAGTGATGCGGCATGTTCCCGATAGCACTGCGCAGTCTTGAGCGGATGCAAACTTTGATTTCCATGACCAAGACATCAAATTTGTTGCTTAAGTCGCTGCCAATTTCGCTTACGTCGAGTTCTTCTAAATTGGAATGAGTCGTATTAAATATATCGGACATTTTCTCCAAATATTCTAAATGGACATTTAGCGCATCTTCATTGCTTTCATCCCCTGCAATTGTCTCCTGAAGTAATGCTGCTTTGTCGTATATTGACTGTGCCTTTCGTTTGTAAAAAGACACCCTGTTTTCCGACAAGTCATTGGACTCAGCCATATTAGGCAAGCAGCAGCAGCACCGAAAGCAGCAGCGAGCAGGCACAAAGAAGAACTGAAGAACAATCCGTTTGATTTTCGGCTTGAGCGCGCAAATGCACCGACAGCAGCAGCGAGCATGCACAAAGAAGAATAGGAGAATGACCCGTTTGATTGTCGGTATGTGCGCAAGTGCACCGAAATCAAAGCCGTTGCTGTGCGTAGATGTATTGGTGTTTGTGAGCAAGCAAGCGTCGAGACTAAAAACTTCGCGACAGAAAGGTTAGATTTAGTTCGCACTTTAAACGATTTTTAATTGTTTTTAGTAATATAATTAATGACGATCACGTCGGGGTCACCAAATGTTGAGACAACGAGCTTTTTCGTTGACTATATATTAAGAATTTCACAAAGTTTTGAATTCAAAAACGTTATAATAGTTTATTGTATGTGATTTGTATGGTGAGGGTGGCCGAAGATGCCAGAGCCTTTAACAATGTATGTTCTGTAGTAGAGAGTTAACTAAACTTGGGGAGGCAAGCGAGCAAGTCTCGTGCCAAGTAATAGATTGGGACAAAAAAGGTCTGTGCTCCAACTATATCAAGCTGTAATTCGTAACTGACTGTTAGCAGACGCAGCTGCCGTCGGCTTAGCTAAGCCGTGAGGAAGCATAGATGAGAAAACGAGAGTTAAGAAGCACAGATAATAGATGATAAGTGAGAGCAAGATGCTGGGAGAGAGAGCAAGAGAGTAAACCTTTAAGAGTATGGAAAGTACAATACGATTAAGAGTGCATAAATAAGGGAATTACACTCGGGCCTCGCCCGAACAACTAGTAAGGGAGTTAGTAGTAGATATAATATGGAAGTGGGAATTATAATCCGAGCATAGGACCGTAAACGGTTCATGCAAGGAATAATTCGATCTACAAAGCGGCAGGAACAACATAATATACTTTCTAGTGCTTCTAATAGGAATCGTGAAGCTTATGCGGCTCATCAGGTCAGGGCTATCCTACGATAGCTAAGGTTGGAAGGTTTATTAAAAGCATTCTATTAGGGTAAGAGGGCAATCCCACACCTGCATCCCAGTTGAGGCCGCGCAGAGCAAAAATTAAAAAGTTCTTCTGAACTGATTCTATACGGTCCTGGTGTACGGTGTACTGAGGACACCATACACAAGAGCGTAGAGAGTCTTTGTTATATAGGGGTCGTCAAATTCATTTGACCACCTCTTTATAAACCCAAGCACGCCCATGGCCTTATTCACCATGGTAGAAATGTGTTCTGAAAACTCTAACTTGGGATCAAATAGAACACCAAGATCATTGTTCGGATAAGCGCCTGCCCTTGGCAGTACAAATATAGGCATAGCTTACTCTCTTTACAAAACATTACTCTAAATGCATCGTTGCTGCAGCTGCGCTACGCCCTACGCTCTCAATCGCTACATCGTCCTTTCCCCAAATTCATCGTCCGACAAGAGCTGTGAGGGAGGCTCATCAGCAGAGTAGAAGACACAGCAGAATTGATCGTCTTCGTGAACAAACGTCTTTTCGATAATTTTGTTTTCGTTGGCACTGTGATCTGTGTACTATTGTTGCATCTCTCGCATTATAAAGTAAAAGAAAAACGAGAGGGAACGTTGTGAGCCGTGGCAAAGGCCGAGGCTTTACTTTATATGTGATCTTATGATTTATGTAATTTATTATATGTTCGCAAAAGGAACGAATTAAATTTTGGCCCAAATGGAAAATTTCAAAATATTAAGTGGAACAATATGCTAGATTTTTATATATTTAATGTTATATATTTCCGTTATTGTTTACATATACTTTTTACATCACCTTCTACATGTACATGTATATACGAGACGTGGAAGTGTGTGCGAGAGAGAAAGAGGAAATGAGGAAGCGCGTGGCATGCGTTTCGTAGCGACTGAAATTTAACTTGTTCCTTCTGGCTATAATAGTAGTCCGATCTGGGGGGCGTTACACACATTCGTTATCACCAAAAACCTAATATACCCCTATACTTTTCGAGTACCGGGTATAAAAACGTATAAATACGATATAACATACGACAAATCGTTTCATTATTCATACATATTGCCCATTATACCCAAACCTCCTCCCTCTAGTAATCCCGTAGTCTGACAAACTGTAGCGATGACGCAATGCTCTTAAAATTACCCAGTAGTCCAGCAGGCTTTCGCGACGAGGCATCATCTGCTACCACTTAACCACTTAATTTGTGTCTTTCTGCATAGAGTAATATGATAACTGGAGTTGTATTGTGTTTAGTTTTGTGATTGTAAATGTATAGTATAGTTTCGAGTCTAGTTTCTTTATTTTCACGGTTTTTGTCAGTATTGGTAATTTTAATTTTTTTATTGATGATTTTTCTAAGTTTAATTTTTTTTAAAGAATTTTTTTAAAATTTGATATTTTTTTCAGAGGTAGTGCTTCTATTTTTCACATATCTTAAGTTTCCTACAACTGGTTGCGCTTAACTTTGCAGTTTTGAAAAGATGACAAATGCAGCTATAATCATCGATATCGATACATCGTTACGGGCGGTCGTGTTCTATCTCGCTTGTGCTTAAAGGCCTGTCTCCAGCACCGCGAAATTTTACTGACAGGAATCTGCTCTTTATTTCGGTTGTGTGGAACTTAACTAATGTAGTGTGACCAAGAACCTTAAAAATGATTGGCCACTCTCACTCTCATGAATCAGCTGTGTTTTATAAACAGCGCCAATTTTGAAAATGAAACTAAAATTAAAAAAAGGAAGAAAAGTAATTCTGACGATGAAGTGATTGTGTTGGTAGCGGCACATATTGTTGTAAGAAGAAGTACAGCGCAGTCGGAGGCGCCAAAACGTCAAAATAATCAAAATGCTTATTTTCCGTGATCCGCCAAAAACGTGGTCTTGCCTCAACCGCTTTTATTAAAGCAGTCTTCTCCACACTTTAAAAATTTTCATATCTCTTTTTGGTTTTGAGCACAGATTTTGCCTCCACCTCTCACTTGTACTTCAGTAATAATGTGCAGTTATATTTTCCTGGCACCCTCATCAGCTATTCTCACAGTCCACATTCGTGTGAATATCGATACTATCGATAAGAATTCGTGGATCCCGTTTACGTTTGATGGATACTGACTCCAGGAAAACACAAACGAAAAATTACTGGCCCAGTTTTTTTTATATGAAGTTTGGCAGTAATTTTTCGTTTCCGCGGTGCTGGGTACCCAGCTTAAATAATTGTTAAAAATGATCAATCTTCTGTTAAAGGAAAGTAATTTGTGCTTGTACCTTGTTTTGGTGTTCCTAACCGATCGTGCAACGTGTTCGATTTTAGTGCATACGCATTACGTTTACTTTTGTGTATTTATTTTCAATTTTCAATTCCTATTGTGCTTCTCTTCTTAACTTCTCTGCACTTTCTTAATCGCAGCCGTTTTTTTTGTTGCCTATTCTAGTGCGGTGCGCTTGCTCTCTCTGAACCGCTCTCTGGTTCTATCTACCCTCAGCTTATCAGATTTCATTCCAACACACATGCACTGCGTTGGCCGCCGCTCTGCGCTTGTCTCTCTGATTTTCTATCGTCTCTCTGTGTCTCTCCGTTCACTTGCCGTTATTGTAATTGTTTTGTTCGTTCTTGCGCGCGCAATTGTGTAACACAAGCTAACGTCACTATCTCTGTGCCACACCGACTTATATTTTACCTTTCTTTTTCTTTTATTTTCATATTTATTTTTTAATATCAAACAATGAGCACCTGTTGTGCAACACGGCTCACTCTAGCTTCGCGGGTTTTGGTCATATCGGTGGTCGCGTTGTCTATCTGATTAAGACCCGCTGTGGTCTCAACTGGACTTGTTAGGATTGCAGGGCAGTTGTAGCCGATATGCGAACATTTATGAGGCAGACTCATAACGAATTCTCTGCTGTCCACTCAGAATTCCGGAAATTGCAGGATAAGTTTTCCTCAATGGAAACTCATTTTAAAAATCTTAAAATTATAAATGAGTCTCCAAAGAGAAGAAAGGTTACACCTAGTCTGCCAAGTGTTCACAGTTCCAATTTATTTGCAGCTAAAGTCTCTCACGCTCCTCCAGTTAGTTCGCCAGCCTTGATCGACTTTGGCGCCAAGGAAATCAATGTACATGCATCTACATCGAAAAAGACGGCTGGCTCTTCACCTGCCGGCTGTTCACCTGTGCCCGTGACGAAGTCGTCGATACTGCTGTCAGCATGGAAGTTGAAGTAGTCCCTTCCACACCGGCTCGCACTGGCTCCTCAGCGCTACCCCACCTGGACCTGCCCCTCGGGTAGAACCCGCCTCTGCCTCACCCATAAATCATGTGACCCCTCTAGACCGATCTACCCTATTCGCTGTCGCTCTTCTTAAATCTATATTTGTCTCATGTCTTATGGAATCGGCTACGTATATAATGATTCGAGAGTATATCTTCTCTAAACTAAACATCAATAGCTCCTCTGGCATTATTGTTAGTAAATTTACTTTCAAGGAAAAACGTAATATTTCCTCCTTTAAAATTCTTGTCCCGGAGAAGTTTGTAAAGAATGTGTTAGAACCCTCTTTCTGGCCCGAACACACTATCTGTCACATCTTTAACAGCCGATCTCGACCTTCACAATCCGCTCCTCGGGTAGGAATTCTTCCTACACCATCTACTGTATTACGATCTATTTCAAAAAACTGAATTCTTCCCTACCTCTAAAGATCACTTATCAAAATGTACGAGGCCTGTGCAGTAAGCTCACCAAATTACATGTTGATAGTGCAACTTTTGATTCCGACATTATTGCCTTCTCTGAAACATGGCTCAATCCATCAATCTCGGATTCCGAGATTTTTGTAGACAATTTTACCATATATAGATCTGATCGACCATCTCGAGGTGGCGGCGTCCTAATTGCTGTTCGTTCCGACTTAACTTCCCAACTCTTTCCCATCGATGAGCTCAACACTATTGAAATTATCGTAGTTAAAATCCGTCTGTGTTCTTTTAATTTATTCATATCATGCTCTTATATCCCACCGTCCTCTGAGTTTACAACTTATATGCTTCACGCTGTCCATCTTCAGTCCGTTCTGTCTCAGCTTTGTGATTCTGATCGTCTTATTGTCCTCGGCGACTTTAATCACCCAAATGTCACTTGGTCTCCATCCAATGACTCAAACTTAATGTTCCCATCCATGCAGCATGACTTTGTTGATTCTCTGTCCGATACATCGTTAGGCCAGGTAAATGGCATACGTAATAGCATGAGTAGGACCCTTGATCTCGTCTTCACTACCGATGCTTCGAGCACTTTGGTATGTCGAGGATCACCTCTATCATTCCCTGAAGACCAATACCATCCCACACTTTCAATTTATTTCCTGTTGCCCTCTTCATGTCCTATAAAGTCGTTTAGCCTTCGAATATCTATTGCTTTAAGAAGGCTGATTTTCTCTCCCTGAATACTGCCCTATCTCAGATGGATTGGTCATTCCTTGACGATTTCGAAGAAATTTAATCTGCTACGAATGCATTCTATAGCTCTATTTTTTCCATCTTTCCCATGCATGTTCCTTTAGTCACCCCCTCCAGAAATCTTTCTGGCCCGATCTGGTTCACCCCGAGATTAATAAATCTGAAGAATTTAAAATCCTGTATGTTCAAGAAGTTCAAAAAATCCGGTTTGCAATCAGACTTTTCGAAGTACACAATTGCAAAATCGAAATTTGCTTTATTTAATACATTGTGCTACAATTGATACTTGACCAAATGCAAGCTTAACTTTAAACGCGATCCTAAACAATTCTTCAGGTTTGTTAATTCTAAGCGCAAATCTTCCCAGTTTCCTTCTTCTCTACACTTAAATGGTAGTTATGCTGATAGGGATTGTGACATTGCTGATCTGTTCGCTTCCTTTTTTCAACGTTGCTACTCTGTCCCCTCTATTAACCTTCCCTAGCCTCATCGAACGACTTTAGTAGTAGTTACTCATATCCTATCCCTTTAAATAGTTCTAACTGTATCCTACCCCCTTCATCGACTATGATAGACCCTTAACAAATTTTAAATCGTGCAAGTTTTCGTTCAGCACTGGGCCAGACTCGGTTCCGAGCGCGGTTCTTAAACTTTGTGCAGAATCTCTTTGTGTCTCCTAAAACTCTTCAACTTGTCTCTCAAGACTGGTGTCTTTCCCACCGTCTGGAAAGAATTCTATATAGTTCCCTTTCATAAAAAGGGATCTAAATCGAATGTCTCTAACTACCGCTGTATTTCCAACTTATCTGCCATTCCTAAACTCTTCGAAAAATCATCACTTCTCAGCTGCAACATTTTTGTAGGTCTGTATTCTCTGAATCACAGCCTGGATTCATTAAACGTATCTCAGTCTCTACTAATCTGCTTGAATTTTCCACCTTTGTTACTTCGGGATTTGCTTAACAGTGTCAAACTGATGTCGTTTATACTGACTTTAGTAAAGCCTTCGACTCCGTCAATCATAATCTACCTATTCATAAACTGTCTCTTCTAGGGTTTCCGACTAAGCTTCTATACTGGACTAATTCTTACCTTAGTAGCCGTTCTCAACGTGTTTGCTCTAACTCCTCTCTCTCTAAACCTGTTATTGTCTCATCGGGGGTTCCTCAAAGTAGCCATCTGGATCCCTTGCTATTTAACCTATTAATTAACGATCTTCCTCAAATGTTATCTCATTCCCGTGTCCTAATGTATGCTGATGACGTTAAGCTATGTTTTTCCTACAGTGACCCCTTGTCCCCACTATCTTTGCAATTAGATCTTGATGCTCTTAACAACTGGTGCTTAATCAATATTCTTCGTCTTAACATTTCTAAATTCAATATTTTGACTTTTCACCGTAATAAGCCATACCTTTTCGATTACTCTATGAATAAAATTATCCTCTATAATAAAATAAAAATTATCGACTTGGGAATTTCCTTTGTGCCTAATCTATGTTTCAACTCTCATATCTCTACTATCTCTAACAAAGCCAACAGAGTCCTTGGATTTTTCAAAAGGTGGTCTAAGGAATTTACAGACCCGTATACTACAATACTTCTGTATGTTTCCCGGGTCCGGCATATCTTGGAATATGGTTCTTGTGTCTGGGCTCCTCACTACCAAAAATTTCAGGATATGCTCGAATCAGTACAAAAACAGTTCCTCATCTTTGCTCTCCGCGGACTCCATTGGGACCCTTCGATCCATCTCCCTTCTTATGAAAGTAGGTTGCGCTTCATTAACCTCCACTCTCTTAAATCCCGTAGAATCTGCCAAGGAGTTCTCTTCCTCCATAAGCTTCTCTCTGGTGAGGTTGAATCGACTGCCCTAATCAGCCTTATTAGTATTGCTGCTCCTTTCCGCCCGACTAGGCATTACTCTCCTCTTCATCTCCTACTTTGTCTTTCTAACTACTCGGATTATGAATCTTTCCGTAGCCTTTGCCTTAACTATAACCAATTTTTCCATCTGTTTTCCTTTGATACTAGTTCTAATATGGTCAAAATTATCTTAATCAATAACTTAATTTAATTTAAATAGCTGTAATTGGGAATTGTTCGGCTACCGGCTTTTCTCTAACCTAAATTTGGCTGTTGGTGGGACCTTATCGGCTACTGAGCCGATAATCAGCCCCACCGGGTCTGAGTATTTGCATTAGCGCTTTAGTTTAATTATTGATATGTAATTTTACCCTTACAGTTTTAACTGTACATTGTTAAACTTGAAACAAAAAAAAACAATAAACAATAAAAATCTTAAACACTTTGTAGCTGAAGCTTAATGTCTGGAAGATATTAAGATTTTAAATTCAAATTTAATCTTTTTTGTCGGTTTGTTTTCCAGAAATTTTGACTTTAAAAACTCAGGAAAAGTCGAAACACAAATATTTTTTGTCCAACATTTTTGGCTTTAGACACATTAGTTAGGCGTCGATTAAGGTATTGTTTAAAAATCGATGGCCAAGTTGCAGCCGTTTGACCAAAACTTCATATGCCGTTTGAAACCATGCTAAATGCCATTTCACCGTTTAAAACTGTTACAAACACAGATTTTTGGTATTTTTGTACAAAAAGAAACGGTTATACGTCGGCTAACGGAATTTATCGACGACACTTTTTGAAAACTATTCGTTAGGACGTTGATATGCAATGACTGCACCATCAAGTGGTACAACACCAGCAGATGGCTGTTACGCGCGCATCCCAGGCAATGTCTCGAATGCAGTAATGCGTTAATCGATTTTTATAGGCAAAAAGCGGAGTCTATCGCGCGTCAATTGAATACTTTAGCACGTTGGCCCAAGCGACACCAGCCGATGGCTGTTACGCGCGGATCCCAGGCAAGAACGCAGCCCACCTCCCGCCCAACCGACCGAGGGGCGATAGATAGAGGTGCCATAGATAGTTTTCTCACCAAGGAAGAGCTGTCCGATTTGGATGAAACGGAGCTTCAAGCCCGCTGAGAGCAGATCAAGCAAATGAATGCGGATTTATATGCCGCTCAAACGAGCTTTGAAAGGCTGGATTTGCTGGTCTGGTTTAAGCTGTCACGGGAGTTGACGGCTGCTCGCACGGTTAATGCTGCTCATTCAACGGCTCGGCATACTCTCGTGGAGCATTCACCTTTGCTTACCGATGACATTATAGGCCGTTCTCGACTGCCCGAGTTGCTGCTTCCTGGATTTAGTGGAGACTATATGGATTGACTCTATGTTTACGACAATGGTGCACAATGATTCACGTATAACAGCCATCGAGGAATTCCAGTATTTACGTCGATGCCTAGATGGAGCTGCGCTGGATACGATTCGTTCTTTGGGTCTTTCCCAGGGAAATTATGAAGAGGCGTTAAATTTATTAAAGTTAAAGTCGATAAAAAGCTTATGCATTTTCAGGCACACATAAAGGCTATATTTTAGCTGCAATTGGTGGAGAAGGGCGCGGCCATCGGCTTGCGTGTGCTCAACGACAAAATCAACGCGCATTTATGTGCCCCTCACACTTTGGCAACACCTCAGGAGATCTCGTATGGGTTGCTCGTTTGCATTGTAAACAAGAAATTGGATGACAAGACGCAGGTGAAATGGGAGGAGAGCCTTCCGACCTCAAGATTGCCTTTCTGGTCAGACATGTCCTCATTCTTGGAAAAGAAATGTCGAAAATTTGTAATCGGCTATGGTAACAAATCAAATTTGAGAAAATAAACCTATCACCCTTATCACCTCCATTAACGACCATACTAACGCCATATGCCATTATTGCAAATCCTCCGATCATTACATATCCCAATGTCAGAATGTCAGGCTTTTTTAAATCTGTTTTTTCGCGATACAAGGAGGCAAAGAAGAGCCACTTACGTCTAAACTGCCTCAAAAAAGGTCATCCATTGCAGCATTTCAGGTCAGGGACATGTAGGCAGTGTCAGGCCATGTCAGGCGCTGATGCTGAGTTGCCGTGACCGACCGTGGTCTAACGAGAATGATCCTGCAAGTTCCCTAGTAGCAAGCAAATCTTCCAGCCCTCCCCCCTCAAGCTCCAACTCTCTGCCTAGCCAACAAGTGTTGCTAGCTACCGCAATCGTATACATCAAAGGCCGTTGTGGATCGTTTATCCCATGTCGTGCCATTTTGGATTCTAACATCTAGGCTCGCAAATCAGCTCCAGTTGAATCCTCATTCGTCGCATGTTCAGATTGCCGGTATTGGAGAATCAATTCTACCTTCGAGCAAGGCTGTAAACATCGTTCTGCAATCTCAAGACGCAAAGTATCGCGGTTCTCTCTCTGCAATTATAACCTCCTCAATCACAGGAATGCAGCCTAACTTCGGACTAGACGCAAAGGATTGGCCAATGCCGAATAATGTCATGCTGGCTGACCCTAACTTCTCTAAGCCCCAGCTGGTCGATCTGTTGATAGGTGCTGGTTTTTTTTTCGAGTTAATGTGCGTCGGGCAGATTCGACTGTCGGACCAATTAACAACATTGCAGAAGACGAAACTTGGCTGTATAGTGTCAGGAAGCATTAATAGGAACGGGAATAGTCGAGTGGCACTAGCAGTTGTTGAAAATTCCCCTAACATCTTCGCTGATGAGTCCAACTTGTGAGATATCACACGACGGTTTTGGAAAGTAGACGGAGATTATTCGCCATCATCAATTTCGGAGGAGGATGTTCAGTGTGAGCAGCATTTTGTTGCGAACTACGGTCGCCTAGATACCGGAGCTTATTCCGTACACGGCTGCCAGCTCAAATCAGTTTGGAGGAGACTACCAAAGACTACCAACTGATTGTTGGCGCGGACGCTAATGCCCACCATAGTGGTCGGGGAAGCCTTGACATCAACGACCGAGGTGAGTCACTCCTAGACTACTGGGAGAAATTTAGAAAGACAGTCACTTCGAAACTCGCGAGCACGGGCTCAGTGAAATCCGCGGAGGATATAGAGAAGAGCCTAGAGACCTTTTCTACGGAACTACCAGAGGTATACCACACAGCATGCCCACCCTCTAGAACAAGAAAGAAGTCCAAACCACCCTGGTGGAATCGAGACCTCTCTCTACAAAGAAATAACCTCATGGAATTTTTCAAGCTCGCTAAACTAGCGAACAATGAGAACATCAACATGGAATACAAGACGCTATTAAGGGAGTACAAGAAGGAAATACGTAAGGCACAGCGCAACTCATGGAGAAACTTCTGCTCCAACATTGAGAATGTGTCTAAAACGGCTAGACTGAGGAAGCTGCTGTCAAAGCAACCCACAGTATAAAGTCAACTCAAATAGGACAACGAACGGTGGTCGGAGGGCAGCAAAGAAGCCCTAACGGCACTAATGGAGGCCCTTTTCCCAGGATGCACCGAGGTCACCGATACTGAAACGCATCAGGACCTAGCAACTGAGGAACAAAGACCCCCAACAGACCTAATAACCCTAAAGACAATCCAATGGGCTATAGATTCCTTCACGGGCATGCTGCAAGTGACCAAAGAGGTGATCACCCCATGGCTTCTCGCAATATACGCAGCATGCCTAAGGACAGGCTATATCCCGATCCAATGGAGAACCTCTAGAGTTGTCTTCCTCCCAAAAGCAGGAAAGTGCAGCCGTGTGAGTTCCAAGGACTACAGACCGATAAGCCTAACCTCTTTCTTACTGAAAACATTAGAAAAGCTGCTGGATCTACACATCAGAACCGAAGTAAGGGGAGTGATGTCAACCAACCAGCATGCCTACACCAAGGGAAATCGGTGGAAACAGCACTACACTCGCTAGTAGCTACCGTCGAGAGAGCCCTCAACACTAAGAAATATGCACTTGGAGTATTCGTAGACATATCCGGAGCATTTAATAACGTCGCTACAGAAGCCATAATGGACTGCCTAGAAGCAACCAACATCCACCCGTCAATCAACCTCTGGATAAAAAACCTTCTAAGTTGTAGACGGGTGAAATCAGAGTGGGGAACCGCCTCCATGGTCAGAGGTGCACACAGGGGCACACCCCAGTTTGGAGTCCTGTCACCCCTCCTGTGAAACCTGGTGGTCGACAACCTCATCAAGAGATTCGAAAGGAAGGCCCTAAAAATAACAGCTTATGCAGACGACATAAGCGTACTTATCACTGGTGCATGTCCGTCGACTCTCAGCTCCGTAATGGAACGAACACTCAGGGAGATATGTGAGTGGGCTGATGGAGGAGGACTCAGTATCAACGCGGATAAGACGGACCTCATCCTGGTACCAGCGTGGATCCCCCCGAAAGTCAACCAAACAAAGCACAGGTCAAATACCTCGTCATAGTACTGGACAGCAAGCTGGCATGGAGACCCAATGTAGTAGAGCGGGTGAAAAAGGCCACCACTGCACTTTATCCATCCAAGAAGATGCTTAGTAGCACATGGGGCCTGTCACCCGCTCTGTGGTGGTGCGACCAACTCTGCTGTATGGAGTCCTTGTGTGGTAGCAAGCTACTGAAAAGAAGACGTACCACAAGCTCATGGAACGAACCCAACGACAGGCTCTGCTCTGTATAACAGGAGCGCTGAGGTCAACGCCAACCAAAGCACTCGAAACTATACTCGGAATCGACCCCCTCGACATCTACGCTAGGCTGACTGCAGGCAAGGCAGCACAGCGCTTGATTGCGTCGGGGAACATGTCTCCCCAAAGATTCCGGCATAGTTCAATTGGAATGGACATGATCAGTTCAACCGACTACATGAACCCCCAAACGTGCCTTGAAATAAAAACAAACCTCTTCATGGGACCCGAAGACTGGAAAGTGGGACGGGACCAGACTCAACACCTCAACATATACACTGACGGCTCCAAGATGAATGAAGGAGTAGAAGCTGGCCTATACTGCACGAACCCTGAAATAAGAGCCTACCCGACCGATGCAGAATCTCGAAAATCATGTGCAAGGAACGCAATGATAAACTCAGCCACTACCTGCTGCACCTTCCACGGAAAGATTGCAGACTGCTAGTGGGCATACTAACAGGCCACTGCCTGGCTGCGTCAAATGCAACCAGGCTGAACATCACCAACAGCGACATCTGCAGGAAATGCAATGAACCCGGGGCAGTCGAAACCCTGGAACATCTCATCTGCCGGTGTATGGCTCTCTCAAGGGCAAGGAGAAGATACCTGGGCGCACCGATGCTGGTATCACTGGAGGATGCCTCCAAGAAGTCGCCAGGGAAACTGCTTGCCTTTGCTAGAAACACCTCGATTCTGGAGACTTCGGAACCTCAGAAACACCCTCGTAAGGTCCATACAAAAATCCGGATGACTAGGGGCTATTCTGGCCTATGAGAGGCCCCGTAGAAGGCCGTCCGGAGCAACCTAACCGAATCTAGAAAAAATTCGGAACTTAATTCTGATAGCAATGTTTCGTTACCGTTTTTTAAAGTCGCCTTGCTTGGCGACGTCTGCAAAATTTACCGCTGCGTACACATTTCCCATCCCGATCAGCTTTTGCAATGCATCCTATGGCGCAACGACCCAAAGGAAGAGATTCAGATCTTCAAGTTGGAGACAGTTACTTACTGTACCAAGCCTGCCGCAAATGAAGAGTCATCGTTTCCTCTTGGTGCTGATACCGTTCGAAGAGATTTTTATGTCGATGATTTCATATCAGGAGGCGACAGCATTGATTCGGTCATCGAGATTTGTCATCAGGTGAAGAAGCTACCCTCAAATGGTTGTTTTGGTGTTAGAATGAAGGCGCTGCTTTAGTAGGCGAATCTGGGGAGGATCGCGAGAAGAGCTTTACCTTTCACGACGGGACAGAGGTAACTAAGGCTCTTGGTCTAGTTTGGTAATTCACCACGGACAATCTTTTGCTCAATTTTGTTCACGTCGCGGCCGCTGCAGGCCCAATGTCGAAGCGTTCGGTCCTTTCTACACTAGCTAGGTTCTACGATCCTTCAGGCCTCATCTCTCTCATTATCACAAAGGCAAATATATTTATGCAGTCGCTATGGAACGAAAACCCCAAGTTGGACTGGGACGAAAAGTCTGCACCAGGATCTTCATACGACGTAGAGCGAGCTAACTTTGCAGCTGTCGATGGTTAGGAACTTAAAATTTCCACGTTTCGTGCTTCGACAGAAATCCAGAGTGGAAATGCATGCGTTTTGTGATGCGAGCCAGTCGGCGTATGGTGCGTGGGTGTACATGTGGTCTGAAGCTGGTGGTAATGTGCAAAGCCATCTCTTATGCTCCAAGTCCACAGTCGCAAAGCTTGAGCTATCGGATGCCCTCGTATTAGCCGAGCTCGTTTCCACCATAGTTAAGGGATTATCAGTTCCATACCAAGTGCATTGCTGGTCGGATTCATCTATAATCCTCGCTTGGATTCGGGAATCGCCCTTGAATTTCAATATATTTGTCTCTAATCGAGTTGAGCGGATTAAGGAGCTCACTGCTGGAATGACTTGGCGTTACGTGCCCACGAAGTTGAACCCGGTCGACATCATATCGCGTGGTTCCACGCCTAATGAACTAATGAATTTCTGCTCCACCATTTTTGCTTCGTGACAGTTCCGATTGGCCTACAGGCTCGCCATTAGCAAGTGAACCCGGTGAAAGAAGTGTTATTATTTCGTTTCGTTTCTTTTCGTTTCTGTTGAGCTGTTCGTGAGACGCTCTATTACCGAACATCGCACAATGAGAGATACGAGTGATACTCGCACAGAGAGACTGACTAAAAGACCGATTGACTGAAAAGTCAACCCAAACGGTTTTTTCAATAATTTGTCTTCTTTTCAATGCAGAGTGTTACGTTGTGTAACAGTGTGACATTCGATTTTCGTGTTAAATTTTCTTGTTATTTTAAACATGAAGTTTTTTTATTTCGAACTATTTTTTTGATTAAAAAATGAAGTTTATTTTTAATTAATTTATTTTGAATTAAGCTTAACAACTAATAACGATTTTATGTTTTGTGTGGCCAATACTACCTTGTCCAGCGTACTCAAGTGTGGCTAAAATATAAATATGTGTCTAAAAATATTTAATATGTCCTCGTTTAGTGGTAAGCGACTATACATTTTGTCAAAATTCTCGACCTAAGATTATTGTACTATCGAAATTCACAGAGCAAAGTGGCGCGTAGGACCTTCGAGACTTCAGATACACACATACATTCGTAAAAGACTTTTTGAATCGTCATTCGAGGGTAAATGGTCTTGTAATAAGCATAGCAAAAGAGACCGGAAAAAAACTGCTCGTCAGTTGAGCGCGAGGACATTTTCTGTACGAACAATGCAATCGGTTGCTTTCAGACTTGGTGCTTTTATTTTGCGACCACACGAATGGGTCAACAGTTTATTGAAAGCTATGTTTTTTTTTTTTTAAATTTTTACAGGTACTTCGCAGCACTCTAATGGAAGCGCTTTCATCGGTGGATCAGCCCAAGTGTTGTTGTGGCAAGAAGGGCGAGAAGGAAGAAAAAAAGAAAAAGAACGAACGAGTAAAGCGCCGGGTAAAGAGGACGGAAAAAGTCGGTCCGGTCTCCGACACTTGGGACTTGCTTTGCTTTGCTTTGGCGACGAATAGACTAAATATATAACTTAAACGAAGGGCACGATGTGCCTCCGATATCAGAAGTGGGATCGGCCCCGCCGCCAGACCACTCTAGCAATCAATGGCGTGCACTTTTCGAGGCGCAGAGCCAAAGTTTTATGGAGCCAATTCAATCGATGCAGGCATCAGGAAAGGCTGTTGAAAAGCAAAATGTGTAACCCTGCCAAAGTACAGAATCCTATAGAGGGCAGCGCACTTGTGATGGCACTCAGTGACTCGCTTCAAGATGGAGCATCACAGTGGCTATCGCAGATCTGCTACACCGGAATCAAATGGCCTGAGTTTCGAGAGCTGTTTGTTCAGCGTTACGAGGGTATATCCAAAATAGACAACCGACTGCAGAGCTTGCTATTCACTACCATTATCAGAACACGCAGTGAATTGGACCAGCATTTGCGAAGGTATGAGTTTGGATCACGCCTCCCCCAAAAGGAAGAAGCAAAAATTAACGTCGAAGCTACACTGCCATTTCTGTGGCAAAGTTGGGCATAAAATGGCGGAGTGCCGCAACAGGAAAACTGAGAATGGAACGCGTTCAAGGGAGGTCAAACGCATGGTAACGCGACACAGGGCAAAGAACGAGCTGCGGTGACATGTTTTAAATGCGGCAACCCTGGACACATTGCATCTGTATGTACAAAGGGTACCTCAGCGTCGAACAAGAGCGGCACATACGAGAGGTTGATGTCTATACCGTGGTGGAGCCAAAGGGAACCCTGTATCAGTATGGTGAGCCTATTCCATTTTTCTTTGACTCTGTTGCCGAGTGTTCATTATTGAAAGAAAAGCTGGCTGAAAAGTTCGCGGGAAAGAGAATCAATAAATTCAATCAATATATAAGATCAATACTGTCAACACGCTGTCCGACATTGGCAAAGTGGATTTTGCAAAGCTCATAAATAATGATCCAGAATTGCGTGAGTCAGACAAGGTTAGACTAATCAAAATATTGGAGCCATATGCACACATGTTTATAAAGGGCATCCCAAATAGTCGAGGGACAACTGGGGAGCTAGAAATTCGTTTGATGGATGTGAATAAAACCGTAATGAGGCGTCCGTATAGGCTTAGCTCAGAAGAGAAAACGTTGGTGAGAGGCAAAATACAAGAGCTTCTAGAGAATGGTGTCATCCGTCCGAGCTGCTCTCCATTTGCGAGTCCAATGCTGCTAGTAAATAAGAAAAATGGTGATGATCGACTATGTGCGGATTATAGAGAACTGAATGCGAATACGATTGCGGATAAGTACCCTCTGCTTTTGATACCTTACCAGATCAATAGATTGCGTGGCAGCAAATTCTTTTCGAGTTTAGACATGGCAAGCGGGTTTTATCAGGTACCCATACATTCTGACTCGATAGAACGTACTGCATTTGTAACACCTGAGGGTCAATACGAGTTTCTTTCCATGCCATTTGGTTTGAAAAATGCATTTTCTGTCTTTCAACGAGCGATAACAAAAGCTTTAGGTGAACTGGCGTATTAATATGCCATAGTGTATACCGATGACGTTTTAGTTATGGCCGACACGAGGGAGGAGGCGTATGATCAACTTGAAAATGTGTTGAACGTTCTGATTGAGCCAAATGCTCATTTATGAAACCGAGTGTTGAATATCTGGGGTACAAAGTTGAAAATTGCGAACTAAGGCCGTATCCGCGTAAGATAGAAGCTTTGGAAGCTTTTCCACCACCACAGTCAGTAACTCAATTAAGACAGTTTATAGGTTTGTCTTCTTACTTTCGGTAATTTGTTCCACGATTCTCCGAGCAAATGAAGCCATCGTATTTACTGAGCTCTTAGAACAACCAGTTTGAATGGGAACCAAAACACGAACAGGTACGACAGGACATCATATCAACATTAGTAATATGATAATATATGATCCACAGTATCCTGTTGAGTTGCATAGGATATTCGATAGGGTATGGTGCCATATTGATGCATAAGGTAAATGGCAAATCGAGGGTTATCGAGTATTATAGCAAATGCACTACAGCGGCAGAATCAAAATACCACTCATATGAGTTGGAAACGCTAGCGGTGTTCAATGCCGTAAAACACTTCCGCCATTACCTGCATGGACGTCCTTTTGTGGTATACACTGAATGCAATTCTCTGAAAGCTAGTCGACATAAGATTGAGTTATCGCCTAGGATGATAGACATTCAAATGTGGTAAAGAATAAGGAATTGCGCGTGGAACTATCGGAAATAATGAATAATTGGCTCCTAGCAGCACAGCAGCGAGATCAAGAGTTAGCTGAAGTAGTTGTAAAAATGCAAAATAATGAATTGCAGGATGAGATTGCAAAAACATATGAACTGCGAGCGGGTATGCTGTACAAGAAAATACAAAGAAATGGTCGAACCAGGTGCTTGCCTGTAATACCCAGGGCGTTCAGGTGGTCAGTCATCAATCACGTACACGAGGCTGTAATGCATCTGGGCTGGGAAAAGTTATTAGATAAGCTGTATACTCAGTATTGGTTTGAGAATATGTCAAAGTTTGTGCGAAAGTTTGTGAAAAATTGCATCACATGCAAATTGACGAAACCTGCCACAGGCAAAGCACAAATAGAATTTCATTCCATACCGAAGATCATACGAGCATACGATACATATTGATATTAGCGGAAAACTGAGTGGTAAGAGTGACCGTAAGGAATACGTGATAGTGCAGATCGATGCTTTCACTAAATTCGTGTATCTTCATCACACTCAGTCTTGATACTGATAGTTGCATAGAGGCAGTAAAATCTGCCTTATCTTTATTCGATGTTCCCAATAGTATAATTGCTGATCAGGGTCGTAGGCTTACAAGTAATGACTTCCGACAGTTTTGCTCTTTGCAAAATATTGATTTTCATTTGATAGCAACTATCGCTAGTCGCGCGAACGGTCAGGTAGAGCGCGTTATGGGTACCATGAAAGCAATGTTGACGGCTGTAGAGACAAGTAAACGTTTGTAAGGGAGCTAAGATGTAGTCCCTTACAACACAAGGGCGGGACAGGAGACGGCGGACGACGGACATCGGAAAGGTATACGCTAATTGCAGAATGGAGCGACTGCAATGTTAACTAATTTTAAGAATGAAGTATTATTGAAGTTTTAGCATAGGGTAAATAGTAATTCGACCATAATTATACGGCATGGAGCCAATTTCCATAGGGAGGTCATTGTAAGGAGAGGGGGGGCCAGCAACACCGAGTGTCACAGCAACCAGGTCGCCGTCACGGATCAGTGGGCGCGAAAAGGGAACGCCAAGCGACGAGAGCACGGAGCGAGCGATGGAAAACGGATCTATGAGCGCGAGGAGGGAGTGCCGAGAGCACGGAGCGAGCGATGGAAAACGGATCTATGAGCGCGAGGAGAGAGTGCCGAGCGACGAGAGCATAGAACGAGCGGGGGAGCACGGAGGAACGAGCGCGAGGAAAGAGGATCAAGCGAAGAGAACTTGGAACGAGCGGTGGAGCACGGAGGAATGAGCAAAGGGAGAGAGGCTTGAGGAGAGAGCAAAAAAAAGACCAGGAAAAACGAGGGGAAGATCGCGGGACATGAGACGGAAGTGTCGTGCGCGCGGGAGCCGGGATTTTTCTGGAGAGATTGAAAGTGCACAAGAAAAGGAGATAAAAAAAGGCAAGAAAACAGTGGCAGACGAGTAAGGACTGTGACTAAGATGACTGGAGGATCAAAGCGAGGGAAGAACGGAGAGAATGGGGGTAAGCTGGCCTCCTCAAAATAAAGAGAAGAATAAAAAGGGCGAGTTTTAGCGGTGCCTAGGTAGGGAAGATAGGGCCAGAGTTCAATGAACCTAATAAATACGACACATATATACTACTTTGTTTTTTTTATTTGGGCGAAAGCTCCCTGTATTACATACTCCTCTTCTCACTCTAGGAGCCCCCTTCCTGAACGTGGAAGGAATGTCACGGTGCTCCTCCGCGTGTCCGCTGGGCTTCCGTGTATTCTTTCCGTCTCCCCGCTATTTCGTCCCCAGGTTTGCAGTCATCATGAGAATCTAAAGTTTTTGTGAGACCCTGGACGGACTGAGAATTACACCACGGCCGAACTACCTTTCACGTTCTTGGAAAGCTGCAGTAAAAGATGTTCAGTCGGCTTTAAATTGTACAACGAATCACCTAATTGTACTAATTGGAAAGGAGGCAAGACCTTTGGGTATGATGCCCTTAGTGGAAGAAGAAAAAGTAGATGTAGAAGATGTTAGAACTCGAGCACAACGAAACATGATAAGTAATGCTGAGTACGATAAACACAGATTTGATAGAGATAAGGCCAAAATTGTGAGATTTGGCGTAGGCGACCATGTCTTGCTCAAGTGTGAAGAACGTCACCAAACGAAGTTGGATCCTAAGTTCAAAGGACCATTTTTGGTAATTGAAGTGCTTGAAGGTGACCGTTATATGTTAAAATCTTTATCTAGTAAGATAACTTATAAGTATGCTCATGAACAGTTGCGGGCTATGCCAAGTGGGCTAGTTGCAGCTGAGGTGGATCACCTGCTCGAGGGCAAGGATGATGAAGATGTACCATGCATTCTGGCACCGGTGGGTGCGTTGAATTGAATCATACACGAAGGCTACGACCGCACCACGATGGTCAATCGATGGCACAAGTGTAGGCTAGTGAGAGTCGAACATGGCGTGCGGCGCGGTTGATGTCGCGTGGCGGTGGTCAAGAGGGTCTAAAGAGAGACAATGACGCAAAGAGTACGTGATAGCGTTGTATTGAGACAGCAAGAGCCTTAGAACGTGGTATGAATTTGATGACATGATACTGAGATTTGTAAAAGAAATATGAGAGAGTGATGGTACGATGGTACAGTGGTACTAAAGAAGAAAGAAATGTTAAAGAGCAAGATAAAAAAAAAAAAAAAAAGTAGAGCGTGTGGCTCTAGTATGATGTAAGAATAGAGATAAAGATTTGAAAATGAATTTGAGTTAAAATTATCTATTGTTAAACGAAATTGAAGAACGAATGTAAATTAAATGTTAAGTAACTTGAGCAAGGCAGGGAGCTACTAAGTATTTGGTTGCTATTATGTACGGCACGGCATACGAGGACGTGTGTCAGGAAGGCCGTGTCGGAGATCGAGAAGTAATATATTTATTATGTTGGTAAATAAGTAAGATATGTTAAATAAATGATATTCGAACGATACTAGCTATCGATATTTTGTTTAGTGTGACCCAAGGTTGCTGAGAGCATAGTCTGAGAGCGAGAGAGAGTCTCAGATTAGCATGGCCCAAGTGTTGTTGTGGCAAGAAGGGCGAAAAGGAAGAAAATAAGAAAAAGAACGAACGAGTAAAGCGACGGGAAAAAAGGACGGAAAAAGTGGGTCCGGTCAGTCGATGCGTAGAAACCAAAGAGATAACGACACTTGGGACTTGCTTTGCTTTGGCGACGAATAGACAAAATGGATAACTTAAACGAAGGGCACGATGTGCCTTTGAATAAGATCCTTACTCCGATATGTATATTAAATGTTACCTGTTTCTATTTTTGTTTACATATGTTTTTTATATCTGTCTACTCTATATTTCACATATACATACATATATACGGTTCGTGAAAGTGTGTGCGAGAGAGAGAGGGAATGAGTAAGCGCTTGGAAGGCACTGCACTGAAACTGAAACTTGATTTGTTTTTTCTGGCTATACTAGTGATCTATACGAACTGATCCAAATTTGGCAATTTAATATATACCTTTATTTTTCATGTTTCTGCGATTTTGCTTTTTTAGCATCTTAAAATTTGTGGATTCCACAGATTCGCGTTTTAGTGTGGGCGGAAGGCCAAGTGTCAAAAATTTGAAATATACATGTATTGAAGTGAAATATACTTGTATTGAAATATACTTGTATTGAAGTGATATAACAGGAGTTTGGATTGAAATTTTGGTTGTCTAGCTTTTATAGTCTCTGAGATCTAGGCGTTCATCTGGACGAACAAACAAAGCAGTCGGGGTCGCGCGTAAAAGAGAGCGAACGACCTGGTCCAGATTCGGCAATCTGATAGATATGGTTATTCTCTATGATTCTGCGTCTTTAGTTTTCTTGTATCATCAAAATTGTTCATGCCACAGACTGGATAAAATTTGGTTGCTCTAGCTTTTATAGTCTCTGACATGGCTATATCGACTCGACTATTGATACTTATCAAGAATATATATACATAATGGGGTCTGAAACGCTTACTTCTGGGCGTTGCGCACATCCACTATCACCACAAATCTAATATACCCCTATACTCTTCGAGTACCAGGTCAAAAAACTACACCATGACAAAAAAAAAACATTCTTTCAAAATTTTGAAACATCCATATCTATTAGAAAAAGGCATTTTTGGCGACAGTGGAAAAGTCGTGTCGACTACTGCTATCAGTCATAAATTTTATACTTTATGTATGTTTTTTTCTTAGAATAGATTGGTTTTGTGCTTATCCCCGTGAATGTGTATAGACTGTTGTTCTTTAAGTACAACAAAATATTCATGTTTGAACATTCTGCACAGGGCCAGAAGTGGCAGTGGTGGCAGAAGTAGTCTTGTTTTTAATTTTATTTGTACATTTTTTCTTTACCGATATTTATCTTAAAGTATATTACAATGATTAGAGGAAGTGATAATGTTTTCAGTCTTCGCGCAAACTTAGCTGTCATAAATTCTATACTTTATATCTGTTTTTAACTTAGAACAGATTGGTTTTGTGTTTATCTTTGTGACTGTGTAAAAACTCTTGTTCTTTAAGTATAATAATGTCTTTATGTTTGAACATTTGCACAACACCATGACTGAAACCTAACTGATCTGCATAGGTGTTACAGGTGCGGAGTTAAAATTTTCTCACACACTTTAAAAATAGCGGATAACTTAGATATACCTCCATAGTTCTTTGCGTCAGACTTGCTACCTTTCTTATGGAGGGAAATTATAAAGGACTCCTTCCGTATCGGGTGGAGGCATAAAGTATTTATGGACAGGGTGAATAGTTGAAGCAACGACCTACACAGATACTCGGCACAGTAACTGAATACACAGCCGGGAAGATCGGCTATTACCTGATCATTATCTGCTGATGCGTTAAGAACTGAAAAGTTTGACGGAGCCATTACACAACGAGAGAGAGAAGGAGAGCCAACTTCTAGAAATTTTTAATAGTCTTGATTTTACGTTTTTAGACTGAATAGCCCCATGGTAAACCAAAAACGGCGTTTCCTCGATCTAATAGGACAGGAAAGCGGGACAAAAGATTCAAAAATTGAGTCCAGTGCATCATAGAAAATGTATGTGCCTATCGTAACATCAGTGCGCAAATACAAAGCGGGTATAAATACCGGGTATAAAAATACTGGCATCCGAGTATGACCAGTTGAAAATACCCTGCGGTAACACTGTTAAGAAATAAAATCCGTTAAAGACTCAAATTTTGCATCAAAGCAAGCAGTAGTGTATTATTTGTAGGCGCGCTGACCCCGGATAACGACAATACACAGAATGCTCCATATTGCTTGCTTGGTTTTTATTTATTGCACTGTGTTGTTATCGTACTCACACACATTCACGCACACAACCCCAGTTTTAGCTGAATTTAATTTAAAGTCTAGAATTCGGATCGGAAAATATGTTTTCAAGCACGTTGTGTTACCATAAGAAATTATTAAAATTATAAATAGGGTTGAGTTCCTCTTCTCAACACTATTTATAATTTTAATAATTTCTTATGAGTTCTTATCTTGAGTTCCTCTTCTCAATACTATTTATAATTTAAATAATTTCGTATGGTAACACAAATACTTACAAGTGTCCACAGTTGGCACTTGCAGATCCCGCGGAGTGACCCTTTTGCGCCTCAGTCAGTAATTTTAAGCCAATAAGCCATTCCTTTTGGAGATGGCATCACTCACGACCGGAAAACCCAGCGCATCTTGCGTGCACTACGCTATCTCAGAGCCAGCAGGGGATACTCGGCTGGTCATAGGTGATTCGCTTCTTGCAGGTTTTTTTGCCACAGACCACAGAAAATTTCATAATACAAATATAAAAATTATTTTTTTTTTTTTTTAAATCAGATATCAGACCAGTGTGCCAGATAAACGCCAAACGAGGATTCAGTAAGAATAAGAGCGGTAACAGCAGCTACAATTGAGAGAGAGAAAGTGCTACTGCACAGAAAGTATCGAGCGCGAGAGAGGAAGAACAGTTATTGCTATTTTGTACATGCTTTAGATGCTAACTTTGTTTAATATAGAATATAGTAATATAATTGTATTGTACAATGATATATTTGATCACATACAAGAAAGTAGTACGCGCTAAAAAACATATATATATCTATCCTTGAATATGGATATTAATGATATATAAAAGGGTAATAAATGGGTCCATACAGATTTTAGTGTCAATCATCACTCGATTTCTGATGCGAATGTACATTCAAAGACAGAACCGGCAGGTACGTTCATATGTGTGTGTACGTGTGCAGAGCTGCCGAAATTGCCAGCAAAATATTTTTCAGAAGATTTATTGAGACAACTTTATTTGCTGAGCGTTTCTTATTGACGCGACGAACTAATACCCTATAGACAATTAATATAATTTGATGTCATATCTGAAAAATTTTTAAAATTAAAAAAATCAAATTGTTTCCCATTTTTAGCTTTGGCTGATTTTGTGCACCGAATGACAGATTTACTAGATGTTTCTTAAAATCGAAAAGACCATACATAGAATCTTAAATTATGGTAATACAGATAAATCAGAAAACCTTTTCAACTATAAAACTTTCTATGGAAGAATTGTGTATTAGCACTGTATATAATCAAATAAATAGCACTAGTAGCATTTTTTTAATTCGGTCAGAATGGTAATCTGTGACACTCCGTTAGTTGGCATTAATATCAGACAATTTAAAAAACTACATATTAGAGCGGAAATTAAAAATAACTTACAGTCACGCCTCAAAGAGTTCGTATCATCGGTTAACCTTTGCTTAAATGATTCAAGCTTTCTATTAAGTTCCATTTCCTTTCCAATTTGTTTCTTAATTGCTTCAATGCCGGCCAAATTAAGCTTTATTGACTCTCTATGTTTTCTAGGTTAAATTTTAATTTTAAACTTTTGTAATTAGATTGGTTATTTTATCCTTACCTTATATTGTCCTGAACTTGAAATAGTATTTTATCTCTCAGTTGTATTGCTATAATAACTTCGCTCCATGCTTGAGAAAGCCGTTTATGCTCATTTTGTAATACCTCTAGATCAGTATTGGCATCCGCAATACTCATATTTAAAATGCTTACTATATCCTTCATTGCTGTTTCTTCTTCACAAATTGACTGTAGCTCACTTTCTCTTTTTTTAACTTCCATATCTAACCGATAAAATAGAATGTCGGATTTTCGTTTCTCCTGAGATAGCTGTCTCTGTAATTGAGCATCTCTGCTAACAATGCGTTTTGCATTTTTCACTTCATCTTCTACATCAAAAGCCCATTTTTTAATATTACTTCCTAAACATTGCAGATCTTCCAGTTCCACCATCCTTTCATGATATAACCCTTTTTGACATCTGGTTAGTTTTTCTTTTTCTTCGTAATTTTTTTTAACAGTATTTACAGCAATTTCTTCCACTTGCCGGCTCTGTACGTGCCCATCAATTTGAGCAGATATTTCTTTGATTTGTTCTTCTTGGAAACCCATTTTATGCTGCAAATCATATAATGTCAGGCCCTGCTCTTCCCGTCGTTGCTCCTTTGCTTTAACTTGGTACTTAATTTCGGCAATTTCATTTTCTAACTTTTGCTTAGTACGTAACAGGTGATCTTTTAATGACCGTTGAAACTTGTGCAGAAGCGGATGATTCGGAGGAAGAATAGCCAATTGTTCCGGTTCAGGAGCCCGATGAGGTTCCAGTTCCGAAATATTAGCAAAGTCGCAAGAATCCAAGTTATCAGTGTCCGACATTCTTTTGAAATTATTAAGTTTTTATTCTGATAAAAATATATGCATGTGTAATATTTGAAAAAATATTTTGTCAATTACAAAATGTTTGACAAATATAACAATGAAACAAACCAACGGTTGCTATGGTTGTTAGGACCATAGGGTTGCTTATACCAACTTCGCACAGTGGGTCAAATGGCCTACCTCGCAGTAATTGTATGTTTCCGAATTGCTGGATACGGGCCTTAAACTGAAATTGTTAAAATAAACAGTTTTCGATTTAGTTAAAAGAACGTACGCAATTTTGAAAATTTAAAACTGCTTTAGGATCTGAATCCGACCAGAATCTGATATTAAACAATATATTTTATATTTCGTTTTTAGAGTAGGCATTAGAAATAATTTCAAGCCTAATTTTTTTTTCAAATTTTTAAAACAAAAAATTTAATTGTAAAATAAATAGCAAATTGAGAAAAATTGTATAAAAAATTCAATGATTTATGTTATATAGGTACGCTATTAATTTATGAAAGCGAGATAGGCCGTTTGACCCACTGTGCGAAGTTGGTATAAGCAACCCTATGGTCCTAACAACCATAGCAACCGTTGGTTTGTTTCATTGTTATATTTGTCAAACATTTTGTAATTGACAAAATATAATTTCAAATATTACACATGCATATATTTTTATCAGAATAAAAACTTAATAATTTCAAAAGAATGTCGGACACTGATAACTTGGATTCTTGCGACTTTGCTAATATTTCGGAACTGGAACCTCATCGGGCTCCTGAACCGGAACAATTGGCTATTCTTCCTCCGAATCATCCGCTTCTGCACAAGTTTCAACGGTCATTAAAAGATCACCTGTTACGTACTAAGCAAAAGTTAGAAAATGAAATTGCCGAAATTAAGTACCAAGTTAAAGCAAAGGAGCAACGACGGGAAGAGCAGGGCCTGACATTATATGATTTGCAGCATAAAATGGGTTTCCAAGAAGAACAAATCAAAGAAATATCTGCTCAAATTGATGGGCACGTACAGAGCCGGCAAGTGGAAGAAATTGCTGTAAATACTGTTAAAAAAAATTACGAAGAAAAAGAAAAACTAACCAGATGTCAAAAAGGGTTATATCATGAAAGGATGGTGGAACTGGAAGATCTGCAATGTTTAGGAAGTAATATTAAAAAATGGGCTTTTGATGTAGAAGATGAAGTGAAAAATGCAAAACGCATTGTTAGCAGAGATGCTCAATTACAGAGACAGCTATCTCAGGAGAAACGAAAATCCGACATTCTATTTTATCGGTTAGATATGGAAGTTAAAAAAAGAGAAAGTGAGCTACAGTCAATTTGTGAAGAAGAAACAGCAATGAAGGATATAGTAAGCATTTTAAATATGAGTATTGCGGATGCCAATACTGATCTAGAGGTATTACAAAATGAGCATAAACGGCTTTCTAAAGCATGGAGCGAAGTTATTATAGCAATACAACTGAGAGATAAAATACTATTTCAAGTTCAGGACAATATAAGGTAAGGATAAAATAACCAATCTAATTACAAAAGTTTAAAATTAAAATTTAACCTAGAAAACATAGAGAGTCAATAAAGCTTAATTTGGCCGGCATTGCAGCAATTAAGAAACAAATTGGAAAGGAAATGGAACTTAATAGAAAGCTTGAATCATTTAAGCAAAGGTTAACCGATGATACGAACTCTTTGAGGCGTGACTGTAAGTTATTTTTAATTTCCGCTCTAATATGTAGTTTTTTAAATTGTCTGATATTAATGCCAACTAACGGAGTGTCACAGATTACCATTCTGACCGAATTAAAAAAATGCTACTAGTGCTATTTATTTGATTATATACAGTGCTAATACACAATTCTTCCATAGAAAGTTTTATAGTTGAAAAGGTTTTCTGATTTATCTGTATTACCATAATTTAAGATTCTATGTATGTTCTTTTCGATTTTAAGAAACATCTAGTAAATCTGTCATTCGGTGCACAAAATCAACCAAAGCTAAAAATGGGAAACAATTTGATTTTTTTAATTTTAAAAATTTTTCAGATATGACATCAAATTATATTAATTGTCTACAGGGTATTAGTTCGTCGCGTCAATAAGAAACGCTCAGCAAATAAAGTTGTCTCAATAAATCTTCTGAAAAATATTTTGCTGGCAATTTCGGCAGCTCTGCACACGTACACACACATATGAACGTACCTGCCGGTTCTGTCTTTGAATGTACATTCGCATCAGAAATCGAGTGATGATTGACACTAAAATCTGTATGGACCCATTTATTACCCTTTTATATATCATTAATATCCATATTCAAGGATAGATATATATTTGTTTTTTAGCGCGTACTACTTTCTTGTATGTGATCAAATATATCATTGTACAATACAATTATATTACTATATTCTATATTAAACAAAGTTAGCATCTAAAGCATGTACAAAATAGCAATAACTGTTCTTCCTCTCTCGCGCTCGATACTTTCTGTGCAGTAGCGCTTTCTCTCTCTCAATTGTAGCTGCTGTAACCGCTCTTATTCTTACTGAATCATCGTTTGGCGTTGGTCTGGTCTGGTCTGGCACACTGGTCTGATATCTGATTTAAAAGAAAAAAAATAATTTTTATATTTGTATTATGAAATTTTCTGTGGTCTGTGGGTTTTCCGGTCGTGAGTGATGCCATCTCCAAAAGGAATGGCTTGCATTATAGTTGTGGGGCATGCCGTCTGGTTTAGAGAGAAATGGTAGTAAATGTCTTTCTGCTCCACAACTTCAGCAATAGCGACAACAAGGGCGGCAAGCCTTGAGCTAAAAGGATCATACATAAGGCTGATTTCGTCCCATATGGCTAATAAGGAAAGCGATGCGGGGAGCTCGGACACAAATGTAAGGGGTGAGTCACTTTTCAGCTTCATCCTAAATTCTAATCTTCTTATCTGCAATAGGAGCAATGATCGTACGCTTATAATTAAGAATAGACAAGAGGTAATTGATCTAACTTTAGTGTCTCAAAAACGGTCAGACATAGTAAAGATCTGGAAAGTGCGGACCATTCCTTTTCAGACCACAGGTACATTAAGACTATATTATCTCTCGAGAGCCCGAAACCCACTGTCTTCGTTAACCCTAGAAAAGCCAACTGGGAAAAATGTCACAGAAATGGAAGGACTACTTCCCTCCAAGGCGCCAATATGCCTGAACACAGAGGACGACCTAAATCGTCTAGTGGACAGGTTCACAAAAGCATGCAACACGGCTTTGACAGCAGCATGCCCACTAAACCAACACAAGGGGAAAAAGAAACCCCCTGGTGGTCTTCAACAGGGCCAAAAGCGCTAACGAGAAAGAACACTGGGCAGATTTCAAAAATAGTCTGGACCTATACAAAAAATAAATTAGACAGGCAAAAAGGGCCTTATGGCAACAATTTGGTTCTGAAATCGGGGAAACGTCGGAGGCTGCAAGACTACGCAAGATCCTCTCCTAAACGGCTCCCTCGGTGGGATACCTAAAGTGAAGTGATGGTACGTGGACTAACTCCAGTGAGGAGTCCGTACTGACTCACTTCCCTAGTGAAGGTTCGGTCACCTCGATGGAGGATATACTCACAAAACGGATCATCAACTGGGCAATAAACAGTTTCGATCCGTTCAAATCCCCTGGTCCGGACCAGGTCATTCCGGCCAAACTACAAAAGGGCGGAGACACGTCCATCAACTGGCTGCAATGTGTCTTTAGGAAGATACAAGTAGTGGGGAAAATACCTCAAAATACCGCTTGGCTTAAGGCAAGAATAGTCTTTATCCCCAAAGCAGGTAAAGCATCGCACTCAACTCCAAAAGACCTTAGACCAATCAGTCTATCATCCTTCCTTCTCAAAACTTTTGAGAGACTCGGAGGGTTTCAATTGAGAACAGCTATAAGTTCTCAATTGTTGTCAAGATCACAACATGCCTACCGGAAAGGAAAATCCACGGAAATGGCACTTCACGAAGTAATCTCGGGGATAGAGAAATCACTATACCTCAAAGAATACTCTCTAATAGCTTTTCTAGATATCGAGGGAGCTTTAAACAACGTTGTACCGGGGCTTTGTGAAGTCGTGGCATACGCGGACGACGTTACAATTATCTTCTCGGAAAAATATCCTTAAACACTCTGCGACTTAATGACCGCCAAGCTCGCGAGATTGTCGAGATGGACAGAATCGCGAGGTCTTGGAGTTAGTCCCTCAAAGACGGAACTTGTTCTATTCACAAATAAATACAATATTCCATCTCTAAAGCTTCCCATATTAAATGGATGCAGGCTCTCCCTTAGTGACAGTGCCAGTTACTTAGGGTTGGTAATTGACAAGAAGCTAAATTGGAACCTGAACATCAAAGACAGAGTGAAGAAGGCCACGATAGCCCTCTACACTTGCAAAAAAGCTATTGGCTTAAAATGGGGCATGAACCCAAGTGTAGTCCAATGGATATATCTAGCAATAGTTAGACCAATAATACTCTATGGAGTTAAAATATGGTGGCCGGCCTTATCAAAAAGGACGATCACCAGACAACTCAACAAAGTTCAGCGGACAGCCGCCCTTATCATCAGCGGAGCTCTTCGCAACACTCGAAATGATGCGCTTGAAGCCGTTCTATGCCTCCATAGCCTTGCCCTTGCAGGAAAAGAAAGGGCAGAGATGGCAGCAATACGTCTGAGAGACTCCGACCAATGGGCAGCACAGCACACAGGTCACTCCTCAATATTAAAAAGCAGCTCCGTCCCCATTAAAACGGACTACTTTGTCCCAAGGCAATACACAGACACCCTGTCGATGCAATTATCCCTCACAGAGACGAGTGCAATGAGGGACCCCCAGGCCCAGAAGGGGCCTTAAACATCTTCACAGATGGGTCAAAGCTGAACAACAGGATCGGAGGAGGAATATACTCCGAACAGCTAAACATTAGCTCTCCTTTAGACACCCTGATCACCCTGACGTTGTCAAATAACTCGGCAACCATAGATAGGAAGCGCACCTCTGAGCTATGCAGGCTCGGCAGACGAAGGTGCAGTGCAGTCATACGCTCCCTAACGGGACATAGGTAACCACGCTAATAGACTGGGCGCCCCATACAATGATTTTTGCCGAAACTGTAGAGACGAGGAAGAGGAGGAAACGGTGGAACACTTGTTCTGCTCATGCCCAACTCTCAGCAGAAGAGGGCTACAGCACTTGGGCTCGCCCCTGATAGCAGACATTTCGGTAATGTCCACCATATGTCCCAGAAAGATAGCTAACTTCATAATAGCTGTAGGCTGGGATAACTGTTGACATTTAGGTCCCACCACGCGAGAATGGGGGAGATTCCCTGCGGTATTACAACGGGCCGGAAACGGCCTAAGTGTGCTGGGCTCCCAGTGATCCTGGCAGCCACTATCACCTTACCTAACCTATAAGCATGCGGACAGTCTACGCTTACTATTAACGAAGCTGTAAAACTGTTGAGGGTCATGAGAAAAACGTATCCTGTATAGAGATAGGTAGTTCCGATAGCACTGAGCGTTAAGAACTGACAAGTTTGACCGAGCGATAACATAGCAAGGGATAGAAGAAGTAGGAAGTCCATTGCATCACAGAAAAAGTTTTTGCGTATCGTAACATCAGTGTAAATATATAAGGCAGACCAATCAAAATCCGTAATGAATTTATTTAGATTCGTAAACACGGCTTTTTGGAAGCAGCGGACACAATGAGGTAGTCTACACGACTGATCCAATACAGTTGGTTCTATATCGAGCGACACTTCGAAAGTAGGATGGTAGGCATCTTCAGGTTTAGTGAGCGGAGGGACTCGAGTTAGCAACGGATCCGTTACAAAGATCAGATCAAACAGTCGACCCAAGAAGTTTTTAACATGTTTAACTTAAGACATAGAAAGGTCATAGAAGCCGTCAATAAAGTCGTTTCACGACAAGTTATTAGACTCGTTTTTCGATGACCAAACAGTTCCAGGCAAGTTGAAGTCACCAAGACCTATCATATGATCTTTATCTGATAGCGAGGAAGAAACCGCGCTTAAAGCGAAAAAGTGTTGCTCGTAGACTCCGATATCTGAAGAAGGTGGAATATACGAGCAGGTAATGAAGATAGAAAAAGCGTGAAGTATCTTTTTTATAGACAGAAGTTCCGAAGTGAAGTTTGAATCCACTGAAGTCACAACCCCTACTGCACGTCGAAGCGATCGGTCATTTCTAAAAGTTCCAAAAAACTTCGAAACTAAGAATGTCCGGCTTGAACCAGGTCTCGGTAAACACAATAACATGGGATGCAAATGCGACACTATCCTATCAGTGACAGTTAACAAATTTGCGGACAGTATACACACGGACACTACAGACAATTCTGTATCATCACCAGTAACTGTTGTTGCCTTCGGAGTAGCGAACGAAATCAACTGCTGCACTTTCGGAGTGGTCGGAGTCAGCTTATCAGCATCGGTTAGCCGAGGGACAGTTGGCACTTGCAGATCACGCGCAGTGACACTTTCGCGCCTGGGAGCCTCATTCAGCAGTTGGAAGCTTCTAAATTAAGACCCCATGGCCAGAAGCCGATCGTATTTCTGTTTAAAGTTTAGAAATAGCATTACTTACGAGGCCTGTAAACCCAGCGAATTTTGGGTGCACTAGGCTTTCGCAGAGCCAGCTAGGGTTACTCGGCTGATCATGAGTGATATTTTTCTTGCAGGTTTTTTTGGCACAGACAACAGAGTATTCCATTATGAGTAAAAAATAAGGTATATCTAATCAAAAAATATTAAAACAAATAGATATCAGACTAGTGTACCAGATAAACGCTAAAAGAGGAATCAATTAGTTCTCAGTGGAAAGCGGTTACAGCAGCTGCAATTGAGAGAAAGCGCTACTGCACAGAATGTATCCACAGGGAGAGAAAAAGAACAGTTAGATATCTTGGGGTAATAGGGAGAGAGTTATAACACAACAAATTGATATCGATATATCATTTGAGACGATCATGCTCTATTGTCCTCTTACTTAAAAAATCTTCAATCTGTTGTTTAAGGCAAGTGATTGTGTTTTTCACTTATTTCTGGTGTTCCTAACCGAACGTGCAACCTGCAAGTGCATACGCATCAAGCTTATTTTTGTGTATTTTTTTCAAATTTTCAATCCTATTGTGCATTCCTAACTTCTCTGCACATTCTTAATCGCAGCCGTTTTGTTGTAGCCAACTCTTGGGCGGTGCGCTTGCTCTCTCTGAACCGCTCTCTGTTTTTATCCAACCTTAGCTTATCTGTTTTCATTCCAACACATACGCACCGCGCTAGTCGCCGCTGTGTTTTCTCTCTGTGTTTCTATCGTCTCTATGTGTCTCTCCGTTCACTTGCTGTTATTTTGACTGTTTTGTTTGTGCTTGCGCGCGCTATTGTATATATTTATATACACCTTTTACCTTTCTTTTTTCATTTTTTTCATATATATTGTTTTTAGCATCAAACAATGAACTCCGGTTGCGCTTAACACTGTGACGGTCACCGTTCGGTAGCTACACGTCAAACATTTATATTCTGCTGGTTGTGTGACACCACGGCTCACCCCAGCTGCGCGGGATTTAGTCATATCGGTGGTCGCGTTGTCGATCTGATTAAGACCCGCTGCGGTCTCAACTGGACTTGTTGGGATTACAGAGCAGTTGAGGCCTAATGCGAACCTTTATGAGACAGACTCAACGAATTCGCTGCTGTTACTCGGAATTCCAAAAATTACAGGATAAGTTTATATCTATGGAAACCCATTTTAAGAATCTTAAAATTATAAATGAGTCTCCAAAGAGAAGAAAGGTTACTCCTAGTCTGCCCAGTGTTCACAATTCTAATTCTCTTGCAATTAACAGTTCGCCAGCCTAGTAGCTATTATATAGGCAATCAACTATAGGACAGTGATAGGTATACAAAAAACAAACAGAAAGTGGAAAAGGATTCAACGACATTGAGTTCCTTTTACAAGAAATACATTAAAAAACGACTTCTAAACTATTACCAAAAAAAGGACCTGTAAACTATTACCAAAAAAAGGACCTGTAAACTATTACCAAAAAAACTACCTGTAAACTATTACCAAAAAAACTACCTGTAAACTATTACCAGATTCATTTCAAAGGGATGAAACACCTGTTTGAGGGTTGTTTGAATCGTTACATGAACCCAATCTAGAAAACCGGTCCATAGAAAACCGGTCCATCGTAAATATGAGGGAGGAGCAAGAGAGAGAGAGTATAAGTGAGAGGATCTAGATCTATTTTTAGACGAGGATCGAGATCTATTTTTAGACACGAGTGAAAGTTGTCTTGGATTAAAGTTAGTTCACATTTTCGCCGATAGGGGTCCCGGCATAACGGCGAAAGTGGTGCCATCCGGTAATGAGTGGCGGACCTAACATAGAGGGGGGCTGTCGACTTTTGACATGAAAATTCTACATTCTACATCCTACATTCTAACATGATCATGTTAAGTGAGGGGAATAATGTTACTAACTTGATCATGTTAAAATACCCAAAGGATATATTTTAATTTTAACAGGATCATGTTAAAATACCTATAGGATAATTTTATTTACATTGTATTATGAAAATAAATGTTTTAAGAAGAAAGTATTTATGGGTACAATGTTTTCAGATGTCCGTAAAGAGATTTGAGCAGACATTAAGAGTGAAACATATACAGACAGGATGATCAAATAGTAAAAGACGCCGGGACCCTATATCATTACTACTTGGGTGGCGCCCCCTATCGGCGAAAATGTGAACTAACTTTAATCCAAGACAACTTTCACTCGTGTCTAAAAATAGATCTCGATCCTCGTCTAAAAATAGATCTAGATCCTCTCACTTATACTCTCTCTCTTGCTCCTCGCTCATATTTACGATGGACCGGTTTTCAATGGACCGGTTTTCTAGATTGGGTTCATGTAACGATTCAAACAACCCTCAAACAGGTGTTTCATCCCTTTGAAATGAATCTGGTAATAGTTTCCAGGTAGTTTTTTGGTAATAGTTTACAGGTAGTTTTTTTGGTAATAGTTTACAGGTCCTTTTTTTGGTAATAGTTTAGAAGTCGTTTTTTAATGTATTTCTTGTAAAAGGAACTCAATGTCGTTGAATCCTTTTTCACTTCCTGTTTGTTTTTTGTATACCTATCACTGTCCTATAGTTGATTGCCTATATAATAGCTACTTACAGCTATAAGCTATAATAAAATCTAGTGAGCTGTGAACAAAGATGGACGACCTTGAGGTTATTTTTGTAAATTCTCAACCGGAATCACCCATAAATCTTGAGTCTCAGTCAGACTCCGTGGACCTCTCCTTAATTTTCGGGATTAGGACTCAAAACTCTTTGGAGAGACAGCTCGAGAATTTAAATGCTATGTATGATATACAATGGGATGATGATGATTCCTTAATTTCAATGTCGAATCCTCATTCATCATACGTTTTCCCGGATGATGACGACATTTTTGATTTGGTTGATGAAAGGCCTCGCTTCCAGGAACTACTTCGGGATGAAGATGACGATGAATTAATAGCTGCGGTGGAAAGAGCTGAGGCTGAATTTTAATATTACGATTCTAGTTATAATACAAATATTTTATGTATTTTTCTAAAAATAATAAATAAAATACTACATTTATCCAATATATATTTTCAATGGTTTCTTTTTTACTTTTGATTGGTTGGATTACACAATAAGAATAAGTGGATTTCAGGTAGAATACAGGTACAGGTGTATTTATTGGTTCAATTTCATATTCTATTAACCCCTAGTTTTTGTAGGAATCGATGAAACAGGTTTTTTGTATACAAAATACCAGGTAGGAGTTTTGTTGATAAATAGAGTGTCATTTAGCAAAAAACCCTTCCTATAGTGAAAGTGAATAGAGATTAAAAAAACAACCTTAAAACTAACGAGAGGGAACGTTGTGAGCCGCGGCAATGGCCGCGGCTCTACTTTATACCCGGTACTCAGTCAGTATTTACGTATTTATGTATACATATGAGCTTACGATTTATTTAATTAATTATATGTTCACAAAAGAGACGAATTAAATTTTGGCCAAAATGGAAAATTTCAAAAAATTAAGTCGAACCCTATGCTGTATTTTTATATTTTAGAAGTTATCAGTTTCCATTTTTATTTACATATAATTTTTACGTCGGCTGCTACATTTTTACATACTCATGTAAAACTACATACAAGAGACATGGAAGTGTGTGCGAGAGAGAGAGGGAATCGCTTGGCTGCCGTTTGGTAGCCACTGAAATTTAATTTGTTCCTTCTGGCTATATCTGGTCTAATGAGCGCGTGAGGTGGCTCAGAGGGGGCCTAGCTGAGGCCACCGGACGGGTCGCAGGTTGCGGATAGCGAAAGGCCTACCTCCTAAAAGAGGTAGGTCAGCTGTGAATAATCGATCATCTCAGATGACCGGAAATAAGCAGTCCCGGACAGCCAGCGGGTGTTCGCGAAGCAGCAACACTGACGATGCGCTTGTGGTGCCGCCTCGAATAAGTAGCTGACACACTCCTACTCCCTACACATTACCCACCCACATCCCATCCTCCACACTCACCTCACACCGGGCCGGGCTAAGGTGTCATTCGACCCGTGCCGAGAGTCAGCCTGGCTGGGGGCCCGGTTCAAAAACTAGCCCAGTCTCGAACGGAGAGCTCAGGGACTTGGCAGCCCCCTGTTCTAATGATGCCTTACCCGGGCAACGTGGATCTCTGCCCGGGCTGACCGTTCCCTTTCTCTGCATCTCGTGGGATGTAATATGCATAAAATAACAAATAAAAAAACAAAAACCAACAAAAAAAACCAACAAGAGCCTGACACTCCCCAAACGTCAAACGGGAGCAATCCCCCGCATGGGAAGGCAGCGGACCAAAGGCCTGGCCTGACCAGCTCAAAAGCAGGACAGACCTGCAAGGCGGAAAGCGCTGGGGTGAATCCCAGTGGGTCTCATCCCGAACACGGGGTGGGGGGCGGGACATCTCCCAACACGGATACCTCGGAAAGGCGGCTAAGCAACACTGCGGCTGCCCAACCATCTGGTAAAGTGGAGGGGGATGATCTGCCTTCAACCAGTGCTCAGGCCACACCTATGCCGAAAGGAGAAGTGCAGGGCACATACTCCGTCGGCAAAATGCCAGTAAAGAAGCCAGTCCATCAGCTGACTGGCTAAAGAAGGTGGAGTGGGCCACAACGGTGCTCCCACACTTCACTATGGTCTCACAACCCAAGAGACAACGGTCGCAGGAAACACCCGGTCCGGCCGCGAAAAGGTCGAGGGTGGCGCCAAATATCTCCTTCGCGCAGATTGCTAAGGAGAGGACACTGATTGGTGTCCTCGACAAAGGCAGCGCGGAGGGCAAGATCCCAAGGAGCCAATGGAAGTGGGTGGAAGCGGCACTGGCCGACCGCTGCTTCGAGTTGCTTGAGACGGACCCAGGGCCACCGCCAGTCTGTAAAGACATGGGATGGTTCCAGGGGAGCATCAAGGTCATAGCCTGCGACGACGAGCGCTCCGTGAAGCTGTACAAGGCTGCGGTAGCGCAGATCGGAGAGGTCTACGCTGGGGCGAAGTTAGTCGCTGTAGATTGGAGCGAGGTGCCCAGCAGGCCGAGGGCAAGAATTTGGGTGCCGGCTACCATTAAGGAGCCTGAGCGCATCCTAAAAATGTTGCAGAGATGCAACCCAGCAATGCCAACCCAAGATTGGAGGGTGGTCAAGGTTGAGGAAACGAAGGGGCCGACGAACCAGGCCATCATCATCCTCAACAAGGAGTCGCTGGCCCCCATAGAGGCAGCAAAGGGAGAGCTGAATTTCGGCTTCAGCTCGGTCGCCGTAAAGGTGTACAAGTCGGACGCTGCCTCGGCCGAGGCTCGTCCTGTCGACAACCCAGTCGCGCAGGATGTTGCCTCGGAGATTGAGGCACCCGACAACGAGCTGGAGCCGACTAAAGAAGGCTACTCCTTAGACGCAGAGCTAATGCGTGACTTCGAGGCAATGTGTCGAGACGAAGTATCCGACGACTCAGATGCCGACACTACAGTGGTGGAGATTCTCGAGGATGTCTCTGAGGCTCCTGCAAATAAATCTCCATCACTGTAAAGCAGCATCCGCTGCCCTCATACTCCGCTTGGATGCAAGCGGAGCCGACGTCGTGCTAATCCAGGAGCCTTGGATAGTCGGAGCCAAGGTCTGTGGGTTGGCGACGAGAGAGTACAAGCTCATTGTACCCCAAACCGTAGGTAAAACTCGTACCTGCATTCTTGCAAGAAAGCACCTTAATATCTTTCTGCTACACAACTACAGCAATGGCGACAATACAGCGGTAAGTCTAGAGCTAAAGCGGACACATCTGAGGCTGATGTCGTCCTACATGGCCCATGAGGAAAGCGATCCTCCCAACGACCTTGTCTGTAAGCTGGCCAGCAACAGTGAAAGGTCCAACATAAGCCTACTAATAGGCTGCGACGCCAATGCTCACCATACTCAATGGGGGAGCACGGACACAAATGTATGGGGTGAGTCACTTTTTAACCTTATCCTTAACTCGAACTTAACAATATGTAACAGGGGTAACGAACCCACTTTTATTATAAAAACCGACAGGAGGTTATTGACCTCACACTAGTATCTCAGAATCTGTTAGATAAGGTCAAAGGATGGAGAGTCCTAGAAGACCATTCCTTCTCTGACCACAGGTACATCGAGACGATTTTATCTCTCGAGAGCCCCAAACCCACCGACTACATTAACCCACGGAAAACCGACTGGGTGAAATATAGCTCGGTATTGGAGGACCTACTCCCCAATAAAGCACCAATCAGCCCAAACACTAAGGACGAGTTAGATCGAACAGTGAACAGGTTCACGGAAGCATGCAACAAGGCCTTCACGGCGGCTTGCCTACCACACAAGAAAAGGGGTAAACAGAAACCCCTGGTGGTCGAAACAAATCGACATCCTAAGAAAGAGCTGCAGGACTCTCTTTAACAGAGCCAAAAGCGCTAACGAGGAGAAATATTGGGTAGACTACAAAGTCAGTCTTGCCCAGTACAAAAAAGAAACACGAAGAGCAAAAAGGGCCTCTTGGCAAAAATTCTGCTCGGTGATAGAGGAGACGTCGGAAGCCGCAAGGCTACGCAAGCTCCTCTCAAAAACCACCCCCTCGGCAGGGTACCTTAAAAGGAATAACGGTACGCTTGAGACCCACTTCCCTGGGTGTACAACCATCGACCCGGCGGCGCATATTCGCAGGGGAGGACAAATAGCCTCGATGGACCACATCCTTACCAAACGGAACATAAGCTGGGCGGTAAACAGCTTTAATCCGTTCAAATCGCCAGGTCCGGACAATGTCTTTCCGGCCCAATTGCAAAAGGCCGGAGACTCGGCTATAAACTGGCTACAAAATATCTTCAGGAAGATACTAGCGGTGGGGACCATTCCACAAGAATGGCTCAAGGCGAGAATAGTCTTTATCCCCAAAGCGGGAAAGCCCTCGCACTCAACTCCGAAGGACTATAGACCAATCAGCCTATCGTCCTTTCTCCTCAAAACATTCGAGAGACTGGTCGGACTACATCTGAGAACGATTATTAGCCCTCAAATGTTGTCAGGAGCACAACACGCCTACCGGAAAGGAAGATCCACGGAAACGGCGCTCCATGAAGTAGTCTCATATATAGAGAAATCCCTACACCTTAAGGAATACTCTCTTATAGCCTTTCTCGATATCGAGGGAGCCTTTAACAACGTCGTCCCAGGAGCCATTACGGAAGCTCTGACTGACCTGGGAGTGGACGATCACTTGGTGATGCTTATCGATCAATTGCTCACATGCAGGACGGTAACATCATCGATGGGTTCGTCCACTCAATCAAGGTATGTCAACAGAGGCACTCCGCAAGGTGGTGTCCTGTCACCCCTTTTATGGAACATAGCAGTCAATAAGATTCTATGTGATCTGGAGGGGGGGGGCTGTAAAGTAGTGGCATACGCGGATGACGTTGCAATTGGATTCTCGGGAAAATATCCTCAAACACTCTGTGACCTAATGAGCACAAAGCTCGCGGGACTGTCAGAATGGACAAAATCGCGAGGACTGGGAGTAAATCCCTCAAAAACGGAGCTCGTGCTATTCACAAACAAGTACAAGGTTCCGCCCCTTAACCCTCCTTTACTAAATGAATGTAGGCTTTCCTTCAGCGACAGCGCTAGTTACCTAGGGTTGGTAATTGACAAGAAGCTTAACTGGAACCTGAACGTCAAAGACAGGGTGAAAAAGGCTACAATAGCCCTATACTCTTGCAAAAAAGCTATTGGCCTGAATTGGGGCATGAACCCAAACGTAGTCCAATGGATATATCTAGCAATAGTTAGACCAATTCTACTCTACGGAGTCACAGTTTGGTGGCCGGCCCTATCAAAAGGATCGATAGCCAGACAACTTGGTAAGGTTCAGCGAACCGCAGCATTATGCATCATTGGAGCACTACGCACCACCCCGAACGACGCACTTAATGCCATCCTAAGTCTCCAGAGCATCGAGCTTGCGGGGAAAGAGAGGGCAGAAATTGCAGCGATACGTCTGAGAGACTCCGGACAATGGACGTCACATCTCAGGGGTCACGCATCAATACTTAACAGCAGAACCGCCCCTACGAGGACGGACTACTGCGTCCCAAGAGAACACACTATCACTCCCTTCAGTGTGATTATCCCTAGCAGAGACGAGTGGCTTGGGGAACCACCAGGCCAGGACTTGGCCATAAGCATCTTCACAGACGGCTCGAAGCTGGATAACAGAGTT
Organism: Drosophila azteca; assembly: GCA_005876895.1. Lineage (NCBI taxonomy): Eukaryota > Metazoa > Arthropoda > Insecta > Diptera > Drosophilidae > Drosophila > Drosophila azteca. Next base: position 15,897,516 of record VCKU01000003.1, on the reverse strand, counting down.
GGAGGAGGAATCTACTCCGAACAGCTCGAAATTAGGCACTCCTTCAGGCTACCAGATCATTGCAGTGTGTTCCAAGCGGAAGTCATTGCGATCATGGAGGCGCTGAAGCTCCTTCAAACAGCCGCAAAAGCTTCATTATCAACAACAACTGTAAACATTTACAGCGATAGCCAAGCTGCGATCAAATCACTACACGCGATTTCTTCGAACTCGGCCACAGTGACAAATTGCCGCAAATCTCTTCACGAGATGGCTCAACAATTTGACATTAGCCTGATATGGGTTCCTGGTCACCGGGACATCGAAGGCAACTGCAAGGCAGACGAGCTGGCCAGATCCGGCACTACAATACCCCTTCTCCAAGATAAGGAGGATATTTGCATGCCAATGGCCACCTGTAAGCTTATTATAAAAGAGATATACATGCGACGGGCAGACAATGCGTGGCGCTCAGCACCATTATGTCGCATTACCCGGCAAACATGGCCGATCATTGACAGGAAGCGCACACTAGAGCTTTGTAAGCTCGACAGGAAAAGGTGCAGCGTAGTCATCCGTTCCCTCACGGGGCACTGGCTAATAGGCTCCCACGCTAATAGACTGGGAGCCCCATATAATGATTTTTGCCGAAGCTGTAGAGATGAGGAGGAGGAGGAAACAGTGGAACACCTGTTCTGCTCCTGTCCGGCTCTCAGCAGGAGAAGGCTACAATACCTGGGCTTGCCCTATGTCTCAGACATTTCAGAAATATCCAAAATCTGTCCCAGGAAAATTGCAAACTTCATAAGAGCATCAGGCTGGGACAACTGCTGACATGTTCGGTTCTCACGAGGTGGGGAAAACAGGGGAGCACCTCCTGCGGTATCACAACGGGCCGACACTGGTCCAAGTGCGACGGGCTCCTGTGGAGCCTGACAGCCGCCTTAACCTAACCTAACCTTCTGGCTATAATAATGATCCGATATGATCCAGATTCGGCAATCTGATAGATACGGATATTTTCCATAATTCTGCGTTTTTTGTTTTCTCTTATCTTAAAAATGATGGATTCCACAGATTTTCGTCCTTTGTGGGGGCGGAAGGGGGCGTGGCAAAATTTTGGCAAAATACACTTGTATTGAAGTGATATCACAGGAGATTGGATAGAAAGTTTGGTTGCTCTAGCTCTCATAGTCTCTGAGATCTAGGCGCTCATTTCGACGAATAGGCAAAGCCGACAGGGTCGCGTGTGAGAGAGAGCGAGAGGGAACGATGACTTTCGAAATGGTTTTCTTCATTGTGGCTACATTAATGATCTGATCTGATCCAGATTCAACACTCTGATAGATATGATCATTCTCTATGATTCTGCGTTTTTAGTTTTCTCGTATCCTTAATATTGTGCATGCCACAGATTTTCGTTCTTTGTGTGGGCGGAAGTGGGCGGGGCGAAATTTTGAAAGACATTCGGAGTAGTGTGATAACACAGAAGATTGGATACAAAATTTGGTTACTCTAGCTTTAACAGTCTCTGAGATATAGGCGCAAATGAAGACGGACGGACGGACAGACGGACAGACGGACGGACAGACAGACATGGCTATATCGACTCGGCTATTGATGCTGATCAAGAATATATATACTTTATGGGGTCGGAAACGCTTCCTTCTGTGCGTTACACACAACCGTTATCGGCACAAATCTAATATACCCCTATACTCTTCGAGTACCGGGTATAAAAATGGCATCTAGCGTGTTGTGTGACCTGTGTAACAAGTTAGTAAATGTAAAGGAGTTTGAATTCCATTATGAGAGATGCTCGAGCACTCCAAATTCTATAGTGTGTGACCTGTGTTCTAAGTCCGTCGATTTCGGACAATTTGACTCTCATTATAAGAAATGCTTGGGTCCTCGAAATGCATTTGAGGTTCTTATGAGCAGAGATACTACCTCAAGTGATTACCAAGGACCATCAACGTCAGCAGCCTCAAAACGTCCGAGAATGGAACCTTCGATTGGATTTGGAAATATTAAATGTGCAATTTGCGATGAAAGTTATCCACCGTCTAGAGAATTGCGCCACATAATCTCAGAAAAGCATAAGAATGCAATAGCAGCGCAAGTAGAGGCAAATGAAAACGTCATTTTAATTTCAACTGAGTCACGGTTTCCCCTAAAATCATATCGGATTCACTCTAATAAAAGTGATAAGATCGATTTGAAAGATTTTTACATGGAATGTAAAAATGACATAGTAAGCCTATTGCGTCACTGTATGAGTGAGTACAAATCCATTAAGTACAATTTAAAAGTATATGGATTGTATGTTAAGCAAATTGAGGACGAAACCTTGATGGAAACAATGAAGCATTTCATAACTTCATACCAGGCTATATATGAAATTGATTCAATTGAAGAACACTTAAATGATGCCCTTGAAAACTTAATTCATTTGAGTAGTGAATTCCAGGAGAAGGATTCAGGTTGGGGTATAAAAAAATTTAAATATTTTGAGCTAACGATGATTAAATTGGAACATATTGCTGCGAATAGATTCATACCAGCACCCAAAACAATTAAATTGCGAAATGCAATCATCAATGTAAAAAATGAAGATGATTTTTGTTTTAAGTGGTATGTTCTATCTTCATTAGCATATAAAAAGCATATAAACACTACATTTCCAACGGCAACAATGAAAAAATTAACTCGAGAAAGATTGACGACACCATCATACTATCAGTGTAACATAAGACAAGACGTCATTTATTATGAAGGCGTTAGATTGGATTTTTCTGGAATAGAATTTCCAATAACAAACAAAGGAGTCAAACGATTTGAGCAAGCTAATAATGATATTAGCATTAATATTTTCGAAATTGACAACAATGGAAAAAACGTTGTAGGACCCACAGTGAGGAGTCGAAAAATTCGGTCTCAACACATAAACATACTAGGCATTAATAGTGACAGTATGTCAATGATGCATTATGCCTATATAACGTGCATGAGAAAGTTATGCTATTCACAACACAGCAAATCACACAATGCAGCATACTTTTGCGAAAATTGTTTGCAATTTTACTCAACCTCAAATACTATCCATGACACTAAGGAGTGTGGAAAAGTTGCTGCTTTATATCCAGAACCTAAAAGCAAAACTATATTTAAAAGTTTTCCAAAAAAACTATCACCGCCAGTAGTAATTTATGCAGACATCGAGGCTGTTTTGGAAAATTTTAGTAGAAATCTGAATGATCCATCGAAATCATCGACAACTACAGCGCAGAGGCATATAGCATGTGCAGCATCATTTTATGTTGTACATAAATACGAACCTGTTCTAAATGAGATGTGGACATATGAAGGTAAATATTATAGCACTCTAAAGGTAATAAATTCTTAATCATAACGTTTTTGTTACAGGGGAAAATTGCATCAAACAATTTTGCCAACAGCTTCGGGCTAAAACAGACAAACTTTATGAGAAGTACTGGAAATCTTGTAAAAAACCCATTTACAAGTTCGACATTTGGGATGAGGACTCTCAGGAACACGACAATTGCTATGCCTGCGAGGAACCAATTCTGGATGACGTTCGTGAAAAATATTTCAACCAATTCTCAGGACAGTATGTTGGTCCAATACATAAGGTGTGTAAGCAAACATTTAGATTAAGCGATCCCTTTTTCCCGGTAGTGTTTCATAACTTGTCTCGTTATGATATACATTTATTTGTAACATCCATAAAAGATGATATAAAGCCCATTCCTTGCAATAAAGAGTTATACATATATTGCGTTAACTCAAACATGTAAACAAGGACCCCTTTATCAACATCAATACAAAATAAGATATATAGATTCAAATAGATTTTTAAACTCAAGCTTAGAAAAACTAGCTAGTTATATGGATAGATCCAATTTTAAAAATTTGAAAAGTAAATATCAAGATGAAAAATTTGATATGCTACGACGAAAAGGAGTGTTTCCTTATGATTATTTAGATAGTTTTCAAAAATTTGAGGAAACTCAGCTTCCTTCGAGAGAACATTTTTATACCCGGTACTCGAAGAGTATAGGGGTATATTAGATTTGTGCGGATAACGGTTGTGTGTAACGCACAGAAGGAAGCGTTTCCGACCCCATAAAGTATATATATTCTTGATCAGCATCAATAGCCGAGTCGATATAGCCATGTCTGTCTGTCCGTCCGTCTGTCCGTCTGTCCGTCTTCATTTGTGCCTATATCTCAGAGACTATAAAAGCTAGAGCAACGAAATTTTGTATTCAGGCTTCTGTGTTATCACACTACTCCAAGTGTATTTCAAAATTTCGCACCGCGGAATCATAAAGAATAATCAAATCTATCAAAGTGTTGAATCTGGATCAGATCTTATTATTAATATAGCTACAATGAAGAAAACCATTTCGAAAGTCATCATTCCCTCTCGCTCTCTCTCACACGCGACCCTGTCGGCTTTGCCTATTCGTCCAAATGAACGCCTAGATCTCAGAGACTATAAGAGCTAGAAAAACCAAACTTTCTATCCAAACTCCTGTGATATCACTTCAATACAAGTGTATTTCAAAATTTTGACACGCCCTCTTCCGTGCTCAAAATGACAAAAACCAAAAACGCTAAATCATGGAAAATGACCGTGTCTAACAGACTGCTGAATCTGGATCAGGTCTGATCATGATTATAGCCAGAAGGAACAAATTAAATTTCAGTCGCTATGTTCTCACTGGAAGAAGGGAATCGCGGGATCGGACCAGCAGCGGCCCGACGCAAGTCCAAATATGGGCATACGGGCGGGTCACCGACCAGATCCCGTTACGAAGAGCGTGGGAACCATCAGAAGCCCGATGGAAAATCACTGGCGGCGGAGGTCCCGTTAGGTTCGGCCTATAAAAGGAGGCCGGCGCCTACAGCGGATCTCTTTGACGTACCTGCGAGTGACGGAAGTAGTTGAATACGAAGATAAGTGCGAAATAGTATAGCGGGAAGAGATCGCGAGTGACAAGTGAGAAAAGGAAAGCCCAGCAGCGTCCGAGATAAATCCAATACCGGATCACCGAGTGAGTCATATACGTAGTCAGTGGTGTGCTAACGAAGGCGAACCGTCGAGTGCGAGTTTAGAGTGGTGGATCAAAGTATTGACCGATTTCATTGGCCCCTGAACACCAGTACCGACGCCGCTACGCTTGAGGTAGCCCCGCAGCTATCGAAAACCCCGAAAGTCCGTTGAGAATCAATATATTGTACCCTAGCCATAAACCCTAGCCATTAACTTAGCCTAAGATTCGAATAAACCACATGTTAAACACGGAAAAGTTGTCTTATTACTTGTCGTTGGGGCAACACACATAAATTTGTTGCACTGAGCCCATTGGCCGCTGAGGGAGCCCAGCTGCTGCAAGCGACCAAGAAAACGGTTCGTTACACTGGATACTTCTAACAAATTTGATATCGTGACCCCTGTGAATTGGTCAGCGAGAACAGATTCTGTGTCAGTGTGGTCTAAAATGGATGGGCTCACTATATTGGCTTTTTTCAGGGTGATGGTGAGCATGAGGCTTCCTATTTCTATTATAAGAATTCTATTTCTGGCAGAATTCTTTTTCTTCTTTTTCTTTTGTATTAATCAAAATTTGTCTATTGCTTGCTTGCACTAGCTGTGCCACAGTGATCGTAATGTTTTCTAAATCGGGCGCATCTGGCGTCCCGGCCACGACTTTAAGGGCCGTCCCTAGGAAGTCTAGGCTCCTATCCAGTGGGTGGTGAACATCGATATCGGAAAACATGTTTTTGATGTGATTGCAGTCGGCCTGGCCTCTAGTAACTGTCTCATGTGGGATCTTGGAAAAAGATCAGTAATTTTCGCGGTCTCGTCAGCAATACGACCATATTCGGTCAAGTTTGCTGTATGCTTGATGTAGTTAAGACCGTCCCAAACTAGTACAGTCTCGTCCGTGATTGGTATGTAGTTCGAGTGGGAGTAATCAGTGACGCGCGCTGATACTATTGTAAGGAGATGAAGTACCCAGACAATCCTGTGGATAAAAATACGTGACAAAATATAAATGGAAAAAAAAACTAAAAAATACCGCCACCAAAGTGTCGTTTTTAACCTAGTCGGTGTAGTTACCTAAGGTTGTCTTTAAGGACCACCCTCCCTCTAATTAGGACTATTGTCCCCAAGTCCGCCCGAACTGTTTTCTCTACAAATAAAGGGGTCAACTTGTTCCCCAAGCGTCTGTTGGACTTAACCTTCTCACCTTCTCTGAAGCTTCTGTTTTGTCGTGCCTGGTTGTCCCGATTTTTTTGCACGATCTGAGCCTTTTGCACTTTGTTCTGAATTTCCTTGTTCGTATCCGCCGCTACAGCATGCAGAATGCTAATCGGTCTTTTGTTGGTGACCGAGTGCACTGATCTATTGTACTCCGCTGTCCCTTGGAGGAAGAGTTCGACTGTATCGGTAACTCCCCTATCCATTTTGCGGCATCTTGCAATTTCTACAAGAGTGCTATGGAATCTCTCCACTTGTCCATTTGAGGTACTGTAGAGGGACGGAGCATTAACAATAAGTACTCCGAAGTTGTTTCGGAGGAGTGATCTGATGGTTTCTGAACTCATTGATGGTTCATTGTCGCAATAAATTTGTTTCATGTTTGAAAAGATATTCAAGAGCTGCAGTAATAGCTCTAGCGCGGAAGCTATCGGTTGCACAATGGCAAATTTCGAGAATTTGTCCGCGCAAGTTAGGATTTCCTTCTTCTCTGTAGAGAATATATCTACATCAAGCATCTCTCCCGTGAGCGACCGGGGACCGGTGTCGACCCCAACTCCTGTTTCTTGGGATGGCTATCGTAACTATTTCGCCCTGGAGCATATTTTGCAATTCATGACAACCTCGTTTGCGAGCTTAGTCATTTTTGGGAAGTAATAATCTGTCATGATCTGTCTGAAGTTTTCCTGGGTGGCCCTGTGGGCCCGATTGTGTTCAATGGTGACAAATTGTCGAAAAGAGCGACTAGATCTCAGAGACTGTAAGAGGTGGAGCAACCAAACTTTCTATCCAAGCTTCTGTGATATCACTTCAATACAAAAGTATTTAAAAATGTTGACACGCCCTTTTCCGCCCCACAAAGAACGATAGTCTGTGCAATCGACAATTTTTAAGATACAAGAAAACTAAAAACGCAGAATTGCTAAAATTTACCGTATCTACCAGACAGCCGAATCTGGATCAGGTCGAATCATTATTATGGACAGAAGGAACAAATTAAATTTCAGTGGCTACAAAACGCCTGCCAAGCGCTTACTCATTCCCTCTCTCTCGCAAACACTTGTACGTCTCGAATATGTAGTTATACATGTACATTTTAAAATGTAGAAGCATATGTAAACAAAAATGTATAAAAATTAAATAAATGGTTTGATTTCATTTTTATACCCGGTACTCGAAGAGTATAGGGGTATATTAGATTTGTGGGGATAACGGATGTGTGTAACGCACAGAAGGAAGCGTTTCCGACCCCATAAAGTATATATATTCTTGATCAGCATCAATAGCCGAGTCGATATAGCCATGTCGGTCTGTCCGTCCGTCTGTCCGTCCGTCCGTCTTCATTTGCGCCTATATCTCAGAGACTATTAAAGCTAGAGCAACCAGGCTTCTGTGTTATCACACTACTCCGAATGTATTTCAAAATTTCGCCCCGCCCACTTCCGCCCACACAAAAGACGAAAATCTGTGGCATGCACAATTTTAAGGATACGAAAAAACTAAAAACGCAGAATCATAGAGAATGACCATATCTATCAGAGTGTTGAATCTGGATCAGATGGGATTATTAATATAGCCACAATGAAGGAAACCATTTCAAAAGTCATCGTTCTCTCTCGCTCTCTCTCACACGCGACCCTATCTGCTTTCCCCATTCGAATTTTTTGACGCCTAGTTCTCAGAGACTATAAGAGCTAGATACCCAGCGGCGAACAGCATATCCAATACGTCTACTAGATGCATTTCGTAATGGCCCCACGTAATGCATTACGTGTAGTTTTTAAGTAATCAAGGTTGTAATGGGGAGTTTAGCACAGAATTGTTGTTGTTTCGTTCGATTGCTACTTCGGCTATAGAATTCATTCCTGTTCGTACATTTTTCCCGAGTAATTTTTGACGTTTACGCATACAAGTGTAAAAATTCATTTCTGTTCATCCTTTTGTGTTTGACATTTGTCGACACTCTGATTTTTTTGTCGTATTGTGCGAATCTAGCCAACGTTAAATTAATTTTAAGTAAGTTAACTGAAAATCGTATCAGGTAAGTGTTTACAAATATTAATAAGTAATATACAGTAAAGTTTGCTATGAAAGTGTTTGTTTTTCATTAGCAGGCTTGTCTACCACTATACGTTGCAGTATTCAGCAAAAGGAATTTGCGACGGCTGGCTGCTGCCGAAATCCGAAAGATAGATGGCGTGCACAAATAATTAGAAATCAAATCTGTCAGCCCTACAGAAAAATATAATTATGGAATTTAACTACGATGGCGTCCATGACAAGGCTGCATTTAAAAATTTTACAGCATTAAACAATGCTATACACTGTAAGCCGAAATGTTTTATTTTTATTTAATATTTATAATATGTACATAAACTTTATCTTTTTTTTCTTTCTAGGTGCTGCGAAAAATCACATCCCTAACGAGAGGGAGTATGTGAAAAGCATCCGACACGCTTTTAAAATACAGAAAGGCCGGCTGTCAAAGCGAAAGAACGATGCCAAAATAAAAGCGTCAAAAGAGACAGGAAATAAAGAAAACACTCAATATATAAATAAAATAAACAATCAATAATCGAAATGTTTTTGTATTTGTTCCATTACTACTTCAATGACAGTGTATATTGGGTAGTGTAGTATTCGCATTACAACTTACATTACAGTGTATATTGGGTAGTACAGTATTCGCATTACAACTTACATTACATTGTATATTGGGTAGTGCAGTATTCGCATTACACATTTGAGCACCTAGTGTGCATAAACGTGTCGAACGTATCCACAGGCTCGTACACATTTTTTAAATCGTGTGTCGTACAGTGGAGGGTCTGCCCACAACCAGCATTACAATTTAGGATTTGTATAATTGGGTGTAATGGAAGCCCGAAATGAACTCGGAATGTTTGCCCACTTTCTCGATGAGATTGTAGGCATTCACTCCCTAAAGCGGCCAAGCAACATTAAATGTAATGGGAGTCGTAACCCATTTTCGAAGGTAGTGGGCATACGAATTCATGAAGAGGTAATCGATTACGTGGGGTGTTTTTTCGCCGCTGGGGAGCAACCAAACTTTCTATCCAAGTTCCTGTGATATCGAACCAGCACGAGTTTGTTTCAAAATTTTGACACGCCCCCTTCCGCCCCCACAAAGGACGAAAATCTGTGGAATCCACAATTTTTAAGATAAGAGAAAACCAAAAACGCAGAATTATGGAAAATATCCGTATCTATCAGATTGCCGAATCTGGATCATATCGGATCATTATTATAGCCAGAAGGAACAAATTAAATTTCAGTGGCTACCAAACGGCAGCCAAGCGATTCCCTCTCTCTCTCGCACACACTTCCATGTCTCTTGTATGTAGTTTTACACGTGTATGTAAAAATGTAGCAGACGACGTAAAAATTATATGTAAATAAAAATGGAAACAGATAACTTCTAAAATATAAAACTACAGCATGGGGTTCGACTTAATTTTTAAAAATTTTCCATTTTGGCCAAAATTTAATTCGTCTCTTTTGCGAACATATAATAATTTACTTAAATCACAAGCTCATATGTATATACATTTGTACATATATACTGACTGAGTACCGGGTATAAAGTAGAGCCGCGGCCTTTGCCGCGGCTCACAACGTTCCCTCTCGTTTTAATTCTCTAAATGATGAGGAATGCAGTGTTGAGAACTATAACTTTGCTCAGAAGGTTTGGAGAACGTTTAGTTGTAATAGTATTAGAGATTACTTAAAATTATATCTGGAAAGCGATGTTCTTGCTGATGTATTTGAAAATTTTAGGGATCTTTGCTCAGGAGTATACAGATTAGACCCTATAAATTACGTAACTGCACCTTCAGTTTCATGGGATGCAATGCTTAAATACACAAAGGTAGAATTGGAACTTATAAGTGATCCTGATATTTATAATTTTTTAAAAAGTGCAGTTCGAGGAGGGTTGACCCAATGTACCCAACGCATAGCAACAGCCAACAAAAAATATTTAAATAGCAAATTTAGGTCTAGCGAGCCTATAAACTATCTAGCGTATATTGACGCCAACAATTTATATGGGTGGGCTATGAGTCAGCCACTACCGTGTTCTAATTTTAAATTTTTAACTAAGGAGGAAATTTTATCATTCAGCGCTACAAATATATTGGCATGCGGTGATGTAGGATACATCTTAGAAGTAGATTTAAAATATCCTAATGAAATTCATAATAAACATAATAGTTTACCATTCTGTCCTGAAAATAAAATTCCACCTGGAGGAAAGCAGGCAAAATTAATAGCAGATTTATCGGACAAAAAAAATTATATAATACATCTGAAACAACTGCAGTTATGTATAGAGCAAGGGATGATTTTAGAAAAAATATCTCGAATATTATCTTTTAAGCAGTCCAGTTGGCTAAAACCTTATATTGACCTAAATACATCACGTAGGAAAAAGGCAAAGAATGAGTTCGAGATTAACTTTTTTAAATTAATGGTAAATGCCGTATATGGAAAAACGATGGAAAATGTAGAAAAGCGTCGGGAGGTTGCGTTAGTAAAACACTATCAGTCAAGACAGAATTCAGCAGGGTTTAGACAACGAATAGCTAGACTATAATAATAATATATATAATTTTCATTCAATAAAATGTCAATCGTCAAAAATACTCTATATGGATACAGATTCATTTATTATCTCATCAGAAGAAGATTTTTATGATTTAATAAAAAACAATCCTAGTCGCTTTGATACATCAAATTATCAAGAGTCAAACAGATTTGGTATAAGTTGCGCTAATAACAAAGAACTAGGGTTAATGAAAGACGAAAATGCAGGTCGAATAATGACCTCGTTTGCAGGGTTAAAAGCGAAAGCATACTCATATTTAGTAGCAAAAGATGATAGAACTGACTTCAACATTAAAAAGGTTAAAGGAGTAAAAAAGTCAGTAGTAAAGAGATTATCGCATGAACATTATATTGAATGTATTAAACATAAAAAAACGTATTATGGAGAACAGAGAGTTATAAGAAGTAGAGGACATAAAATTTATACTGAAATTGTAAATAAAATAAGTTTAAACTATAAGGATGATAAAAGATTTATATTACCTAATAATATCTCAACATTAGCTCATAATCACTATGAAATTAAAAACATTTTAGATACAATTAATCATACACAAAATATTATATAAATAAACATAATATTATATATTTAGAAATATTATATAATTAAAACTATATTGTAAATGCTAAAAAATAAAAAAATTAATGTGATAAACTATTTTTTGTTTAATTATTTTAATAAACACTTGTTATCTATCCATGAATTGAGTGTTTCATCAAACCCCAACCATTTAACAAAAACTTTATCCTTTTTTCTTCGGATTATATTCTCCACTAAAAAAGCATTTTCATCTTTCACTTTTTGAAGTTCTTGATCATAAAATGATCCTTTAATAATATGCCCCTGATAGTCCTCCAGTTCATATGTTACAGGATTAGTTGACTTTACTTTTACAATTTTAAAAACTTCAGTTGTCCAGTTAGGTTCATATCCCTTTGTAAAAATACCTTTATATTTACTTATTCTTACAGGCTCACCTATAGAAAACTTGTGTTGAGGGAATACCTTACAAATATTATAAGCTGTTTTTAAAATAAACTCTTCATTTTGTCTGTTTACATCTATAGGTTTCATTTTTATGGTTCGGTGATATGAATTATTGTAATCATTTACTAAGTCTTGTAAATTATGAATCCAGACATGATTACCCTGCATACTAAACATTTTCCACATACGATATTTTAACGTTCTATTAAAACGTTCACAAATAGAAGCCTTAAGATGTGTATATGTATGGTAATGGTTTATATTATTAAGTTGCATTACCTCTCCAAAGGTAATATTGAAAAACTCCTTTTCTTGATCAGATTGAATATTTTTAGGTTTATATCTAGATATTTTAAATATTTGTTTCATTGCTGATGAGACATCTAAAGATGTCTTAGACTTCACAGGAACTGCATATGCATACTTGGAAAACGTGTCAATCACTGTTAGCAAATATCTAAATCCTTTATTTTCTTTATAATAGGGTATCATTTCAACTAAGTCTATTTGCCACGTGTCATTAATTCCCTTTTGAGCGAATTTTCGTCGAATAAAGTTTTTTCTAGCAGGTTTATGTATTTCATTAACAACTTGTTGCTTACTCATTTTTAATATTATTTTTTATTTTTTGGATGATTGCTTATTTAAAAGTGATTGCTTATATTCCAGAACATCGCGTTTTATTTGAATTTCAAAGCATAAACGAGTTAAGTCTATTTGCACATTTCTATCATAGGTACCGTCTAAATCTGATAGTTGAACATCAAATTTTTGTAAGGCTGCGCACTTAGGAATAATATTGTTATAATAAAGGAATGTAATTTGTTGCTTAAGTATCGTATTCCAACATAAAAATGTGGTAAAAAAAATTCGCTATCAAATTCAATTTTGTTTCCAAACTGATTTATTATAAAAACATACTGCTTATCAGATTTCCGAAATCTAAAATTACATTTAATAGTAGTCAGTAATGGATGGTCTATAATTGTATCAGGCATCAAGAATTCGTACTGATCAAGTTTTAATTGAATATATTCCTTGTATGTAATTAATTGCATCCATTCATCTTTATCTAAACCAACGAAATTATTTTTGCTTTGCTGCATACAGATCATTGGAGTGAATTTTCTTGTAGTTGAAAACCCGCATTTTAGTTTTAGATTATGTACTACATAATATTCGAGTCCGAAAATAACTTCGTGGTCCTGTTTCTTTCTGGTAGATCGAATTCTCTTTGATTGAAGCGTGTCCATTAGGGTTGAATGCTTTTTATAAACTAAGAACTCTGAATGAATTGGGCTGTATATAAAGGAGATAGATATCGATGACTTATTCAGTTTCTTTATAAATCTCAAACCAACATGAACACAATCGACAGAAATTCAAGCGTTATAGTTGATTTTCAATATCTCTTCGGAAATAATAAACAACTTTTTATTAAGGAACTAGCGTTTATGCAAGCCGGCACAGTAACACCAAACTTCTTCCATTTCAAACCTCCATATCATCTAAATGAATTGGACAATGAAATGATTAAACAACAAAACATTCATCGTCAAACCATAAATGGACTGGAATGGGCCGATGGTGAAATATCATATTTAAGTTTAGGGGAAATTCTTTCACCACTTAACAGGTTTAGCACCGTCATTGTTCGTGGTGAAATTAAGAAAAAGTTTTTATCAAAGTATTTAACAAATAACATTATTGATATCGATATTGGAAAAAGTCTAGCTCTTTATCCGAATTTTTTTACTAAAGGCCTGTCTCCAGCACCGCGAAATTTTACTGACAGGAATCTGCTCTTTATTTCGGTTGTGTGTATCCTAAGTGAAATAGAGTGACCAAGAACCAAAAAAAAGGTTGGTCACTCTCATGAATCAGCTGTGTTTTGTAAACAGCGCCAATTTTGAAAATGAAACTAAAATTAAAAAAAGGAAGAAAAATAATTCTGACGATGAAGTGATTGTGTTGGGAGCGGCACATATTGTTGTAAAAAGAAGTACAGCACAGTCGGAGGCGCCAAAACGTCAAAATAATCAAAATGCTTATTTTCCGTGATCCGCCAAAAACGTGGTCTTGCCTCAACCGCTTTTATTAAAGCAATCTTCTACTCACTTTAAAAATTTGCATATCTCTTTTTGGTTTTGAGCACAGATTTTGCCTCCACCTCTCACTTGTACTTCAGTAATAATGTGCAGATATATTTTCCTGGCACCCTCATTAGCTGTTCTCACAGTCCACATTCGTGTGAATATCGATACTATCGATAAGAATTCGTGGATCCCGTTTACGTTTGCTGGATACTGACTCCAGGAAAACACAAACGAAAAATTACTGGCCCAGTTTTTTTTATATGAAGTTTGGCAGTAATTTTTCGTTTCCGCGGTGCTGGGTACCCAGCTTAACTGTAGAATCCACAAAAAAATTCCTCTTAGATGTGCTTTAAATAATTTATTTAAGCTTTTTGTTATATTGGAAAATTCGAACTACGATGTATACTGTAATGGTGACTCATACGTTTAGCTTATCAGTTTGTATTAAACACTTGTATTAACTAGTTGTTTAAAATGGATACCTTTAAGCGTTTGTTTGAAAATGATCCTCGCAAAAGAGGATACACACAAGTCGTTTATTGCAATAAATTATTTTAAGTGGTAGAAAACATTTATAAATGATCTATAAATAAAACCTAAAATGTTTAAACAATTTATTCATCCTTTTACAATGCTAATTTGTGGACCTTCAGGGTCTGGAAAAACAACGTTTTTAGAAAATTTAATAAACCAAAGGAATGACTTGATAAGCATTTCAATTGATCGAATACTTTGGTGTTATGGAGAAGAGCATGCTAAACCAAATTTCAACAACATTGAAAACTATAAAGGAGTTCCCGAAAAAATTGAAAATGAAAATAATGAACCTATTCTTTTAATACTAGATGACTTGATGATGGGTGCATTTAATAAAAATGTATGTGAACTATTTACGAAAGGTTCACATCATAGGAATTTATCTGTAATAGTAGTTACACAAAATATATTTCATAAATCATCTCATACTCGAGATATTTCACTAAATACAAAATACATCGTGGCGTTCAAAAACCCTAGAGATAAACTGCAGTTTCAATGCCTAGCTAGACAAATATATCCTGAAAATTCTCGGGAACTCTTCAGAATATATAAGGACGTTACTGATGAACCTCATGGTTATTTTCTTATTGATCTTACTCAAGGAATAAATGATCTCCTTAGATTTCGAACAGATATTTTTAATTCTGTGTATACAGTTTGCTTTGCAGATGAAAATGGTTTACAAAAAGAATCTAAATCGGCTGAGAGCGAACAAACATTTATTGTATGTGCTCAAATGGGCAAATAATAAACTTCGAAATGCAATAATAAGTAATTGTGATATTGAGTTGGTAAAAGCATTAGTGGAGATAATGTTAAATACATTACAAGGAAATCATAAGATATCAAAAGCGCAACTATATGCTCTAAAAAAGTATAAAAATACATTACGTTTTATTTCATGTTCAAAAAGGTCAATAAACTCCAAGCGAAAAGTTCTCATCCAAAAAGGTGGATTTTTACCAATTCTAATAAGTTCATTGCTTTCGGGGATTTTTGGAAAAATTTTGAACAATGCTTAAAAGTAAGCATCAATTAAACAAAGTCATTTTAATGCATCCTAATGCATATCAAAAATTGCTAAATAGTGAAAAGGAAAACGATTTAATTAATATAACATTTTTACCTATTTTAAATGATAAAAAAAACTAGTAACTTTAATAAATGGATAAAAATTCGTCAAGAATTGTGTTACTATCAAAATAAAAAAAGAAATAAGACAATGGACTTACGAGCTAGACAGCAAACTCCACTTTCATCACCCAAAAGCATTGGAATACAAACGCCCGAAGAGTCAGTTTGGATAGATTCTAAGCCCAACACAACTAATCACTACAATAAAAATAATGATTCTTCAAAAAATGAACGCTCTATCGACAGTGACTTTCCTGCTCTACCTATTGACAGTGATGATGAGGATTTGAAGTTCGAAAAATCTGTTAGTTCAAAGAATAATAAACGTAAAGCTGAGGATACTTCATTTGTAGACACTCACGCATCAAAAAAACAAGCGGTGACTAAGGTTAAGCTTACTTACTCACTTACTTAAGCAAAAAAAACTAAGAGTACAACTTAAAAGGTATAAAAGTGAAACTCATCCATTTCAAGACTTAAAATACGTAAGTGGACGAGAAAAGTTGAGTAGATCTGTTAGAAACAGAAACACCGTTCAAATTGGAAAAAACAAAATTAATTGGCTTTCGTATAATTAATAAACTAAAAAGAAAATTTTACATTGAAAAATGGTATATTTAACAGAGTTTTTCGCTACATTACTCAGTAACGATTCGTTAAATGTATTTCATGATAACGTTAAATGTGCATTTACAAACATAGTGAATATTCCTGAAAACATGAACGATGAATGGGAAGTAGGAATTACAGACTTATATCTAAATAAATGTATAAAAACTATGCCTGAGAACGCCTCTATTGTAACTGAAGAAACGACAGAATTCGTGATTAGCTTAGTAAATGGGGAAAAATTTAGATATGCAAATGAATCAGTGGAGTCTGACCCCTTTGAAAACGGGTTGATTTTTTTTTACACCGACATTATCAAACCAAGATGTGTTGGAAGCAAAAGACCTAGATGTCTTCGAGTATTACATTATAATGGAAAGGAGCAACTTATACAATTCAAAAATATTGAATACTATCCCATTGAAATATGGACACCAAAAGAAATTTCAATTTTCATTACCGATTCGAAAGGCTATAAAGTACCATTTGAATCTTCAGCAACTCCAATTTTTGTTACTCTTCATTTTAGAAAACGAAAAGAAATGCTATAAATAATACTGTAAAGCTAAACATTTCTTCAGAGTATAAATAGCCATCATGACGAAATCTTATCAACAATATTATTTAAATCAGTGTGGAGGAGGTTTAAGTCATATAGGAAGTCTATATGTTACACCCAGAGTTATCCAGCAAGGTAGAGGAATTGGAAATTTTTTTAGTGGTCTTTTTAACTACATAAAACCATTATTCCTTTCGGGGATAAACGCAATTAAAAATCAAGCTTCTGAGACTGGAAAGGCTGTAATAAATGAGTTAAGTCGTAAACCTCTAAGAAACATTATCCAAGAACAAAGCAAAATTGCATTGCAAAATCTGTCTAATAAAGCTATTAATAAATTTACGCGATTCCAAAATGGGGAAGGTAAAAAGAATAAAAAGAGAAGGTCTAGGAAAAAACAATCTCATTTATCATCTAAACAAGGACGCAAACATACGCACTCGAGACCAAAAAGGACAAAATCAATAAAGAAATTAATTATTAGAGACATTTTCTCAAAATCAAAATGACTACCCATGTTGAATGTATGAAAAGCGAGCTGGATCTGTTTGAGCCTCATCCTACACAAAGTTCTATTCTAAGGACTGAAGAAGTTGCATATAACCCCATTGCTTCGTTGGACAGTGCCTCTTCAATTGAATTCGTTTGCTTAGGAAATGGTGAAACATATCGAGACCTATCAAGTGTTTACTTAAGACTTGTTGTACAACTAAGAAAAAATGATAATACCAACATTGAAGGAAACGATGTTGGAGTAGTGAATAATATTTTGCATTCAATCTTTAGAAGTTCGTCGGTATATTTAAATAATATATTGGTTTCTCAGAGTGATAATAACTACCATTATAGATCGTACTTGCAAACGATTTTAAACTATGGTAGTGACGCCACTGAAAGTCACCTAGCCCCTCAAGGTTATTATCCTAATTATGGTAAATTATTATCTGGAAGATATGTTAATACCGATGGATCCATTATACTAAAAAATATTTTTCAAAAAAGTAATAAGGTTGAACTGTTCGGAAAAGTTCATGGAGATATATTTAATCAATCAAAACTGCTTATAAATAATGTTGATTTGAGAATTACTTTTAATATTGAAAAAACAGCATTTTATTTAATGGAATCTGAAACTGAATCAAATCTTAAGATATTGGAAGCACAACTATTCATGAACCACATAACTGTTAATCCAAGCATTTTATTGGCCCATCATCATGTTTTACAAACTAAAAATGCCATTTATCCATACAGTAAAGTTCAAGTAAAATCATTTACAATATACCCTGGAAATAATACATTATCAATTGATAACGCAGTAATTGGACAGCTTCCTAATTTTTTGGCTTTTTGCATGGTAAAAAATAAATAATATTCTGGAAATCGAACAATGGATCCTTTTAATTTTAATCATTTTAAAATTCAACGCTTTAATCTATTTGTTAATGGAGTGCAAGTACCATCTCAGGCTCTTGAGTTTGATTTCACGGACTCTGAAAATGTTCAAAGCTCTAGAGGATATAATATGCTATTCAGATCAAGTGGAATAAAGCATTATGATCGAGGTTTACAAATTACAAAGGAAATGTTTGATAAAAAATGTTTTATATTAGCATTTGACTTAACTGCAGATCATCACAATTCAACTGTATGCACAAGGAGCTATCAGAATTGAAGGACGGTTTTCTGAACCTCTTACCGAAGCAGTTACTTGTCTGGTGTACTGTGAATATGACTCAATGATTGATATTGATAAACATCGAAATATTCGTGTTCTATTGTAAAATGAATACATTGCAAATCGAACATTTGCTTTCTAAGCATTCAAAAACACGAAAAATTTTTAAAGGAGTTTATTCCTCTGATAAGCTACCTAAAGTCATTTCGAAATATCCTGCTTTTATAATAGCTAATACGGATTCTTCAAGTCAACCAGGAACTCATTGGGTTGCATTTTACTTTAATAGCACACATTCAGCAGAATTTTTTGATTCATATGGTCAATATCCTCAGAAGAAAGAATTTGTAAAATTATTAAGGAATAATTCGATTAAGTTTACATTTAACAAACAACCACTGCAAGGTTTTTTTTTCCAATACATGTGGTCATTACTGCATTTTGTATAGAATCTTTAAAAGCAAACAAAAAAAATTAAATTGTTTTTTAAAACAATAATGATAATCATGAAAATGTTTAAGAAAGTTTGTTTGAAATAAAAAAAACATAATAGTGTTGTAATGTAAATGTTATTTTATTGATTTCGAATTAATTCTATTATTTAAGTTATAATACTTAAGCATTAATTCTAATGCTTGAGCTTTTTTAGCCGGTAAAGTATGACACAGACATGTGTCAGGTCCATCAGTAGCATCGTCATCGCTCCAGGGACACAGCTTATAATGGAACCCAAACTTGGAATAATGAAGTTCCTTTTCCTCCAGATCCTCCAAAATTGTCATTAGATTTTCCAGGGTAGTCACATGGTCCTCGAAGATCATGTCTTCGAATTGCATCAAAAAAAGTTTGATTTGTTTTGCGTACATCTTACGACTGATGATGTTGGTGATGATGTTGATACATCAGTATCAGAGCAGGACTCTTTATATCCAAACCTTTTCTCTTGTAATCATATGTTTTATCTATGTATATTGTAAATGGTTTCTTTTTACATGTGTATACGTATACATATGTAATCCTTTTGTCTTTATTTATTCTGTACATGGTTAGTTGTCTTTTCTTCTCTTACACAAATCAGATGTATTCCATTGAATTCTTTATTTATTCTTTACATATAAATTGGAAATGGGAAGTGCTATATCTATTCATCTCTTTTCCTTTATATATGAGATGTGAAATTCCATGATCCTTCAACAACTTGAATGGTGTTTTCGAGGAAAATTTGGTAACATAACTTTTAGGTAAAAATATCCATAGTTGATCGTTGTCCTTATCAGTTAAATAAAGGACTACTTTATTGCCAAATGATGTTTTTTTGAGTTTGCATCCTGTGATCTTGTACTCAAATCCTATACATAGATCCTCTACCTTGGTGTATCCAATCGCAGGTTTTATCTCGTTAAGTATCTCAAGGAAAGCCTAAGTACATACACATTTTATTAGACGATTTTCATTTTATATAAGAAAAAGAATAGTTGTTTACATACCATTATAATAATAGAAAGTGTTCAAACTACTCACTGTTTTAGACTAAATTATTTATTCAAGATTACATGGTCTTTTATACACTCATTAGTACATAATTGAAAGATAAAAACCAATAGATCTAATTATATAAAAGCCAGGTGTCTTAAATCTGATTGGTTGTTGAGGAGAATAAATACATATGCACATATATACATATGTACATATATACTTCAAATATTATAGTGTCACTTTCTGTCTATGTGTACATAGTCAACATGAAAACGTTATATAAACAGAATGAAATGTATACCGTTTTGTAGCTATGATCATAACCTGAAATCATATATAAGGACTTCAGTTCTTTAGATGATTTAGTTTATTTTCAGTTCGAAATGAGTGCATTTCATTGCGAGTTGTGTTTTGTAAAAAAATCTTTTAGTTCTCGTAATGGACTGAAAAAACACACCTTAAAAGTACACAACTTTAGTTATTCAAAATCAAAATCATCATTTTATCAATGTTGCTTATGTCCTGGAACTAAGCTGTTTTGGCTTAGATTTGATTTAAATATGCATATTTTATTGACGCATTACAACGAATTAAGGCAAATAAATAAAAATTAAATACTAAGAAGTAAGATAATCCAGACATTTCTTTAAATATATATGGCTTTAGATCGAATGTACCTTATATAATAGAATATGAAATTGAACCAATAAATACACCTATATTCTACCTGAAATCCACTTATTCTTTTTGTGTAATCCTAACTTGGAAACCAGTTTCAAACGAACCCTCTGATTCTCTTTGGGGGATGTAACATCTAATCCTAACTTGAAAACCAGTTTTAAACGAATCCCCTAATTCTCTTTGGGGGGATGTAACGTGTAATAAAAGGAAGCGAAATTCAACCAATCAAAAGTAAAAAAGAAACCATTGAAAATATATATTGGATAAATGTAGTATTTTATTTATTATTTTTAGAAAAATACATAAAATATTTGTATTATAACTAGAATCGTAATATTAAAATTCAGCCTCAGCTCTTTCCACCGCAGCTATTAATTCATCGTCATCTTCATCCCGAAGTAGTTCCTGGAAGCGAGGCCTTTCATCAACCAAATCAAAAATGTCGTCATCATCCGGGAAAACGTATGATGAATGAGGATTCGACATTGAAATTAAGGAATCATCATCATCCCATTGTATATCATACATAGCATTTAAATTCTCGAGCTGTCTCTCCAAAGAGTTTTGAGTCCTAATCCCGAAAATGAAGGAGAGGTCCACGGAGTCTGACTGAGACTCAAGATTTATGGGTGATTCCGGTTGAGAATTTACAAAAATAACCTCAAGGTCGTCCATCTTTGTTCACAGCTCACTAGATTTTATTATAGCTTATAGCTGTAAGTAGCTATTATATAGGCAATCAACTATAGGACAGTGATAGGTATACAAAAAACAAACAGGAAGTGAAAAAGGATTCAACGACATTGAGTTCCTTTTACAAGAAATACATTAAAAAACGACTTCTAAACTATTACCAAAAAATGGACCTGTAAACTATTACCAAAAAAACTACCTGTAAACTATTACCAAAAAACTACCTGGAAACTATTACCAGATTCATTTCAAAGGGATGAAACACCTGTTTGAGGGTTGTTTGAATCGTTACATGAACCCAATCTAGAAAACCGGTCCATAGAAAACCGGTCCATCGTAAATATGAGCGAGGAGCAAGAGAGAGAGTATAAGTGAGAGGATCGAGATCTATTTTTAGACGAGGATCGAGATCTATTTTTAGACAAGAGTGAAAGTTGTCTTGGATTAAAGTTAGTTCACATTTTCGCCGATAGGGGGCGCCACCCAAGTAGTAATGATATAGGGTCCCGGCGTCTTTTACTATTTGATCATCCTGTCTGTATATGTTTCACTCTTAATGTCTGCTCAAATCTCTTTACGGACATCTGAAAACATTGTACCCATAAATACTTTCTTCTTAAAACATTTATTTTCATAATACAATGTAAATAAAATTATCCTATAGGTATTTTAACATGATCCTGTTAAAATTAAAATATATCCTTTGGGTATTTTAACATGATCAAGTTAGTAACATTATTCCCCTCACTTAACATGATCATGTTAGAATGTAGAATGTTGAATTTTCATGTCAAAAGTCGACAGCCCCCCCTCTATGTTAGGTCCGCCACTCATTACCGGATGGCGCCACTTTCGCCGTTATGCCGGGACCCTATATCATTACTACTCAGCCTTGATCGACTTAGGCGCTAAGGAGATGGATGTACATGCATCTACATCGAAAAAGACGGCTGGCTCTTCACCTGCTGTCTCTCCCGTGCCTGTGTCTGCCAAGGATGTGCAACTGGACTGTAACGATCATCCCGTAGCCGTGTCTGCCCAGGTTGTCCAACCGGACATTAATGATCATCCCGTAGCCGTGTCTGCCTAGGTTGTCCAACCGGACATTAATGATCATCCCTGTGGCATCGTTGTAACTTAATTAACCCTCAAGAAAAACGTAGTAAAATTCTTGTCCCGGAGAAATTTGTCAAGACTGTGTTAGAATCCTTTTTCGGTCCTGTACATACTATTTGTCACATCTTCAAAAGCCGATCTCGATCTTCGCAATCCGCACCTCGTGTAGAAATCATTCCAACACTATCTACCGATTTGCCATCTATGTCAAAAAACTGAATTCTTCTCTAGATACTTATAATGGAACTTTTGATTCTGATATTACCGCCTTTTCTGAAACATGGCTCAATTCCTCAATTTCGGATCCCGAGATTTTTGTAGACAATTATAACCAGAGCTGTAAACCGGTCCGGAACCGAACCCCGTGGAACCGGTTCTCTGCGGGTTCTTTGCTATGTCGAACCGAACCCTGAACCGAACCCAAGAAATGTCTCGGAACCGCGAACCGAACCGGTTCCGTTTTTATTTAAGGGTTCGGTCCAAGAAAATATAAATATGAAATATGTATCCGATCGTCATGTATGGCTCATGATGTGAAAAATTGGCAGGGTGGGTGGGAGCACAGACAATATAAACACTAAGATATGCCGCGCCATACAAAATTTTCAGATCGATTCCTGACTGGCTGGAATTAACAAATATTCCAACTTGAAAAAGAGAGAGACAGATATACGGAGAGACAGAGAGAGCTTTAGTGACACACGTTCTGTACGTGAGGCTGATCTTTAACTGAATGTGTGTACATATTGTAGGGCTGCTTGTGTGTATTGGTTGTTGACGACGCCGCTGGCGAAGAAATCACCCATTACTTTAGCATACGATCGCATCATATACACACAATGCATACGTATTTATATGTATATATGTATGTATGCATGTATGAGTCGCAATGAAGCGATGTTGTCTCGTCTCCCTTTTGAGTTATATTCCGTCTGCTTTTAACGGACAGCTTCTTATTTTATCTATCCTCAGTCACAAGAAAAGCGTGTGACAGTGGGACAGCTTATAAATTCTATATAATTTTTTAATAATACTTAGTTCATAGCCATTTTGATTTATTTCACTATAGCAACCAATAACTAAATAAAATATTCCAAATCCTGATTCAATTACAAATTACTAACATTTTTTTTGTGTTTTTGGATGCAACCGCCCACTGTGCACATCATTGTGTTTTTTTTTAGGGTTGCCAAAAATCGTGAAATTTACTTGTTTTGTGTATCATTTGTATGGCTCAAATTTATGTAAGAAAAACGTCATATGGTGGCAACTCTTCGAATGGCGCCAGTGCCGTTGTAACGGGACAGCTTGCGCATGTAGCAATCTGGTTTGCATTATTTTTGGCATTAGAGAAGTGAAGGTTGTTTGACAATGAGTTCCATACGAGATTTTTTCGATTATAATGATCAGACTAAAGTAAGCCAGTGTAAAAACTGTAGTGTAAAATTAGTTGGCCGACATGCCACTAACTTAAAAAAACACGTTGAACGCAAGCACTCTGATGTTTACAAGCAGCTTACCGAAAGTGAAAAAATGAACAAAAAACAGCAACAGCCACCGATCAGCAAATTTTTTGAAGACTCCAACTTAAAAGTGAAGTTATCTAAAGATGAGATAACAAATGCATGTGTTGAGCTGGTCACCAAAAATGGGCGCCCACTAAAAATACTGGAAGATTCTGGGTTTAAAAAAATTTTAGATCCAATATGCAAGGCATTTCCAAAGCCTTTAACAATAAATCGGCAAAATATTCAAAGCCTCGTTCAATCTAAAGCAAAATCTATTCGAGAGAATATTAAAGAAATTTTATCCAATCGGTAAGTGAGTTTTTAATTAACCAAAATTTGTTTATGTGCATGTTAAAAGACAATATAAATACTAAGATGTGTAACACTCATACAATTCTGTTTTGTATGTAGTGAGAGACAAAATACGCGCTGTCTCGCTCGCACGAACTCAAGTGCTCTTGCGGATTTAAACATAGAATGAGCTTGCGTACAAGTGTGCGTACGCACAGAACTGCAAATACTAGAGCTCGCAAAAAACTGTTGACACTTTTTCGTTGCCTGCAAATAAGTGTCTTTCACTCACACAATAAAAAAGACTCAGACAGAAACTGTCTTTGTCGCGTCTGGCTTAGCTCGCTCGCGCTCTGAGCGAGACAGTTTTTTCTGTTTTCGTTTCGCTCAAGTCACTCACTGATCGTTTGGTTGAGTTAAATGAAGCAAATTGTCTTTTGCGTATGTATGGGTAAACACACGCGATTGTTGCGTTCTCTTTTACATTTATATGCATGTACGTATGCATGTATTTACATGCACACGAAGGCAAAGAACATTTCTGTTGAGTTTTTTAGTCAAACTGTCTTTTGCTGAGAGTCTTTGGGTAAGCGAAAATCGTATTACTCTTTACGCGACACTCATTTGAGAGCGTCACAAAAATGAGTCAATGCAAAGCGTTTGACCAAAACCGTTTCAAAGCAAAACAAAGAGAGCCGCTCAGAGCGAGATCGTGTCTGCAAAATCTTTTCGGTTATGTTACGAAACTGAGCACATAAGAAAAAACGATCAACTGTCATTTGCGAGCTCTGGCAAATACACATGTGTGTGTACGTGTCCTCTACCTCACGCACAGAGCGTTTGTCACTAGAACGCTCTCTGTCTCTCTCGTATCAGTGAAGATTGCGCGGAACTCCACGCCGATAAAATCGAGCTGAAAATGTTGTATGGAGTGACACATCTTAGGGCTTATATTAACTTTGGTATATGTACATATGTGCTATGTGTACATATGTTGTATAGCACATGCAACTAAAGTATTGTTGTTTATTTTTTAAAATTTTCCTTAATTTTTTTTAGATTGGTGTCGGTTAAAGTCGACTGCGTAAGCCGTTTGGAACGCTCTATTGTCGGCATCAATTGTCAACTATTTTATGGAGGAGAACTTCAAATTTATTCGCTTGCTATGAAGGAGGTTCACGTGCAGCAGACCAGCTCGAACCTGACGAACATAATTAAGGAGGTCCTTGACAGCTATAATTTATCGCTCCAGCAAATTTACACGATCACTATCGATAATGGAGCAAATATGGTTAGGGCCAGCGAGCTTCTGGATGAACAATGTAGGGCGGATTTGGACAACGACGATTCTAACGGCGACGCAGCTTGTGAGTGTGTACCGGAAGGTACAAATATTTTGGATAACGTTGATGAGATAGATGAGGGAATAATAACTGTTCGGTGTGCTGCGCACACTTTAAACCTTGTCGTCAACGATTTTTTTAAAGAAGTCAAGGTTGACATTTCGCGAATAAGATATGTTTGTAAAAAATTGCGCACGGTTACAATAATTAATCTTTTACGCCTGGAAAATTTAAAAAAACCATTTTTAGACTGCGCCACTCGATGGAATTCCACGTTTCAAATGTGCGAGCGATTACTAACTCTAAAAGAGTTCTGTGTAAAGAGTAATTTAAAAGAATTGCAATTAAAATCATCTGAATGGAAGACCGTGGAAAATATTTGCAGTTTACTTCTACCAATTTATAAAACTTCATTGAAATTGCAAAATGCTAAGTTGTTGTCAAGTGACTTTTTTTATGCATGGTTCTCCTGCAAATCTAATCTAAAAAAGACTACTGCACAACATTCATCAATTCTGGCTAAATGTCTTGAAAAGAGGTCAGCAATTTTAAATGTAATTCCCATTATAACTGCAGTATATTTAGACCCCCGCTATCAAGCGCTACTTAGTTGTGAGGAAAAAAAGGCTGCAAGACAACATATAAGCCAGTTAAACAGCCGATTGCAATCTTTTGACGAAAGTCTTAACATTTCAGCAGTAAATGATTCTACTTCAGATTGTGAGGAGGAGACTTTTATGAAAAGCATTGTGGGAAACCAAGCCACAACGAAAAAATTCATTTCTACCTTCAATAAATCTTTTGAAGAAATTCCTCGAATGCATCCCCATGCAGACGTTTTAAAGTTTTGGGAAAATTACAGCCAAACTGATTTGAAAAAAGTTGCAATGGTTGTTTTGGCGGTTCCGGCAACTCAAACTTCTGTAGAGAGAGCATTTTCCTCCCTCAAATTTGTGTTGTCGGACAAAAGGGCATCAATTGATGAAAACCTCTTGGAGGATATTATGCTAATAAACTTAAATTGAATATGATTTATAAATGATTTATATGTATAAAAAATGGTTTGAACTAAGTTAAATTTAAATAGCTTTAAAATGCAACGAATGCAGTAAAATAAAATGATTTATTATTATTTGTTTTTTTGTTATTAATACCTTTGAAATGCAACGCATGCAGTAAAATAAAATGATTCTATTGTATAAAACATGGATGCTCTTTATTTTTTCATTTATTTTACTCTACGAACCCGGGTTTGGAACCGAACCCGAGGTTCCAAAATATTCAAAACCCGGTTATGGAACCTCTGCGAATTTTCAACATAGGGTTCGGAACCCGAACCGAACCCTGGCCGTTTTTTCAGGGGTTTGCAGCTCTGATTATAACATATGTATATAGATCTGATCGAACATCTCGAGGTGGTGGCGTCCTAATTTCTGTTCGTTCCGACTTAACTTCCCAATTCTTTTTTATCGATGAGCGTTGAATATTGAAATAATCGTAGTTAAAATTCGTATGTGTTCTTTTAATTTTTTCGTGCTCTTACATCCCACCGTCTTCTGAATTTACAACTTATATGCTTCACGCTGCCCATCTTCAGTCCGTTCGTCTCAGCTTACTGATTCTGATCGTCTTATTTTCCTTGGTGATTTTACTCTCCCAAATATCACATGGTCTCCATCCGAAGACTCTAACTTAAGGTTCCCATCTATGCAGCATGTCTTCGTTGATTCTCTGTCCGATACATCGTTGGGTCAGGTAAATTGCATACGTAATAACATGTGAAGGACCCTTGATCTCGTATTTACTACCGATCTTTCGAGCACCTTGGTAAGTCGAGAATCACCAAAAGGTGATAGATGATAATCGTCGGTCGAATCGACTGCCCTCATCAGCCTTATTAGTATTTCTGTCACTCTCCGCCCGACTAGGCATTACTTTTCTCTTCACCTCGAACTCTATCTTCTAACTACTCTGATTATGAATCTTTCCGTAGCCTTTGCCGAAGCTATAACGTATTTTTCCATCTCTTTTTCTTTGATACTAGCTCTAATAAGGTCAAAATTATCTTAATGGATAACTTCATTTAAATAGCTCTAATTGGGAATTGTTCGGCTACCAGCTTTTCTGTAACGTAAATTTGGATGTTGGTGGGACCATATCGGCTATTGAGTCAAAAATCAACCCCACCGGGTCAGAGTATTGTACTTAGTCCCTTCGATTTATTAGTTGACATGTAATTTTACCCTTACAGTTTAACTGTGCATTGTTAAACTTTAAACAACAATAAAAAAATAAACAATACTTCAACTTCATTTATTAACAAATCGTAGTTATATATGTATACATATTTTATTTAAGAATATTTTTCTAATTTCTAAAATGTTAACTTTCTATTTCACAATTTCATGCTATTTTTTGGTTTTACCTTAAAGAATATTCAAAGACGTTTGATGTAAACTACAATAAATCTCGTGTTTACAAATATTGAGATTTATTCCTTTATGAATTTTCATTATTGCTCTATATATTTTTGGCACATTTTAAACTAATTTATTTTATAATCGGACGTTTCTTGAGACTACAAAATATTGGAACTTATACATCGGTCATGTATCGCAATTTTCAAAATATTAATAGTTCAAGACAATTTCAGGGCGCCTTAGCTTCGTCTTTTTAAAGCTTTATATTCGGGGCTCTAACAAGCAAGGGAATAACAAAATAAATAAAGGTTTGCATATGTACGCTTAGCAAAAACTTTAAGGATGATAGTTTATTATGGTCTGGTGGAAAAAGACTTCAATTTTAATAAAGTGCAAGACAGAGTATAACACTAAACCATAAACTAGTGTTGGTACCCTTCTTTAATGTGCTATCTGTTGAAGAACTCTGGCATTATACGAGAAGGTGCTAAAACGATTTTTACAAACAATTACACATGATTCAGCAATAAGATTATAATTATAGATTAGTTTGATTTTACCAGTTCCCTCCCGCTGGGAAAATAAAAAAGAAATAAAAAGGAAAAAAAAATTGTTTGCAAAATATCGAATCTTAACTGTAATGGAAAAAAATATTTGACTTAATGATGCAATAATATTTAATTAGCATAATTACACTACTCGACAAAATTCAATTATTTTGCCGTTGTCGCCCAAAATAACTTTCTGATAGATTTGCAGATTTAAAATTTTAAAGAATCATGTTTTTTTTTCCAGGTTTAGTTTCTTTTTAAAAAATTTTAAAAAATTTGGTATTTGGTATGTATGCTATATGCTATAAATCCGACCCAAACATTTTGTAGCTGCAACTTAACGTCTGAAAGATATTAATCTAACAAATTCAAATTTCATACCTTTTTCGGAATTTTTTCCCGAAATTTTGACTTTAAAAACTCAGGAAAACCCGAAAAAAAAATGTTGAATGCCTTAATTTTTGCTTTTAGATAGACATATTAATTAGGCGTCGTTTAAGGTATCGCTCATAAAAATCGATTTATAAACGGCTAAGTTACAAAACTGTAAAGTTTAATATAACCAGTTGTAGGAAACTTAAGTTATGTAAAAAATCAGAGCTCTCAAATAACCGTCAACCATTTATAGTGTCCGAAACAAACCGATCTTCTACGAACACTTTGAGAACGTGGAGCGAAAGAACACATTCAAAAGTGTTTTCGCTCAACAACTGTTTTTCTCAGACCAAAACACTTTTTTTTGTGTTCTCTTTGGTTTGCTCTCTCAGGGACTACTTTGGTCGGACACTTTCAGCAAAACAGTCCTTTTGTATGTATGCGTGCGTCTGTGTATTCCTACATAACATTTATGCACATGTATTACTCAGGCATATTCTTTTCTCTTTCTCGCACACAGCAAGAAACAACCCTTTTTGAAGACACTTATTGCGTAGTGGTCTTTCAAAGACCGTTTTGCAGTGACCGCTCTCTCAAAAGTGTTCCTATCTGTGGTTATTGAGAGACCGAATCGTTTTTTCGGTTGAGCCAAACAGTCGGACCGAAACACACAAGCGAACCGAAAAAAGTGTTTCTCTCAGAGAGAGATCGTGTGTACCAAATTTTTTTGTTTTTTGTCTGTGTGAAGACTGCTTTGGAAAAATCGGTTGACGGTTATTTGCATGCTCTGTAAAAAATAAAAGCACTATTACTGAAAAAAATTTTTAAAAAATTCTTAAAAACAAACTAAACGTGGAAAAAAAACATTCTTTAAAAATTTTTAAACATCCAAATCTATCAGAAAAAGTTATATTGGGCGACAGCGGTGTGTCGACTAGTGTTATCAGGGAAATTTATCTTTTCCATTTTTATACCCGGTACTCGAAAAATATAGGGGTATATTAGATTTGTAGTGATAGTGGAAGTGTGTAACGACCAGAAGGAAGCGTTTGCGATAAGCATCAATGGCCGAGTCGATATACATAGCTATGTCTGTCTGTCTGTCCGTCTTCATTAGCGCCTAGATCTCAGAGACTATAAATGCTAGACAAACCAAGTTTTGTATCCAGTCTCCTGGTCTATCACACTACTAAAAGTGTATTGCAAAATTTCGCCCCGCCCTCTTTCGTCCACACAAAACGACCATTTCTATCAGAATGTTGAATCTGGGTTAAATCGGATCTTTAACATAGCCACAATGTAGAAAACCATTTCGAAAGTCATTGTTCCCTTTCGCTCTCACTCATATGCGACCCTGTCTGCTTTGTCTATTTGTCCAAATGAGCGCCTAGATCTGAGAGACTATATGAACTAGAGCAACCAAACTTTCTATCCAAGCTCCTGTGATATCACTTCAATTCAAGTTAATTCCAAAACTTTTACACGCCCTCTTCCGTCCCCACCAAGAACGAAAACTAAAAACGCATAATAAAGGGAAAATTACTGTATCTTCATTATAATAGCCAGAAAGAAGCAATGAAATTTCAGTCGCTACGCAACGCCTGCCGAGCGTTTAATCATTCGCTCTCGCCCTCGCCCTCGCACCCAATGTACATGTAGAAGCAGATGTACAGATCATATGTAAATAAAAATGGAAGCAGATAACTTCTAATATATAAAAATCTAGCATAGGGTTCGACCTAATTTTTTTAAATTTTCCATTTTGGCCAAAATTTAACTCGTCCCTTTCGTACATGTAATAAATTACATAAATCGTTAGTTCATATACATATGTATATACTGACTGAGTACCGGGTGTAAAGTAGAAATATTTTGTCAGCGCTTGTTACCCTCTACGTTTCGCAGCCTAATTTGATTATGGATAAATCGGAATGATATCTCTGTTAGATCCGAAAATATTTCTGCTAGCAAAACATGACATATATTGATACTAGCGGTCGAGTTTATCGTACAAAAATAAAATCAATCTAAAATTAAAATTTTGTATCAAAGCAGGGTAGGAACAAGCATCGCAATATTTGATAGATCCGTTCTTGTTCTTCTTCCCTATTTTTCGCCTACATTTCATAACGATTCCTTCTTCTATGCAGATTTTCTTAAATTTATTAGGTCGTCGTCGTAAAATTTTCACCATCGCTTGTTTATTTATTTTTTTCACGAACACCATCACATTATTATTTCAATTTTATATATTATTCGCGGCACCTAGAAGATACCACAAATATCATGATATACTCTTCCAGTATAAGTCGGAATTTCATTTTTTCGATCTAAGCACTACTTGCGTAGAGCCGCTAGTGGAACCGTTCTGCTAACAAATTTGTATACTCGGTACTCGAAGAGTATAGGGGTATATTCGATTTGTGGTGATTGTGGATGTGTGTAACACCTAGAAGGTAGCGTTTACGACTCCACAAAGAGTTGAAAGCATCAATAGCCGAGTCGATATAACCATGTCTGTTTGTCCGTCTGTCCGTCTTCACGAGCGCCTAGATCTCAGAGACTATAAAAGCTAAAGCAACCAAATGTTGTATCCGGGCTCTTATTATATCACACTGTTAAAAGTGTATTTCGAAATTTCACCCTCCCTTTTCCGCCCACACAAAGGAAGAAAATCTATGGCATGACTAATTTTGAAAATAAAAGAAAACTATCTATCATAGTGTTGAATCTGAATCATTAATATAGCCATAATGAAGAAAACCATTTTAAAAGACATCGTTCCTTCTTGATCTCTTTCACACGGTCACAGATGAGCGCCTAGATCTCAGAGAAAAGAGCAACCAAACTTTATATCAAACTGTCGAATCTGGATCAGGTAGAATCATTATTATTGGCTAAAGTTCAATTCGTCCCTTTTGCGAACATATAGAAAATTACTTAAATCGTAAGCTCACATGTTTGTATACTGACAGAGTGGTGGCGCGGCCTTTGCTGCGGCCCACAACGTCCCCCCTCGTTTCGTATTGGTTTCATATGAATATCAATCCTGATTTTGCCACTTTTTTTGTATCTGAGTACGGGCTTTAATTTACATTTTAAATATTTCCCTCTGATAAAACAAGTAAAGGAAAACGTTATAGTTTTATTTTAAGGACATGGTTGTCTGTTTTGTGGAAATTTCGTTAAAAATTCCTATTCATAGGAATTTCTAAAAACTAAATTATGTGAAATCAAAAGAAAACGAAAAATTGTTCAAACGAATATTCGAATAGACGACATCTGTAACCAATGCCAACTTATTTATATTCATATATTTTGGTCATCGGAATTTGAGAAAATAAAAATAAAGTTGTAACTAAATAAATATAACCTTAAAACATTTGCAAATATTGTGTAAATAATTTCAGAACCATTGCATTTCTCAAAATTTCGTATAAATACATCAAAATAACTTATAATACTTCAAACTGAAATCATTACGCTTCTCAGCGGGTGCTACGAATTGATTTTAGACACATGGTTTAAATTTGAAATTTTCATAGAATTCTTAGTAAATGCCGATTCTATAAGACGCTTTTTGCGAAAAAAATGCTTTTCTCTAATGTGCATACTTTATGACATCAAAAAGTAAAAAAGGAATACCAAAATAACTTAAAATCTGGTAGTCTTTAATCCCATAGTATCAGTGATTCGAAGATAAACATTGTGATATCGAATCGGTGAGAGCCTAGTTAATCGCATTCTTTTCTCCGTTAAATAAAGCAATGCACATAACATCTAAAACATTTGTTTTGGGTATTAATGCCAATATATATTCTACTCTCACAAAAATATATATTAATGCATAACTTATGAGAATATAAATATTAACAGATGCAATTATCTGAAACGTTTTCAGTTTGTAAACATTCGTTGGTTTTTTTTTAAATGTTATTGTGGAGGTCTACAGCGTCCAGCCGATGTTCCAGAAAAATCCAAGTCTTTCTGTTCAATGATAGGAATCCGGTCGTCGTACAATGTTGGTGCTTGCAATATGATCCCAGCTGTTCCAACAAGAACTGCTAACGTAAATATCCAGAGAAAAAGTCTATCCAAGACCATTGCGACGTACTTCCAGTCTTCCTTAACCTTTTTGTACAAAAATTACTGTTAAAATTGTATTTTCAACGTTTTTTTAGCATACTTTTGTTGAGTCCTCTTGCATTTTTGTATGCTCCGCAATAAAACGGACACAGAAACAGCTTTTGTGGATTCGAGGTGGACATTTAGAGTGTGAGAATGCAGGGTTGTTTAATATTGGGCTTTTTAACCCGGAAGAACCCATATCCAAGTCGGGAACAGCTGCCAAATCATCAGCGCTACAAGTAAGTGTTGGTAGCGGGCCATGAACTTGACAACTTCCACCAAATGGGCCATTGGCAGTTAAGCTATAATTTAAAAAAGAAACATATTTTTAATATATACTTCACTTATAAAAGTTGACTTCGGTTTAGAATCTTAAGTCCTCTTGAGAAGGAGCCATGGCGACAAGGGCCTTCGGCTAAAAAATTAAATTGTGCGTTATATATTTCCTATGTTTTGATTACTAAACTAATACTGAACGTTTGTACTATAGCCCTGCACAAATGTACTCGTTTTCGTTTACTTCCAAATAACTCGGTACTCGTTTGCTACTGTAAAACTAGCTTCAAAAGAACAAAACCAATACCAAGTACTATATGTATTCGGTATTTGCTTAATGTTACTCAGCGAGCTGCGGCAAATGGAAAAAAAAACGAACGAGTACAAACAAATGATACCGAGAGAAAACGAATAAGTAAAAGTAAAATAGCATTACTTTCGGGTTGTCTTGGTACTTCCAAGTTAGTGCGATGCTTATAAATACTATCGAGTATCGATGTCTCATTTTTTGCTACACCATTTACTGAAAAAAATTGAAGCGATCAAAAGCGCAGGTATTAATGCAGAGTATGTAATTAGAAATTAGAAGTTTTTATAGAACACATTTAGGTTCGACTCAGTTAGGTATATATTTAGTAATTTTAGAAGCGTCAACTGTTCGAGAAAAGTGTCCTGTAGAAGAATTCGAACGGAAAGCCAATGCCAATATAAGGGGGAAATAGTTTTGGTTTTCTTTGTTGCATTTTCGATAGGTTTATTTGCCCCCACTATTTTAATTTGATTAATTGTTCTTTTATTGTATAATGCAAGAAAATGAGGTGTTTTGTCCGTAGGCGTAGATACGTTACGAATCGGGCATATCTATAGTGCCGGCGTAATGGATATCTTTCGAAGATTCACCGGCATTGTTTCAATATTCGAAATCGAAAACAACATTTTTTTTGCATGAGACCTATTTTATTTGTTTGTTTTTAAAGCAAAGTAAAGAAAGTAAGAAGACAGTGCAGAACTTAAGTATATTACTTATGTGTTGGATATATTAAAAAAGTTTTGACATAAATAGCATTGTTTTTACAGAACCTGATCCACGGCAACAAAATAAATGCAATTTTGATTAATTTGTGTATTATTGATGAACTACATTTTGATTACAGACTCCGCTGAGAAAAGAATTATTGCTGCGATGTAAATTAAGTAATCATATGATTTGAAAAATTTAAGTTCTAGTGTATTCTCATCTACCCCTTAGATACTTTCATGCTCAAATTTCAGAAGAAAGTGCCGATACAACAAAAAATAATGAAAGCCTTTAAAGAAAATTTGATATAATGGAGATGTTTTGGCAGGGGGGTTGAACCTGCTGAAAATAAATATTAACGAGGCGGAACGTTGTCAGTCACTATATATACATACATACATTTCTGAGCTTACGATTTATGAAATTTATTATACACATGTTCGCAATAGGGACGAATTAAAATTTGGGCAAAAGATAATATTTAAAATAAAACGAGAGGGAACGTTGTGAGCCGCGGCAATGGCTCTACTTTATACCCGGTACTCAGTCAGTATATACGTATTTATGTATACATAAGAGCTTAGGATTTATTTAATTAATTATATGTTCGCAAAAGACACGAATTAAATTTTGGCCAAAATGGAAAATTTCAAAATATTAGGTCGAACCCCATGCTGTAGCTTTATATTTTAGAAGTTATCTGTTTCCATTTTTATTTACATATGATTTTTACGTCGGCTGCTACATTTTTACATACACATGTAAAACTACATACAAGAGACATGGAAGTGTGTGCGAGAGAGAAAGGGAATCGCTTGGCTGCCGTTTGGTAGCCATTGAAATTTAATTTGTTCCTTCTGGCTATAATAATGATCCGATATGATCCAGATTCGGCAATCTGATAGATACGGATATTTTCCATAATTCTGCGTTTTTTGTTTTCTCTTATCTTAAAAATTGTGGATTCCACAGATTTTCGTCTTTTGTGAGGCGGAAGGGGGCGTGACAAAATTTTGAAATACACTTGTATTGAAGTGATATCACAGGAGTTTGGATAGAAAGTTTGGTTGTTCTAGCTCTTATAGTCTCTGAGATCTAGGCGTTCATTTGGACGAATAGGCAAAGCCGACAGGGTCGCGTGTGAGAGAGAGCGAGAGGGAACGATGACTTTTGAAATGGTTTTCTTCATTGTGGCTATATTAATAATCCGTTCTGATCCAGATTCAACACTCTGATAGAAATGGCCATTCTCTATGATTCTGCGTTTTAGTTTTCTTGTATCTTTAAAATTGTGCATGCCACAGATTTTCGTCCTTTGTGTGGGCGGAAGTGGGCGGGGCGAAATTTTGAAATACATTCGGAGTAGTGTGATAACACAGAAGCCTGGTTGCTCTAGCTTTAATAGTCTCTGAGATATAGGCGCAAATGAAGACGGACGGACGGACAGACGGACGGACAGACCGACATGGCTATATCGACTCGGCTATTGATGCTGATCAAGAATATATATACTTTATGGGGTCGGAAACGCTTCCTTCTGTGCGTTACACACATCCGTTATCCCCACAAATCTAATATACCCCTATACTCTTCGAGTACCGGGTATAAAAATGAAATCAAACCATTTATTTAATTTTTATACATTTTTGTTTACATATGCTTCTACATTTTAAAATGTACATGTATAACTACATATTCGAGACGTACAAGTGTTTGCGAGAGAGAGGGAATGAGTAAGCGCTTGGCAGGCGTTTTGTAGCCACTGAAATTTAATTTGTTCCTTCTGTCCATAATAATGATTCGACCTGATCCAGATTCGGCTGTCTGGTAGATACGGTAAATTTTAGCAATTCTGCGTTTTTAGTTTTCTTGTATCTTAAAAATTGTCGATTGCACAGACTATCGTTCTTTGTGGGGCGGAAAAGGGCGTGTCAACATTTTTAAATACTTTTGTATTGAAGTGATATCACAGAAGCTTGGATAGAAAGTTTGGTTGCTCCACCTCTTACAGTCTCTGAGATCTAGTCGCTCTTTTCGACAATTTGTCACCATTGAACACAATCGGGCCCACAGGGCCACCCAGGAAAACTTCAGACAGATCATGACAGATTATTACTTCCCAAAAATGACTAAGCTCGCAAACGAGGTTGTCATGAATTGCAAAATATGCTCCAGGGCGAAATAGTTACGATAGCCATCCCAAGAAACAGGAGTTGGGGTCGACACCGGTCCCCGGTCGCTCACGGGAGAGATGCTTGATGTAGATATATTCTCTACAGAGAAGAAGGAAATCCTAACTTGCGCGGACAAATTCTCGAAATTTGCCATTGTGCAACCGATAGCTTCCGCGCTAGAGCTATTACTGCAGCTCTTGAATATCTTTTCAAACATGAAACAAATTTATTGCGACAATGAACCATCAATGAGTTCAGAAACCATCAGATCACTCCTCCGAAACAACTTCGGAGTACTTATTGTTAATGCTCCGTCCCTCTACAGTACCTCAAATGGACAAGTGGAGAGATTCCATAGCACTCTTGTAGAAATTGCAAGATGCCGCAAAATGGATAGGGGAGTTACCGATACAGTCGAACTCTTCCTCCAAGGGACAGCGGAGTACAATAGATCAGTGCACTCGGTCACCAACAAAAGGCCGATTAGCATTCTGCATGCTGTAGCGGCGGATACGAACAAGGAAATTCAGAACAAAGTGCAAAAGGCTCAGATCGTGCAAAAAAATCGGGACAACCAGGCACGACAAAACAGAAGCTTCAGAGAAGGCGAGAAGGTTAAGTCCAACAGACGCTTGGGGAACAAGTTGACCCCTTTATTTGTAGAGAAAACAGTTCGGGCGGACTTGGGGACAATAGTCCTAATTAGAGGGAGGGTGGTCCTTAAAGACAACCTTAGGTAACTACACCGACTAGGTTAAAAACGACACTTTGGTGGCGGTATTTTTTAGTTTTTTCTTCCATTTATATTTTGTCACGTATTTTTATCCACAGGATTGTCTGGGTACTTCATCTCCTTACAATAGTATCAGCGCGCGTCACTGATTACTCCCACTCGAACTACATACCAATCACGGACGAGACTGTACTAGTTTGGGACGGTCTTAACTACATCAAGCATACAGCAAACTTGACCGAATATGGTCGTATTGCTGACGAGACCGCGAAAATTACTGATCTTTTTCCAAGATCCCACATGAGACAGTTACTAGAGGCCAGGCCGACTGCAATCACATCAAAAACATGTTTTCCGATATCGATGTTCACCACCCACTGGCTAGGAGCCTAGACTTCCTAGGGACGGCCCTTAAAGTCGTGGCCGGGACGCCAGATGCGTCCGATTTAGAAAACATTACGATCACTGTGGCACAGCTAGTGCAAGCAAGCAATAGACAAATTTTGATTAATACAAAAGTTCACAACAAGTTAAATTCCTTTACTAGCACGGTAAATAAGATCCTCGGTATAGAAAAAGAATTCTGCCAGAAATAGAATTCTTATAATAGAAATAGGAAGCCTCATGCTCACCATCACCCTGAAAAAAGCCAATATAGTGAGCCCATCCATTTTAGACCACACTGACACAGAATCTGTTCTCGCTGACTAATTCACAGGGGTCACGATATCAAATTTGTTAGAAGTATCCAGTGTAACGAACCGTTTTCTTGGTCGCTTGCAGCAGCTGGGCTCGCTCAGCGGCCAATGGGCTCAGTGCAACAAATTTATGTATGTTGCCCCAACGACCAGTAATAAGACAACTTTTCCGTGTTTAACATGTGGTTTATTCGAATCTTAGGCTAAGTTAATGGCTAGGGTTTATGGCTAGGGTACAATATATTGATTCTCAACGGACTTTCGGGGTTTTCGATAGCTGCGGGGCTACCTCAAGCGTAGCGGCGTCGGTACTGGTGTTCAGGGGCCAATGAAATCGGTCAATACTTTGATCCACCACTCTAAACTCGCACTCGACGGTTCGCCTTCGTTAGCACACCACTGACTACGTATATGACTCACTCGGTGATCCGGTATTGGATTTATCTCGGACGCTGCTGGGCTTTCCTTTTCTCACTTGTCACTCGCGATCTCTTCCCGCTATACTATTTCGCACTTATCTTCGTATTCAACTACTTCCGTCACTCGCACGTACGTCAAAGAGATCCGCTGTAGGCGCCGGCCTCCTTTTATAGGCCGAACCTAACGGGACCTCCGCCGCCAGTGATTTTCCATCGGGCTTCTGATGGTTCCCACGCTCTTCGTAACGGGATCTGGTCGGTGACCCGCCCGTATGCCCATATTTGGACTTGCGTCGGGCCGCTGCTGGTCCGATCCCGCGATTCCCTTCTTCCAGTGAGAGCCGCCTCCTCTCGCCATTAGTGCTCTCTCTCACGGCGAATTGGCGGCCTCCGGATATCCGGATCTGCCGAACCGTCATGCTTATCCGATCCGTCAGTCTTATCCGGTCCGTCAGCCCCATCATTCTTGTGAGGCACACGGTTCCTCACACCAGAATAAACGAGAGTGAACGTTGTGAGCCGCGGCAAAGGTTGCGGCTCTACTTTATACCCGGGACTCAGTCAGAATATATGTATGTGATCTTATGATTTATGTAATTTATTATATGTTCGCAAAAGGGACGAATTAAATTTTGGCCCAAATGGAAAATTTAAAAAAATTACGTTGGACCTATGCTAGATTTGTATATATTTGATGTTATCTGTTTCCATTTTGTTATCCATTTTTATTTACGTAAATTTTTACATCGGCTGCTACATTTTTACTTACACATGTATAACTACATACAAGAGACGTGGAAGTGTGTGCGAGAGAGAGAGGGAATGAGTAAGCGCTTGGCAGGCGTTGCGCACTGAAATTTAATTTGTTGCTTTTGGCTATAATAATGATCCGACCTGATCCAAATTCGGCAATCTGTTAGACACAGTAATTTTTCATGATTCTGCGTTTTTAGTTTTCTTGTATCTTAAAAATTGTGAATTCCACAGATTTTCGTCATTTATGGGGGCGGAAGGGGGCGTGTCAAAATTTAAAAAAACCCTTGTATTGAAGCGATATCACAGCAGCTTGGATAGAAAGTTTGGTGGCTCTCACTTTTATAGTCTCTGAGATCTGGGCGCTCATTTGGACGAATAGGCAAAGCAGACAGGGTCGCGTGTGAGTGAGAGTGAGAGGGCACGAAATGTTTTTCTTCATTGTAGCTATGTTAGTACCCCGATCTAACTCAGATTAAACACTAGAAATGGTTATGTTCTATGATTCTGCGTTTTTAGTTTTCTCGTATCATCAAAATTGTGTATGCCACAGACTTTCGTCCTTTATGCGGGCGGGGCAAAATTATGAGTAGTACTTGGAGTAGTAACACAGATGACTGGGTACATCATTTCGTTGCTCTAGCTTTAATAGTCTCTGAGATATAGGCGCTAATGAAGACGGACGAACAGACGGACGGACAGACAGACAGACAGACATGGCTATATCGACTCGGCTATTGATGCTGATCAAGAATATATATACTTTATGGGGTCGGAAACGCTTCCTTCTGGGCGTTACACACATCCGTTATCACCACAAATCTAATATACCCCTATAAACTTCGAGTACCGGGTATAAAATTCTCCAATCCGTTAATATAATCCATTTTATAATTTATTATCCTCGAGTCTGTTTAGTATGTAAAAAAGTCACGGTGTTCCCGGTTGAGCACAGCGGAGTGATACTATAACTACAGACGGTTCTAAACCTACCCTTCCTGCACCAGCTCAGCGAAAAGAATCTGAGCTACATCACAGAGGTCAAGCATGCCACCATGGGACGGCTGAATCCAGTCCTTGCTTTCGGGCTTGGTAGGGCTCTATGCGGGACCATTTCTCAGAGCTCAAGTTAGAAGGCGAAACAAGAGCCAAATCAACGCGATAATCAAGAAGTTGCGAGCGACGAGGACAACCGCTCTTTGAGAGGGGGGGAGTACTTAACACTCCCCAGCTGCAGGGTATCAGCAGTATTCTGAAACGGAAGAATGCTGATACAGCCCTCGAGGGGTGGGGGCAACAACTACATTGTCGCACTAGCTTCTGCCTAAAAGCCGTTGCCCTGCAGTCGAGTGGCTAGCGGATCATATTTCGCTGCTGCATCAACATCCGCTGTGGAGCTGATGGTCTGCGCTGACGGTGCAGAACGTTGGCCCGCTGCTCAAGCAGCGCTGCCGCAAGGGTTGGCAGATTTAAGAATATCATTTTATATTTCATTTTGTATCTTTAGATTTATTCTCACTTTCAACCGAGCCAGTCGAGCCATTGGCCAAGCCACGGTATCGGTAGACGGGAACAATAACAAATTAATTTACATATGTAGAATATTGAATGCACTGTAAACGCCAAGGTTCGGCAGCGCTGCTGCGCTCTCCCTCTGTTAAGGGCGCTCTGCAGCCGCCGCTTCGGCTCTAGATTTGCTTAGCCGACGGTGCCAATTTTTAGTAATCTGCTAACCTCTCTACGCATTGGTTACATTTCGATCTTGATTTGTACATTTATCTGGCCGGGCAAAGAGCAATCGGCTTCCGCTAGCCGCCAGTATAAATGAACGCTATTAAATTTAAGTGTACCAATAATAATACCTAACAGCCGGTCGTCTTTCCGCGTCGCTCCTGCATGTTTTGCTTTTACTCTGAATTCACTCAACATTAATTTCCAATAGTTGTATATATCTCGGAACTTATCATAACTGAACAATAATTGTGTTGAATATCAGTGATTGTAGTTGCAGGTTGAGCAAATAAATAATTAAATAAATTTAAAGACGCGCAAGCTCTTTGTTATTGCTTTTGCCCATTCCTCTCTGGATCTCCGCTCTCTGTGCTCATCATTTCGTGCACTTTATCTGTTGCATTGAATACGTACTGCTCATCGCTTCGTCGCTTTGCTGTATCGTTCGCCGTTCGCCGTGCAAATAGTTACTGCTGATCGTCGTGTTCGCTCTGAGGCCTACTCCCTCTCTCAACCTTCGCTCTACGCCCTCTACGCCCTACGCTCTCTGTGCATCTCTTTTGGACTTTACTCCGCTGTTAAACGGCAAAGCGGGATGTCAAAAACCGCAGCAAAGCGCGTCCGCAGTGACTCGTCGCTTGACTTGCGATCTGGTCGCATCTCAGAGACGCTTTCGCCGCAGCTGATCGAGCTAATTAACAATAGATTCGATGAGCAGGCGAAACACATCAGCTGCAGCGTGAGGGAAGCTGAGGAAAGAATTCTGCGTGAGATAGCAGCTAAGTTTGAGGCTAGACTTCAGAGTCTCTCGGAAGAGGAAGAGCTGCTTGGCCGACGAATAGAGAAGCTTGAGGATGGAAGCTGCGAAATGCGTGTGCTATGCAGCAAGGTGGAGGAACTGGAGGCGAAACTCCAAGCCAAAGAGAATGCAGATGCCGAAGCAAGCATTGCAAACGATGTCAGAGTGCATGGGGTGCCCTAACTGGAAGAGGAGAACCTCAAGACTCTCTTCAACAGCCTCAGTTACTCATTAGGCCAAAAGTGAAGGAGATTTTTCGGGTTAAGGTGCGGGACCATGCACAGAATATCGTTGTAGATCCCGTTGTTATTATAAAATTTGATAGCAGACGTGATAAAATCATGCTGCTGCAACGGGCTGGAGAGCATCGACGACAGACCAAGCAGCCACTTAGCTTGGAGTTGTTTGGAATCCAGTCCAAACAACCCTTCTACATCAACGAGCAGCTCTCTAAAATCAACTACGACATCTTCAGAGAGGCAATGAAGATGAAGAAGCGTAATGCTCTGTCGGCTGTCTTCACCCGCCGTGCGATGGTCTACGTTCGGCAGAGTGTTCGCGGCAAATTTGTGTTCCTTAAGAGCATGGCTGAGCTCTGTGCCCTACAGAGAGTGGAAGCTGTAGCTGAGGAGGCGACTCAATCCGTATCTGGAGGAACTGGAACTGGGCGGAGTAATTTTCGATAGAATAGAATTAATTTTTGTCCTCTACTTTATGTTTTACATTAGGTTTAATATATCCACTCATCTTGTAATAGTCCCTGTTAGGAATCTCACTCTCTTTACATCATCTCCCCGTACTCTTAAAACAGTGGTGTTTGGCTTGCCTTCTCTAATTTGTTTTTATTCCAGTGATCATGGATGATAATGCATGATCGTCCGGCTCGAGCAGCTATACAATGCTAAGAATACTTGGCAATCAAGGGGAAGGTCTGCGTGTATGCCATATTAATGCCCAAAGCCTAACTAAGAAAATCGAAGAATTTAGGTATCTATTTGTCAAGTCCAATATTGATCTCATATGTGTGTCAGAAACGTGGTTTTCGTCTCATGTTAGTAATTTGTTAGTAGAGTGTACTGGTTATAATTTGTTTCGATCTGATCGAGATAGTAACGCTGGAGGTGTAGCCATATACATATGTAAGTAAACGTTTTAATGCTAAGCTTGTATGTAATCACCCAAGGGAAAGTGCAGTTGATTGGATATTTGTTCAAGTCACAATCACAATACATTTTTCCAAAATTTTAATAGGCTGTGTGTATAGACCTCATCGACATATAGAATATAAAAATTTAACTGACGTATTGTCTACCATGTCGCTGGCCAATACAGATGTAATATTAGCTGGGGACTTCAACAGCAATGTCCTGCGAGAAAGGCAATTATCGGACGACATAGGATCCATGGGATTAACGTTAGTAAATTCGTCTGCACCCACGCATTTCTCAAATCACTGTGATACCTTACTTGACTTATTTTTTGTAACCGACTGTCATAAAATTTCTGCTTACAGCCAACTATCAATGCCAATGTTTTCGAAACACGATCTAATATTCTTGACCTATAATTTTCATACCGAACTAACTGAAAGCAGAATAGTTTATAGAAATTTTAGAAACATTGACTATGCCTTGTTAAGTGCTGACTTTATTTCATGTGACTGGGACTCTATTTATGACTATGCTAATATTAATTCACAACTGACTGTCCTACAAAATAATATAATGTATCTATACAACAGATCGATTCCGCTGGTGACAAAAACGGTCAACCCTCGTGGAAATCTATGGTTTAATTCGAAAATTAAAATATTAATTAACGTGATACCGCTTTTAAAAAATGGAAGCGTTACAGAACAGCCAACCATGCTGCACAATATAAGATAATTAGGAAAAATGTAATACAGTTAATCAACTCAGAGAAAAGAAAATACTTTTGTAACAAATTTAACATTGCGAGATCGAACCAGCAGAAATGGGCGTATATTAAAGAACTGGGTGTTGGTAAATCCACTACTCCGCGCATCTGTGATATTGATCCTGACGAACTTTATAGGATTTTTTTTACACTGTAAAGTACCTGAAGTGACTAAAACTGACTATTTCGAGTGCGTGCCTCAAAATCTCTATAGTAACTGTGATGATGTACACTGCTTCTGTGATAATGGTACCTGTGATAATAGTTTTAGTTTTTCATGTGTAACTGAGTCAGATGTCCTCGAATCGATGTTAAAGATTAAGTTAAATGCCACTGGAATTGATGATATTAATCCGAAATTCATAAAAATGCTTTTGCCAAACATATTGCCGTACATAACGTACATATACAACACAGCGTTGACTCAATCCGTATTTCCTGATTCTTGGAAAGTAGCTAAAATACTTCCAATTCCAAAATCAGTCAATGAATACAGGCCAATTTCCATTCTACCTTACTTGTCAAAAATTTTAGAGCGACTTATGGCTAATCAGATGACAAATTACTTGACAACTAAAAAAACTTTTGACAAACAAGCAATCAGGTTTTCGAGTGGGCAGAAGTTGTACAACAGCAATAACAAACGTAGTTGAACGTATAAGAGAAAAATTGGACTCGGATAATATAAAGTTTCTGACCCTTCTAGATTATAGTAAGGCTTTTGACACGGCTAACCACGAAATTCTTTGTTTTAAGCTAAGTCGTC
The DNA here is from genome assembly GCA_005876895.1 of Drosophila azteca. Lineage (NCBI taxonomy): Eukaryota > Metazoa > Arthropoda > Insecta > Diptera > Drosophilidae > Drosophila > Drosophila azteca. The sequence continues at coordinate 15,853,149 of VCKU01000003.1, read as the reverse complement.
TATGTAATTTTTCGCGTGCAGCAACAAGTCTAATTGTTTCGTACTTGAGTAATCGTATGCAGTCTGTGTGTATAAATAATATGTACTCGTCATTACTTTGTGTCAAGCGTGGCGTTCCTCAAGGATCCGTTTTAGGGCCATTACTGTTCTCTATGTATGTAAATGATCTACCGAGTATATTGTCAAGTTGTGACGTTCATATGTATGCCGATGATGTTCAAATGTTTGTTAGTCGTCCTTTAGTAGAATTGATGACTGTATTCGTGTCTGTAATAGCGAATTGAACAGTGTAAGTCAGTGGGCTAAAATGAATGGGCTAGGATTAAATCCAAATAGGTCAAAATGTATAGTCTAAGTATATACTTAGAAACTTATACCTAACTAAATATTTTCTCCCAGTGAAAATAAGACAAACAATTGCAAAAATATGTATCAAACCAGTACTTTTCTATGGTATAGAAGTATTTAGTGACAGTAACTCTGCCAGCCAACGCAAGCTGCAAGTTGCTTTTAATAATATCGCGAGATAAATTTATAATCGACGTAGAACTAACCATATTTCGGACGCAATGATAAAAATGTTTGATATGCCACTTAAATCCTAGATAGATTTTTAGGGTCTTAGTATTACTGCACAAAGTTATATACAGCAAAGAGCCATCTTACTTATATGAACGACTCAAGTTTAGCACGTCAAGACGGACAAAAACATTATCTGCTTTAAGTATAGGTACACATGCACCATGAAACAGTTCTTTGTACATGCTGCTCGAGTCTGGAATCATCTTCCCAACGCCATCAAGGCAATCAGTGGGGGAGTGCAGTTCAAAATCGCACTGGAGAATTATCTACGCACTACATAACTTGAATTTGAGATAGTAGAGAGGGGTTGAACGGGGAGTAAGAGGAAGAGTAAAATTCCTAGAAACTAAATTAAAACTAAACTAAATATTATATTATTAAAATGTTAGTATATAAGTTCAAATGTATATAATTGTAATAACTACTTAATTTTAGTAATTTAAATGTCAAAAGTTAATGTTACACTTGTTGTGACTAGCGCCCTAATTTATAAGTATACAATGCTTGTCGCGCTAAGATGAAATAAATAAATAAATACAAATTTGAACAATTCGTGTATTATTTTGGACAAAAAATATAGGTACCAAAAAAGCTTGGCATCTCAAACATTGGTGACCCCGACGTGATTAAAAACATTGGCTAATCGCGTTTCGTGTAAAACATATAAATTAAACAATATATTCGGTTCTGTGCAGTTTGAATCACAAAAAAATACATTTGTGCAGAATAAAAAACGGTTTATATGCAAATTCAGTGAGAGTGCGGCCGTCTAAAATTCCGTTAGTTCAATCGTTTGAATCTCTCATTCTATGCTCAGCCGCAGACACGGTCATTGACTTCTCTCATTCTCGCACCAGCTACTGTGCACCGTCGCATAATCGTCGAATCTCTCATTCTCTGCACAACTGAAGCCACGGTTTCGACTTTTCGTGTCTTCACTTTCTCTTTCTCGATTCTGAACGCAGTCGCTTAAACGGTTATCTACCCTTCGCTGGTTCGTTGCATTTCACTCCGTTAAGCATGGAAAGCGATCCAAATACAGGCGCGGGCGGACATATTGTGACGGCTAATAACAGGCTGAGTCTTTATAAACGTAAAGTTTTGTCTTTATATGATCGAATGAAGTTGTCCCTTCCACACCGGCTAGCACTGGCTCCTCAGCCAGCGCTATCCCACCCGGACCTGCCCCACGGGTAGAACCCGCCTCTGCCTCACCCATAAATCATGTGACCCCTCTTGACCGATCTACTTTAATCGCTGTCGCTCCTCTAAAACCTATTTTTGTCTCCCGTCTCATGGAATCGGCTACGGATGTAATGGTTCGGGACTATATCTTCACCAAACTGAACATTAATAACTCCTCTGGCATCGTAGTAACTAAGTTTACCTTTAAGGAAAAACGTAATATTTCCTCCTTTAAAATTCTTGTCCCGGAGAAGTTTGTAAAGAATGTGTTAGAACCCTCTTTCTGGCCCGAACACACTATCTGTCACATCTTTAACAGCCGATCTCGACCTTCACAATCCGCTCCTCGGGTAGGAATTCTTCCTACACCATCTACTGTATTACCATCTATTTCAAAAAACTGAATTCTTCCCTACCTCTAAAGATCACTTATCAGAATGTACGAGGCCTGTGCAGTAAGCTCACCAAATTACTCACCAAATGCACTATCAACATGTGCAACTTTTGATTCCGACATTATTGCCTTCTCTGAAACATGGCTCAATCCATCAATCTCGGATTCCGAGATTTTTGTAGACAATTTTACCATATATAGATCTGATCGACCATCTCGAGGTGGCGGCGTCCTAATTGCTGTTCGTTCCGACTTAACTTCCCAACTCTTTCCCATCGATGAGCTCAACACTATTGAAATTATCGTAGTTAAAATCCGTCTGTGTTCTTTTAATTTATTCATATCATGCTCTTATATCCCACCGTCCTCTGAGTTTACAACTTATATGCTTCACGCTGTCCATCTTCAGTCCGTTCTGTCTCAGCTTTGTGATTCTGATCGTCTTATTGTCCTCGGCGACTTTAATCACCCAAATGTCACTTGGTCTCCATCCAATGACTCAAACTTAATGTTCCCATCCATGCAGCATGACTTTGTTGATTCTCTGTCCGATACATCGTTAGGCCAGGTAAATGGCATACGTAATAGCATGAGTAGGACCCTTGATCTCGTCTTCACTACCGATGCTTCGAGCACTTTGGTATGTCGAGGATCACCTCTATCATTCCCTGAAGACCAATACCATCCCACACTTTCAATTTATTTCCTGTTGCCCTCTTCATGTCCTATAAAGTCGTTTAGCCTTCGAATATCTATTGCTTTAAGAAGGCTGATTTTCTCTCCCTGAATACTGCCCTATCTCAGATGGATTGGTCATTCCTTGACGATTTCGAAGAAATTTAATCTGCTACGAATGCATTCTATAGCTCTATTTTTTCCATCTTTCCCATGCATGTTCCTTTAGTCACCCCCTCCAGAAATCTTTCTGGCCCGATCTGGTTCACCCCGAGATTAATAAATCTGAAGAATTTAAAATCCTGTATGTTCAAGAAGTTCAAAAAATCCGGTTTGCAATCAGACTTTTCGAAGTACACAATTGCAAAATCGAAATTTGCTTTATTTAATACATTGTGCTACAATTGATACTTGACCAAATGCAAGCTTAACTTTAAACGCGATCCTAAACAATTCTTCAGGTTTGTTAATTCTAAGCGCAAATCTTCCCAGTTTCCTTCTTCTCTACACTTAAATGGTAGTTATGCTGATAGGGATTGTGACATTGCTGATCTGTTCGCTTCCTTTTTTCAACGTTGCTACTCTGTCCCCTCTATTAACCTTCCCTAGCCTCATCGAACGACTTTAGTAGTAGTTACTCATATCCTATCCCTTTAAATAGTTCTAACTGTATCCTACCCCCTTCATCGACTATGATAGACCCTTAACAAATTTTAAATCGTGCAAGTTTTCGTTCAGCACTGGGCCAGACTCGGTTCCGAGCGCGGTTCTTAAACTTTGTGCAGAATCTCTTTGTGTCTCCTAAAACTCTTCAACTTGTCTCTCAAGACTGGTGTCTTTCCCACCGTCTGGAAAGAATTCTGTATAGTTCCCTTTCATAAAAAGGGATCTAAATCGAATGTCTCTAACTACCGCTGTATTTCCAACTTATCTGCCATTCCTAAACTCTTCGAAAAATCATCACTTCTCAGCTGCAACATTTTTGTAGGTCTGTATTCTCTGAATCACAGCCTGGATTCATTAAACGTATCTCAGTCTCTACTAATCTACTTGAATTTTCCACCTTTGTTACTTCGGGATTTGCTTAACAGTGTCAAACTGATGTCGTTTATACTGACTTTAGTAAAGCCTTCGACTCCGTCAATCATAATCTACCTATTCATAAACTGTCTCTTCTAGGGTTTCCGACTAAGCTTCTATACTGGACTAATTCTTACCTTAGTAGCCGTTCTCAACGTGTTTGCTCTAACTCCTCTCTCTCTAAACCTGTTATTGTCTCATCGGGGGTTCCTCAAAGTAGCTATCTTGATCCCTTGCTATTTAACCTATTAATTAACGATCTTCCTCAAATGTTATCTCATTCCCGTGTCCTAATGTATGCTGATGACGCTAAGCTATGTTTTTCCTACAGTGACCCCTTGTCCCCACTATCTTTGCAATCATATTTTTATGATCTTAACAACTGGTGCTTAATCAACATTCTACTTCTTAATATTTCTAAATGCAATATTATGACTTTTCACCGCAATAAGCCATACCTTTTCGATTACTCTACCACTAACATTATCCTACAACGCCTCTTCAAAGTTAACGACTTGGGCAATACCTTTGTACCTAATCTATGTTTCAACTCTCATTTCTCTACTATCTATAACAAAGCCAAAGGAGTCCTTGGATTTTTCAAAAGGTGGTCTAAGGAATTTACAGACCCGTATACTACAAAACTTCTGTATGTTTCCCTGGTCCGGCATATCTTGGAATATGGTTCTTGTGTCTGGGCTCCTCACTACCAAAAATTTTAGGATATGCTCGAATCAGTACAAAAACAGTTCCTCATCTTTGCTCTCCGCGGACTCAATTGGGACCCTTCGATCCATAAGAAGGGAGCTTATGAAAGTAGGTTGCGCTTAATTAACCTCCACTCTCTTAAATCCCGTAGAATCTGCCAAGTAGTTCTCTTCCTCCATAAGCTTCTCTCTGGTGAGGTTGAATCGACTGCCCTCATCAGCCTTATTAGTATTGCTGCTCCTTTCCGCCCGACTAGGCATTACTTACCTCTTCATCTTCAACTCTGTCTTTCTAACTACTCGGATTATGAATCTTTCCGTAGCCTTTGCCGTAACTATAACTAATTTTTCCATCTGTTTTCCTTTGATACTAGTTCTAATATGGTCAAAATTATCTTAATCAATAACTTAATTTAATTTAAATAGCTGTAATTGGGAATTGTTCGGCTACCGGCTTTTCTCTAACCTAAATTTGGCTGTTGGTGGGACCTTATCGGCTACTGAGCCGATAATCAGCCCCACCGGATCTGAGTATTTGCATTAGCCCTTTTCTTTTAATTATTGATATGTAATTTTCACCCTTACAGTTTAACTGTCCATTGTTAAACTTTAAACAAAATAAACAATAAACAATGAGCGGGCTCGGCGAATCATTCGCTGGCAACAAGATCGATCATTTCAACGCTACGGAAATCGACGTTCGCATCGAAATGCATCTTGGGCTCAAGAGAGTGGATTCGCCATCTCCTAAAACCCTTCAGGAGTTTTCGGATGCAGTCAATTTGCATATACGTGCTTTGCAAACATTAGGAACTGATTTGGAGATATCCAATTGCATGATAATCAATATGCTGCTGCAGAAGTTGGACGCTAAGACGCAAATAATCTGGGAAAAACACCTGTCGTCGGTTGCTATACTTACAGCAGAAGAGTTCTATAAATACTTGGAGAAGCGGTGCCAGAAAATGGAGAATTTGGAATACGGTACAGCGGCACCCGTTAGTAGCGCTCAGGTGGTAAAAAGCCACAATTCGCATTTAAAAATAATTCCAATTCCTCCAATTCTTCCACCGACTCGTCTGGATGCAGTTTTTGCCAGTCAGCGCGACATGGTATATATTCCTGCAAGATATTCGGGAATTTGTCTCCGTTGCTGCGCCACAAAGAAGTGAAGAAGCTTTCCCAATGTTTCAATTGCCTGAAGGCGGGGCATCGGACTCGTGCATGCAACAGTGGAAAATGTCGAGTATGCGGTGGGAGGCATCATAGTTTGTTGCATTTCGAGAATCTGCAATCCACAACTCAATGCTCCCCAGATCTTTCCGCTCCAGATCTAACGCTCCAACCAGACGCCATTTCTGCCACTCAGGATTCTGTTAGCAGTTCACTTTCCCCTGTCTCTACCTCTCTTACTGCCAAGGTCTTCAATCCGATGTTGTGCTTCTGGCCATCGCTGTGGTTCTCGTAAAGAATCGGTCTAGCGTTTTAGATCCTTGTCGTGCCATACTAGATTCAGGATCTCAACTTCATCTCATCACATCCAGGTTCGCCCATCAGCGGCAGTCAATGTAGCCGACTGGAATATTCCATCAAATATTCAGCTTGCTGATCCTGCATTTTTCAATCCTCAGCGAGTGGATCTGCTCATTGGTGCTAGCATTTTCTATGATATCCTCCGTTGGGCGAATCAAACTCAGGGATAGTCTGCCTCTTCTGCAGAAGACCCGGCTTGGGCGGATCGTATCTCGCGGTGGACAAGGAGTAGCACACTCGGCTCTCTTAGCAAGGCACAATTCTCCGGAGTCAGAAGCTAACGTGGATTCAAGGTTGGATAAAATTCTCCGTATGTTTTGGGAGGTCGAGACTTGTGCGGACGCCTCTTTGATTACCAAGGAAGACTTAGATTGTGAAGCGCATTTCGTAGACCACTTCTCACGTTTGCCATCAGGGGAGTATTCAGGTCGTCTCCCATTAAAGGATTATGCTGATCGCTTAGGTGAATCTTACAGTCAGGCGCATCGACGATTCACCAATTTGGAGCGAAAGTTGGATCGTGATCCTACACTTAAGGAGCGGTACTCTGCCTTTATGAGGGAGTATATTGAGCTGAAGCATATGTCCCCAGTCAACCCTGTCTCTCGTAGTCTCTGCAAAAATTTCTTGACTTATCACTGTGTTTTTAAGGAGGATAGTACGACGACAAAGCTTCTTGTCGTTTTCGATGGTTCGGCAGCTACATCAAATGGATATTCCCTGAATGATGCGATGATGGCAGGCCCTGTTATTCATCCCGCATTGTTTAACATACTAATTCGGTTTCGCACATATCCAGTCGGCCTCACTGGTGACATTTGTAAAATGTACCGATGCGTACGAGTGTCCTCACCTGACAACTACTATCAGTACATTCTATGGCGAGATTCTATCCAGTCCAAGATTCAGGTCTACACATTAGACACCGTCACGTATTTCACTAGAGCTGCATCATTTTTAGCAGTTCGCACAATGCACCAGCTGGCCATTGACGAGGGTAAGTCCTACCCTCTTGGCTCAGCTCTCATCTCGGGCGGCAGCTCTGTCGCTAAGGTCATGGAAAATATGCATCAAACCTGTCGAGCAATATTTTGTGCTCAAAGTATCGAGTGGCGCCACTAAAAACCTTATCGATTCCCAAGATGGAATTAGGTGGAGCCCATTTGTTTGCGAAACTAATGAATAATTTGAAGGATGTTGGAATTTGTACAGGTAAGTTTTACTGCTGATCAGATTCATTAACAGCGTTATCTTGGATACGGGATGAGCCGGCCAAATTTCAAGTCTTCGTGGCAAATCGAGTGGCAGCAGTTCAGGAGTTGACGGCAGGCATGGAATGTCCCCACATCGTTAAATCCTGCTGACGTTCTCTCCAGAGGCTCGCTTCCCCACCAACTTATCCAGTCAGAGCTGTGTTTCACGGTCCACCGTGTTGGGTAGGCTCCAAGGAAGAGTGGCCTGTACCTCCTATTCCTGAAGCAGCAACGGCCGAGCTTCGCAAGCGAGTATTGCTGGTCGCGTCTCCACATGCCGATTTTACCTCAGAACGCAAATTTGCCAATTCATCCTGTGGCATGCAGCGCACATTCGCCTACATTCATAAGCTTGCATATAGTTTTCGGCATTCTGGACTCACCGTGTCTGATATTCGGCAGGGAACGCACCTTTTAATCCGACACTTCAGCTGGCTAACTTGGATATAAAGGAGATTCGAGGCAATGGTCAAGTCATGAAATTTAGTTCCATCAGCTCACTCTCTCCGTTCATCTGATCTCTCTGATCTGCCAGATCACGGCAATTGTTAATTCTCGCCCTTTGCTCTCGCTTTCAGAAAATCCTTAGATGTCCTGACTCCTGCTCATCTGCTTTTAGGCGGTCCACACGAGACAATCCTCGAGCTTTATCTAACGAAGGTCAACTATAATCGTCTGGGTGGCTGGCAACGGGTCACTCAACTGCAGCAGATATTCTGGAGCCGCTGGCGCGACGATTATCTAATTTTTTTGCAAGAGCGGTCGAAATGGCGGACTCCCACGCAAAATCTTTGCGTAAACGATCCCGTTCTGGTTAAGGACGAAAAGTTTCCTTCAATGCGTTGGCCACTAGCTAGAGTGGTCGAGGTCGTCAAGGGCAAGGATGGAGTGTGCCGCGTAGTTGATTTAAGGACGGCCACAGGAACCATCAGGAGGGCCATTACCCGGCTATGCGCACTGCCCCTCAAGGAGTCTGTTGAAAGACTGGCTTCCAACTGGGGTAGTATGTTCGGGCCAGCCGATAAACAAATAAAAATATAAAAATAAAGCATAGGGTTCGACTTAATTTTTTTAAATTTTCCATTTTGGCCAAAATTTAGTTTGTCTTTTGTCGAACATATAATAAATTACATAAATCGCAAGCTCATATGTATACATATATATGTATATACTGACTGAATACCGGGTACTCGTTTTGTTTTGTTTTGGTGTGTTAATCTTCTTTTTCAGCCACAGTCCCCAGCGAAAGATCTTTCGGCGTTGGCTTCTGGCTCTTCATATTCATGTGAGTAACAAAAATTAAGAGCTTTGACGTCGAAAAATTTCAGTTGTCCGAGAACATTGAGGAAAGTGCGCCCTGAGCAGATCAGAGCATGTTAAAGCTCCGAAATTAGTTTCAAGAGGGAATCGCTGAAGATTTCTATTCCATATCATTCGGCCGATACAATGGGCTCAAACTAACTTTTGGTGCTCATGCTGCCATAGAGACTTCTGTTACTTTAGTCTTTGAAGTTTTTATTTTTCTTTTTTTTTTTTAAGTCATTTAAGTTATATTCTTTCATAGTATTGTTTTATCATTAGTTTTACTTTATGTTACCATTATACATATACAAATTTTACTACTTCCAAGCAGCGCCCTGACCCCTGAACGGCTTTGGGAGGGATCCCTGAGGATGAGTTAAATTATGAGGCATCATGGTAGGAAGGGGATCTGTGCAGCTTTGCACCTGCAGCCCAAGACTGAGCGTCGCCTTTTTTTCCGTCTATGTGTGTCCGCTTAATAACTGAGTCGTTCTTTTTGTTTCCTTCAGTGCTGTAACGAATCTTTTCCCCTTAGTTCCCTTTCCCTGAGTACGCGATTTTCCTTATTTATTCAAAAACAGTGAGCATAATAACCGGCGGCTTTTTCCCAACAACCCACCCCAAGCGACCAGAGAAAAGCCGGAAGCAAGCGCGTTCCCCATCGAGCTATCCAAACACCTCCACACAGGTGTTGATGAAGTAGATCATCATCTGGGTTACCAAAGGTGGTTAGGGCGATGTCACCGCTGAGCTTATGTCTCCAAATCGAGTGTAGGTTGATTTCACCTCGCTGTTTGCCGTGCTGAAGGTGCTGATGCTTCTGCGAGCAGTACATCCAGGTGATAGCGAGAGTAAGCCAGTTCTTTTCAACTGAATGGTTGATGGAGATCCGTCTAAGACTGCTAGAAGTCTCATTGTCGAATTTGTGGCAAAAACCCATTTGCTTGGTTGCCGATGTCTTGACCATACTATGTCAACCTTTAAATGAGTAACTTGACATAATGTTGCTGTTTTGTTGTTAAACAGCTGAAACTCGCAGCGATTGTCAACGTTAAGGACCGTCTAATGATCAAAACAGATAAATTCCTCGTTGGGCAGTTTGAAGCAGCGCCGAAATACCTTCTGAGTAAAAACCATGAACTGATCTCGATGTGTGTTTACCATTATTAAGGTTGTTTTGGGATCGAACAAGCTCCAACTTGTTGAGTCCCAGGCTGGAATTGGAATAATACTGAATGTTTCAAGCTGAACGGTTGAGACCAGAGGACGTTACCTTGAGGATGACGTGTGTTGCAGTCGGTGCTCCTTCGGCCCGCATGAGTCTGTGTAAGTGAATGGCATTGTTTGCTGTAACAGCCAGCATTTAATCGGCTGGAGAATAATTCCGTATTTGGTCTAGTTTATCACTTTATTGCCCAGGGTAGACGAGAGTTGGACTAATTTTTCGTTGGTGAACACCGATTAGTACATCAGATATACCAGACTGCATACGTTAAAGACTCGTTGTCAGCAGAGTCAATTGTGCTGTGAGCCCGAGGCCATGATACGTTCCTCGTTCTCGGTTGATGGTAGCAACTTGCAGTTCTAACACCTTCAGGCGGTAGTCCGTTGCTGACATTTCTTTCCTGATGACATTGATTGTGGAATCGACAATCAAAGTTTGATTTCGTAGTAGCTGTCGCAGAAAGTCTTCGTTGGTTTTTACCTTTTCGTTGGTTTTTGCTATAACTTCGGCCAGCGTATTTTGTCAAGTCAAAAGCACCGAAGAGATTGTTTGCCACGTTTCTTACTATATCAAGTGGTGATCGGCGTTTTCGAGAGGTTTTCATTAATATATTTCCTATTTGTAGCTCATTGTACATTTCTTTTCATTCTTTTCATTTCTTTCTTATATGCGAAAAAAATAATGGAAAACATGAAAAAAAATACCAAAAAAATACCAAAAAAGTGAACTTTTGCTAATTTTATAGGTTTTCAGATCAAAGTTAATGAAATTGTATGTCAATTAATTAAATTGGCGGATTTTCAATATATTTTAAAAATAAAATCCCGAGAAAACTATTTTCAAATGCGTTTTTATTGAATTTTAATTTTTTTGCTTCGGTGGACCTCGTCAGAGAAATGCCCATATGTTGAAAGTGTTGAAATATGGAGTTGCTTGCTGGAACATTTTTTAGTTCTGGGCATCAATCGCATCTACACACAGGAAAAAACTTCACATTTGAGTGCTACAGAGCGAATTGCCATAGTGAAGAGCCAGAGCCTGTGCTCGTTAAAAAGAGCATATCGCACTACCATCATCGTCTCGTCAGTCTTAAGTCGATCAAGCTTGCGGCTGTGATGATTCAAACGCAACGTGGGGAGATTCTCGTTGCAGCTGCTTACCTGCCCCCGTCTATATACTGGTCACGCACCGACTTCGAACAACTTCTAGCCCAACTTGGCGACAAGTATGTTATCGATGGGGACTTTAATGCCAAGCATCGTATGAGCGGATCGAAGAGGAACGGCGCTATCTGACGTGATATCGACCCACTACGCCCAGAAACTAGCAACGGGTAACCCACCCTACTATCCATCTAACAGAGCTTACACCCCCTCAGCTATTGACTTCTGCATATACAAAGCAGTTCCAAACCACCTCTTGTCAATAAGGAAAGAACATGAGCTCAGCTCGGATCACATTCCGCTAATAGCGACACTAGTGCCGCCTCCCCTTTTTGTCCCAGCCAGGACAAGGATAATGTGCCCAAACAAAAATACCCAGCTCTTCAGGGAGATTTTAGATGAATCGATAAATCTTAATGTAATCCTTCCGACAACCGAGGAAGTAGATGAGGTAATAGACATATTTGTGGCAAAAATCCGTGACGCTCCTGCAGCTGCTACCACCTGCGGTCAACAGGCACTCGGACGGCACGGATTGAGGCCACGGAGGCAGCACCTCAAGTGAAATTGAAGAGCAACTCCTAATAAAGAATCGACTCAGAAGGGAGTTCATCAGAACCAAAGTGCGAAAGAAACTGATGACATGGTCAACTACAGGCCAATAAGTTTGCTCCCCACGTTTGACAAGCTTTTTGAGCGATGTATTTTGAAGAGACTGCTAGACACAGAAATGATCAGGGAGGCAATACCCGATTTCCAGTTTGGCTTCAGGCTTCAACACGGCACGCAGAACAACTTCATCGAGTCACTGAAACCATTCTACAAGGCTTCCAGGCTGACAGTGTACCTTGACTTCGGTATGACTACTTTATAAGATCAAACCAATGTTCAACCCCCAAATGTTCTTGCTGGTCAGAAGCTCCCTAACCGAGTGTGGCATTGCATCTTCACCCAAAACTATCCGGGCTTGATTACCACACATAAATACCTAGGCGTACTAGGTACTTACTTTAGATTCCCGGCTAACATTCAGAAGCCATATAAAAGATATTACTGATCAGCTGATGGCAAAAGCCCGCAAACTGAACTTGTTGCTAAACCCTAAAAGTAAGTGATCATTTAAAAACAAAATTCACATATACAAAGCAATACGGTATTGCGGCCAAGACAAACCTGCAAAGAATAAGAACATTCCAGAGCATAACCCTTCGCAGGATCTCTGGAGCTAAATGGCTCCAGCGAAACAAAAACATCGCCAGAGACCTTGGTGTCGCCCTCATCGACGATGTTTTCAGCGCACAGGCAGAAAAATATATCGCCAGTCTCGGAAATCACTCCAACGAGCTAGTGAGGAGACTCGCCAGAGCCTCTCACCGACGACGGCCGACACCATCGACGGATCCACCCTATCGACCTACCTGACTGGATTATATGAAAACCTTACACGTAGCATAGACACCTAAGAAATTAAGACCCAAAGACCGCACCATACCTGGATTATGCTTACTTAAGTAGCTATTTAGTTACAGTAAAAAATAACAAATTATTATTATGTTGTGATATACATAAGTAGTTATAGTAATAAATTACAACCATCCAGAAAAAAAAATCATAGATGTGTCGGGGAATTTGCATCTCGTTTAATTCTTGTAGGTTTTCTCGGTAGTCTATCCATGTGTTTTTTAACTTTAATGGAAATTCGTCATCCCAATCCAGCTTTAGTTCCGAAAGTTGTTGCATGAATATCTTTGCTGTGACCACCAGTGCGAAAAGTCCTAGTGGGTCAAAGATTTGAGCCAGCTCGGAGCATACCACTCGTTTGATACGTGTATCTTAGGAGGTTCTTGTTGAACTTGAATTGGTTCTTAAAGATTATTCTGTCCTTGTTTCGATTTGCCAAGTGATCCAGACATTTGGTTGTCAGGAATGTATCAGCTGTTGTCCCATAGGTGACAGTTTTCAGTCGATAGTATTTTATGTCCTCAGATGGATTGTTTCTCCATACTATCATTTGATGGAATTGATCGTCCGGATTTATCCACACTTGTCGGTACATTTTCTCTATGTCCGCTGTGAATACCTATCTATGAATCCGAAACCGTATTAATATGGACAGAAGTTTATTTTGAACTGTGGGTCCAGCGTGAAGAATGTCATTTAATGTGAATGTCTTTGCTCTAGGAACTGAAGTATTGTGTCCAATGGCTATATTGCCTTTGAACTTCCCAACGATTGCTCATACCTTATTTTTATATCTAATTTGTTCCTGATAATGGCAATCAATATTGCCATATCCCAAGTGGATATATTGATGCACAGTCCCTTTAGAGATACAAGGTACTCTATTGTTCTTGTATACAAAGCCTTCAATGACTTGGCATCGTCATTGCTTGTATTATGATTAAGGAATCGGTTTACAATCGTGTTAGCAACATCGCGGGGATTGTTGCATGTTTTAACTAGAATTTTCCAAGCCATTAGATAGTTTTCCTTCTTTAGATCGATATGTCGTATCAATCTCTCTGACTCGCCACTAACGGTGGTTTTAAGAAAGCACATTTTCCGTATTGTAGGTGTTAAGCTAATGAGCTTTTTCACTAACTGTTGCGATTCACTTAAATGAAAGTTCAAGTGGTTAAATTAATAGCCGTTATGGTTTATTGGTATATAGGTTCAAATGTATGTAGACCGACGAATGCGTATGTACATAAAAGACCGATAGAGACCGATGTGGCGAACGAGATTTGATGTGACACGATCAGCTCCAGACTATATGCAGACCGACTTATTGCGTATGTACATATCTGTACGTGGGTGAAAGATCGATGCGATAGCGATGATGGTGATGGCTACGAAGATTAGCTCCGTACCATATAAGTGATAGATTCGGACTCGATGAGGTATAGATGAAGACTCGATGAGGTATAGATGAAGACTCGATGAGGTATAGATGAAGACTCATTTAAGGGCAGGCGGGCCGAATTGCCCGTGCCCTAATGTAAGCAAGCGAGCGATGATCCGAGAGAGCGATGATCCGAGAGAGCGATGGTTAAAGATCAAGAGAGCGACGAAGGTTAAATTATTAAAGAATACGAGAGAGTACGGCTGGATAGGCTGCTGCCGTGCGGGAGCTTATGTCGATGTACAATGTGATACAGTGGCCAGTGCAAATAACAAACAATAATAGGCATTTAATTTTACTGCTGCACCACTGACTATGATTTTACTTATGTCGACTAAATATCGGGCTGGGAAACCCGACAGTAGGCATGTTTGTCTCATGAATCATACATGAGAAAAATCTTAGAACTGGGACAATTTCAGTATGTTCCCATCAAACTTTGCTGATGCGTGAAAGCTGCGCCTAATCATTGCTTGATGTGGCTGGTTTTACCAATGCTCTTTGTACCTCTTTTTTGAGTTGTTGGTACGATTTCATGTCATATCCTTCTCATATATGTATATTCCTCATGGTTCTCATATTCCTTAAGGATTCTGAAGTGGACTTCTTGTGCTTGAGTCCATAGTGATTTTATGAAATCCATCCGCCTCTGCAACCAGTCTCAGATTGCGTTTTATGGCCTCTACTATGGCCTTTTTTCGGCGACATAGAGAAGGCAGTTTGCCGTAATCATCTTTTGACGGCTGTTTCCAAACGATTGATTGACACCTGCGGTAATGCGTCCATGCTTTCAACGCAACGTTATATTCGTAGATCTTACGTAGGTCGTCACAGAAACTAATGTTCAGTTCTGTCTTTACCTTGAATTGTAGAATCGATTTTATTAAACCGATTCCATGCATCTTCAAGTGCCGCTTTATTGGCTTGAAAGTATGAGATTTAATCGCCAATGTCTTGCTGCGTATTGAATGCCTCTGTGGCGACAGCTTACTCCTTCTGTGAACTATTCATTCTGTCGAATCGTCAACTTTTATTTTTAGACCGCTGGGAGTGTTTTATTCGCATCACAGCTGTATACGCTTCGAATCGCAACTGATGTTTGTCGAAAAAGTAAAAGAAGACTTGAACTAGAATGGAAGGATTTGTCATTGTTGTTTTAAGTTAACAATGTACAGTTAAGTTAGGGTAAAATTACATGTCAACTAATAAATCAAAAGGACTAAGGCAAATACTCTGACCCGGTGGGGCTGATTACACTAGTCGAGACGACTTTTCCGCTGTCGCCAAAAATGACTTTTTCTGATAGAATTGAATATTTAAAAATTTGTAAAGAATGGTTTTTTTTTCATGGAACAGGTTTTTTTTAAAGAATTTTTTAAAAATTTGGTATTTTTTGTCATAGGTAGTGCTTCTATTTGTCACATAACTTAAGTTTCCTATAACTGGTTGTATCGAACTTTACCTTAAACGACGCCTAATTAATGTGTCTATCTAAAACTAAAAATCAAAACATTCAAATATTTTTTTTCGACTCTTCCTGAGCTTTCAAAGTCAACATTTCTGGAAAAAATACCGAAAAAAATATTGAAATTTCAATTTGGAAGCTTAATATCTTCCAGACGTTAAATTGCAGCTACAAAGTGTCTGAGTCGGATTTATAGCTGCATTTGTCAGCTTTTAAATGCAAAGTTCGATACAACCAGTTATAGGAAACTTCAGTTATGTGACAAATAGAAGCACTACCTATGACAAAAAATATCAAATTTTAAAAAAATTCTTTAAAAAAAAAATACTTTATGAAAAAAAAAGACATTCTTTAAAAATTTTTAAACAACCAAATCTATCAGAAAAATATATTTTCGGCGACAGCGGAAAAGTCGTGTCGACCAGTGTTATTAAAATAGCCACAATGAAGAAAATCATTTCGAAAGTCATCGTTCCCTCTCGCTCTCTCTCACACGCGACCCTGTCTGCTTTTCCCATTTGTCCAAATGAGTGCCCAGATCTCAGAGACTATAAGAGCCAGAGTAACAAAACTTGCTATCCAAGCTCCTGTGATATCACTTCAGCACAAGTTTATTTTAAAATTTTGACACGCCGTCTTCCGCCTCCATAAAGGACGAAAATTTGTGCAATCGACAATTTTTAAGATAAAAGAAAACCAGAAACGCAGAATCATGACAAAAATTATCGTATCTACCAGATTGTCGAATCTGAATCAGGTCAGATAGCCAGAAGGAACGAATTACTCATTCCCTCTCTCTCTCGCACACACTTCGACGTCTCTTAAATGTAGTTATATGTACGTGTGTATGTAGAAACGTAGCAGCCGATGTAAAAATTATATGTAAACAAAAAAAAATTTTGCAAAATTTAATTCGTCCTTTTTGCGAACATTTAATAAATTACATAAATCGTAAGCTCATATATGTATGTACGTACATATATACTGACTGAGTACCGTGTATAAAGTTCCCGCTCGTTTTTATTATTTTTTTTTTCTTGTATGGTATATTTTTTTTTTTAGTGTACTGGGGCTAATTTACTAAATATGTTGTGCCTTTAAAATTCTTTGGACAATTGAAATTCTTAATGAATAGTGTAGTATTTATACTGGTAGAAAAGTCTGTTCTATCTATATCATATAATTTTTGTGCAAGGATAAAAAAAAACCTTAAAAATATATGGTAAATATTAGTGATGAATTCAATACTTTCCTTTGGGACAGATCCTCCTTAGATTGTGTGTGGCTGTATCGTGAAGATACAAGATGATCTATGTTGGTCGACGAGTAGTATGGGTAAAAGCATGCATGTGTTTCCTTTAGGAGCAGTTTACTGAAAAAGGCACAACCATTTAAAAAACAAATTTGAATATTAATAGTTTTAAATTCTTAAGAAATACTAGATATTATTATAGCGTAATTAATGCATTCATGGTAAGAAAATATTTTCTAGTCTATATATCAGAAAAAATCGAGTTGGTTCAGAGCGAAAATAAATTTTAATTTTGTTGCCTAGTAATGGGAATGAAGAATAATAACAGGGTACAGCGTACTGCACAAAAAGCATACCTTCTTTGATTATAATTAGTGTAATTACCCTGGTCTACCAAAAAAAACTTTTTTCTGATTTGAAGATCGAGCCTAGATATTCATATAAGATTTGTATCGCTGAACACTAATCTCACTTCCGTTTTGAGAAAAATGGATTCAAAACCTCAGAAATTTCAGTTATTGTCCTTTTTCGATCCCATGCAAAAAAGAATGCTGAGGCGCTAGAAGTCTTAACTTGAAAGACTTCAAATCGAAATAGCCAACCTAATATGTTTATGTATTACGATATTTTAATTTGCGCGTTGAGTTTTTATTTGAGTCATTTTAGTTTTCATGCCATTAACTAAAAATTGTCGGTCTTAGTTGATAGTCGTCCTTATACGACTATATGTTTATGTACTCTTAATTCGGAAAATACGAACTGTTGAATCGTAAAAATAATATGTACTATTGATTCCACAAGCGCTTTTGTGGAGGTACACTTCTGGACGGTACCATCTCTGATTATTAAAACACTTCTTGAACGGATCTGCTTTCAATGTTCGAGCAGGACCAGAGGGGTCAGAGAGCGGAAGTATCTCCAATTTATGGACTGGCCGGCCGCAATGACCGATAAAGGTTAGAAGATGGGCCACTCGAACGGGACAATCCTTTACATGATACAAGAAAACCAAAACGCAGAATCATGAAAAATTACCGTATCTAGCCAGAAGGAACAAATTAAATTTCAGTCGCTACGAAACGCCTGCAAAGCGCTTGCTCATTCCCTTTCTCTCTCGTACACATCTACGTCTCTTGTATGTAGTTATACATGTGTATGTAAAAATGAAGCAGATAACTTCTAAAATATAAAAATAAAGCATAGGGTTCGACTTAATTTTTTTAAAATTTTCCATTTTGGCCAAAATTAAATTTGTCTTTTTTGCGAACATATAATAAATTACATAAATTCGTAAGATCACTTATATTCTGACTGAGTACCGAGTATAAAGTATCACGACGTTCCCCCTCATTTGAAATATTTTTGCCCAAAATTTACTTCGTCCCTTTTGCGAACATATTATATAAAAAATTTCATGAATCGTAAGCTCATAAATGTACATACATATGTATGTATATACTGACTGAGTACCGGGTATAAGGTAGAGCCGGCTCACAATGTTATCCCTTGTTTTTTGTTGTGACAGTGCCGCACCGAGATATAATCCCGACAGATAAAGAAAGGAGAAGGGGCTGTAGGGAAATCCCTCGCTTTCATCAGTGATCTGTAGAGGAAAAATAGGCTGAAGGGCCCTCCAGCGAAGACCGCAGCGCTTGGACTGCAAATTACGCCAAGGTCGTGGAGGAGAGATCCTACCGTACGAATGAGCGCAAATACCAAGCGCCACAACAGGGTAATGTCAGGCAAAATAGGCCCCAAGACCCCACTTCTTACAAAAGCCCTCATTATGTTAGGAGTCAGGGTACACCCAAATCCCAGGGCCAGACCACTGAGCCGATGGAGGTAGACCCCTTATCCTCTAAATTGAGACAGCCCTCGGCGTACCAGAAACCGTTCGGTACTGACAAACACGACAATATCGTCGACGCACCACCGGACATAAAGAAGAGAAATAGGGCGTTCGTCACTGCCTTATAACACTTCGGTCGAGGCCTCCATTCGCACGGTGGACGACGAACCAATTTACTCCACAAAATTTACTCGACAAAAAAGGCATTGACGAAAAAGGCAATAGAAAGAAACGTCCGTAATGGACTTTCGGAAGCTCCATCAGAAGACAGTGCCCGATAAATATCCTATGCCTAGCATTGCAATGATTTTGGCAAACCTGGGTACTGCCAAGTACTTCACAACTCTTGACCTGAATTCCAGATACTGGCGGAACGCGACAGGGAAAAAAATTCTTTTTTTTGTAAATGGAGGGAAGTATGAGTTTTGCCGACTGACCTTTGGGCTATGAAATGCTGGAAGGATTTTCCAGAGGGCAATCGATGATGTTTTGCGCGAACAAATCGTTAAAACATGTTACGTCTAAGTTGATGACGTAATTATTGTTTATTGCTTATTTTTGTTTAAAGTTTAACAATGTACAGTTAAACTGTTTGGGCTATGAAATGCTGAATGGATTTTCCAGAAGGCAATCTATGATGTTTTGCGCGAACAAATCGTTAAAACATGTTACGTCTAAGTTGATGACGTGATTATTGTTTATTGTTTATTTTTGTTTCATGTTTAACAATGTACAGTTAAACTGTAAGGGTAAAATTACATATCAATAAATAAACTAAAGGACTAATGCAAATACTCAGACCCGGTGGGGCTGATTATCGGCTCAGTAGCCGATAAGGTCCCACTAACAGCCAAATTTAGGTTAGAGAAAAGCCGGTAGCCGAACAATTCCCAATTACAGCTATTTATATTAAATTAAGTTATTGATTACGATAATTTTGACCATATTAGAACTAGTATCAAAGGAAAACAGATGGAAAAATTGGTTATAGTTACGGCAAAGGCTACGGAAAGATTCATAATCTGAGTAGTTAGAAAGACAGAGTTTGAGATGAAGAGGAAAGTAATGCCTAGTCGGGCGGAAAGAAGCAGCAATACTAATAAGGCTGATGAGGGCAGTCGATTAGACCTCACCAGAGAGGAGCTTATGGAGGAATAGAACTCCTTGGCAGATTTTACGGGATTTAAGAGAGTGGAGGTTAATTAAGAGCAACCTACTTTCGTAAGAAGGGAGATGGATCGAAGGGTCTCAATTGAGCCCGCGGAGAACTGATTCGACCATATCCTGAAATTTTAGGTAGTGAGGAGACCAGACAAAAGAACCAGATTCCAAGGTAGGCCGAACCAAGGAAACATACAGTAGTTTTGTAGTATACGGATCTGTAAATTCCTTAGACCATCTTTTGACAATTCCAAGGACTCCTTTGGCTTTGTTATAGATAGTAGAGAAATGAGAGCTGAAACATAGATTAGGTTCAAAGGTAATGCCCAAGTCGTTAACTTTGAAGAGGCGTTGTAGGATAATGTTAGTGGTAGAGTAATCGAAAAGGTATGGCTTATTGCGGTGAAAAGTCATAATATTGCATTTAGAAATATTAAGAAGTAGAATGTTGATTAAGCACCAGTTGTTAAGATCATAAAAATATGATTGCAAAGATAGTGGGGACAAGGGGTCACTGTAGGAAAAACATAGCTTAGCGTCATCAGCATACATTAGGACACGGGAATGAGATAACATTTGAGGAAGATCGTTAATTAATAGATTAAATGGCAAGGGATCCAGATGGCTACCTTGAGGAACCCCCGATGACACAATAGCAGGTTAAGAGAGAGAGGAGTTAGAGCAGACACGATGAGAACGGTTAGAAATGTAAGAATTAGTCCAGTATAGAAGCTTAGTCGGAAATCTTAGAAGAGATAGTTTATGAATAAGTAGATTATGATTGACGGAGTCGAAGGCTTTACCAAAGTCAGTATAAACGACATCAGTTTGACACTGTTTAGCAAATCCCGCAGTTACAAAGGTGGAAAATTTAAGTAGATTAGTAGAAACTGAGCGACGTCTAATGAATCCATGCTGTGATTCAGAGAATACAGAACTACAAAAATGTTGCAGCTGAGAGGTAATGATTTTTTCGAAGAGTTTAGGAATGGCAGATAAATTGGAAATACAGCGGTAGTTAGAGATATCAGATTTTGATCCATTTTTATGAATGGGAACTATATAGGATTCTTTCCAGATGGTGGAAAAATCACCAGTCTCGAGAGACAAGTTGAAAGGCCCACAAAGAGATTCTGCACAAAGTTTAAGAACAGCGCTCGGAACCGAGTCTGGCCCAGTGGAGAACGAAAACTTACACGATTTTACATTTTAGATTGGTTAACTAATCATAGTCGATGAAGGGGGGACAGATACAACTAGAACTATTTAAAGGGATAGGATATAAGTAACTACTACTTAAGTCGTTTGATGAAGATAGGATAGAGGGAAGGTTAATAGAAGGGACAGAGTAGCAACGTTAGAAAAAGGAAGTGAACAGATCAGCAATATCACAATCCTTATCAGGATAACTACCATTTTAGTGTAGAGAAGAAGGAAATTGGGAAGATTTACGTTTAGAATTAACAAACCTGAAGAAGTTAAGCTTGCATTTGGTCAAGTATCTATTGTAACTTTAACTGCCCTGCAATCCCAACAAGTCCAGTTGAGACCACAGCGGGTCTTAATCAGATTGACAACACGACCACTGATATGACCAAAACCCGAGCAGCTAGAGTGAGCCGTGTTGACACACAACCAACAGAAAATAAATGTTTGACGTGTAGCAACCGAACGGTGGCCGTCACAGCGTTTAGCACAACAGGCGCTCATTGTTTGATATTAAAAACAATAAATATGAAAATAAAAGGAAAAAGGTAAAATATATGTAAGTCGGTGTGGCGCAGAGATAGTGACGTAAGCTTGTGTTACACAGATAAGGCTCGTAAGGAGTTGGGGTCGACACCGGTCCCCGGTCGCTCACGGGAGAGATGCTTGATGTAGATATATTCTCTACAGAGAAGAAGTATTTCCTAACTTGCGTGGACAAATTCTCGAAATTTGCCATTGTGCAACCGATAGCTTCCCGCGCTAGAGCTACTACTGCAGCTCTTGAATATCTTTTCAAACATGAAACAAATTTATTGCGACAATGAACCATCAATGAGTTCAGAAACCATCAGATCACTCCTCCGAAACAACTTCGGAGTACTTATTGTTAATGCTCCGTCCCTCTACAGTACCTCAAATGGACAAGTGGAGAGATTCCATAGCACTCTTGTAGAAATTGCAAGATGCCTCAAAATGGATAGGGGAGTTACCGATACAGTCGAACTCTTCCTCCAAGGGACAGCGGAGTACAATAGATCAGTGCACTCGGTCACCAACAAAAGACCGATTAGCATTCTGCATGCTGTAGCGGCGGATACGAACAAGGAAATTCAGAACAAAGTGCAAAAGGCTCAGATCGTGCAAAAAAATCGGGACAACCAGGCTCGACAAAACAGAAGCTTCAGAGAAGGCGAGAAGGTTAAGTCCAACAGACGCTTGGGGAACAAGTTGACCCCTTTATTTGTAGAGAAAACAGTTCGGGCGGACTTGGAGACAACAGTCCTAATTAGAGGGAGGGTGGTCCTTAAAGACAACCCTAGGTAACTACACCGACTAGGTCAAAAAAGACACTTTGGTGGCGGTATTTTTTAGTTTTTTTTTCGATTTTTATTTTGTCACGTATTTTTATCCACAGGATTGTCTGGGTACTTCATCTCCTTACAATAGTATCAGCGCGCGTCACTGATTACTCCCACTCGAACTACATACCAATCACGGACGAGACTGTACTAGTTTTTGACGGTCTTAACTACATCAAGCATACAGCAAACTTGACCGAATATGGTCGTATTGCTGACGAGACCGCGAAAATTACTGATCTTTTTCCAAGATCCCACATGAGACAGTTACTAGAGGCCAGGCCGACTGCAATCACATAAAAAACATGTTTTCCGATATCGATGTTCACCACCCACTGGCTAGGAGCCTAGACTTCCTAGGGACGGCCCTTAAGGTCGTGGCCGGGACGCCAGATGCGTCCGATTTAGAAAACATTACGATCACTGTCGCACAGCTAGTACAAGCAAGCAATAGACAAATTTTGATTAATACAAAAGTTCACAACAAGTTAATTTCCTTTACTAGCACGGTAAATAAGATCCTCGGTATAGAAAAAGAATTCTGCCTGAAATAGAATTCTTATAATAGAAATAGGAAACCTCATGCTCACCATCACCCTGAAAAAAGCCAATATAGTGAGCCCATCCATTTTAGACCACACTGACACAGAATCTGTTCTCGCTGACCAATTCACAGGGGTCACGATATCAAATTTGTTAGAAGTATCCAGTGTAACGAACCGTTTTCTTGGTCGCTTGCAGCAGCTGGGCTCGCTCAGCGGCCAATGGGCTAAGTGCAACAAATTTATGTATGTTGCCCCAACGACCAGTAATAAGACAACTTTTCCGTGTTTAACATGTGGTTTATTCGAATCTTAGGCTAAGTTAATGGCTAGGGTTTATGGCTAGGGTACAATATATTGATTCTCAACGGACTTTCGGGGTTTTCGATAGCTGCGGGGCTACCTCAAGCGTAGCGGGGTCGGTACTGGTGTTCAGGGGCCAATGAAATCGGTCAATACTTTGATCCACTACTCTAAACTCGCACTCGACGGTTCGCCTTCGTTAGCATACCACTGACTACGTATATGACTCACTCGGTGATCCGGTATTGGATTTATCTCGGACGCTGCTGGGCTTTCCTTTTCTCACTTGTCACTCGCGATCTCTTCCCGTGATACTTATTTATTTATTTATAAAAGTTAGCTATAATTTAAATTAACACTAACTTAATATCTAAATTGCGCTGGCTCCAAAGGCCTTCGGCTTGTTAGAGGTATTTAGGGGCTAGTATTTGTATATTTACATATTAACATTTACATATATATATTGTTTAGTTTAATTAGGGTTATAGGAGGTGATATATGTTCGTTTTTTTTAGGAATTCAATAATTTTTGAGATGTTTTCTATAGTTGGGTTTTCGAGGATGGATATGGGGCATGTGTTTTGGAAGATTTGGTTTTTGAGGTGGGAAGTTGCGGTGCAGTTAGTGAGGATGTGTTTAATATTAAGTTCGTCTGTTGTATGGCAGTTAGGGCAGGGTATGATGTTGCCAGGGTTGTAGTAGTGTTGTTGTGTAAATCGTGTGTGTCCTAGTCTGAGCCTAATTATTTTAATTTGGTCACTACGTGTGATCCCTTTTTTATTCGTATTTTTTAGTTACAGGTTTGTGTATGTTAGGTTTGGGTTTAGCTGTTGGTACCATCTGTTGCAGAGATCTATGTTTTGTTTAATTTTTTCTACTAGATCATTGGCAAGGAATTTGTTTATGTCTGTTGTGTTAAGGTTGAGGGTGTAATGTAGGGGCATATGATATGTGGATTTGGCTGTAGTGTCGGCTAGCTCGTTACCTTCAATACCACAGTGGCTAGGTATCCAAAGGAGTTTTATTTTAGGGGCGATTTTGGTGAGGAGGGTTCTTATGGTAATAGGATATAAATTATTGTTGTTGATGTTGGAGATGGATTTGATCGATGAGAGGGAGTCGGAGCAAATGATGTATTTTCCTTTTCTTTTTTTAACTAATTTTCTTGCCTCAAGAATGGCTATGGTTTCGGCTAATAGGATGGATGAGTAGTGGGGTAGAATGCATCTTTTAAGGATTTCGTTTTCGGTGGTAATGGCAAAAGTTGCTGTGCTGTTTTGTAAGGATTCGTCTGTGTATATGATTGATATGATATATTGTGGTATTTGTCTTTGAGTTCAAGAAATTGTTGTCTGTATGTGCTTGGTGGTGTGTTGGGTTTGCTGAATTTTTGTAGTGTAGTGTTGATAAGGGAAGGGATAAATTGCCATTGGGGGGTGATTGCTTTTTTTGGAAGTGGGAGGTAGGGAATGTTGTGTTCTTTGCATGAGATAATGACTTTTTCCAGTGTTGACGTTAATTTACTTATTTTTATGTTTCCATTTTTTTTTAATATATTTGTGAAGAGGTGAGTTTGAACTGTTTAGTACTGTTTTGTAGGCTTTGGTTGTGATAAGGTCTCTTTTTTGTTCTATTGTTGGTATGTTTGATTCGAAGAGCAAATTGGGTATAGGGGTTGAGCGTAGTGCTCCAAGGGATGTGCGGATTGCAGCGTTAAACAAAGGTTTAAGTTTATTAATCGTTGATTTTGGGGCGTGACCGTAGATAAAAAGTGCATAATCTATTTTTGATATTAGGGTTGCTTTGGTTATATTTAAAAGTGTGTGTGTGTTACAATTTAGTTTAGGGCTTGATAGGCATTTAATGACGTTAAGTTTGTTGTTTAAGGCTGGTTGAATTTGTTTTATGTGTGAGTCCCATCTGTATTTGTTGTTTATTGTTAGTCCTAATATTTTTAGGCTAGTGACTGAGGGGATCGGGGTATTGTTGCACGATATGTTGCAGGTACAGTTCTGCTTTCGGCAATTGTGGAGGTGTTGGCATTTTTGGAGGGAAAGTGATGCTCCTGAATATGAACACCATTCGTGAATGTTAGAGAAGAGGTTGTCTAGGTTGTATGTTTGGTTTTTTTTCCTATTGAGGGGAATGATTAGGAAAAAATCGTCAGCGTAGGCGCTGAATTGTATATCTTTTTGCAGGCTGATGATGTGTGATAGCTTGTTGTATGCAATTAAGAAAAGAATGACCGATATTGGTGATCCTTGGGGGATACCATTGTGGAGTGGGTATTGGCGGCTTATAATGTTTTTAATTTTTGTTCTTATTTGCCTGTTAGACATAAAGTTTTTAACGAAGTTTATTATTTTTGGTCCAACTTTCCAGGTGTTTAGCTGGTCAATTACGGTGTGCACTCCGACTCTGTCGAAAGCCTTTGAGAAGTCAAGGGCGATGACAGATGTGTGCTTTTTAGATCTCAGCGACCTGGTTATCAGATGGTCTGCGAAGAGCAGACCGTCTGCAACCGATTTGCCATGCTTAAATCCGGATTGGTTGGGATGGATAAGGTTATTCTGTGTTACGAACCACCATAGGCGTTTGGCTATTATTTTTTCTAAGGTTTTGGATAGGCAGCAGTTTAGTGAAATTGGTCTATAGTTGGCTATTATTGTTTTATTTGAGTTGGGCTTTTGTATGGGGATGACTAGGTTGGTTTTGTAGGATTGCGGGATGAAGTTGTTGAAGATAATATTAAATAGGTTAGTGATTCCTGTCTTGAGTACGTCGGAGGTGTTTTTGATCATAGGGTACGATATTCGGTTAAGGCCGGGAGTTGTTCCTTTAAGGGAGTGCAATGCAGATAGTAGTTCTATTTGTGTAATTGGTAATTCTATTGTTTGTGCTGTCGGACAGGGTATAACTGTAGTTGTTGAGTCTGAATATTTGTTGGCAGTGAAGTTTTGGTTAAAGTTTTCGTCTTTGGAGTGGTCTGACCAGTGTTGAGCAAAAAGATGAGCTATTTGGGTTGTTTCTGTCGTGTGTAAATTGTTGGTTGTATCTGTGATACAGTGAATGGTTTTAGTGGGGTTAAGTCCACAGAGACGTCGGATGCTTGCCCAGATTTTGTCTGAGGGGGTGTTGGGGTCGATTGTGAACGTGAAATATGTCATGGCTTTAGTTTTGGATAATTTTAGCTCTCTTCGGAAGAGAGCGTTAGCTCGTTTATAACTGAGGAGATTTTCCGTGCTGTTGGAACGTTTGAAGTTCTGCCAGGTTTTAAATTTATTTGCCCTAAGTTTGGTTAGGGTCTTGTTCCACCAGGGAGTGTTTTTGCTGAAGCGATGCGGGGTTGTCTGTGGTATACTGTGGTGTGCCGCTTGTAGAATTATTTTGTTTATGGTTGCTGCTTCTCTATTGATGTTCGTGCTTTTGGGTATCAGTTCACTTAAATCATTAGTTAATTTTTTGTATAGTGACCAATCTGCTTCTTTTATTTTGAAAAAGGGTCGAGAGAAGTTTGTTGTTTGTGGCTGTGGGAACAAGGATATTAGGATTGGGAAATGATCGCTTCCATGAAGGTCATCGACTATTTTCCAGTTAGTGAAGGGGGTGAGTTGGGGAGAGCATAGCGAAAGGTCTTTGTGGGTGAATGTATTGTGTGTGGAAAAGTGGGTTGGGGAGCCGTCGTTGAGTATAGTGAGGTTGGCGGTTTGGAAAAATTTTGATAATATTCTTCCTCTTCTGTTGTCCTGGGGTGATCCCCAACTGTGGTGCCAGCTTTTGAAGTCACCTAGGATAATTTGATTGGTATTGTGCGTTTCAAAGTGGTCGTTTAAACATTTGAGTGAGAAAGGTTTGTTGGGAGGGATGTATGTTGAAAGGATGTTAATTTTTGTTTTTGATGCAATTTCTATTCCGAGTGTTTCTAGGTCTCGAGATTGGTTTGACTGAGAATGTTGTATGGATTTGTGGACTAATGTGGCTACTCCACCAAATCGGTTGGATGCTGTGTTGGAATAAATATGGTAATTTACTGGGACGGGGGAGGGGGTATTTGTGTTGAAATGGTGAGTCTCTTGGAGACATATGATTTGTGGAGAGTATTTTTTTATTATAACTAAGAGTTCATTGTAGTTGTTTGTGTATCCTCTAATGTTCCATTGTAGTATTTTGAGCATTGCTATAGTTTTGAGTTTAAGTTTTTAAGGTTGTTATTTGGTTTTGTTTTGGATTTAAGCTAAAGTTAAGTATAGGATTTTTGTTTTAAATAGATTCGCTGTCGCTGTGTTGGTTCTTGTTTTTGGCTGTTCTTGGTTTGGTTTTTGTTTTTGTTTTGGGGGCCTTAAAGTTAGTAGATAGGGGACTAGACTTATATTTAAGGAATACTCTTAGTTTTATATCTTCGGTGGGCTGCAATGTATGAGATTTGTTTTCCGTATTGGGAGTGTTACTGTCTGTTTCCATGTCTTCTGCTACGATATGCTGTTGTTGATGTTCTTTTTGTAGCTGTATTGTTTCGGTTGATCGTGCTGTGGTTGACTGGGTTGTGGGTGCGTTATGGTTATGGGATGTGGAAGTAGATGTGTGTGTGCATGGGGAATTGGGTGATGTGTGTGTTGGTGCCTGTGTTGTTGTTGTAAGCGATGTTGATTGTGCAGCTGTTTTAGCGTAGGTATTTTTCAACTGCTGGCTGTGTCTATTGTGGTATATATCCAGCGCAGTTTTGTGATCGACTTGTTCGGTGATTTTTATTGCAGTTAATTCCTGTTGCTTAAGGAATGCCGGGCATTTGCAGTCGAGAGGGCTATGTTGGTAGTCTACTTCGGGGTTATTTTTGCAGTTTAGGCAGTTCCTCATCTTTTTGCAAAGTTCTCCTTCGTTTGTGTGATTTCCTTCTGAGCAGTTTTTGCATGTTTCTGGACTCTTACAGATGGTGGCAGGGTGACCAAAACGTAGACAATTTTTGCATTGAAGGGGAAGGGGGATATAGGGTCGCACTCGGACGATTTCGTATCCGATGTTAATTTTTTCGAGTAATTTGTGTGTTGCGAATGTTATTATAATAAGTCCCGTTTCTGTGAGTGAGTTGCCTTCTTGGTTTATGTTGTTTGGTTGTTTTTTTAGAATTTTTCGTACTTCTGATACGTTCTGCGCTTTTAGTTCTTGTAGTATTTCGTTCTCGGTTATGTAACGTAGTACATTGCAGTATATTACGCCTTTTGTAAAGTTTAGTGTTTTGTGTTCTGCTGCAGTAATGTCTATGTCTGTCATTTTGGTTAGCCTAAGTAATTTAAGCGCTTGCAGTTTAGTTTTAGTTTTTATAAGAAGAGAGCCGTCTCATATTTTTTTGCACATTTCCACTTCCCCTCCGCAGGCATAGTCTATGGTTTTTTTAATAACAAATGGTGATACGTTTTCGAACGATTCGTTATCATTTCGTTTTAAGACAATATATTTGGGTTCGTTTAGTTGTGCGTTGTTGTTTGTTTTGCTGAATTTGCTTATGTCCTTTGCTTTTGGTTTTAATATTTGTTTGTCACTCGTTTGCTGGTAAGATTTTGCGTTTGCGTTTGCGTTTAGCGGTTCTTATACAGTTGCAGCACGTCTTGTCTCTTGAGAGGTTGAAGTGATACTGTTCCCGTGATACTATTTCGCACTTATCTTCGTATTCAACTACTTCCGTCACTCGCACGTACGTCAAAGAGATCCGCTGTAGGCGCCGGTCTCCTTTTATAGGCCGAACCTAACGGGACCTCCGCCGCCAGTGATTTTCCATCGGGCTTCTGATGGTTCCCACGCTCTTCGTAACGGGATCTGGTCGGTGACCCGCCCGTATGCCCATATTTGGACTTGCGTCGGGCCGCTGCTGGTCCGATCCCGCGATTCCCTTCTTCCAGTGACAGCCGCCTCCTCTCGCCATTAGTGCTCTCTCTCACGGCGAATTGGCGGCCTCCGGATATCCGGATCTGCCGAACCGTCATGCTTATCCGGTCCGTCAGTCTTATCCGGTCCGTCAGCCTCATCATTCTTGTGAGGAACAAGAATAAACGAGAGTGAACGTTGTGAGCCGCGGCAAAGGTTTCGGCTCTACTTTATACCCGGTACTCAGTCAGAATATATGTATGTGATCTTATGATTTATGTAATTTATTATATGTTCGCAAAAGGGACGAATTAAATTTTGGCCCAAATGGAAAATTTAAAAAAATTACGTTGGACCTATGCTAAATTTGTATATATTTGATGTTATCTGTTTCCATTTTGTTATCCATTTTTATTTACGTATAATTTTTAAACGGCTGCTACATTTTTACATACACATGTATAACTACATACAAGAGACGTGGAAGTGTGTGCGAGAGAGAGAGGGAATGAGTAAGCGCTTGGCAGGCGTTGCGCACTGAAATTTAATTTGTTGCTTTTGGCTATAATAATGATCCGACCTGATCCAAATTCGGCAATCTGTTAGACACAGTAATTTTTCATGATTCTGCGTTTTTAGTTTTCTTGTATCTTAAAAATTGTGAATTCCACAGATTTTCGTCATTTATGGGGGCGGAAGGGGGCGTGTCAAAATTTAAAAAAACCCTTGTATTGAAGTGATATCACAGCAGCTTGGATAGAAAGTTTGGTTGCTCTCACTTTTATAGTCTCTGAGATCTGGGCGCTCATTTGGACGAATAGGCAAAGCAGACAGGGTCGCGTGTGAGTGAGAGTGAGAGGGCACGAAATGTTTTTCTTCATTGTAGCTATGTTAGTACCCCGATCTAACTCAGATTAAACACTAGAAATGGTTATGTTCTATGATTCTGCGTTTTTAGTTTTCTCGTATCATCAAAATTGTGTATGCCACAGACTTTCGTCCTTTATGCGGGCGGAAAGGGGCGGGGCAAAATTATGAGTAGTACTTGGAGTAGTAACACAGATGACTGGGTACAACATTTCGTTGCTCTAGCTTTAATAGTCTCTGAGATATAGGCGCTAATGAAGACGGACGAACAGACGGACGGACAGACAGACAGACATGGCTATATCGACTCGGCTATTGATGCTGATCAAGAATATATATACTTTATGGGGTCGGAAACGCTTCCTTCTGGGCGTTACACACATCCGTTATCACCACAAATCTAATATACCCCTATAAACTTCGAGTACCGGGTATAAAATTCTCCAATCCGTTAATATAATCCATTTTATAATTTAGTATCCTCGAGTCTGTTTAGTATGTAAAAAAGTCACGGTGTTCCCGGTTGAGCACAGCGGAGTGATACTACAACTACAGACTGTTCTAAACCTACTCTTCCTGCACCAGCTCAGCGAAAAGAATCTGAGCTACATCACAGAGGTCAAGCATGCCACCATGGGACGGCTGAATCCAGTCCTTGCTTTCGGGCTTGGTAAGGCTCTATGCGGGACCATTTCTCAGAGCTCAAGTTAGAAGGCGAAACGAGAGCCAAATCAACGCGATAATCGAGAAGTTGCGAGCGACGAGGACAACCGCTCTTTGAGAGGGGGGGAGTACTTAACACTCCCCAGCTGCAGGGTATCAGCAGTATTCTGAAACGGAAGAATGCTGATACAGCCCTCGAGGGGTGGGGGCAACAACTACATTGTCGCACTAGCTTCTGCCTAAAAGCCGTTGCCCTGCAGTCGAGTGGCTAGCGGATCATATTTCGCTGCTGCATCAACATCCGCTGTGGAGCTGATGGTCTGCGCTGACGGTGCAGAACGTTGGCCCGCTGCTCAAGCAGCGCTGCCGCAAGGGTTGGCAGATTTAAGAATATCATTTTATATTTCATTTTGTATCTTTAGATTTCTTCTCACTTTCAACCGAGCCAGTCGAGCCATTGGCCAAGCCACGGTATCGGTAGACGGGAACAATAACAAATTAATTTACATATGTAGAATATTGAATGCACTGTAAACGCCAAGGTTCGGCAGCGCTGCTGCGCTCTCCCTCTGTTAAGGGCGCTCTGCAGCCGCCGCTTCGGCTCTAGATTTGCCTAGCCGACGGTGTCAATTTAGTAATCTGCTAATCTCTCTGTGCATTGGTTTCATTTTGTCTCGTTTGTATTGAACCAAAAACGACGAGTGCGGTCGTCTGGGATTTCGTTAGCTTAACCGTCGAATCTCTCATTCTATGCTCAGTTATTGATTTCGTGTCTCTCATTCTTTCTGTCGCTTCTGTACGCTAACGCTTAAACGGTTATCTATTCTCCGCTGTTTCGTTGCATTTCACATCGTCATTCATGGAAAGCGATCCGAATACAGGCGAGGGCGGAAATATTGTGACGGCTAATAACAGGCTGAGTCTTTATAAACGTCAAGTTCAGTCTTTCTATGATCGAATGAGCGAGCTTGGCGAATTATTCGCTGGCAAAAAGATCGATTATTTAAACGCCACGGAAATCGACGTTTGCATCGACATGCTGGCAGAAATTCGATAGGAAAAATGAACATAATGAACTGTAATCGCTCAATTAAGACGAGATTGGGAGTGAGATGCGCGACAACTTTGATATGCTCTTCATATCGTTGAAGGCTGAGCTACTGGCTGCTCTCGAACTAGGCCACTCGCGTGCTGCTGCCAATACGACTACCCTACCAAACTATCCTGGACACAGTACCATCATCATGGCTCACAAGCAGCGACTTCCTGAGCTAAAAATACCCAAGTTTTCCGGTGGATACGTCGAATATTCGGACTTTATGGTTATGTTGAATTCGATCATCGACGCGGATGCGGATCTCAGCGACATCGAGAAGTTCCAGCACCTTCGCTCTAGCTTCGCTGATGTGGCTTTGGATTCGGTTCGATCTTTGGAACTCTCTAGTGCCAATTATCGTGTGGCGCTGGATATACTTAATAAACGTTTTAGTAACAAACGACTTGTTTTTCAGGTACACATCAAGAAGATGCTTGGGCTCAAGAGAGTGAATTCGCCATCTCCCAAAAGGCTTCGGCAGTTTTCTGATGCAGTCAATTTGCATATGCGTGCTTTGCAAACATTAGGAACTGATTTGGAGATATCCAATTGCATGATAATCAACATGCTGCTGCAGAAGTTGGACGCTAAGACGCTAAGGATGCTATACCTACAGCAAAGGAGTTCTATGGATACTTGGAGAAGCGATGTCAGAAAATGGAGAATTTGGAATACGGTACAGCGGCACCCGTTAGTAGCGCTCAGGTGGTAAAAAGCCACAATTCGCATTTAAAAATAATTCCAATTCCTCCAATTCTTCCACCGACTCGTCTGGATGCAGTTTTTGCCAGTCAGCGCGACATGGTATATATTCCTGCAAGATATTCGGGAATTTGTCTCCGTTGCTGCGCCACAAAGAAGTGAAGAAGCTTTCCCAATGTTTCAATTGCCTGAAGGCGGGGCATCGGACTCGTGCATGCAACAGTGGAAAATGTCGAGTATGCGGTGGGAGGCATCATAGTTTGTTGCATTTCGAGAATCTGCAATCCACAACTCCATGCTCCCCAGATCTTTCCGCTCCAGATCTAACGCTCCAACCAGACGCCATTTCTGCCACTCAGGATTCTGTTAGCAGTTCACTTTCCCCTGTCTCTACCTCTCTTACTGCCAAGGTCTTCAATCCGATGTTGTGCTTCTGGCCATCGCTGTGGTTCTCGTAAAGAATCGGTCTAGCGTTTTAGATCCTTGTCGTGCCATACTAGATTCAGGATCTCAACTTCATCTCATCACATCCAGGTTCGCCCATCAGCTGCAGCTTAGGAGCACTCAATCGTCTGCCCTTGTCTCTGGGCTCGGCGGTACCAGCGTGGCTACTGAGGGATCCACCGTGAACATTTGTATGCATTCTCGCACAGCTGACTATGCAACTACGCTTACTGCTCTTATAGCTCCTACCATCACCGATTGTCAACCAAGTCTGGCAGTCAATGTAGCCTACTGGAATATTCCATCAAATATTCAGCTTGCTGATCCTGCATTTTTCAACCCTCAGCGAGTGGATCTCATCATTGGTGTTAGCATTTTCTATGATCTCCTCTGCGTTGGGCAAATCAAACTCAGCGATGGTCTGCTTTTTCGGTGGGGGACAAAGGGTAGCACGCTCGGCGCTCTTGAAAACGCACAATTCTCCAGATTCGGAAGCTAACATGAATGCAAGGTTGGATAAATGCAAGGTTCGAATGTTATGGGAGGACGAGACTTGTGCGGACGCCGTTTTGAATACCAAGGAAGAATTAAATTGTGAAGCGCATTTCGTAGACCACTTTTCACGTTTGCCATCAGGGGAGTATTCAGTTCGTCTCCCATTAAAGGATTATGCTGATCGCTGAGGTAAATCTTACACTCAAGAAGCAGTACTCTGCCTTTATGAGGCCGTATATTAAATTGAAGCATATGTCCCCAATCAACCCTGATTCTCGTAGTCTCTGCAAATATTTCTTGCCTCATCACTGTTTTTTGAAGGAGGATAGTACGACGACAAAGCTTCGTGTCGTTTTCGATGGTTCGGCAACTACATCAACTGGATGTTCCCTAAATGATGCGATGTTGGCAGGCCCTGTTATTCAGCCCACATTGTTCAGCATGTTTCTTCGGTTTCGCATATATCCAGTCGCTCTCACTGGGGATAGTTGTAAAATATACCGCTGAGTGTCCTCACATGACAATTACTATCAATGCA
This sequence comes from Drosophila azteca, assembly GCA_005876895.1. Classification (NCBI taxonomy): domain Eukaryota; kingdom Metazoa; phylum Arthropoda; class Insecta; order Diptera; family Drosophilidae; genus Drosophila; species Drosophila azteca. The sequence continues at coordinate 15,819,345 of VCKU01000003.1, read as the reverse complement.
TTCGTTGGCGAGATTCTATCCAGTCCAAGATTCAGGTCGTCTGGGCAACTCATCTCTATGATGCTCAGCACCCGCTTATTCTGCCAAAGGGACATCCCATAACTTTTGCGCTAATGAGACATTATCACGAACGGAACCTTCATGCTGGACCTCGCGCACTACTTGCCAATATTCTACTGGAATATTGGCCAATCGGCGGAATCAAGGCAGCACTTCAGGATTAGGCCGCGCATGGTTCAGCACATCATGGGAGCGTTTGCCTCAAGAAACTTGTCAAGGAGTCTGTTGAAAGACTGGCTTCCAACGGTGGTAGTATGATCGGGCCAGCCGCTAAACAACAGGCCTAACTTAAAATACATACAAATTTGGAATATAGAATATAAGGCACTGTAAACACCAACATTCAGCAACGCTGCTGCGCTCTCCCTCTGTAAAGGGCGCTCTGCAGGCGCCGCTTCGGCTCTAGCTTTGCTTAGCCGACGGTGCCAATTTGAGTAATCTGCTAATCTCTCAACATTGGTTGCATTTTATCTCTGTCTGTACATTTATCTGGCTGTGCTAAGAGCAAGCAATCGGCTTCCGATACCAGTATTGGCATTGTATGCATCGAAGGTTTGTGATGACAACGTAACGGTAAAGAATTGGGAACGAACCGAAAAATATAATTATAGCCAGTATTTAGGTACTTATTTAATTTTTTTTTCGTAGGAAGAATTATTTGAGGGGAGTTTTACAGAGGTTTGAACGATACAGACAGAGTGATTTCAAGAACGAGCTAAAACCGGTTAGCTGTTGCGATGTTCGGTAAATACTTAATAAGTCCCAATCAATATGCGAAAGGTGTAAATTAAGATGGCAAATTTAAACTCCCCATGATTTAGATCTTGAGCGAATCATTGCGAAAAATTTCAATTTTTTATGAATTAGTTCATTAGCCAAAATCAGTACTGTTTTATGTCGGGTAGATCAACGTACACTAGTCTGATCGCCTTAAGAAATTATTTCACACATGCCTTTGAAGTGCACTCTGAAGTTGATGTTGTGTACACTGACAATATCTCCCACTGTGGCTTAGTAGCTAAGCTGCATCGTCAGAATATTCATTCCTGCCTGCTCAGTTGGCTCTTATTATATCGTGAGATGCGAGAGTAATTAGTATTAATAAATGGAAAGCATTCGGACCAATAATTGGCTACTTTTGGCCTTCCACAGGTAAGTGCACTGGCAATATTCAAAATAACATATGTCTTAGCATTCAAGCTTCTCAGCATTCTGCTTTTTACCAAGTATGTCTCTTATTCAATAGATGGCTGCTCTTAAAATAGATGAAGATACTTTATATAGGGATCCCAGTTCTAGGACCCGTATACGGGGTTGAGTACGTACTCATTCCTTGTGCAGATACGCCTTGTGTTTGCTTCAGTGGTCTGGAAACTTACGGGAGTCGTTAAAATTGCACCTATCGATAGTGCTAGCAAGCCCACGTCGGTTTGATTCCCTGATATTTTTAAAAGCAGATGTGTAAAAGTATATTGAATCTGTGAATCCACCATGAAGTTCAAATTAAAGGCGATTTTTTTAACGTAGGGTTCATAGTGCGTAGATTCCCTTTGACGGTAATCGACGACAATCTTGCCTCTTATCACATCAGTTATTTGTGGTTTAGGTTAGGTTTTATAGGGCTGCTTGACCGTAGTCGAGTTTACTCGGTGGCAGATCTGCTCATTTTAATGCCCATTCTTGTAATGTAATGGTGTTCTTTAACTAGGGAGATTTTTCAAACCACCCCGAGGCATTAATAAAAACGGATAGTTTCCTAAGCGACATGGTTGCCAGGCTGTTCAGGTCCGCAAAGAGTGTTATTCCGAGAGTACGGTGGCGACTTCTCATAAGTGCAGGACAGCAACAGAGAAGGTTCCGGACACTTTTTTTACCTCCTCGTCCATGCAGCTGTGGTGGTCATGGTGTGGCGGTCATGGTGAGGTAGAGTATATCTCCCCGCTATGACTCCTGTCAGTGTGCGCAACTAACCTTTCCTGAAGCTCAGGAGTCTTGGTACGTTATCGTCGTAATGCGGCTAGAGCAATCGTGAGATCCCACAGTTGGGGCTGTGTTCCACCGCCTGTCAGCTCTCGTTATAGTTAGGCCCATCAAGTACGAGATAATTTCTCGCAGTGGTCTTCGTATATCAGTAACCGCGTCCGAAATCGGCTTGACCAGTTCTGCTCTGGCTTACTGATCAGTGCTCTCGTTGCCCGCGATGTCGGTGTGACCCGGGACACATAAATTCTCCCTGGGGTGTCCCTTGTGACCGCCTTCCATGAAGAGGAGAAACATATGTAGGTTGGCATTAAACGTTCTGCTTGAAATGGAGCTTTTATTGACTCGATCCTGACGTCATTGATGGACATGTTGAGCTCCGCTGAAGACTCGTTAGTTGGGCCTGGATCTTATGTGTAGATCCAATAGGCATTCCATCTTTTTTCAGCAAAAACTAAATATTTGGCTATTCCGTTTGGTTATAGGATAACTTTACTACTTTTAGAACTGACTCTGGATCTCGCGATTTCTGCCGTGCAAAAAACCGTTATCTCTCAATTCTACTCCCGTAGATTTCATTTTAATTTTTATTTTAAATAAATGGGCACACACAAACACCTTGGGCAACCCTACGGGTGGACATAGTGGTGTAGATAAACAACTGCAGCACAGCTGACAGGGCGCTGCCCAATCGAGGGAAGTGCTGCAAAGCGATCGCAGCGCTAAACAGCTGTTTTTGTAGGGGGCGCTGCAATACAACCGGATTTGCCAGATCGGCGGAAAAGGCTCGGCCCAGAGATGAGTGATCAGCAGGAGATATTGCCTTGCACTCGACTGGGAGGCAGCGCTCCCATGAGCTGTGTTGCACCGACCGGTCGACGACGAAAGCATGGTATGCAGCTACGGATCACCTTGCGGGCAAGTTTCCTGCAATTCATTATCCAATATCTCTGCCGCAAAAGGCGCATAATGAGTGTGCCCCGGCATGTAAATTCCTTCGATATGTAAATTCAACGAGCGCATTCACCGCTACATGGTTACTTGGAATTAAGATGGGATGCTTTGTGTCAAATGGCAATTCGGTATTGGTCTACCTTCCCCCGACTCAAATAATACTTATACCTTCCTCCTCTCTTAAGAAAATAACTTTAAATTCTTGCTGATTTTATCACCTTGTCCTCTTTCAGCTTATTAAATTCTTCTATATTTTACCTTTCTTTTTTCTTTTATTTTCATATTTATTGTTTTTAATGAGCGCCTGTTGTGCTAAACGCTGTGACGGCCACCGTTCGGTTGCTACACGTCAAACATTTATTTTCTGTTGGTTGTGTGTCAACACGGCTCACTCTAGCTGCGCGGGTTTTGGTCATATTGTGGTCGTGTTGTCAATCTGATTAAGACCCGCTGTGGTCTCAACTGGACTTGTTGGGATTGCAGGGCAGTTAAAGTTACAATAGATACTTGACCAAATGCAAGCTTAACTTCTTCAGGTTTGTTAATTCTAAACGTAAATCTTCCCAATTTCCTTCTTCTCTACACTAAAATGGTAGTTATCCTGATAAGGATTGTGATATTGCTGATCTGTTCACTTCCTTTTTCCAACGTTGCTACTCTGTCCCTTCTATTAACCTTCCCTCTATCCTATCTTCATCAAACGACTTAAGTAGTAGTTACTTATATCCTATCCCTTTAAATAGTTCTAGTTGTATCTGTCCCCCCTTCATCGACTATGATTTGTTAACCAATCTAAAATTTAAAATCGTGTAACTTTTCGTTCTCCACTGGGCCAGACTCGGTTCCGAGCGCTGTTCTTAAACTTTGTGCAGAATCTCTTTGTGGGCCTTTCAACTTGTCTCTCGAGACTGGTGATTTTCCCACCATCTGGAAAGAATCCTATAAGTTTTTCACCTTTGTAACTGCGGGATTTGCTAAACATTGTCAAACTGATGTCTTTATACTGAATTTAGTAAGGCCTTCGACTGCGTCAATCACAATCTACTAATCCATAAACTGTCTCTTCTAAGGTTTCCGACTAAGCTTCTATACTGGACTAGTTCTTACCTTTGTAGCCGTTCTAAACGTGTCTGCTTTAACTCATCTCTCTCTAAACCTGTTATAGTCTCATCTGGGGTTCCTCAAGGTAGCCATCTGGGTCCCAAATGTTATCTCATTCCCGTGTCCTAATGTATGCTGATGATGTTAAGCTATATTTTTCTTACAGTGACCATTTGTCCCCGCTCTCTCTGCGATCGGATCTTGACGCTCGTGACGCTTTGAACAATTGGTGCTTAATTATTGTTCTATCTCTAAGCATTTCTAAATGCAATATAATGACTTTTCACCGCAATAAGCCATACCTTTTCGATTACTCAATCAATAACATCAGACCCGTATACAAAAAAACTTCTGTACGTTTCGTACAATCACGTTTTGTACGTGATTATAAAACTTTCCGTAGCCTTTGCCGAAACTATAACTGATTTTTCCATCTGTTTTCCTCTGATACTAGTTCTAATAAGGTCAAAAAATTCTTAATCAATAACTTAATTTAAATAGCTCTAATTGAGAAATTTTTCGGCTGCCGGCTTTTCTCTAATCTAAATTTGGCTGTTGGTGGGACCTTATCGGCTACTGAGTCGATAATCAGCGCCACCGGGTCAGAGTATTTGCCTTAGTCCCTTCGATTAATTAGTTGAAATGTAATTTTACCCTTACAGTTTAACTGTACATTGTTAACATTTAAACAACAATAAGCAATAAACAACAATGTGCAACAAAAGATAGACTAACGGAAAAACACACACACAACACACGCCTTAAATAATTTGAAAAAAAAAATCTACATACATTTCACAACAGCTATTAAGAAAACGTTCTATGTACATTTATTAACAATTATAATTCTTACCTTGTTTCAAAATTATAAGTTGGTCGCTTTATAAACAGGAACTTTGGCAGAAAATCAATAAAAACGCGTTTTACCCAGGGAGCCATTCTATGAGTTTGCGGAGAACGGAAATGAACGTTAAGAACGACGACGGTAACGCAGATACTTTAATTAGATAAAACAGAATTAAATGCATGAATTTATTATAAATATTTTATAAACAAAAAATTACCTTATTGAAACGAGTATCATAGCAAATATTAAGTATTTTCCCAGCAGAGGTACAACCAGCGATGTCGGAGGTATGATTTCGACAACCAAAAGAAAAAACACATGGAGGCTAATCAAAATGGATATTGATAATGTAACCTAAAAATATAAATTCCAATGGATAATTTTATAATGATTTTGACATATTTTCATGTTTTACAAACCTTTTCTCCGCTATCAGATGGCAAGTAGAAGGTTAGTACAGTCAAAAATGAGATCCCCATACAAGGTATAATTATGTTAACAGTGTAAAATAGAGTTTTCCTTCTCATTGTTATATTGAATGTTATGTCCAGGTAAGGCTCATCGCAGCAAGTATAAAACTTTTCATTTCTAAATAAGTAATTAATAATAATGAATAAAAGTTATTATTATATTTATACTTATGTATCCTCCATAAAAAATATTGATTAGAAAAATACTAAAGTATTTTTAATTATATATAGTTAGTTATAGTTATATATGTAGTTATATTATAAATTAACATAGTTAATTTAAAAGTCAAAGCTTTTTAATTACACTAATCGACACGACTTTTCCGCTGTCGCCCAAAATGACTTTTTCTGATATATTTGAATGTTTAAAAATGTTTAAAGAATGTTTTTTTTCCAGGATTTGTTTTTTTTAAGAATTTTTAAAAATGTATTTTTTTCGAGGTAGGTATAACTGGTTATTTTGAACTTTTTGTAGCGGCAACTTAACGTCTGGAAGATATTAAGTTTTCAAATTTCATAATTTTTTTCGGTATTTTTCCCCGAAATTTTGACTTTGAAAACTCAGGAAAAGTCGAAAAAAAAATATTTAAATGCCTTGATTTGGTTTTAGATAGACACATTAATTAGGCGTCGTTTAAGGTATCGCTTATAAAAATCGATGGATAAACGGCCAAGTTGCAACCGTTTGACCAAAACTTCATATGTCGTTTGACACTATCCCAATTGCCATTTTACCGTTAAAAACTGTTACAAACACAGATTTTTTTGTATTTTTGAAGGGAAAAAAAAAGGTTATACGTCGGCTAACGGGATTTATCGGCGAAATTCTGCATACGAAAGTTTGGTCAAACGGTTGTATATTAGCCGTTTATCTATCGTTTTTATTAGCGATACCTCAAACGACGCCTAATTAATGTGTCTATCTAAAACCAAAATTGTTAGCCATGAATATCCTGAGTTTTCAAAGTCAAAATTTCAGGAAAAAATACAGCAAAATATTAAAGAATTTTAATTTGAAAGCTCAATATCTTCCAGACGTTAAGCTGTACCTACAAAGTATCTAAGTCAGATTTATAGCTGCATATTTCAGAATTTGTCAGAGCTGCAAATGCAATACAACGAAATATAAGAAACTTAAATTATTTGAAAAAAAAGAAGCAATACCTCTGGAAAAAATTGGAAAAATAGTGCAATTTTTACAATTAAATCTGCATGCGCAAAATTTGTCATTTGAAGGTTTGGTTAAACGGCTGTAACTGAGCCGTTTATTGATCGATTCTTACAAACGAATCCTTAAACGACACATAATTAATGTATCTATCTAAAATTAAAATATGCATGCCAAAAATTGTTTAAATAATCTTAAAAAAAATTTAATAATTTTAGGCTCAACACTCAAACTTATTGCCAATTGTATATTTACAATCGATCTATAAGATATAAATATTATGTTATAATCTACTTATCGATACTATTGTATACTATTGTATCGATAAGTAGATCATAACATAATATTTATGTCTTACGTTCGCCAACCTGAATATAGATCGCTCACGATCAAGGGAACATTCATTCGAAGTTGGACAATCAGGAAATGAAGACTAATAATAAAACGAGCCGATACTATTGTATCGATAAGTAGATATTTATATCTTGCATTCGTCGACCTGACTGTCGATACAGCGGAAAATAAAATAAAAGAATAGCATGAAGTAGAAACTGGAGTTATGTAGTTTAATGAAGTCATTACCGCCTAAGTTACCGCCTAACATAACTAACGCTTAGAAGCAACATTTTTATGTTAAGCAACATTCTCGGCAGCATAGCGGACGAAATTATGCGTCGCTGTGCCTGCCGAAATAAGTGAAACAATCGTCATATAATATAATTCTGAAACAGTCGTTTTTTTCGTCGTCCTTTCCTTCGCCTTCTGGTCTACCCCGCAAGTCCCTGTGTACCCAATCCTGATTAAATGTTTTAATATCTTTTTGTTCGTTCGAAATTCTACAAGGCACCCGAGCAGGGACCTTGGAATTAGCTTTCGCAAAATTTCTTGTCGCAAATCGTTTGTTTGGACCAGAATGCTGTTTGCGAATAACCGTAGAGAGAGTCTCGTTAAACCAACCCTTAATCAAAAAGGAGGAAACCGTATCAAAGAGCAGCGTGAGAAAGTGCAGGAAGGAAGACCCGCCGAAATTTTGGACACAATCATAATAAGGACATGAGTACTGAGTCGGCAGCGGAAGTGGATTCATTCCAAATGCTCCAAGATAAGTTTCATTTGACAGAGTCTCACTTCAAAACACTTAAAATTTTGACTGAGTCTCCGAAGAGGAAGAAGGGTAACAAGTATTTACCCAATACTAATTATGATTTTTCTCTTGCAGTCCCTGAACCACCTGTACCTCTTGCTCGGTCACCGCCTGTAACTGGTATGAAACCTGGAGCCAATGGTGCCATTGCATCTGCCACTGCGCCCAGGCCTGTCGCACCATCCGCACCTCGTGCTCGGTCACCGCCTGTAACTGGTGCTATGGAGCCTGTCGTGGTGCCGTTGCATCTGTCACTCCTGCACCCATGCTTGTCGCCTCTAGGCCCCCACCTGCTGAAGCTGACGCGGCTGTAATGATGGATGTTGAGGCCCCTTCTAACTCAGTATCCATCACTAAATTTCGAATCAAAATTCTAATCAGAGTCCCAATGTTACCAGCCCATTCCCATTCAAAATTGCAGTCAAAGTACGTGTTGGCATGGCTTTTATCTATCTAACCTGCTCATACATTCCTCCCAAATCTGACGCACAGGGTTTACTCAAAACACCTTTCTGCTATCCATTCTGTTGTGTCTTCTTTAGGTTGTGCTGATCAGATTGTGGTCATGGGTGATTTTAATTGACCTCTTCTTTATTGGCTGCCCTGCGATGACGCTAACCAGTTGCTTCCTAGTATTTATAACAATTTTATCAATGAGCTAACGGATGTTTCACTTGCCCAAATTAATTCTACTATAAATAATAGAAACAGAATTCTCGACCTTATTTTCGTTATGGATACTTCTCTAGGTACAGTAGCCAGAGTCTGCCCACTATCACTTCCTGAAGACCTAAACCATCCTACGCTATCTATAACTTTAGAGTGTACAAGTTCTAGTTGTTTTAACATTACCTCGACTCCTTAACGGATGAAGTATTTTCGCAAAACTGATTTCGACAATTTAAACATTCAGCTCTCGAATGTCGATTGGTCTACTCTTCTTTCCTTACCGAATATTGACGTAACACTCAACTCATTCTATAAAATGTTTAAAGCTTTCCCTAATACTTATGTTCCGGAGATTATTGTACCATTATCGTCCAAGCCTCCCTGGTTCTCCAGGAATTTGTCCTTCTTTAAGAATAGAAAAGTACCAGAAAACGGATTCCTTGCTTGTCTTTATATAATATTCTTCCGACCGCTCTCCATTCCTATCAACTAATAGTTTGTGCTACAATTTTAACCTCTCTTCTTGCAAACTTCTTACATCTTACTCCTCTCATATTTATAAAACATCCACTCCGTATCCCTACTATTTGCCTCACTCTAATAGCACTTATTAACCATATTTTGAGACAAGCGTTGTGCTTGATGGCGTGAAGTCTTTGAAAATTTCATATTATGCGGGTCCTGATAAAGTGCCTAGCTGCATTTTAAAACATTGAGCCCAGTGTCTATGCTTACCCTTAACCTTTCTTTACAATCTATCTTTGAAACCCGTAATTTGGAATGAGTCCTACATAATTTCGCAGCACAAAAAAGGCTCCAGATCCAACATAGAGAATTACCGAGGCATTGCAAAGCTCTCTGCCATTCCTAAGCTCCTTGAGTTCCTGATTTCCCGGCAATTGCAACATCTTTGTTCTAGCTTGATGTTTCCTTCACAACATGGTTTTTTTAAACATCGGTCAACAACTACCAATCTGCTCGAGTTTTCCTCCATAATCAACCGTGGATTTCAGAGCAATTTGCAAACCTACGTTATTTTTACAGATTTTAACAAGGCATTTGATTCGGTTAACCATACTCTATTAATTCAGAAGCTGTCTTTATTAGGTTTCCCTAGTAATCTTCTAAGTTGGATTTCATCGTATCTTTCTAATCGTACGTTACATCTGATATTCCACAAGGTAGTCTTTTGGGTCCGCTCCTTTTCATTATACCCGTTACTCGAATACTATTGGGGTATATTAGATTTTTGGTGATAACGGAAGTGTGTAACACCCAGAAGGAAGCGTTTCCAACCCCATAATGTATATATATTCTTGATCAGAACCAAAAGCCGAGTCGATATAGCCATGTCTGTCTGTCTGTCCGTCCGTCTGTTCGTCCGGGTTCATTTGCGCCTATATCTCAGAGACTATTAAAGCTAGAGCAACCAAATTTTGTATCCAGTCTTCTGTGTGATCACACTACTCCAAATGTGTTTCAAAATTTCGCCCCACCCCCTTCCGCCCGCACAAAGGACGAAAGTCTGCAGGATCATAGAGAATGACAATTTCTATCAGAGTGTTGAATCTGGATCAGATCAGATCATTATTATAGCTACAATGAAGAAAACCATTTCGAAAGTCATCGTTCCCTCTCGCTCTCTTTCACACGCGACCCCATTTGCTTTGCCCATTCGTATTTTTTGACGCCAAGTTCGCAGAGACTATAAGAGCTAGAGCAACCAAACTTTTTATCCAAGCTCCCGCGATATCAAACTAGCACGAGTTTATTTCAAAATTTTGCCACGCTCTCTTTTGCTCCCACAAAGAATGAAAATCTGGGGAATCAACAATTTTTAAGGTTCGAGAAAACGGACCCTGTCTAACAGATTGCTGAATCTGGATCAGTTTGAATCATTATTATAGCCAGAAGGAACATATTAAATTTTAGTCGCTACGCAACGTCTGCCAAGCGCTTTCTCATTCCCTCTCTCTATCATACACATCCACGTCTCTTGTATGTAGTTATACATGTGTATGTAAAAATGAAGCAGCCGACGTTAAAGTTATATGTTAATAAAAATGGAAGCAGATAACTTCTAAAATATATAAATAAAGCATAGGGTTCGACTTAATTTTTTTAAATTTTCCATTTTGGCCAAAATTTATTTCGTCCCTTTTGCGAACATATAATAAATTACATAAATCGTAAGATCACTTATATTCTGAATGAGTACCAAGTATAAAGTATCACAACGTTCCCCCTCGTTTGAAATATTTTTTGTCCAAAATTTAATTTGTCCCTTTTGCGAACATACATATAATAAATTTCATAAATCGTAAGCTCATAAATGTATGTATGTATGTAAATACTGACTGAGTACCAGGTATAAGGCACAAGGATTACAGCATTGTACGCACGGGTGGAGAAAAAAAGCGATGATATAAACCGAATGAGAATAGCCATCGAGGAGGGTACAGTTCCGAGAATTCCATTCCACACACATTGCTACAGCAATAGACCTGCAAACCAAAATCGACATTTTAGATCCTGACAATTTGGATAGATCGCGGTTAGAAGAAACTTGCGTCATTATGAAGGCGTTGTACATGTCGGCAGCGCCCATTCATTCCGCTCAACCACCCAGAAATGCAGCTCATGTGCACCATCATTCTAGTTTTCCAAAACTAAAGTTGCCAAAGTTCATCGGCAAGCATGCGGATTACAAACACTTTATTAGTTTGTTAGAAAGTTTAGTCGATTCAGATCGGTCGTTGTCCAATAAAAAGATTGATCAAAGATACGGTGTGTGCAATCTTCGAATCGCTTTTGTCATTGGGAGATGAGCGCGAGGTTGCTAACGCCATGATAATCCATCTAGCGTGGACACTGTAAAAAGCAAACGGGGCTTTACAAGCACGATCATCGACAAGATCTACATCACGTAGACCCACTTATACTTTTTATATTATACATACATTTTCGCCTATCTCGTTTCTTTAGCATCCATGTAGTTTTAAGGTAGTAATAAGTTATATTTCAAATACACCCACCAACGAATGCACTAAAACGCAAAAATGAGAATATCGATTGATAAAAGACTGGCGCGGTCACACTGATCACTATTTATTGGGAGAAAAAGGTCGAAAGCAGGGCTGCGAAGCACCCACGCTATGCGAAGAACGACACTCGAAGGCAGACCACGGACAAACGCGCACGCAACGTAGCAACGTATCTCGAATCTCCGGCTTCCGCAACTTCATACCTGGTTCGGATAGACTCAGCTTAATCCATACAACGCGTCATCGTCTACCACGGTCTACGAGTTATCAGAGTGTCTTATACATGTATGGATTGAATCAATCGCGCCGCCCACTATCTATGGCTATACGGTCACTATTGTCAGTAGCCAGTAGATCCCAAATTTCCCCAACAGCGTCGATTCCTCCAAGTAACTTGAGCTTTTCTCGTGGTGTAGCCAGGGAAAACAGTAAGCGTTTATGTTTAATAAAATTCTGAACAAAAATAAAAATATTGTAGTCTTTTCTTTATTCATACACTTATATTACCCGTTATACCCAAACCTCCTCACTAAAAATCCCGTAGTCCCATGAGATGTCACGATAACGCATGGTTCCATAGTTGCCCATGATTTCGCAGCTTCCCCAGTAGCTAGTGACTGTCGCGATATCGTACAGCCAATCCCAATCCTACGAGCCGTCGCGACAACGCATGGCCGTATGACTTCGCAGTATGGTACAGTTACACCCCCTTGCCTGAGGTCTCCTTAACAACTAAAAATTTCTTGTAGACGGCCCCTTTCAGCAGAGGAGTCATCGAAAGCAAGGGAGAAACCGAAGTTTTACAGGTCGTCGACTGACAAAAAGATCACCAAATCTTAATTTTCTTGCACAAGGGCCAAAAAATCAATTGAATAGAATCAATGAGTGCGGATCCTCTAAGTGCAGAGTTGGTCATCACATCCTCTTGCACAGATATGCAGCTACGAATGCAATGCAGAACTCAGATTCACAAGGTCAGGCCAATAAAGTCCAGGCATCGTCACATCCTGCGCAGATCCACCATGTGTCCACTGAGCTCAGGCACTTTATCCTTGCCACAGCCGTGGTGCGAGTTCGTGATAGATTTGACGAAGTAGAGTTCGCAAAAGCACTCTTAGACTCAGGTTGGCGCGTTCACTAAGGTTGTCAAGGCTAAACCGTTGCTTGATAATAACCTCGGTAGGAAAGTCAAGCTCAATCTCCAGGAGTGAACTGTCGAATACAGTTTACTCTCGATTAAACAACCATAATTTCGTCTCTGATTTTTGGCTTCTCAGCAGCATTACGAGCCAGCAGCCTGATATGAATCTTCCCATTTGGCAGTGGAAAATTCCGGCTAATGTGGAGCTGGCAGATCCAGCGTGCTGTATCGTAGCAATGTCAAAGTTGGGAGTTGGATATTGTTCCAGACAATACAGAGTCGATCAAATATTCACCCAAGAACATTGCTTGTGAGGACCACTTTTTAAAAACTATGACCAATTCGAAGTCAGGGCGGTTTGAAGTTCGTCTGCCCTTTAAATCGGATCCCTTATGGTGGGATATTCGTTCGATGTGGCCAAGCGCCGATTTGTAGCTTTAGAGAGTAGAAATCTGAAAGACAGTTCGCTTCCCGAAATGTACGTTGCTTTTATGAATGCGTATCTCGAGCTCAGTCATATGTATCCAACAGCCAATAACATTCCACCAGGACTGAACTATTTTATACCATTTCATGCCTGATAGTATCTCAACCAAACTTCGAGTCGTTTTCAACGCGTGAGCAAAAACGTCTTCGCCGCAGTCATTAAATGACATTTTAATGGTGGGGCCCACTATTCAGAGGGAAGTGGTGGTATCTCTCATCAGGCGTCGTTTGAATCGCTTCGCCTTGTATCGATGATATACTGGCAAATGAGCATGGCTGTAGACGATCGTAACTTTCAACTCATAGTATGGCGGGAAAATCCGTCTGTTGAGTTGCAAATATTCCGCTTAAATACCGTCACCTACGGAATCGGCATCAGCTCAATTTCTTGACATTCGTTGCTTGCAAAAGCTTGGAGTTCATCATAGGGACACACATGAGATTGGTTCCGACATAATTTGCAACGATTTTTATGTAGACGACATGCTTACTGGAGCCGATGATATTTACACGTTGAATGTGATGTGTAACAAGCTTTCTACGTGGTTTTCAAACCATCCACAACAATCCCTGTTGAGCTACTGAGATTCTTCAGCAGCGTATTTTTACGAAATTTAATTAAAACACAAATTGGTTTAATTTCAATGTATATACATATGTATATTCGTGTATGTTCGATTTGTTTTCTTGTATGTACTTAGTTATGCGAGAGATGCAACAAAAAACACAGATCACAGTGCCAACGAAACGAAAGTTAACGATAGGACGTTTGCTCACGAAGACAACGTTGGACAACGAACGACGAAGAATCAAGAATGAAGAACAGATTCCTAAATAACGCCACATAACAAAGTCGCGAACTTGAAATCCAGCGGATGCGACGTCCCTGAACTTATGGATTCAATATGGCTAGAGGGTCCGAAATTTCTATGTGAGCCTGAGCATTGTTGGCAAGAGAACACGCATTTGAATATCCCAGCCGATGTACGGGACTCCGAAACCAAAAAATCCGCCCAGGTACTAATTGGTGTAGAGGACTCATTTGGCAATGACATCTTTTCCCGATTTTCGTCGTACACCAATTAATTTTTGTGGTGGCCTATGTGTACCGGTTTTTAAATATAAATAAGAACACTCCATGGAGCCAAGCCTGCAGATGATGTTCATCCAGAGGATGACAGAGAAGAAGGGGATATTTTCACTTATTAGGGTGGGAGGCAGATTGTTGTATGCCCCTGTGCCAATTGAGGCGAAGTTCCCGATTCTACTGCCCACCAAGAGTCATTTAGTCCAACTGAATTTGAGGAATTTGCACGTGAAAAATTGTCATGCCAACACAAAGATATTAGTTAGTCTGCTTAGACAAGAGATATGGCTCAAAAATTCACGTCGGGAATGCATGCGGATAGTTAGAAGATGCATTCACTGTTTTCGCTACAAGCATGGGAAATCTTCCGGCAGGCAGGTTTAGAGAAGACCGTTCATCCCTTATCTAGGGGGCTTACTTTTGTGTCAACGTCTCGCTTCGAATTCGAGGTCGGCCGCCTCTCAAAATGTAGATCGCGGTGTTTTATTTGCTTGGTGGCATTCTTCGGACGATGTATTCCAACAACGACAACAATTTCGTCGGAGCGCGGAAAAAGCTGAGGATGCTGCCGAAAGCGTTCGAGGACCTGACATGACATTCGCATTAGAGCAACGAGAGAAGTGGTGGAGTGGAAGTTCATCCCTCCACGAGCACCGCACTTCGGCGGTTTGTGGGAGGTGGCCGTCAAGTCGGCGAAACTACTCGTCGTCCGGCAGATCATCGGCGCCGCGCTCACGGAGAGCGAGGTTCAAACAGTGTTGGCAGAAGCAATACTGAACTCCAGGCCACACTCTCCGGCCAGCAGCGATCCCAACGACGGAGAGGCCGCTCACGCCAGGTCACTTGCTCATTGGACAGGACCTTCTCTCGCTGCCGCACGAGTACGAGCCAGACGCACTAAGCAGCGGTACAACATTTACCAAGAAAAGGAAACTGCTCCCAGAGCTCAAACGGCGGTTCTGGCAGGCTTGGACGAAGGACTACGTCCACATCCTCCAGCGTCGCAGAAAGTGGCAAAACCCAGAGCCCAACATCGAGGTCGGGGCAATGGTAGGTCCACGAAGAAAAAACGCCGCAACATTAGTGGGTCACCGGCAGGGTGATCAGCGTCGTCGCAGGAGCGGATAGAAAGGTCAAAGAGGATGAAGTGCGGACAGGAGGGGGCGTCATCAAGTGCCCAATTCATAAATTGGCCCTGTTGGCTATATATTGAATACCGACGTGCGGTCATTCAAGAATTGCGTGAATTAGAAACTGGAGTTATGTAGTTCAATGATGTCATTACCGCCTAAGTTACCGCCTTCCTACCTACCGCTTAGAAACAACATTTTTATGTTTAGCATATGATTAGTTTATGCGTCGCTATGCGTGACGAAATACATAAATAAAACCATCGTCACATAATATACTTCTGAAACGGTCGTGTTTTTCTTCGCTCTTTCCTTCGCCCCCACAGCTCTGGTCCACCCCGCAAGTCACCGTGTTCCAAAGCCTGATTAAAGGCTTTACATCTTTTTATTCGTTCGAAATTCTTTACTGACTATAAATCGCTCACGATCTAGATACCAAGGCAAACAATCTGTGGAACTATTCATATGTCGGAATAAAAGGGATTTCTTGGTTCTTGTCAGGTTTGACAGTATTTATTTTCTTGATTTTCCTCAAAATAACGCACTAACCGAATCACACTGCTTTACGACTGCTTGGGCAGGCTTCGAAAAACCGATTTTACAGCAAGAATCGAGAGCAAACTCTTTCAGCCTCTCATTATCTGTAACACAATTTCTTGTACCTCTCTCAATTTATCTCTCTCTCTATGCTGCTACCCAGGCCATCTACAGAGTAACACGCTCATGCGCCTCTCTCTCAATTTATATCTCTCTCTACGCAACTACTCACACCAGCTACAGAGTAACACGCTCATGCGCCTCTCTCTCAATTTCGTCCCTCCTTCATTCCACAAAGGACACCATCGCTCTCTCTCTCTCTCTCTCTCTCTGTCTCTCTCTCTCTCTCTCTCTCTCTCTCTCTCTAACAACAACACATCTATGAGACAGCCCGTTTCTGAAACGGAAAGTCGAAGACAGTGACAAGCAGTGACCGATAACAAACGGTAAAGTGCAAAGAAGACACGAAAGGGACACAGCGAGCAAGCTGTCAGAGAATAACCGAAATATACTGCAAACAATTCTTAGACCCGACACGGCCATCCT
Source organism: Drosophila azteca (assembly GCA_005876895.1). NCBI lineage: Eukaryota > Metazoa > Arthropoda > Insecta > Diptera > Drosophilidae > Drosophila > Drosophila azteca. The sequence goes on along the minus strand of VCKU01000003.1, from coordinate 15,802,981 downwards.
GACCTTTACACGTCCTCGTGTAATCATTTCAATGCAGCAATAAATATTGTCTTTATTCAATAACAATTATTGGCTACGGTAATATCATTACAACTATTAGGACATAGATCCTTATTCATTTCTTTCCTCCTAAATCAACAATGTTTTCTTTTCATTGTGAGCTCTTATCCAATAAAAATTACATTTTTTTTTATTCCACACAGTCTTACCGACTCTTCTTGTTTTCTTTATTTTACATTTTCATCTTTGCCAGAACATAAAATGACTTTACTAAAAAAATTCACAATTGCCACCATATAGAACTTTGCCCGATATTCAATTCAGACCTCATGGCTGAAAGATACGTTATTCATTTTTCAAGTCACACCTGGACTCTTCGTCCCACCTGGATGGAACTTATTCACTATAATGACGCATCGTCTCTCCTAGATGGAACTTACTCAATATAATCTCTTATCATCGTCTCACCTAGACGAAACTCTTCACATATAATATCTTTTTATCGTCTCACCTAGACGGAACTCTTTATAATCTCTTTTCGTCGTCTTACCTATACGGAACTCATCGTCTCACCTAGATGGAACTTATTCATCGTTATTTGTAGCGGATAAATCATCACCCTTTTCAGACGGCTCACATTCAGTCCCCACTAGACTCCACTCCAATATGAGAATCGGGCCTTTAAACTTTGCATCCAACTTAGTCTGATGCCAACTTCACTCTTCAGTAAAACATAATCTGCACATTAATCTGATCTTCAGTATCATATGGTGTAACCAAACCTATTAGACTGTGTTTCTCCCAGAGCGTCTTGCCAAGATGGTTGACCTGATTTCACCACACTTAACAAATTCTTTAGTACGCTCATCACGCGCTCAACTTGACCGTTAGCACGACTCGCACCCGTAGCGATCAAATGAAGCTTAACATTTTGAGACAAACAAAACTCAGAAAACCTTGAGCTAGTGAAACATCTACCTTGATCGGCAATGATTCGATTCGGGACTCCAAACAATGAAATAGATGACTTCATGGCTGCCACACAACTATCAGTATCTAACTTGAGAGTATGGAACAAATAAACAAACTTAGTGAAACCGTCAATCTGCACAATAAGATATTCCTTTAAATCGCTTTTGCCACTCAGCTTTCCAGTGATGTCAATATGTACTGCATGCCAAGGCATATTGACTTCGGATTAATTGGAGCTCTGCCTGAACTTTCCTCGAAGAACCTTTTACAGTCTTGCATGTGATGCAATTGTCAACGAATTTTCGAACGTACTTGTTCATTTTGTCAAAGTGTCTTCTTCCAACCAAAATGGTTGATTACTGACCATCTAAACGCTCGGGGTACCACTGCAGCCAACGGGTTCTATTATTCCTTTACATTTTCGGAAACAATACGCCTTTCCACAAAACCACAAAACAGATAGTGACGGAAACGCTTTATGTAGCAGTATAGCTCCGTAACCACTGGAACTGGAACTGCCATTCGATTGGATATTTTGGGTTGAAGATAACAGAGCGGTTTCATCATCTGTGAAAATCTGGGCACAAACTTCCGAAAGTATGAAGCCAGCCCAATGAACTGTCTCAAACCACATACTAACTGACCCTGGTGGCGACAAAGAGTACTAATCCTCATATATCCTAAGTACTCATATCCTAAGTACTGTACAGCCGTTTTCAGAAAACTACACTTTTTGATATTGAGCAAAAATCCAGCCTTACTCACATCCAAAACATTTCTCAACCTCTCCAAACCTAGCTCAACTGTAGGTGACACCACCATGATATCGTCCATATAAATGATGACGTACGAATGAGTAAGACTACCAATCGCATTCATAACTGCACGCTGAAAAACAGAAGGGGCGTTCTTCATTCCGAACTGCATTTTCAAAAACTCATATTGACCTTCAGGCGTTACGAAAGCAGTGTACTCTATAGAATCTGGGTGAATGGGTATTTGATGATATCCGCTAGCCATGTCTAGACATGTAAAATAATTGGCACCACTCAATCTGGTCATCAATAAGTGGCAAGGGGTATTTGTCTGATACTGTATTTAAGTTGAGTTCCCTATAATCAACACAAAGTCGATCCGAAATCATTTTTCTTTTTTACGAGCAAAATAGAAGTGGCATACGGTGAACAACTGGGTCGAATGATGTTACATTTCATTAACTCACTTATCTATGACCGAACTATTTCTTTTTCTTCAGGGGCGAGCCTATGTATATGGTCGCTCCTGCACCGTTTTGTTAGGGTCAATTAATCTAATTTTCATTTCGCCAGTCCCCACAGTGGTACAAGGTGTTCCATTAATGAAAGCTGCAGAATAATGTTCAAGTAATTCAATCAACTTATCTCTATTCTTATCGATTAAATCAGTATTAAATTTAGTGGGGTGGCATGGCATTTCATATGCTGCACATATATTGACTACTTTGGACTTTATGATTTCAAACTTATCACATGAAAGTAAGACGAAACGCGCTTCCCTGATAATTTGATACCAGAGAGAGAGAGAGTGTGTCTCTAATCAGAGCACATTCAGCTTCCGAGTCAAAACAAAACGGATAGATCATAATTCGCTGTGTCCCTTCGGCTCTGACACAAAGCACTGATTGATACTTTTCTGTTGGATAGGTCCAGATTTGACAGCAGTCAGCTCCCTTAAACATTTTTTGGCAAAATGTTCACGTTGCTGCTTTCACTCTGGCGTGACTTACCTCGGCAGTGTACCACGTTGTGTACAGGCTTCTTACAGATGCCATGCCATATCACTGCAGAAAATCTCGTTCGCTTGAGGTCAGGTCCAATGCTATCCATGGCGCCAGCGTTACGTTTGTTTTCAAATGAAAACGCCATCAGCTCCGTTTGTAGTTTGTTTTTTCTGGTCGTGATATTCGAAGTGAAAACAGTTCGCTGTTGGCGGCTGTCAATTTTCGCCATATGCACTAACACTGTAGATACTGCGATCTCTCCTATGTTCATCTTCCGTCATTTTGACATCTAAAAAGTCACCATACGGCTTGCATATACTGCATGGAATTCACCGCCAGAGAGGCGGCTTTGAAAAAGGTTCGACAAAATGGCGGCTGGCGTCTCTTCGCTCTCATACCGCTCCTTGAAAAGTTGCTTGAACTGTTCCCACTGAATGCCAACGTAACACACTTGGGTTAGCCACTTCGAAGCACTGCCCTCCATACAATTGCTTAGCGCCATGATGAGCCCGCTTCCAGTTAGCGGCTGCTCTGCCAGAATAATATCAGCGGTCATGGACCATTGCGCAGCGTCGTCGCTCGTACCCTTCGGATTAAACTTGGGCAAAGTGACGCCAATATTCTGAACGGGGGCTGAGGCCTGCATGGCTTTCGCCAATTCGTGTGTCACTGATGCTCCACTTCTGATGTCGGAGTTAAAGGGGTTTCTTGGTTCTTGTCAGGTTTGGCAGTATTCATTTTCTAAATTTTCCTCGAGAAAACGCACTAACAGCCGAATAACTCTGCTTTACGACTGCTTGGGCAGGCTTCCAAAAACCGATTGTACAGCAAGAATCGAGAGCAAAGTCTTTCAGCCTCTCATGTAACACAATTGCTTGTACCTCTCTCAATTTATCTCTCTCTCTACGCTGCTACCCAGGCCAGCTACAGAGTAACACGCTCATGCGCCTCTCCCTCAAGTTATCTCACTCTCTACGCAACTACTCAGGTCAGCTACAGAGTAATACGCTCATGCGCCGCTCTCTCAATTCCGTCCCTCCTTCATTCCACTAAGAACACCATCTCTCTCTCTCTCTCTCTCTCTCTAACAACAACACATCTATGAGACAGCCCGTGTCTGAAACGGGGCGTCTAATCTAGGAGACAGGCAGTGACCGATAACAAACGGTAAAGTGCAAAGAAGACACGAAAGGGACACAGCGAGCAAGCTGACAGAGAATAACCGAAATACACTGCAAACAATTCTAAGACCCGACACATACAACTTTTCATGTTCAGTATTGTTTTACTCAATTAAATTATTCGTCTACTAAGAATATTTGGTTACGGTTTTATCCTTTCACTCTACCCAGGGTTTAAACTTGCTGGTCCAAGTACACTTAGGAATAACATCTGTGTTAATTGACAGTCCTCAATGTCGACAACCTCATAACGATCATTAATCCGGTACGATTCTCAATATTTGGGTGCGATTTTCTTATTGACCCCAGGTGTTGCGTCAACATGTCGGATGGCTACATAATCACCAGGTTCATACCTTAATGGGGCTCTATGTTTATTAGCAATTCATTTTTTATTTTCTGTTTCTCTTATGGTTTGCAACTCCCTATGAACTGAAGCTAACTTACCCTTTAGCTTTTCGGTTAATTCATCAACCACAGGTCCCCTCAGGGATATTCCAAATAATAATATGCTAGGTGTCTTCTTCGTGCTACTGTTAACAGCATTAGCATGATCCACCTTGTTCGTTAATCTTTACCAATCAGCTTGCTCAAGGGTTTCTGACAATATTCCTAGCATCGGAGTCAGAACACGATTGACCTGTTCGACTTGATCATTCCACTGCGATGCACCCGTAGCAACCTTAACGTGTTCTAAAAAAAACTAGAAAACTCTAACAAAGTGAAACAAGTAACCCGATCCGATATTATCCTAGTAAGGCGACTATAGAAAACAAAATATTTACTTAGGGCATCTTTCGTTTCCCGCATACTGGCATTATTTACAGGGAACAATTTGAGTTAGTAAAAGTAATAGATGCACAAGAAAGTGTTTTAGTTTAGATCTGATACTTGGTAATTGAACCAAATAATCAATATGTAAGGTATGAAAGGGTACACACGACTTTGGAATGCTTTGGAGCGTTCTATTATGAGCTACTTTAGGCATTGAGTATAATATACACGGTAAAAAGTTTCAGAAACCAGTTGGTTTTCAAATGGTCACTCACACACTTCTCTAATGCCAGAAGTCCTAGATTTTCATGTGACCGCCTTATCATTTGTTCTTCCATATAAATAATTTGAAACGTAGAAATGATGTTTATTCTCCACACTTCTTTTGTATATAATACCATCTATTTCAAAATCTACATCAATTCCATTCCTTTAGCATTTGCCGAATTCTCACTATCGCCTTATCCCGCATCTGCTCAGTTTGCAAAATCAATTCGACATATTCTGGCGTTACACCTACTACCTCAACTATCAACGATTTCAATAAGCCTTCCTCCTGAACTTCTAACTGGTTCCTTCCTATATCCTCAACACATTTGCTCTCTTTATCTGAATTATCTGAAAATCCATACTGGCCCCAATTCTATGCAAGATGGAGTATTCATAGTTCTCTAACGCTAAGGAGCACCGCGCCAATTTTAGGGCTAATCGACTTTCTGGTTAACGTCTGTTCTAGTGAATTACAATCCGTGATTATTTGAAAAGACCTATGCTACAGATATGCTCTAAATGTGTAAATTATAGCATGCATCTCTAGTTCAAAACTATGATACCGAGATTCCGCTTTTGTTGTTCTGCCGGAATAGTAAGACACAGGGTGCATCTTTCCATCATCTTCTCGGCATCTGTGTTGCGCAGTAACCATATGAGCTTGCGTTTTAATGTAATTCTCTATTTGGACTAAGAGTAGCTTATACCGAAGGATTCGCTAACGCAGGGAACGGACGACCTTCTTTCAGCAGCTGCACTAAAGTTTTAGTTGTCGTCGCAAATGGCAGCATGAAACGTTCAAAATACAAATAGAATCCAAGGCATGAGCGCAGTGCTTTTACTTTTTGAGGAACTGGCTAATTTTTTAGAGCCTCGATAGGATAATCACTAGGAATTATTCCGTTTTGATTAACCTTGTACCCTAGAAACTGAAAATCTCGTTTTATGAACCTACACTTTTTCCGATTAATCTCTAAATTTTGCTCGCTTAACCGAATACATAACCTTTTTAATATATCCAAGTTTTCCTCAACGGTTTTTTTGTTGCTACCACTATCATCCATCTACACTACAATACTCTTGTTTCTAATAAACTCTCTAAGCAACTCATAAATAAATCTCTCAAAAAAAAAACGAATCCAATCTTTAACCGAAAGGGCATTCTCGGTGTCTACGGGTTCTGTAGCCCTACACTTAACTGCTACTCCTCATCCATCTCTACGGACGCACAAAATTTACTGAATTTGTTGGGCTGCGAAACCCGACAGAATTCATCACATTGATTCATATCCTCGCTGATAACTTGATCATTTTCTGAGTTTTCTTGTTTCTGATTTTTAAATGGTTTAGAATGGTAACTTAAATTGCGCAGGTTAAACCAATAGCTTTATGCTTTAATTAGCTTAACGGTGTGTACTAATTTGGATTGATATTTTTCTTCTGAATATAAATATTTCAATATAAAGTTGGCTCTCTCTCTTCTCTCTCTAATTATGTCTCGGCTCGGTCAAATTTGTCTGTTCTTAACGCTCAATGCTATAAGAACTACCTATCTCGATGCAGGATACGTTTTTCTAAGGACCCTAAGCAGTTTTATAGCTTCGTAAACAGTAAGAACGTCCGCCCACCCATCCTCGTTATCCTTCCTTAATACTTCGGCAGATAATGATCAGGCAATTGCCGATCTTTTTGCCCGTTTTTTTCAAACTATCCAACTATTCAACGTATCCATACGGTTTACCGAGGTCGAACGGCATTTTCCTTTGCTAAATTAAAGCTCTGTGCTTCATAATCTACAAACAAGAAAGCCGATGTTCTCACCGGGTCCGGACGGAGTTCCCGGCTGTGTACTCAGGTACTGTGCCGAGTCTCTGTGTGGTCCTTTGCTTAAACTATTCAACCTATCCATAAATTCTTCATGCTTTCCCCCGATATGGAAGGAGTCCTTTATAATTCCTCTCCATAAGAAAGGTAGCAAGTCTGACGCTATGAACTATAGAGGTATATCTAAGTTATCCGCTATTCCTAAAGTGTTTGAGAAAATTTTAACTCCGCACCTGCAGCATCTATGCAGATCACTTATATCTCCAGCTCAACACGGATTTATAAGGCGGAGATCAACCACTACTAACTTACTAGAGTTTACCTCCTTTATAATTAAAGGCTTTCAAGGTAATTTACAGACGGATGTTGTTTACACCGATTTTAGTAAAGCATTCGACTCTGTAAACCATTCCCTCCTAGCACAAAAACTTGACCTTCTAGGGTTCCCGCCCAATCTCCTGAGATGGATCTCTAGCTACCTATGTTCTAGGTCTCAAAGAGTCCTTTTCAAAAACTCCCTGTCCTCACCAGTTTTGGTGACTTCGGGTGTACCACAGGGGAGCCATCTTGGCCCCTTACTATTTACGCTCTTTATAAATGACCTGCCTTCTGTATTAACACACTCTCGAGTACTTATGTATGCGGATGATGTTAAGCTCTGTGTCCAGTATAAGGACATTTCTTTTCAATTGACGTTGCAATCCGATCTCGATAGATTTCAGTCTTGGTGTTGTGCAAATCTATTAAACCTTAATGCTTCAAAATGTAAGGTAATGACTTATCATCGCGCCAGCGCCTTTCTTGTTCCTTACACCCTTTGTGGTGGTTCTCTTGAGAGAATTACCCGGGTTGATGATCTTGGTGTTTTATTAGATCCCAAGTTAAAGTTTTCAGAACACATTTCTACCATGGTGAACAAGGCCATGGGCGTGCTTGGGTTTATAAAGAGGTGGTCAAAGGAATTTGACGACCCCTATGTAACAAAGGCTCTCTACACCTCCCTGGTTCGTCCGATTTTAGAATACGGCTTTTGTGTATGGTGCCCTCAGTACAACGTACACCAGAACCGTATAGAATTAGTTCAGTAAAAACTTTTTACTTTTTGCTCTTCGAGGTCTCAGCTGGGATGCAGGTGTGAGACTTCCGTCTTACTCTAATAGATTGCTCTTAATAAACCTTCCAACCTTAGCTAATCGTAGGAAAATGCTTGGTGTGATTTTTGTGCACAACTTGATCAAGGGTGATGTAGACAGCCCTGACCTGTTGAGCCGCATAAACTTCACGATCCCTATTAGAAGCACTAGGAATTATACACCCTTGTTTCTTCCGCTTTGTAAATCGAATTACTCCTTGCATGAACCATTTAGGGTCCTATGCTCTGATTATAATTCCCTCTTCCATATTATATCTACCACTAACTCCCTTCCTAGTCTTAAAATACTGATACTCTTATATCTTTCCTGTAATTAGTAAATACTTCGCTTCTTTAGTTAGATTAGTTCTACTTTTCCTCGAACACTAGTCTAACACCTATCTTTCCTGCATGTCCGCGATCGGATCGGTGAACGAGTCGCGCGTCATGCGGCAGCGCCCCTCGGTCGGTTTGGCGGGAGGTGGGCTGCGTTCTCGCCTGGGATCCGCGCGTAACAGCCATCGGCTGGTGTCGCTTGGGCCACTTGATGGTGCAGTCATTGCATATCAACGTCCTAAAGAAAATAAATATGTATATACAAATTTATACACTTTTTAGTGCAAAATTCAATACGGCACTTTAATTTTCCCTAAATGCGTTTTGGTTATCCCCCTAATCAATAGGATTTTTTTATTTGATTATAGCTTTCAACAATTGAAACATGTTCCATCCGGTCTCTTCTGGTAACTGCCATCCTTCATAGCGGGCCCGAATTGCCGACAGCTGCTGCCCACCAGCCATGCTCATATTTATTTTTTTCATGCTTTCGTTACGATTTGTGGCAACTCCAGGAGCACTTGCGACTTTATCATAGGTGACCATCTTGCCTCGTAGCTCCTTAAGTGTGCTGCAATATGGCATGGATGCTGCCATGCCCGTCTTATTCTGCAGTCCCTCTACGATGAATTAGACCATATCACTCGTAGCTGCACATCGCAGCGGGATATTGCAATTCGCTTTCGTTACTTGCCACTGGCACTCCCCAAATGTCAAATGGGAGCAATCCCCTGCATGGGAAGGAATCGGCCCTAACGCCCGGCCCGACCAGATTAACAGCAGGAAAGACCTGTACGGTGGAAAGCGCTGAAGTGAACCCGAGTGGGTCCCAGGAGCCGAGGCCGTCCAAACCCAGAAGTCTAGGATAGTCGGAGACAAGGTCTGTGGACTAGCGACGAGAGAGTTCAAGCTCATTGTACTTTGAACTGCAAATAAAAACTCCACCTGCACTCTTGCAAGAAACACTTAAATATCTTTCTGCTCCATACTTTAGCAATTTCGATAACACAGCGGTAAGCCTTGAGCTACAGCGGACACACCTGAGAGAGAGGTCCAATACATACCTACCAATAGGCTGCGACGCCAATGCTCACCACACTCAAAAGGGGAGCTCGCACACAAATGTAAGGGGTGAGTCACTTTTTAGCTCGATCCTAAACTCAAACTTAATCATCTGTAACTGGGGTAACGACCCTAAATTTATTATTAAAAACCGTTAGAAGGTTTTTGACCTCACTTTAGTGTCTAAGAGTTTGTCAGACAAATTGAAAAGTTGGAAAGTCCTAGAGGACCATTCCTTCTCTGACCATTGGTACATCGAGACGAGCTTAAACCTCTAGAGCCCAAAACCCACCGACTACACTAACCCCAGGAAAGCCAACTGGGTAAAATATAGTTCAGTTATGGAAGACTTACTCCCCAACAAGGCATCAAAGAGCCCAGACACTCAAGACGACTTATTGTACAGGTTTACGGAAGCATGCAACAAGGCCTTCAAGGCAGCTTGCTTGCCACAGAAGATAAGCGGTAAAAAGAAACCCGCCTGGTGGTTGAAACAAATCGACATCCTACGTAAGAGCTGCAGGACTCTCTTCAAAAAAAGCCAAAAGTGCTTGTTCGGGCCAGCCGCTAAACAACAGGCCTAACTTAAAATACATACAAATTTGGAATATAGAATATAAGGCACTGTAAACACCAACGTTCGGCAGCGCTGCTGCGCTCTCCCTCTGTAAAGGGCGCTCTGCAGCCGCCACTTCGGCTCTAGCTTTGTTTAGCCGACGGTGCCAAATTTTAGTAATCTGTTAACCTCTCTGCGCATTGGTTGCATTTTGGATATCGATTTTATATTTATCTGGTTGTGCCAAGAGCAAGCAATCGGCTTCCGCTAGCAGCCGCCTGTATAAAAAAACAGCTTTTACATTTAAACAATTCGCATTATTATTTTGGATAAAATAGGTGCCAAAAAAGCTTGGAATCTCAAACATTGGTGACCCCGACGTGATTAAAAACATTGGCTAATCGCGTTTCGTGTAAAACATATAAATTAAACAATATATTCGGTTCTGTGCAGTTTGAACCACAAAAAAATACATTTGTGCAGAATAAAAAACGGTTTATATGCAAATTCAGTGAGAGTGCGTCCTTCTAAAATTCCGTTAGTTCAACCGTTTGAATCTCTCATTCTATGCTCAGCCGCAGACACGGTCATTGACTTCTCTCATTCTCGCACAAGCTACTGTGCACCGTCGCATAATCGTCGAATCTCTCATTCTCTGCACAACTGAAGCCACGGTTTCGACTTTTCGTGTCTTCACTTTCTCTTTCTCGATTCTGAACGCAGTCGCTTAAACGGTTATCTACCCTTCGCTGGTTCGTTGCATTTCACACCGTTAAGCATGGAAAGCGATCCAAATACAGGCGCGGGCGGACATGTTGTGACGGCTAATAACAGGCTGAGTCTTTATAAACGTAAAGTTCTGTCTTTATATGATCGAGCTGATGATTATATGATGAGCGGCCTCGGCGAATCATTCGCTGGCAATAGGATCGATCATTTGAACGCCACGGAAATCGACGTTCGAATCGAAATGCTGGCAGAAATTCGACAGGAGTTTAATAAGGAGCACAATGCACTGGAAGCGCTTAATCAAGACGAGATTGGGAGTGAGATGCGCAACAGCTTTGATACGCTCTTCATATCGTTGAAGGCTGAGCTACTGGCTTCTCTCGAATTAGGCCACTCGCATGCTGCTGCCAATTCGACTACCCTACCAAACCATTCTGGACACAGTACCATCATCATGGCTCACTAGCAGCGACTTCCTGAGCTAAAAATACCCAAGTTTTCCGGTGGATACGTCGAATATTCGGACTTTATGGTTATGTTGAATTCGATCATCGACGCGGATGCGGATCTCAGCGACATCGAGAAGTTCCAGCACCTTCGCTCTAGCTTCGCTGATGTGGCTTTGGATTCGGTTCGATCTTTGGAACTCTCCAGTGCCAATTATCGTGTAGCGCTGGATATACTTAATAAACGTTTTAGTAACTTGTTTTTCAGGCACACATCAAGAATATTCTTAAGCTTAAGAGAGTGGATTCGCCATCTCCCAAAAGGCTTCGGGAGTTTTCGCATGCAGTCAATTTGCATATACGTGCTTTGCAAACATTAGGAACGGATTTGGAGATATCCCACTGCATGATAATTAACATGCTTCTGCAGAAGTTGGACGCTAAGACGCAAATGAAGTGGGAAGAACAACTGTCGTCGGATGCCATACCTACAGCAAAGGAGTTCTATGGATACTTGGAAAAGCGATGTTAGAAAACTAAGAATTTGGAATACGGTACAGCGGTACCCGCTAGTAGCGCTCAGGTGGGAAAAAACCATAATTCGCATTTTAAAAAAACGTTTGTTGCCTCCAATTCTTCCACCGACTCGTCTGGATGCAGTTTTTGCCAGTCAGCGGGACATGGTATATATTCCTGCAAGATGTTCGGGAATTTGTCTCCGTCGCTGCGCCATAAAGAAGTAAAGAAGCTTTGCCTGAAGGCGGGGCATCGGACTCGTGCATGCAACAGTGGAAAATGTCGAGTATGCGGTGAGAGGCACCATAGTTTGTTGCATGGTTCTCGTAAAGAATCGGTCTGGCGTTTTAATGGCGGTGGACAAAGGGTAGCACGCTCGGCGCTCTTGGCAACGCACAATTCTAAAGATTCGGTAGCTAACATGGATGCAAGGTTGGATACAACTCTTCGTATGTTTTGGGAGGTCGAGACTTGTGCGGACGCCTCTTTGATTACCAAGGAAGACTTAGATTGTGAAGCGCATTTCGTAGACCACTTCTCACGTTTGCCATCAGGGGAGTATTCAGGTCGTCTCCCATTAAAGGATTATGCTGATCGCTTAGGGGAATCTTACACTCAGGCGCATCGTCGATTTATCAATTTGGAGCGAAAGTTGGATCGTGATACTAAACTCAAGGAGCGGTACTCTGCCTTCATGAGGGATCCGCCATACTGTCTTGCGGTAATTTTAAGCTTAGGAAATGGTGAACTAGCCATCAGAAAGTACTTGAAGGAACGCTCGAAGATGACAGAGAGAAATACTTAAGGTTTCATGATAGAAGTGACATAACGAAAACTCTTGGCTTAGCATGGGACCCTGCATCAGATCACCTGCTTTTTGCCTTGTCCACGCTGGAGACAAATTCGAAGCCCTCCAAGCCATCGGTTTTGTCTACGATTGCTCGTTTCTACGACCCTCTTGGATTGATAAATCCCGTTATTGTTAGGTGCAAAATCTTCCTTCGGCAGCTTTGGAGAGAAAATTTGGATTGGGATGAAAGCCTACCCTCAGCGTTGCATTTATCTTGGATGGACTTGAGAAACAGTTTTTCAACTATCCCGTGGATATAATTTCCTCGCGTCGTTCATTCTTCTGCTACCTTAATCGAACTTCACGGGTTTTGTGACGCCAGCATAGAAACATATGGCATATATGTGGTGTCTAGGGAAGGTCAGTTGTCGAGCAATATTTTGTGCTCAAAGTCTCGAGTGGCGCCACTAAAAACCTTATCGATTCCCAAGCTGGAATTAAGTGGAGCCCATTTGCTTGCGAAATTAATGAATAATTTGAAGGATATTGGAAGTTTTACAAGTCGGGTTTATTGCTGGTCAGATTCATCGACGGCATTATCTTGGATACGGAATGAGCCAGGAGTTGACGGCAGGCATGGAATGGCGCTATGTCCCCACATCATTAGATCCTGCTGACGTTCTCTCTAGAGGCTCGCTTCCCCACCAACTTATCTAGTCAGAGCTGTGGTTTCACGGTCCATCATTTGGCCTGTACCTCCTGTTCCTGAAGCAGCAACGGCAGAGCTTCGCAAGCGTGTATAGCTGATCGCGTCTTCACACGCCGATCTTGTATGCATGCAAATTTACAAATTCAGTCTTCGGCATGCAGCGCACATTCGCCTACATGCATAAATTTGTTCATAGTCTTCGGCATTCTGGACTCACCATTTCTGATATTCGGCAGGGAACGCATCTGTTGGAGCAGAGAGTAAAAGAGAAGAGAGCAAAAAAGCCTCTCCAGCTTCGGGCGACCTGCAAAGCCGACCTTCGCGATCGCCGACGGCGAATTGGGTTGCGGGCGGCCGACGCTGGTTGATGGGAAGAGTGGAGTGGGATCGGACTTCACTTGTCGAAGTACGCCCAAAGCCACTGCATTCGTTTGTCAGCAAATAAAACCATTTAAATAGAACAAAAACCGCGTCTCATTCAATTCATTAGTTTGTTTGTAATCTAAAAAATATTAGATTTTTCATTGGCGCCCGAGCAGGGACATCGGTTTTGTTTTTTTTTGTTTTCGTGCTGAATTTAGTTCTTTCGCTCAGTGGTGGCTTAGGGCTCGCGTGTGAAAAAACGCCAAGTTGAACCGTGCCACAGACGTGCCCTTTTGGACCCTCGCCATTTTGGACGCTGCCGTAGTTGAAGCCACGGACGTGACCCTTTGGACCCTCGCCATTTTGGACGCTGCCGTATTGGAAGTGCTGATGGACGTCAAAACAGGACGATTACTTTCTATAGATTCGCTAGAAAGTTTGCAGGTATTCTGTGCCAAAAATTGAGTCTCACCGGTTGTTTTACGTTGTGTCGCGATATATAGTTCGTTTGTCCGACCAGAACGATCAACTGCAGTGATATACATATGTGCGTGTGTATGTGCTAACAGTCAAACACAGAGAACACAGCTCAATTTCTGGCACCTTCCTTTTTATACCTTATTTGGCCAAATTAATGTGCATTAAGTGAAAGTGTCGCAAGTATACGTGTGTACAAACATATGTACATAAGTTCGAATTCGTCGAACATACCTACGCCATATATACGTATGCTCATGCTGACCACCACTTAATGTGCATAACCAAGGCGGCAACACATATGTACATATTTGGCTAAAAATTTATTGAACTATATCCAAATATAATATATATACATTATAAACGGTGGTCTATCTAGTGCATTTAATAACATTGGTCGTGTGTTTGTGCAATCGCAAAGCGTCGCAGTGTCTTTTCGGTTGTTCGCTTTGATTTAACCGCTACGTACAATACAATATACATACACACCTACAGACATCTGCTTGCAATTGCACATACACGCAACGCTTAGTAAAGGTTCTTGGGCACCAGCAGCTGATTTGTCGTGCGTTCGTTAACCTTGCTCGCTCTGTGCTTGCATCGGTTATATATTAGTTTGTGTGTGCGAGCGCTCGCGTCAAATTTACCGCTTACTCTCTTCTCCCCCGTTTTGGCATACCATACAGGTCAGCTTGGTTCGAGCGCCTGTATTACTTTCCTCTTGCGCGTGCGCTCGCGCCAAATTCTCTCACTTACTCTTTGATCCCCCGCACTTTGCACTCTACCCCTGTTGCCCACAAAGTGGCAGCAGCGAGCATCGGGCTTGCTTACTTTCGGTCGCTTGGACCGCTTTCGTTTGTTTGTTCACATATTGCGCCAGGGCGTTTGTGTGTTTGGGTAAGCAAGCTTGGTGTTTTTTGGTACATAGCTGCAGTGCGTGTGCGAGGGTGGCTTGAAGAGTTTGGCGAACTTTGGGTACGGTATTGAAGGTAGTTCTTTTTTCGCATTTCAACTATGTCTGAGTCCGATAGGCCAACTGTGGAACGGCCAACAGCTGAACGGCCAACAGTGCCTAAAACAAATACCAAGTTGGCATTGTGTCAACAAAGGTTTGAAAAGGTCAGTGCTGATATTGCACGCGTGCAAACAGCCTTTAGATCGAAGCAGATTTCATCGGACAAAACCGAATTAGCTTGTCGCCTAGAACTTTTAGAGGGTTATATCGATAAGGCTATGAACCTGCAGGCAGAGTTGGACATTTTGAGTCCAACCAATGAAAGTAGAGGGCCGTTGGAGGATCTGTGTGTCGTCACTAAAGCATTGTTTATGAATGCAATTAAACCAAGATCCGACACACAGATGCAGCATGACTGCTCAGGGAATTCACGGTTCGACACACACATGCATGACTGCTCACTGAATTCGAGCCAGCGATCGCAGCTGCCGAAAATGCGTTTGCCGAAGTTTAGTGGCAAACATTCGGAGTACAAAAATTTCATGTGCCTGTTCCAAAGCCTTATTGACGACGATGCTTCTTTGACAAACGTAGAAAAGTTTAACCATCTCGTTTCGTGTTTGTCAGATGAAGCATTGGGTGTAGTAAAACCCTTTCAGATGACAGACTGCAATTACCCTAAGGCCCTTGCCAGTCTGAAGTCAGTCTACGACAATAAATGTCTAATATTCTTCGATACTGTTGCTCAGTTATTCGATTTGCCAACCATGACTAAGCCATCTGCATCGAGTTTAAGATCGATGATAGACACGGTGTCTGCGATATATTCATCGCTGTCGTCTGTAGGTGACGACAAAGACATTGCGAATGCAATGATCATTCACATGGTCATGGCAAAGGTCGACCATGTGACCAAATCCCGTTTTGAGGAGCAGCTTGACTATGATAAGCTGCCTTCTTGGGAAGACTGTGCCAAACAGCTGAACAGAAGGTACCAGTACCTGGCAGCAGAAGAGTCAACTCGTGACAAGTCAAGGGTGCGTAACGAGGTGAAGAAGCCTCAACGGAAATCGTCCTTTGCGTGTGCTAGTGCAGGTCAAAGGTCGTCGACTGCATGTACCTATTGCAGGTCTGCAGACCACAATATATATTCTTGTCCTTCGTTTAGTGCCATTTCCGTCATGCAACGTTTTGAGTATGCTAAAACTCAAAAACTGTGCCTCAATTGTTTGACCACGGGACATACAGTATCGAGTTGCAAGGGAGCGAAGTGTAGAGTGTGCTCAAAGCCTCACCATTCGCTCCTTCATCGGTACACTGCATCAGTGCAAGGTGAAGCCTCAACGTCGGAGGCATACGTAGGTCACGTGCTCAATGCGGATCAAGTCGTTCTGGCTACCGCGATCGTAAGCATCAAAGACAGATTCGGACAGTTACGTCCAGCAAGAGCTTTGCTCGATAGTGGCTCTCAAATAAATTTGATGTCTGAGAGCCTAGCACAGAGGCTTCGGCTTAAACGTGAGCCAACTTCCCTTGCTATCGCAATGGTGGGTGGTGCAACACCGATAGTAAAACCACCGTCAGAAGTGAAAACTTCTGAAGATAAGAAAAGTGCAGTGGTATGTGCGCTTGGGGTAGGTGATGCTGAATCGAATTGCATTGTACAATTAATCAACCGGCAATCAAGGTTTTCTAAGTTGGTCCGGATAATGGCCTACGTGCTTCGATTCTGTTTCAGGCAGCTTAGAGGTGATTCGCATGTTGTATCTGCGGCAGAAAGAAACATTGCGTTTTTAAAGCTGATCGCAGTCGTACAAAGCACAACATATAGCACGGAGTATAGATTATTGGAAAAATCGGCAGCATTAGCTCCGATGCTGCAATCGTTAAATCCATTCGTCCACGAGTTTGATGAAAATGGTATCAAATTTAAGTTAATTCGAGTAGGAGGGCGCTTGCTACACGGCCCTATCACATACGACGCCAAGTTCCCTCTGTTGCTACCAAAGGGATCTGAATTGGTCAGCCTTTTGGTCAGGCATTTGCACCTTATGCACTACCATGCTGGTGCAAAGGTTCTTGTGGGATTGCTGAGGCAGCAAGTTTGGGTGATCAATGCCCGAAGCGTGTGTACAGCGCATATTAGAAGATGCGTACATTGCTTTCACTACAAGCCAAAGTTGTTGGGATAAATAATGGGAAATTTGCCAGCTGACCGCCTTCGTGAGGGTCGGCCGTTCAGAGTAGCTGGCGTAGATTTTTGTGGACCGTTCTACGTAAGCTATAGAATCAGAGGTAGACCACCCGTTAAGATGTACGTTGCCGTTTTTGTTTGTTTCGCCTCAAAAGCAGTCCATCTAGAACTTGTCTCAGACCTTTCAACTGACGCCTTTCTAAATGTCTTCAAAAGGTTCGTTGGGAGACGGGGACTTCCGGAGAAAATGGTCAGCGACAACGCGACCAACTTCGTGGGAGCGAGCAACGTCCTGAGGGAGCTCCAAGCGGCAGTTCTCAGGAGCAGGGAGGAGCTGAAGGAGTACGCAGTGGAGAGAGGGGTGAACTGGTGCTTCATCCCTCCGAGAGCACCACACTTCGGCGGGCTGTGGGAAGCCGCAGTGAAGGCAGCCAAACACAGGCTGGTGCGAGGGGCAGGCGACGCCAACCTCACGCCGGACGAGTTGAGCACGCACCTGGTGGAGGTCGAAGCGTTGCTCAACTCCAGGCCCCTCGTGGCGGACACCAGCGACCCGAACGACGGGGAGGCCATCACGCCTGGGCACTTGCTCATCGGCCAACCGCTGCTGGGCCTGCCGCACGGATTCACGCCCGAAGAGCCCAACAACAAGCCCGCACCCGGATACTTGAAGCGGTGGCAGCAGTTGTTGGAGCTCAAACTGCGCTTTTGGCGCAAGTGGTCGCGGGATTACCTGCTCAGCCTGCAGCAGCGAGCCCAGTGGAGCAAGGGCGAGGCCAATCTGACCGAAGGAGCCGTCGTGCTGGTGCACCCCTCAACCCTCCAATACTAAATGAATGCAGGCTCTCCTTCAGCGACAGTGCTAGTTACATAGGGTTGGTAATTGACAAGACGCTACAATAGCCCTATACACTTGCAAAAAAGCTATTGGCTTGAAGAGGGGCATGAACCCAAGCAAAGCCCAATAGATATATCAAGCAATAGTAAGACCAATTTTACTCTACGGAGTTACAGTGTGGTGGCCGGCCGTATCAAAAGGGTCGATCACCAAAGAGCTCGAAATTTGGCACTCATTCTGGCTCCCAGATCACTGCAGTGTATTCCAAGCGGAAATCATTGCGATCCGGGAAGCATTGAAGCATCTTCAAGCAGCCACAAAGGCTTCACTTGCAACAACAACCGTAAGCATTTACAGCGATAGCCAAGCTGTGATCAAATCACTTCGTTCGCTTTCTTCGAACTCGGCTACAGTGGCAAATTGCCGCAAATCTCTTCACGAGATGGCTCAGCAATTTGCTATCAGCTATATTTGGGTACCGGGTCACCGGGACATTGAAAGCAACTGCAGGGCAGACGAGATCTGGCACCACAATACCCCTTCCCCAAGACAAGGAGGTTATTTGTATGCCTGTAGGCTTACCATAAAAGAGCTATATAAGCGAAGAGCTGACAATGCGTGGCAGTCAGCACCACAATGTCGCATAACTCAAAAACATGGCCGAACATTGACAGAAAACGCACATCAGAGCTATGCAAGCTCGGTAGAAAAAGGTGCAGCGTAGTCACCCGTTCCATCACGGGGCACGGGCTAATAGGCTCCCACGCAAACAGGCTGGGCGTCCCATACAACGATGTAGAGACGAAGAGGAAGAGGAAACGGTAGAATACCTGTTCTGCTCCTGTCCAGCTCTTAGCAGAAGAAGGCTACAATACCTGGGCATGCCCTATGTCTCAGACATTTCAGAAATGTCTAAAAGATGTCCTAGAAAGACCGCAAACTTCATAAGACCATCAGGATGGGATAACTGCTGACATGTTCGGGTCTCACGAGATGGAAGAGGGGAATACCTCATGCGGTACCACAACGGGTCGAAACCGGCCGAAGTGTGACGGGCTCCTGTGGAGCTTGGCAGCCGCCTTCACCTAACCTAACCTAACAGTTTTTAACGGTAAAATGGCATTTGAGATGGTGCCAAACGCCATATGAAGGTTTGGGTAAACAGCTGTAACCTAGCCGTTTATTCATCGATTCTTACAAACGATGCCTTAAACGACGCCTAATTAATGTGTCTATCTAAAACTAAAACTGTTAGCTCTAAAATTTTTACGTGAACAATAAAAGCACTACCTCTGAATAAAAATACCAAATTTTGAAAAAAATTCTATGGTGTTATTAGGAATGTTGGTGTTTCAATTGTATTAGTTTTTATGTCATTTATATTATTATGGTCAATGCTGTCAAGTTTGTCCTGTTGAAGTTATTTGGGATTGAAAATCCCAAGACGTGTTAGTTGAGAACCCATTTCGATATCTTCAATATACTCTGTAAAGTGTTCAATGTTAAATATCAAAAGGTTCAGTTTCTGTTCGGTTTCCACAGCGAAACCGTCGTTGTTAATCCTATTAATGCCTTCGTTAAGAGTGTCGATGACATTGTTTAAGTTACAAATCTGAACTGTATTTCGTGATAGAGTTTTAATTTGCTGTTCAATTTTTTGTGTATCATCTTTGTCGAGTGTCCCGAAAAGATACTTATGAGCCGGACCTACAAAATTTATAACTCCTCGCTTCAGTTTTCGATTAAATAATTTATTTGAGGTGATTTTGGATTTTGCACGTGGTAACGATCCTTGTCTAAGTTCTGTGTCAATTTCGTAGTCATTTCGCTTTTCATTAAGTATGTTAATTTTGTTTTCTTTTATTAGCTGCGCATTGTATGCAGGAGTTCCTGTATTGAGTGATATGGTAGCTGGAGTTTGTTCAGTTGTATTATATTAAGTCTTGTCGTTGTAAATGTATAGTACTGTTTCGAGTCTAGTTTCTTTATATTCACAGTTTTTGTCAGTATTGGTAATTCTAATTTTTTCATTGACGGTATATGATATGATATATGATATTCATGGTTTACTTGTAATGGCATCTAGTTGTATTTGTTCTGATTCTAACCAACGTTTTAAAGAGTTACATAGAAATGCTGAATCTTTATCTGATTTATTTTTTTGTCGTTTTGCCATGTTCTTAAAAATTCCAGTTAGGGCACAATTGGATTCTACTGGTTCCACTGTCGCCCAAAATGGCCTTTTCTGAATGATTTCAATGTTTAAAAATTTTTAAAGAATTTTTTTTTTTTCCAGGCTTAGTTTTTTTTTAAGAATTTTTTAAAATTGTGGTATCTTTTTCATAGGTAGTGCTTCTATTTTTCACATAACTTAAGTTTCCTACAACTGGTTGTATTGAACATTGCAGTTTAAAAAATCTGACAAATGCAGCTATAAATCCGACTCAGACACTTTGTCACTGTCATTATTTTTTTTTCCGAATTTTTCCCCGAAATTTTGACTTTAAAAACTGAGGAAAAGTCGAAAAAAAATATTTTATTGCTATAATTTTTAGTTTTAGATAGACACATTAATGGGGCGTCGTGTAAGGTATCTCTTATAAATATCGATGGATAAACGGCTAAGTTACAACTGTTTGACCAAAACTTCAGTCGGATTTATAGTTGCATTTGTCCGCTTTTCAGAACTGCAAAGTTAAATACAACCAGATATAAAAAAATTTAAGTTATTTGAAAAAAAGAAGCACTACCTCTAAAAAAAAGACCAATTAAAAAAAAAATCTTAGAAAAAAAAACTAAACAAAGCACATCTGATTCATGAGAGTGACCAACCTTTTTTTATGTTCTTGGTCACACTATTTCACTTAAGTTCCACACAACCGAAATAAAGAGCAGATTCCTGTCAGTAAAATTTCGCGGTGCTGGATACATGCTTTAACCTTCCAAATGAGCGCTCAGAGACTATTAGAGCTAGAGCAACCAAACTTTCTATCGAAGATCCTGTCAGGCAAAACCGACAGAATCAGATCTGATCCAGATTCAAAACTCCGATAGATATGATCCTTCTCTATGATTCTACGTTTTTAGTTTTTTCGTATCTTTAAAATTGTACATGCCACAGATTTTCGTCTTTTGTGTGGGCAGAAGGGGGCGGGCGAATTTTGAAATACACTTGGAGTAGTGTGATAACACAGAAGACTGGATGCAAGCTTTCATAGTCTCAGATCTAGGCGCTAATGAAGACGGACGGACGGACGGACAGATGGACGGACAGATAGACATGGTTATATCGACTCGGCTATTGATGCTAATCAAGAATATATATACTTTATGGGGTCGGAAATGCTTCCTTCTGCGCGTTACACACATCCGTTATCCCCACAAATCTAATATACCCCTATACTCTTCGAGTACCGGGTATAAAAAGGGGGAAAAATAAAAATAGTTAAATACAAATAACTATCACTCAATATACCAAAAAACGCTTCAAGTGGAGTAAGTAAAACTGAGAGGAGAGCTCCTATAGCAAGAGCAAATAAAAGAGAGCGCTACTGACCAGAAATTTCATGAGCGAGATATAAAAAGAGTGATAGAAGCAAAAAAGCTACAAGATGTAAGCAGCAATAATAACACAGAACTGACCAATTAAATAATTATTTAGAAGTTTAATGAAGGTCTATTTATCTAAATCCTGACGGTTGATGTAAAATAAAAGCAAAAAATTGGAGCGCAAAACAAAATCATGACAGGGCACAACGAAAGAGAACGAACGAATATCTTATATTTAGTTATCATTCTGTAGAAGAAACATTTCGCCAAGTGTGCATCGTTTGCTGTAACTAAATATACCTTGTATTCAATTTTTATGCACTTACAACATGAGGTGTACCAAATTAAAATAATATGAAAAAGTTAAAGGCATTTCGCGATAATGTACGGAAACCAAAAGTGGGGTTTGGTCCTGGGCTTACACACAACGTCTCACAACGTTCCACCTCTTTTTTATTGTTATGATGCTACGAGTGCCGAGAGTGTTCTGCCTGAGGTGTTCATTTGCTCAAAACTCAAAGACGGACAGACAGACATGGCTATATCGACTCGGCTATTGATGCTGATCAACAATATATTCATGGGGTCCGGAAACGCTTCCTTCTGTGCGTTACACACATCCGTTTTCACCACAAATCTAATATATGTACCCTTATACTTTTCGAGTACCGGGTATAAAAACCGATGATTTTTCCTTAGCATTCTCTGGTAGATTAACACAGAGGTTATGCGATTGCATGAAAGGACTCTCAAAAAGCTATAAAAGGGCAGGAAAATTCGGGCTAGTTACTAACTTGTGTGAAACGGAACTAGTGCTATTTACTTGGAAGTAAATGATTACGACACTAGCTACGTGTTTCTCACCGAATTTTAGAATACTACACACTGTTAAATGGTTGATTTAATGCTAAAATTGGTTTAAAGGATTGGTTTTAACGATTGTATGTATTTTTTTTTTACCTTTTCCCTCATCCATAAATTTTACGCGCCAAAATTTATATTTTAACCTGCTAGATTTTGTTGAAGCTAGTAGTTATAGATCCCACGATAAGCGAACAGGGTTCAAATATTTAGAAAATCGGACAAACTCAAACGCAATCATAATTCAACTTTTTGCCACCACTAGTGCCAATATGTTTTCCAATGAAAAATAAACCGTAGTTTAAACACCGTAGTGTAAACATTTTAATACTTAAATTTGTTTTCAACTTGTTATAGTAATGTCGTAGTATATGCCACCACCTCAAGGAGGCATTTCATCAGAACTAATAAACGAGTTTGTATAACAATGTCGCGAAATTCTCATACATGTAAATTATATTGACATTTTAAAGAAAACCGGAAACGTTGTATGTCAAGGAATGACCATTCTATGAATGATTTAAAAAACAATATTTAGACTAAGGCCTAGGCTATGCCTCCATTCCAACTGTTTCGACTGGTTATTATATATACGTACATATGTATATGTATTCATTGGTCACGAAATTTTAAGGTTATATAAACTTAGGGAAGCAGAATTTACCTTCCTCATTATATTTATTTGGTAGGATAAGATAAGATGCTGCTAAGTTTAACACTTGAATATATTTCACTTTCTTACCTTACAGCTGGCACCTCGAGTATATCCCATTCAACAGACATATAAAACTCTGATAAATCCACACCAACATCCACAACGTTGCTTCCCAATTGCTCATCCATATGCCTCAAGTCAACCTTAGAAATGCAATACGTGGAAATGGAAAAATGTACGACTCATTGTTAGTTTGATCGAAATTGATTCTTAGATATTAGTGATCTTGGCGATAAATAACACAATTAAAACCAAATAATGGTATATTTATGAAACTTATGTAGTTTGCCAATTAAACTTATATAGATAATAAATCAGAATCACATGCAAACTATTTAAACCTCATTCAAAAATTTAGTTACTGTTTATTAAATAACTTTAAGAAAACTGATAACAAAGAAGTACAAAATGCAACAATAGGCTTAACTTCGTGAGCTGAAGCATTTAATGCCCTTACAGATCGACCGTTATACAATTCTATAATATTATATTATATATAATATTTATTATAATATTCAGTCATTCGATTTGGATTATTTTAGACAGTTATGTATCTGTATATGCAGCAGTATTTTTGTCTATGCAAGCAAGAATGTATGTCTCGCAAAGCCTATATAGCAATTTGTTTCATTTTGGCTGAGTTTTAAATACATATGAAACTGTGATTTCTACTTTGTTTGACAAATAAATTTAGTAAAAAAAAACGAACTGGTTTCTCGATGACTTTTCTTATGAATAATGCCAATAAACCTATATACAAATTATAATTGTCATTACTAGCAGTACTTCATTTGTTTACATTTTTTAATTTCTTCAGAATTAGGCTGTTTGTTTAGTTTTGAAAATATATAATATAACATGAATATTACATATAATACGATTTTTTGTATATTTTACTGCTACCCATAGCGAAATCTAAACAATTAAAAAAAAAAAAATAACGAAATAAAATAAAAAAATGACTGCCAGCAAACAAAAAAAATATATATTTCTACTTAACGAAATAATTCCAGTCATGCGTGATCGTCGGATGTTTCAGTACAACCATTAACATATAGTTCAACAGCAAATTGGAATTATATTTACATATGTACATATATATATACTGTAAAAATTTCAAACAAGCCGATATTGGGTTGTAATAAAAATACAATTTTTTACATTATAATTAAAATTTAAAAAATATATAGTTTGACTTTGAATATTTTATTTTAATTCAAATGCGTCAAGTACCAGGTGGTTAGAAAACAAAAACGAACAAATTTTTAAATTATGTTATCAGAAATACTTGACTTCCATTTTCTTATGAAAAATATATATATCTTTTGTGGAACTGTGCTATTAAAAATTTGGGAAAAAAAAACACAAATAATGAGTTCATAATTTAATAAATTCTGTTCACTAAGATGCTACGTACTGTAACGAAAATTCGAAGTTTGCCGCTTTTAGAGCTCTAGACTAGTCTTATCGATAGTTAGGTGCCACCCCGAGCGGCTGGACTTTGAGCGGCAAGAAAAAGGAAAGAAAGAAAACTATGATACCTCCCCTTTGTTGCTGCCTTACCACTTCGTTACAATTTCCAAACCTGAAAGGAAATCTGATCGGCCCGCCGGTAGCAAAATCTTGTTACATTAGATGGTCAGGTCAGGTGTGGGGTCAGCGATCAGATTCTGTAAAGATCTCAAGCCATAAAGCCGAGACGAGGAGCAAGACAACGTGCTCATTTCGTGGACCCGGAGCCCGATACGAAGACAACAGCTTTATTGACGCAGAATTTAACCGCCTCCCATAACCAGATGGATCTCAAAACAGAAGAGATGTTTGACTCGTTCCAGCGAAAGATGCTACGCGTATTGGAAGCTTCCCCTGCAATCATCACCCAGAAACACAGGCCAGACCCCCCGCAACATGGGCGAATGCAGCATATGCTGGGGAAAACGGAGCACTGCGTACCTCGAGAGTCCGCAAGCCGCTTTCACCCTGCGACCATCAATCGACCGAGTCTCTGCCTTTCAACCTGGGGCGCTGCCTTCGTACGACGGCTCAGTATCATGATCTGACTTCGAGCGCATTCTAGAAATGGTGGCGGAGAATCAGCAATGGAGCGATGTATGATTGCAGGGGAAGCTTCCAATATGCGTAGCATCTTTCGCTGGAACGAGTCAAACATCTCTTCTATTTTGAGATCCATCTGGTTATGGGAGGCGGTTAAATTCTGCGTCAATAAAGCTGTTGTCTTCGTATCGGGCTCCGGGTTCACGAAATGCGATCCTATTGGATCTTCCTCGTAAGAGTCTGCACCGTCGATACCTACAAACAACCCCAAACTCGGAACGGACAGAGGACCTGCGTTGCTCTCACGCCTGAGGATGGCCGCTAAGTCAGGAGTGCCCACCGCGGGAGCCCCATCGATGTACCGACAGATACGTACACCATTGACACACTTTGTGACCAAAGCTCACATTGTGTAATTCTCTTCCAGAATCGGACGGTGCGGATGGTATATGCCACCATATTCCTGCTCAACAAGCGAGACGTAAAGGAAGCACTGAAAACCACCGCTTGTCATGTAGTCCTGCGCGGGCCGTCATCCGAGACCTTTGCTGCAACGCAACGCATCTCCGCAACTGTACGGATCGGCAACCGCTCGGTGCTGCAAGACTACCTTCTTCTAGACGGTGTCTCCTAGGATTCGATTTTCTCCTTCGGCATGAAGACACGTGATCGGAAGACGTTTGACAAAAACGAATATGAGACGCGGCTCAACAGAGCTCCCAATCCACAGACTCCATCAAAAACCGGCCGCTTAAACAAATACCGCGATCGAGAAAGGAAGCACTAGAACAACTGTTAGCGGAAATGCGTATAAGGGAGTGATTCGTCAAAAGGCTGACAGGTCAGTGCCCCAATGCCTGAAGCTCCAATCAGACTGCATAGCCCCGGGCACGGTTCCACCACAGTCATTCCGACCTAGTCACTGATACAAGTCAACCGACTCGCTGCCTATAAAGGACCAGTCCCCAAATAAGTCAGCCAGAAGACTCGACTCTATGAGGGAGGCAATGTAATGAAAATTTGAAGTTTGTCGCCCTTAGAGCCCTAGACTAGTCTTATCAACAATAAAGTGCCACCTCGATCGGCTAAATTTTAAGCGGCAAGAAAGAGGAAAGAACTCTTTTTTGCTTCTCTCTATGCTTCCTCCCCTTAGCTGCTGCCTTATCACTTCGTTCAGATTCCTTAAACTGGTCCCTCTAAGGGTTTCAAATGTATTTTAACTAATCAAATAAATAAAATATTTAAATAGTATCTACTATATCAACAAGACGTGTTTACATATATGTATGTGCTTGTGCTTATGTGTGAAAATGTATTCTTGAAAATTACACTTCCCAGAAGAGTTAATCTTTCCCGACAAGGTCGTACTTCAGTTTGGCATCAGAAGGTTATGATTCACTGAAGAACAAGAAATTGAACGAGAATCGCAAAAGAGCAAAGCCTGGGAAAAGACTCGGCTGGCCGTCAGAAATCGTCGATCTCAACGTAGAGTTCAGTAACAATACAAAGGGATGATTTAAATCGAGCAGCGTTTCATAACGGTTGCTTATTTAATTAAGTTTTGCGTCGTTTCGTTCGCATTTATCAAATGGACATTGCAACGGATTTTTTGTGAGGGATGTAGCTTTTTGTACAGGTTGTGACGCATTTAAGTTTATGAATGAAATGATTGGATTAAATCCAGGGATCGGAAATGGAATTTTGCGTGTTTCCGTGTCAGAAAAAAATAATATATGCTCACAAGTATTCCATAGTTAAACTTATATGAACGGTTTTTGTTTGCAACCACAATGTGCGACACAGCAAAATGTGACATGGGTCTGCTACTTAGCAGAATGAGAGAAATGAATCAACATTTATAAATGCTAACTGTCTTTTGTCAGAATGTGTTGTCTGCATAGCTCGCAAATAACTGTTGACACTTTTTCGTTGTCTGCAAATAAGTGTCTTTCACTCACACAATAAAAAAGACTCAGACAGAAACTGTTTTTGTCGCGTCTGGCTTAGCTCTCTCGCGCTTTGAGCGAGACAGTTATTTCTGTTTTCGTTTCGCTAAAGTCAAACACTGATCGTATGCTTGAGTTAAATGAAGCAAATTGTCTTTTGCGTATGTATGGGTAAACACAAGCGATTGTTGTTCTCATTTACATTTATATGTATGTATGTATGTATTTACATGCACACGAAGGCAAAGATAATTCTGTTGAGTTTTTTAGTCAAACTGTCTTTTGCTTAGAGTCGCTCAGAGCGAGATCGTGTCTGCACAATCTTTTCGGTTATGTTACGAAGCTGAGCATATAAGAAAAAACGATCAACTGTCATTTGCGAGCTATGGTTGTCTGTCATATCCAACTGTCATATCTCAGCAGAAATCGCAAGATCGGATCATCAGCACAGTATATTCGATATAAGATATTGTGCAGAGCACATTCTAATTACCCACAATCCCAGGAACACCAGCTAGGACCTTTTTTTTATGAACTTAAGCAATGGAAAACAGCTCTACCTGTCCAATGAAAACGATTGATTACACTACTCGACAAAAATCAACTTTTTTTTGCCGCTGTCGACCAAAATGACTTTCTGATAGATTTGGAGATATACATTTTTTTTTTTAATTATGGTTTTTTTTAAGAATTTTTAAAAAATGTATTTTTTTCATAGATAGTGCTTCTATTTTTTATGTAACTTAAGTCATGTCGACTAGTGTTGGTATGAAGAAAATCTGCAGAAGAATGCGTAGCACTCACATCATAGTCAATCGAATGTAATGGTTAAGCATGCACTGCTAGTATAGTTTAATGAACCCAAAGCATTTTTTCAGAGGTAGTGCTTTTTTCACATACATAACTTAACTTTGTGCGTGCTTTCAGGAAAAATGTGTAAAATAGGTACTGCACGGTTTTAACAGAGCAAATCTTGTTTGTTAATTGTACAACTATAAGCTTGACCCATTCTGTGAGCTCTGTGCATGCAGTAAAAATTTAGGTTTTAGGACTTGCGGTTTTATAGGAGATTTTTAATATTAAAAAATTATGGCAATGATATTAGTTTGTGGTCTACACATGATGAGTAAGCAATGTAAATATTTTTCCTCTTTTTAATTTAAAGTAAGTAGCTGTAGTTTTTTGTGAAATGGGTCGCGAGAAGAAATAGAACGGATTTCAAAAACGGCAAATAAAGAGAGTAAATAAGCGCCAAAATTCAGAAAAATCAAACCATTCCAAAGGGAGTTTGGTTTTTTATTGTTTTATGTAGCCAAATAATGAACAATATTAAGTGAAGGTCTCAACACGTGACAGTAGCTAATCAACTTATCCTTATAATTCCCAACGTTCTGCAGAAAAATCAGGTAGTTCTTCTTGTGCAACTTTATAAATTGTAATACGCCAAGCATTTATGGCATATTTAAAGGCGGGTAAGAGAGTTACCAACTATAAAGTAGCAATCTTTATCTTCCTTACGAAATTCAAACACGTCACACTTTTTTAACTACAGATTACGTTGACAATATGTACATATGTTGAATATGCCTCTCTTGATTTATAAATTCTTTAAAAGCTGTAGCATTTATTTAATAGGTATATAAATTTGGAAAAAGTGTAAAGAAATCAAAATTAAAGGGCGCTGTCAATATCATAACACTGTTGTCTTTTCAATATACAATTGATTCATTTCAACAATTAGTACATAGAAATAAAAGCATGCGTTTCATATATTCATTTAACAATTTTTTACATTTTACTTTTGGTGTATACAATTGGTACTAACATCAAAAGTAATATTCTATTTAGTTTGTGAACGGGTAGTTTTTCAAATGAATTACATTATTTTTGATTGCCAAGTAAAGCATGCTAACATAAAATACCATTAAAAATAACTATTTTTACTATTATTATTTTGTTATAATTTTACAAAAAATTATTAAGCCCTGTAGGCAAACAAGTACAGAATATCCTCAATAATATTTTTTAAAAATATTATATAGTACTTAATTTTATAGTACTTTAATTTATAATTTTACACTCCTTGAAAATCAGAGAATTCTTAAAATTATTTATAAAAAAATAAAAAATTCAGTTTTAGCATCTCGCCACTTATTGTGTGAAATTCATCAAACTTTTTTCCCAAATTGGTAGTTTCTATATTATACTTACATTTACATTTACCTTTCTCTGCACTACAGAGCTAAGTTAAAAATTTTATTGCAGTTCTTTTTCAAAAAGATAATTAGGGAACGGGGGGTTTAAGTCTCCAAGGGAAAAGTTGGCTATTGAACTCAAATTGAATTGGACTACGTACACTAGGACTAAGGTGTCACTCCATGACGGAATAGTCTGTCAGTGTTCCTTTAGTTGTATGCCATAACTGGGTAAGACGACTCTCTGCCATGCTGAACACCTAACTTTCATATGATTTAATGTGAAACATCAAACTTTTAGCTCACCGTATAACCTTCTAAGTGAAGACCCGTTTACTGGATGGCACACTGGTCAGATAGCTACTTTTTATATAAATTGTTTTCTTTTTTCTGATTAGGTTAACTCCGCGGGATCTGCAAATGCAATCAGTAAAGAGACTTTCCGGACCACCGTATATTAGCACACAGGGCGTGTAGTGCTAGGATCCCACCAAAATTACAAGTTTTTGTCTCACGGCTGACCTCTGAAGTTACACCTAATGATGGAAATGCTTTTACGCAAAGCTTCGGTTTCGAGGTGGAAAAGTTTAACTTTTCGTATGCCAAGCAAATAGCTCCTTTTGAAATCAGCGTCTAGCCAACTCAATTCGATAGCATTTTTTCTGCCAAATTTTGGCAGAAAGAGTATAAGGCTAAGAAGAAGAACAAGCCCACCTCCATAACTTTCCTTAATAAAATTCAGCTAAATCTACCCGTTATACATTCACCCGTCAAAAAAGCTACATTTTCTCTCGATTAACTTATCAGAATGCCTTTGACATTCTACGCAGTAAGCTCAGCACTCTTTTCTGGGATAGTGTGGCATATTCATATTCATATTTGTTGATGGCTTGCTTGACCTGTCTGAAGTCAACCAAAAGCAAAACTCCTTAGATTTCTTATTCCGTGCTTTGAATTGGATCCGAACATAGTGTTGTTAACCATTTCGCTCACTATACCTGATGACGCCAACTTTCGAGGTGTCGCTCAATATAGGATCAACTGTATTAGATCGGTCGATTACGCTATCTACTTTCGTAATGCCGAGTTTGAGGAGCTTAATAATC
The DNA here is from genome assembly GCA_005876895.1 of Drosophila azteca. Taxonomy (NCBI): domain Eukaryota; kingdom Metazoa; phylum Arthropoda; class Insecta; order Diptera; family Drosophilidae; genus Drosophila; species Drosophila azteca. Next base: position 15,772,671 of record VCKU01000003.1, on the reverse strand, counting down.
TTATTATGGATTTTGTACTTGTCCACTGAAATTATGAAAGGCACAAAAATTGTCTACAATGTACTGGACACGTTTTTCCATTCTTGTTCACCAAGAAGATTCACCAAAGATTTATCCGGTCAAAAAAAACGGGCTTTATAAAAAAAATCAAGAAGTTGAGTTTCCTTCTTCTCTCTTTCTATGTAATAGCTTTGCCAAACTTCTCAGCTCTTAACGCTCAAGGCTATAGGAATTACATATCTCGATGCAAGAAAAATATACACTAAATAGTTTTACAGCTCCATTACCAGTAAGCGTAGAATGACGTTATCATTTCTTAATACGTTGGCAAATAATAATCACAAAAATTTCCGATCTTTTTGCCCAATTTTTCCAAACGACATATTCTCAAGAAAGTTACTTTGGTCGGTCGTACCCATACGGTCTACCTAGGTTGAACAGCATTTTCAGCCCCATGTTAAATAAAAGTTCGCTGCCTCATGACTTTCGGCTAGTTAAGATGGTGTTACCGCCAGGTATTCTTTGATAACCACTTGTAATCCTTTGCTGCTTTGAAATAGTAGTTCTAATTCTAGTAGTAGTTCTAATTTTAATTCATAGAATTTGTTTATCCCAATTTTATCAGTTAGTTTTTTAACCAACTCAGTACAATTTATCTGACGCACATAAATAGGTGGTGGCTTTATTTGTTGGCCTTTAGTGTTTGAGCCTTATCATCATCTTCTTTTAGGTCACTTAGAATCGTGAATCTATTACTAGTCACTAGTCCACACGACATTTCCACTGTGGCCCTAACCCTGTTTCTTATAGATTTGGGGATTTATAAATTTTTCAGAAATTATTGTTTTTTTTTTTAAGTGTAGTTTTTTTAAATTACTGTTTTAATCCGGTCTTTTTTGCAAGAGAAGCTTTATTCACATAACTTTACTATCTTACATCTGGTTGTATTGAGCTTTGCAATCCTAAAAAGCTGATGAATGCAGCTATAAAACAAACCCAAATACTATAACGTCAGCTTATCGTCTGCAAAATATTTGGGTTTCAAATTGAAATTTTATAATTTTTTGCGGTATTTTGTTCTAAAATTTTGACCTTAAAAACTCAGGAAAAGTAAAAAAAAAATTATTTTAATTATTTATTGTTACATTTTCTTTTTATTTGTATGAGCGTTACGTTTGCGTTTTGTATACTTTTCGGGAGCGGGAGCTTGGCTTGACAATAAACGGCGCTGAGGAACTGCCGTTGTTGTTGTCGTTGAGCGAGCTCTGCGATGTAAGGTGATAACAGGAAAAAAAAAAAATGAAAAAATCGTACGTTCGAGACTGATTTACTTTTAAAAAATCCAATAATTAACTTAATTAATTTAAATATTATGTAAGCACTCGATAGAAACCTACATCGATCATATTTTGAAATAAATGAATTAATAAATAATCACTTTAGAATATTCCGTTCCGTTACGCAGATTTTTGCATGTTTATTAAACACTACAACTTAAAGATTAAAGACAAAGAATTATATTAGGCTCCAAGTTAAGGTGTTCTGCATAAAATTCGACCATTACAAATAAGGCAATGGACGTGTTTGGGTTAACAAAGAGGTAGTAAAAAGAATTTGATGACCCCTATGTAACGAAGACTTCATACATATATCTAGTTAGTTCGTTCGATTGTAGAATACGGCTCTTATGTATGGTGTTGTCAGTACAACAAGACCGTATAGAACCAGTACAGAAAACTTTTTTGCGTGACCTCAACTGGGATGCGAGTATGTGATTGCTTCATTTGTCACAACTTGATCAAGTTTACCAAGCACCAAATTGTATCTACTATTCCTACTTCTTCCATTGCTTATACTCACATATGTACCTCTCTCGTAATTAGTAATTGGTAGTATACAAATAATTTTGATGAAATTTTATCAGTTTAATTTTAGTTTTTACTTTTACTTTTTTACTTTTTATTAGTAATAAGCGTCGCGCATCATGGGGAAGCGCGTCTCGATCGGTTGGGCGGGAGAAGGGGTCTCTGTCTGGGATCCGTGCGTAAAAAGCTTCGGCTTGGTGTCGAATGGCCCACTTGATGGTGCATTCATTAAATATCATCGTCGAAATATAAAATTAGGTGCTTTGAATATACTATATCTAAATTATTAAAATACATATCTATGTTGAAATTAATCTTTTATTTGTAATGAATATATTGGTATCAATATTACGATTTTTTAAACACAGAGACTAAGAACCTTGAATCGATAGCCGATTAAAATTATTTGTAATGAATAAAACAATTTTCAGTTGCTAATACTTGTCTTATTACATTTGACGTACATATGTATAATTTATTCGGAATCTTTTTGATAAATAATATGTTGTTACATTGAGGAAAACGGAAATAAAACATTCACATAAAACGGACGAACAAACAGTTGAAAATTACTCGCAGAATTGGCACTAACGTAAAATAAGAGTGAATAATGAGTAATGTTCATCGATATGAAATCATTAATTGAATTAATTTATATTGAGGCGCAAAACTTTCGGTATTCCATTTCCCTCACAAAACAAATTAATTTAACCATCATTTAACCGTAAATTTATTCTCCTAGTGGGTTTTGTACCTTAATCAGTTTAAAAGCCATTTTTCAGTAATACAAATAATATGTACAACTTCGGTAATGCATTCCATCCTCTGCACTATGTCCAAAAATACCAATACTCACGCATTTAATTTTTCTATTTTAATTTTAAAATGTATTTTCGGTATTTCGAGCTGAACTTCGGCTTCAGTTCGGTCATAAAGGTGTACACGTCGGAGGCAGCAGCCGAGGCCGATACAGGGCTTATTCTCGATTTTGAGGTGATGTGTCGGGAGGTTATTTCCGATAACTCCAGTGGTGGGGAGCCTTAAAGAGGGGTCTGCAAAGTTATGGCATATGCGGGTTACGTTGTAATTATCTTCTCGAGATTATACCGTCAGAAACTTTGGCTGTCAAAATAAAAAATTACGGCAAATCGTAATTGGTGCCTCGAACATAAATAGGAAGCGCACCTCTGAGCTATGTAAGCTCGGCAGAAGAAAGTGCAGCGCAGTTATACGTTTCCACACGGAGCATTATCTAATAGGTACCCCATAGGTACCCAACCACACACAATAACTTTTGACGGAGATGTACAGAAAAATAATTGACGGTAGAACCCTTGTTCTGCTCTTGTCTAGCTCTCAAAATTGTATTGGGTTCTATTACATACCTATATTTATTGAATAAATACAATTTTTTTTGTTTCTTGCTGATTTAGGAGCCGCCGAGGCCATTAAACCGATTTAAGTATGTTAATGCTTATACACGAAAAGAAAAAGTTCTTTTGGTGAAGCGCTTCTACCCAACAGTTTTCAAAAATCCAAAAACAAAAATTTTGGAATTATTACCTATATTTTTTTTTGCTGAAATCGAAAATCCGAGTTTTAGAAAAATGTCCATTCAAAAATTATAATTTTTTGGGCTGCTGTGAGCCTCCAAACAAAAAAGAGAAACATTTCAGCCCACCGCACTCTACATACGATTAAATTTATAAATGTATACATAAATAATTATAAATATAAGTCGTTCAACACTGGATCTATTTTCCGACGGTGTACAAAATAGAATGTTTTGAGCAGCAGTTATTTATTAAACTAAAGACTTTATTTCATTCTTTATCATGGCTGTGACTTTTTAGTGGGGAAAAAAAAACCTATGAAAATCTTTGATCCCATTTCATTTTATTCAGTTTGGGCGTCCCCCCAGAATTTGTATTGAAAAAGAGATCAAACGAAAAGAAAGAAATGACCGAGCTGTGCTGGAGACGGTTGTCATCTAGAAGAGCAGGAATTTTGACTTCAATTCCAATCCTTAAGATTGCATTATCTTGACATGTACGTCATTGAATGCTTTTAAGAAAGAGTTCAGTGCTCCTTTTGAGTTATAACACTTCTTATTCAATAACACACTATTCCAAAACGTCATTCTATGAAATCGTCGACTTTGCTAACCTTTTAATAACATTATAGTAAAGCAATATAAAAATTGGCGTAGGGTAAGATACTTGATGCAGGAGTTTAGTAGCTAGGAGTTCAGGAATATGTTACATTTCACAAACACAATGATGTTAAATAACAATAGCAAGCATTCTAAAAACGTGATTGATCGATTTCGAACTATTCATTAACAAGGCAATTAACAAGCTTAGTAATGAAATATAGATAGATAAGAAATACAGACATCGAAAAGTAGTTCATTTTTGCGGCCCAGAAACTGTATACAATGTGATGATCAGTAGGTGAAGCATTCATCAATAACACTACTCGACAAAATTCAACTTTTTTTTTCGCTGTCGCCCAAAATTACTTTTTCTGATAGATTTGGAGATTTAAAATATTTTAAAGAATTATAGATTTTTTTCCAGGTTTAGTTTTTTTTTTAAAGAATTTTTTACAAATTTGGTATTTTTTGTCATAGGTCCTGCTTTTATTTTTCACATAACTAAAGTTTCCTACAACTAGTTGTATTGAACTTTGCAGTTTTAAAAAGCTGACAAATGCAGACACATTGTAGCTGAAACTTAACGTTTGGAACATATTGAGCTTTCAAATTTAATTATTTTTTTCGACTTTTTCTGAGTTTTCAAAGTTAAAATTACGGGAGAAAATACCGAAAAAAAATAATGAAATTTGAATTTGAAAGCCTAATGTCTTCCAGACGTTAAGCTGCATCTAAAAAGTGTCTGGGTCGGATTTATAGCTGCATTTGTCAGCTATTTAAAACTGCAAAGTTTTAAAAAACCAGTTATAGAAAACTTAAGTTATGTGGAAAATAGAATCACTACCTCGGAAAAATAGAAATTTTTTAAAAAATTCTTTAAAAAAAAACTAAACCTGGAAAAAACACATTCCTTAAAAACTTTTAAACATCCAAATCTATCAGAAAAAGTCATTTTGGGCGACAGAAATATTGACGAAAAAGTACATAAATATATTTTTATTTGGCATTCCGCGGATAAGCTTATAACACATTTGTACTTTGAGGTCGTTCACTGGCAATGTACTGTTCAGTTGAAAAATCACGTAATTTTCTGTTTCCAAGACGTATTATATGGGAGCAATAAGTTCATGTAATTCGTATTGAATTTGATATAAAAATCTGGTCTAGAGGAGCTGGGGTCTCTATTAAATCTTCTACATTAAGGCCTGTATCCAGCACCGCGAAATTTTACTGACAGGAATCTGCTCTTTATTTCGGTTGTGTGGAACTTAAGTGAAATAGTGTGACCAAGAACATAAAAAATGATTGGCCACTCTCATGAATCAGCTGTGTTTTTTAAACAGCGCCAATTTTGAAAATGAAACTAAAATTAAAGAAAGGAAGAAAAGTAATTCTGACGATGAAGTGATTGTGTTGGTGGCGGCATATATTGTTGTAAGAAGAAGTACAGCGCAGTCGGAGGCGCCAAAACGTCAAAATAATCGAAATGCTTATTTTCCGTGATCCGCCAAAAACGTGGTCTTGTCTCAACTGCTTTTATTAAAGCAATCTTCTCCTCATTTTGAAAATTTTCATATCTCTTTTTGGTTTTGAGCATAGATTTTGCCTCCACCTCTCACTTGTACTTCAGTAATAATGTGCACATATATTTTCCTGGCACTCCTGTCAGCTGTTCTCACAGTCCACATTCGTGTGGATATCGATACTATCGATAAGAATTCGTGGATTCCGTTTACGTTGCTGTATACTGACGCCAGGAAAACACAAACGAAAAATTACTGGCCCAGTTTTTTTTATATGAAGTTTGGCAGTAATTTTTCGTTTCCGCGGTGCTGGATACCCAGCTATACCCAGCTTAAACATAGAGCAGTTGAGGCAAGACCATGTTTTTGGTGGATCACGGAAAATAAGCATTTTGATCATTTTGACATTTTGGCGCCTCCGACTGTGCTGTACTTCTTCTTACAACAATATGTGCCGCTACCAACACAATCACTTCATCGTCAGAATTACTTTTCTTCCTTTTTTTAATTTTAGTTTCATTTTCAGAATTGGCGCTGTTTACAAAACACAGCTGCTTCGTGAGAGTGACCAACCTTGTTTTATGTTCTTGGTCACACTATTTCACTTAAGTTCCACACAACCGAAATAAAGAGCAGATTCCTGTCAGTAAAATTTCGCGGTGCTGGATACAGGCCTTTATTGTGTAAAATTCGAATAGACAAAACAGACAGGGTCGCGTGTGAGAGAGAGCGAGAGGGAACGATGACTTTCGAAATGGTTTTCTTCATAGTGGCTATATTTATAATCAGATCGAATCCAGATTCAACACTTTGATAAATATTATTATTCTCTATGATTCTGCGTCTTTAGTTTTCGTATCTTTAAAATTGTACATGCCACAGATGTTCGTCCTTTGTGTGGGCGGAAGTGGGCGGGGCAAAAATTTTGAAATACACTCGTAGTAGTGTGATAACACAGAAGACTGGATACAAAGCTTGGTTGCTCCAGCTTTAATAGTCTCTGAGATATAGGCGCTACTAATGAAGGCGGACGGACGGACAGACGGATGGACGGACGAACAGACAGTCATGGCTATATCGACTCGGCTATTGATGCTGATCAAGAACGCTTCCTTCTGGGCATTACACACATCCGTTATTACCACAAATCTAATATACCCCTATAGTCTTCGAGTACCGGGTATAAAATGAGATGCGAAAATTGCAAACGTCGTTCTTAAAAAATACTTGTAGCCATTTCTGGTATTTATCTGATGAAAATATCGAACATGCATTCTGTGTTGATTCATTGAGAAATGGCGAAATATTTTTAGGTAAAGGCCTGTCTCCAGCACCGCGAAATTTTACTGACAGGAATCTGCTCTTTATTTCGGTTGTGTGTATCCTAAGTGAAATAGAGTGACCAAGAACCAAAAAAAAGGTTGGTCACTCTCATGAATCAGCTGTGTTTTGTAAACAGCGCCAATTTTGAAAATGAAACTAAAATTAAAAAAAGGAAGAAAAGTAATTCTGACGATGAAGTGATTGTGTTGGGAGCGGCACATATTGTTGTAAAAAGAAGTACAGCACAGTCGGAGGCGCCAAAACGTCAAAATAATCAAAATGCTTATTTTCCGTGATCCGCCAAAAACGTGGTCTTGCCTCAACTGCTTTTATTGAAGCAATCTTTTCCTCATTTTAAAAATTTGAATATTTCTTTTTGGTTTTGCGCACATATTTTGCCTCCACCTCTCACTTGTACTTCAGTAATAATGTGCAGATATATTTTCCTGGCACCCTCATCAGCTGTTCTCACAGTCCACATTCGTGTGAATATCGATACTATCGATAAGAATTCGTGGATCCCGTTTACGTTTGCTGGATACTGACTCCAGGAAAACACAAACGAAAAATTACTGGCCCAGTTTTTTTTATATGAAGTTTGGCAGTAATTTTTCGTTTCCGCGGTGCTGGGTACCCAGCTTAATTAATAGAAGCAACAGAAAGTCGTAGAAGGCCATTCCCTAATTTTTTCCAAATTTGTTATATCTAACTAATAGGTTTACTTAGTATCTTTTGGTTGAGATACATATGTACATATGTTTTAAAATGCAAGCCTACATTTATTGCGAGATAGCGGAAGATCACACCAATTGCTGAGAGGCAAGAGACTGGCTGCAGCATGCGCCGTTTCAAAGATACAATTGCTTATATACAGATTTTCAATATACAATAAAACTTTGGAACTAAAACTCTACCAGGATCATTATCATAAAAAAGAACAATTTATTGTAAGTTCATGCATGGCCATTTATGAGTATGTATTATAACATTTAGAGAAAAGAAAGGTATTATTTCATAGCTTATTAATTTAAAATTAATAAATTGGTAACGTGCTATGCGTACTCTTAGCATATGAAACTATGCATGCGAAACGCTTTACTTTGTCAAAAAGTATCATAACACATCCATGTTAGGGTACGTAGATAAATGCATAAGTATTAACATGTGTTTACAAATTTTCTATGTATTTATATACTCAAGTTTTAGCAAGTTCAATTCATAACTATGCAAAAAAAATATTTTAATATGTAGAAACGAAATTTTTAATTGGACTTATTAACGAAACAAGTGTCATTATTATATCATTCCCATTTGCATATATATTTCAAATTTAAAAAAGTGATAGTTATTTATTAGTTTAAAAAAAAAAAAAAACGTAAAAAAATGTTTTTAAGGGTCTAAAATTAAATAAAGATAGATTAGCACCTTAAAGCCATCATAAGTCCAACTTCCTAATTTTAAGATGCACGTTTGTACGTCATACGGAAAATATTCAACATCGATTGAACAAGACGATTTATATACGGCAGGTGGTTGCCAAATAACCAGTCCATTACTATAGACTATTGCTTTTGTCATAAGTGTAACTTCATAATGACCATCAGCACTGAAAAATACATATTTTTAGCACAACTCCTGTTACCATGTAGCGCTAGTAAAGCTAATAATTTTATTTGCAAACTAATATACAAATATAACCTTACATTCATACATATGTACATACATATGTATAAAACTATACACATACATACATACGTATATGTATAAAGAAATGTTTTTATTTAATTAGTGCAGAAGTATAAAAAGCGTCCACTAGAATCAGAATATGCGAAGAATTCTAAGAATGTTTCACCAAGAAACCATGTGTTCAAAATGCATTCCAAACTCGCGCTAAAAAGCATGAAGTTTTCAATTTGAGGTATTCTAAGAAATTCTAAGAAATTTCAATTTGACGAAATGAGCCGAGCAATCCATGTACGGAGGCTCGTTTAAGAAAGCGGGAGCCAAAAGTCTGTTACTTTTTAACGTATTGGTATGAAATTTGAAATATATATGTACATATGTACGTAAAGCCCCAAAGATAATTTGAATTTAACTTAACGGTCATAAATTTAATTTTATTTTTATTTTGAAACTTATTTTTTTAAATTAAATAAGCACTCGTTTCTTTTTTGAAAGTCGAATACTAAGTAAACCAAATGTATAATAGCAAGTTTAGAACTGATCATAATATTGAAGTGAATTTACTGCTAGTCTATCATCATTGAGTGTTCAATGGATTAGATAGCTATTTTCCAGAATGGGATAAATTCCAATAGAGATTGATGCTCTTGATCGCCTCCCTATCTATGCCCTTAATCGCTTAGCATCATGTTCTAATTTGTTTTCAATGTTTTCAAATTTTATTCAATTACTTCATCTTTCAGGTGGAACAAAAAGTAAACTACATATGTAACGAAAGATTCCGTTTTAAATTTTTTTAGTAGCTTTAATTTTTATCAATACTTACTATGAAACTGGTCCGTTGCATAGACAGTTCCTTGACATTACTAAAATATATTCATATATGAATTATATATACATATATTTCCAATATTTTCCCGAGATGTTTTTGTATGTCTCTTAGACTACTTATTTACCTAAGCTTAAAAGAGCTTCTAGATCGACTTAAGTGATGACACTTTTCACGAAAAACATATAAAGAAGGGCTTTTGCAGGTATAGAATCCTATAAAATCATATTTTAACAGGTTTTTGTACGTTGCATAACTTAAATCTATCTGTAATCTATCAAAAGCGCAGAATGCCTTTTAAACTTAGGTAAGGGAGAGGACAGTTTTCTGGAGAGTTAAAGCACAGCAAAGCGGTGCGACGAAAGAGAGTCAGAGTTAAGTAAATGGATTGTTCGGCTAATTTGATTTGGTGATTTGATTTGGTTAATCACAACAACAAAATATATGTGCAATTTTTTTTAGAAAGATGAATCAGAATTTAGTATTATTCTAATTTTGTTTTTGTTTTTTTTTAATACCTTAATTTTCTTAAAATACCTCAACTTGAAAACTTCATGATTCTCAGCGCGAGCTAGGAATGCTTAAAAAAAAGATTCTTTTTAAGAAATTCATAAAATTCTTCGTAGAATCCGATTCTTGACCCTTACTGGGTTTTTTCTGACCCGAAAAAATTTACCTGCCCTAATGTACATATATGTATGTACATATATATATATACACACATATATTTGAAATTTTATATATTGTTATATATTTGATATATGTATTATTGCTGCTTTTATTTATAAAAGTGTAATTTTCAAAAGTCTCAACAAGCTTTTCTATTGATATAAAATCTTTCAGTATTCGACAATTTTTAGAGGTACCGACTTGAGCTTAAAGTTGAAAAATACGGCATTTGGCCCATGGGTCCTATGGCAGGTATACTATATTTATATCGCTTGGATAGGATTGCATTTTTGTTCTGATTTAGAATATTAATATATTATATATAATAAAAAAATAATCTATATACATACATATACAACAATAAATTGTTAACATTCAACTTTTCAAACTAATGTACAGTTAATTAAAAGCTCGAATTCCGTCTCATTGCTCTAGGCGCTAGAAGACGTGCAGACATCACATCATTGAAATTTGCGGCACAAACGTTCCGCTGTTTGCCTGGTCTAAAGATTCCAACAACCAAGTCAAAGTTCGGTGTGACCAATAAGTACATTTCATCGCTTTTAAGTGACAGAAGGCATTCAAAATGTAATTCATTTGAATTGAAAACCCATCAAGCGCCTACTGATAACGTTCAACTGTTAGAATTAACTTGAATCTTTTTGGAATCGGTTCTGAAAGATAATCATTTCAAAATCTTTGGACCAATGCACTGTGCACGCTGGATATCTAAGCCGATTTATATCTTAAAAATATATTTGTTTTTGAGAGGTGCTTAACTGGAAAAATCGAGAAGACAAATATTTGATTTTACATATATTAATGATGTCTGTTAACATTAGCTGCTGAAGATCCAAATCCAAAATTTCAATTAATAATGTATTGTATGAATAATGTACAATTATTAACGAGGGGGAACGTTGTGAGCCGCGGCAAAGGCCGCTTCTACATTTCTACATTTACATGTATAACTACATATTCGAGACGTGGAAGTGTTTACGAGAGTGAGTCAGCGCTTGGCAGGCGTTGCGTAGTCACTGAAATTTAATTTGTTCCTTCTGTCCATAATAATGATCCAACCTAATCCATATTCCGCAATCCATTAGACACGGTCATTTTCCATGATTCTAAGTTTTTAGTTTTATCGTATCTTCAAAATTGTGCATGCCACAGATTTTCGTTCTTTGTGTGGGCGGAAGGGGGCGGGGCGAAATTTTGAAATGCACTTGGAGTAGTGTGACAACACAGGAGACTGGATGCAAAACTTGGAAGCTCTAGCATTTATAGTCTCTGAGATATAGGCGCTACTAATGAAGGCGGACGGACGGACAGACGGATGGACGGACGAACAGACAGTCATGGCTATATCGACTCGGCTATTGATGCTGATCAAGAACGCTTCCTTCTGGGCATTACACACATCCGTTATTACCACAAATCTAATATACCCCTATAGTCTTCGAGTACCGGGTATAAAATGAGATGCGAAAATTGCAAACGTCGTTCTTAAAAAATACTTGTAGCCATTTCTGGTATTTATCTGATGAAAATATCGAACATGCATTCTGTGTTGATTCATTGAGAAATGGCGAAATATTTTTAGGTAAAGGCCTGTCTCCAGCACCGCGAAATTTTACTGACAGGAATCTGCTCTTTATTTCGGTTGTGTGTATCCTAAGTGAAATAGAGTGACCAAGAACCAAAAAAAAGGTTGGTCACTCTCATGAATCAGCTGTGTTTTGTAAACAGCGCCAATTTTGAAAATGAAACTAAAATTAAAAAAAGGAAGAAAAGTAATTCTGACGATGAAGTGATTGTGTTGGGAGCGGCACATATTGTTGTAAAAAGAAGTACAGCACAGTCGGAGGCGCCAAAACGTCAAAATAATCAAAATGCTTATTTTCCGTGATCCGCCAAAAACGTGGTCTTGCCTCAACTGCTTTTATTGAAGCAATCTTTTCCTCATTTTAAAAATTTGAATATTTCTTTTTGGTTTTGCGCACATATTTTGCCTCCACCTCTCACTTGTACTTCAGTAATAATGTGCAGATATATTTTCCTGGCACCCTCATCAGCTGTTCTCACAGTCCACATTCGTGTGAATATCGATACTATCGATAAGAATTCGTGGATCCCGTTTACGTTTGCTGGATATTGACTCCAGGAAAACACAAACGAAAAATTACTGGCCCAGTTTTTTTTATATGAAGTTTGGCAGTAATTTTTCGTTTCCGCGGTGCTGGGTACCCAGCTTAAGACATAAATCTGCTTAAATTATTCTATTGATTTACTATTTTTAAAAGGTTTTTAACTAAAGATCCTTCAGAACGGCATAATAGCTCAAAAAATCAAAATGTTTAAAAAACATCTAACAATTTAAAATATGGTAATGATACAGATGAGCGCGCTGATGAGCTTACAAAAGACACTTTAAGATTAAAGTGGAGTTTAAATTACTTATTGTTGGTTTAAATACTGACCAAATGAGGGGAAATATTACGGTCAGGAATATATTTTAATATTCTAAATCAGAAAAAGAAAAACAATCCTATCAGAAGGATATGTATATAGTAGAGCTGCCATAGGAACCATTTGCCAAATATCTTTTTTTGAATATTGAGCTAATAATAATAATAATAATAACTTTGTATTTTATTGTTTTATACCAAAAGGAACATTTTTAGACCCTTGATTCTGACTCATTTTGTTCGCTCATCCAAGAAAGGGCACATCTAATATACATATGTACATACATACATGCATATATAAGAAGGAATACACATAAAATAATACGATATTAGAATTTTTTTTAATAATCACACTGTGAAACATTTATTTTGCACGAAAATCATGCCACTTCTTCATATTTTAAATTTGCAATATACCCTCAAAATCGATTTTAAAACATTAAAAAACCGCGTTTTGATGGCTGCGCACTTATATAATGTTTAATTCGCATTTGCAGCACTGATATCAACCACAACTGATGATTTGCAAAGGAAATTGTATGACTTGACTTTATCGTATCGATAAAGTTGGTATGAGTTGGTATGATATTGTGACCCAATATGACCAATGTGTTAAAAACTTTAAAAGTTGTATACAAATAAATCTTTAGGTTCATATATTTTCACGTATATCAACTTTATCGATACGAATCAAAATTCCCAGAAAAGGTCGTATAATATTGTTTCCAAATCATCTGAGGATAAACGCGCTGCAGATGCCGAGTAAAAATTATCAAAGTGAGCAATGTATATTGCGGGTACATTGCAATTCTAAGAATGAGGAAGTGATATAAATATTGTGATTTAATGACTTACACTCTTTGTTTTTAATGTCAATAATTCGTCAATACATTTTTGAAACTCACGCTTAAATTAGGGTGCGTACATCTCATTCATAGAGGGTATGTATATGGATCATAGCTTATTTTGTATAGTGCATTTAATGAAAATGTCCCACGAATTGAAAGGGTAAAACATAATACTGCCCAATTTTATTGTTATCACATATCACATGTTTTAAGCTGATGAGCCAAGGTTACATACTCAAAGTACTCAAAGAGTAGGGTAGGTTATTAAAAGATATTATTAAATAGATCTGACGTTTTAACACACAAAAGAAAGCTTTCTTCTTAACCTTACATTTTGAATAGAGTCGTTTTATTTAAAGAGAATTTGTTGCTGATCATTTATAGGAATCATATATCATATAAATTCAACATTAACGAAAGAATAGTTAGTTGGCTATGTTTCGTGAGAAAAATATGTTCATATTAACTTCGTCATACCAAAGCGAGCTTCCTTACTTGTTTTCTAAATTTTTGGGTATTTACAATATGTATTCCCATAAATAGCTACAAAATATAAAAAAATTTTTTGGAAATTTGTGTTATAAAATTTGAAGTTCTTGTTAAAAACCTATACCTAAACATATGATAAATTACATAGTATACAACATCGATAAGTTTTAGCTTTTTTAAAAATACGTGGCCTGCGCTTATTTTTAGATTGACGGTTTGTTTGTGAAGGACGATACCCGAAACAGTCGCCAAGGGCGTTAATATTAAAAATACTCATTTCTGGAGTACACAGACAATTGTAAACATGGCAGAGCCTGCTACTGCAGAGTTTTAGTTTAGTTAATTCAATCGTCTTTTAGTTAAAAATATTTGCTACCGCAAAGCGGTATAAAATAACAATTGGCTACAAAAATTGAACTTTTTTTCCCACTTTTAACCTTTAACCGCGTCTTTTATTGATAGATTTGGGGCTTTAAAATTGTTTAGGAAATTATGTTGATATACCCGGTACTTGAAGAGTATAGGGGTATATTCGATTTTTGGTGATCACGGATGTGTGTAACTCCCAGAAAGAAGCGTTTCCGACCCCATAAAATATATATATTCTTGATCAGCATCAATAGCCGAGTCGATATAGCCATGTCTGTCTGTCCGTCCGATTGTCTATGCGTCCGTCTTCATTAGCGCCTATATCTCAGAGGCTATTAAAGCTAGAGCAACCAAATTTTGTATCCAGTCTCCTGTGTTATCACACTACTCCAAGTGTATTTCAAAATTTTTGCCCCGCCCACTTCCGCCCACACAAAGGACGAACATCTGTGGCATGTACAATTTTAAAGATACGAAAACTAAAGACGCAGAATCATAGAGAATAATAATATTTATCAAAGTGTTGAATCTGGATTCGATCTGATTATAAATATAGCCACTATGAAGAAAACCATTTCGAAAGTCATCGTTCCCTCTCGCTCTCTCTCACACGCGACCCTGTCTGTTTTGTCTATTCGTCCAAATGAGCGCCTAGATCTCAGAGACTATATGAGCTAGGGCAACCAAACTTTCTATCCAAGCTCCTGTGATATCACTTCAATACAAGTGTATTTCAAAATTTTGTTCCCCTTCCGCCCCCACAAACGATGAAAATCTGTGCAATCGACAACTTTTAAGATACAAGAAAACCAAAAACGCAGAATCATGAAAAATTACCGTATTTAGCAGTTTGCCGAATCTGGATCAGGTCGGATTATTATTATAGCCAGAAGGAACAAAATAAATTTCAGTAGCTACGCAACCCCTGCCAGCGTTTACTCATTCCCTCTCTCTCTCTCGCACACACTTCCACGTCTCTTGTATGTAGTTATAATGTGTATGTAAAAATGTAGCAGCCGATGTAAAAATTATACGGCCATTGCCGCGGCTCACAACGTTCCCTCTCGTTTTTTCTTACTAACTACGTAAATAACCTCTCCAAAATTAACGACATTTTTTTCCCGGATAGACCCCAATTTATCATTAATTTAGGTAAACAAAATTTGGTTTTTTTTTTAAATGTTAAAAGTTTAACATTTTTCAGGTTTTTTCTGTTTATTTGCGTTGCGAAATTTCGCCACGAAATTTTGTTACCTAAATTCATGATACTTCTGGGTCTATCCGGGAAAAAAATTTAGTTAATTTTGGAGAGGTTGTCCACGTAGTTAACATTTACCTCTGTAAAATACACTCGTAACAGTGTAACATCACAAGGGCATAGATCAAAAAAATTTAGTTAACTCCAGCTTTTATGGTCACTGAGAACTAGGAGTTCATGATGGATTAATAGACAAGCATATGTAGCTATATTGACTCGGCTATACTTAAGACCTATCTCCAGCACTGCAGAATATTACTACTATTAGTTTGCTATTTATCTGTGTCCAACGTAACTAAAAAAAATTACCATAAACCTAAAAAGTGCTTGATCGCGCTCTCATTCATGTTTTTATTAAAGTAATCTTCTCTTTTGATAGCACTACTCGAAAAAATTCAACTTTTTCTTTCCGCTGTCGCCAAAAATGACTTTTCCTGAAAAATGTGGTATTTTTTGTCATAGGTAGTGCTTCTATTTTTCACATAACTTAAGTTTCCTACACCTGGTTGTATTGAACCTTGCAGTTACAATCTGACAAATGCAGCTATAAATCCGACTCAGACACTTTGTAGCTAATTTTCTTTGGTATTTTTTTCTCGAAATTTAGACTTTGAAAGCTCAGGAAAAGTAGGAAAAATTTTAGATAGACACATTAACCAGGCGTCGTTTAAGGTATCGCTGATAAAAATATAAAAATAAACGGCTAAGTTATAACCGTTTGACCAAAACTTCATATGCCGTTTGGCACCATTCCAAATGCCATTTTACCGTTAAAAACAGTTACAAACACAGATTTTTGGTAGTTTTGTAGGAAAAAGAAAACGGTTACACTTGTTTTGAACGTAACTAAAACAGTGTGACCAAGAACCTCAAACGAACTTAAACCTCACTCTCATGATTCAGCTGTGTTTTGCAAAGAAATTGGAAGAAGAACTACAGCGCAGACGGAGGCGCCAAAATGTCAAAATTATAAAAATGTTTATTTTTCGTAATCTGTCTTAGAAATGATGTTGCCTCAACTTCTTCCATTAAAGCAATCTTGTCTTCTCCCCACGTTAAAAAAAAGGCATATCTCTTTTTGGTTTTGCCCAGTATATGCCTCCTTCTTTCAGTTTTTTTCAGTCGTGTCGATAGGGCAACTATCGATAAGAATCTGTTGATTTGGTTGAGCTTGCTTGACTGTGAGGGCAGGAAAATATAAATGAAAAATTCCTGGCCCAGTTTTTTTTATATGAAGTTTGGCAGTAATTTTTAATTACCGTTGTGCAGGATACAGGCCTTTAGAAGGACAATTTTTAATTTAATTTGTATTTTATACTGAGTGCATATGCATTTCATTTGCAATATCTTGGTGGGTACACAATATTTGTATGTTTTGACGCTCTGAGTTCTCACAGTATACAGTTGAGCCGTCCCTTGCCACTCATCTGCACTCTTAAGCCCAGTTTCTCGACTTCGGGTTACGGTGCCGGTTTTCAAACGTAAGGATAAGTGAACAAGTTAATAATTCGTTTCTCGAGGTCAGGAAATAACCAAAACGAAAAAGAATAATTTTACAGCACAAAACACAGGAATGTTTTGGATATTGCATCAGCTGCTTATCCTTTTTTATAGCCTGTTTACACTACAGTGAGTTACCTATCGATAAATGAGTTAACTCAATAACTAAGAACTGGCGTCTACAATATGCAAAAGTTGAGCTATTGAGTTTCGGCTGCTGGCACACGCTCGTTTACAAAAATGTTGTTTTATTTAACTTTATGAATATGAACGACCACGAGTAAATGATGCTCTATGTGGCAGAGCAAGATACCATAACGATGCTGCAATGTGTAGAATTGGCTACGATGTCTGCAGCAACTGTGGAGTATTTAGATAACATTTCATATAAAAGTATACAAAAAAAAATTGGAAATTAAATTTTAAGCGGTTTTTATTTTGTTATATTATATGGATCTACCTCCGAAAAACCAGAAATCCCACTTGGTTTCCTGTTCTACCAGGATAATGACCCGAAACATTCGTCCGGAATAGTGCAGTCCCAGCTCATCTGGAACTGCCCCCACTTGATGATTCCCCAATCCCAGTCTCCAACCTTAAATGTTATTGAAAATTTGTGGGGTGCGGTGGGGAAAAACACCCAAAATCACAGGATTTCTACCAAAAATGACCTTAAAAAACCTCTGCTGGAGGAATGGTACAAAATAAGCTCGGAAAGCACTCGGAAAGCACTCGGAAGCTGGTCTCTTCCATGAACAGTAGGTTAAAAGCCGTAATAAAGCATTATAGATTACATACTAAGTCCTAAAATACCTATCAAACCTTTTATTCGCATATTAAACTGGTTTGTGGCTGCATGGTTTTAGCTTTGACTTGTACTTAAGATATATTTTAAGTTTTTATTTTATTTTTAAACGGAGCAATATTTAATCAGCAAATAAGGTACCTTTTTTAAATGTGATAAAACATACAACAAATTGGCGTTTAAACATTTTTTGTTTTTCCTCTAGTTTAAAATCTGTACCACTTTAAACCTTTTTTTTGACACTGCATGGTTTAGGCTTTGAGCCACTGTATGTATGTATATGTATAAGTAATTATTTATTTATGATTATGAGTAGTTAAGGTCCGCAAGGCGAAAACGAATATGTTGCTGCCACTCGGCGGACCGCTAAATACTAAACTTAAGTATCCTAAACTCCTAAAGGCAAGCCCTTCGCTGCCGCCCACGACGCCGGCTGCTATCCAGCCAAAGTGCTGACCCAGCGCCTCTTGAGTGGTGTTTGTTGACGGTCGGTATCCGGTCGATCGGTCGCGCCGTTCGCGATCCCACAGATGACGAAAACTGCTTATTTGACAATAATGCAGAGTCCGCTCCATCCAGTGGCAGATTCAGCTAACTCTCGATAACTACTCCCCCCCCCTCAAGACTTGACCGTCCTCGGTCAAGCTCAGGTTCTTCAGCATCTGTTGAATTGCGATGGTGTCTCCCTTCTGCTGCCTGCGTCGCAACCACCAGAAAACGCCTATTAGAACGGCGCACACCTACGACAGTATGGGACCGATCGTAAGGTTTGCATGAACCTCGTCCAGTTTCTGCAGATTTTCCTCATTAAACTTGTGGAGGTACGGCAGGCTCAGCAGAGTTTCGTGGCTGGTGACGTTGATCCTCGCGGAATTTGCTACGCCTAGGATCCTCTTCGGCGCATTGTTGAAATTGGTCTACTCTGTACCGTTGATGAGGGCGACCCGGTCAAAAGTCACTAGGTATGTTCCCGCAATGCTACGCTCGGGACCATCATCGGTGGCCACGGTGGCGATGGCGTCGTTGATTATTACAATACCCTCGTCCACCTCTAAGATCGGGGATGATTGTTAGGCTGCGTACCGCAGTGGGCCACAGCACCAAAGTGCAGCTGTTGTAAGCAACTATTTTCTGCAGCCTCCTTGCAGAAGGCTAGTGATGGGGGCCCCATACACGATGAGACGGCGATGACTTTGCAGCCGCATTCTGATATGATGGGCTCGGGTAACCGGATCGCTATGCCTTTGTGCGCGACTGGGAAGATGGTTATTTTCTTTTCAAATGGACTTAGGTCTAGGTACTTCTATTACAAAAATTATTAATTCCTTATTAGCTAGTGCCCTCACATTTGCAGCGCCCAATAGTTGGGTTACGCTGATATCTGTGGAACCTTTTCTCAAAATCGCCTCTAGGTTATCGCTGTCGATGATGGCTGGATTTACAATATTTATTTTTGCCAAGGTGGTGGCGATCATTATGTTCTGTAATTCAAGCGTCAAAATTCTATTTCTGGTTAGAAGGTTCTCATATAGGTGGGAATTGTTAATTTTTTTATTTCTGTTTACTTTTAGCAATTTGTTTTCGGCCTCGGTGAGGGCATTGATTTGTGTTTGAGTTCTCGAGTTGATAGTTATCTGTCTATTGTTGGCTTTAATTAGATCGTACTCAACCTGTCTCGTTTGCTGTAAGTCATCAAAGTCCGGAGTCCCTGCGATGACTTTCAGCGCTGACCCCAGGATGTTCAGGCTCCTCGCATGCCTGTGGTGAACTCCCAGTGCCGCAGTCAGTGTGAGTAGGTGCTTTGTATCTGTCTCTAATATCTTTCTCACATGTGTCTGTGGGAAAATGTCCATTAATTCTATTGTCTCCTGAATGTACTGTTCACATTCCGTTAGGTTCGTGACATGTTTTATATAAAAGGTTTCGTTCCATATTGCTGTCCGTTCGTCAATTATAGGGATATAATCAGCGTGTGAATAGTCTGTCAGTTTTGAGTCGGTCAAGGTTGTTAGCGGTAAGATTGCTAGGATGTAGAGACATCGAACGGGAGACCTATAAGAAACGAGAGGCACAGCACTTATTAATTATGTCGTACGGTTGTTCTTACTTTTACTATTAATTGTTCTTGAGGACCTGAACTTAACGCTACAAAACCCTTTTTTCTTAAGGTAGGTAAGGAATTGTGCTTTTCTACCTCAAATTGTCTTTGTGGACCACCCTCCCTTTAATAAGAACTGTGGTCCCTATATCTGCTTCTACCTTTTGCTTCGTGCAGAGGGGAGTTAGCTTGTTTCCTAACCTCCTGTTAGTTTTTACTAGGACTTGTTCTCCCACATCGAAGGTCTTATTTTGTCTGTTTGGGTTGTTTCTACCAAGTTGCTCCTGCTGGGCCTTTACCAGTTTCAACATTATCTCTTCCCCAAGGTCGCAATTTGCGTGGACCACATCCATGGGCGTCTTGTTTGTGACGGAGTGGATAGTACGGTTGTATTCGACGGTCGCCAGAATGACTAGTTCGACCGTATCGTCAACCTGGCGCTGCAACTTCAAACACCTGGCAATTTCTAACAAGGTGCTGTGGAAGCGCTCTACTTGTCCGTTTGATGTGCTGTGCAACGGTGGGGCATTTGCTACATCGACGTTGAATTGGTTCTTTAATAAGGACCGAATGGTCTCAGAATTGAAGGCTGGCTCAGTGTCACAATAAATGGTCTTTATGGCTGGGAAGATGTTCACCAGTTGCAAAATTGGTATTTTAACGTCTGTTATTGTGCGCGAAGCGACTTGTTGCGTTATTGCAAATTTTGAAAATTTGTCAATCGCGGTTAGGAAGTGTTTTCCTGCAGTGGAAAAAATGTCGATATGAATCAACTCGCATACTCTTGCCGGTATCGGCGTCACCCCTAATTCTTGCCTTCTAGGGTGTCTGTCATACTTAGCTTTTTGGCATATCCTGCAGTTAGATACCACTTCTGATGCGATTCTTTCCATTTTTGGAAAGTAGTAATCGCGCAGCACCTGCTTTACATTCTCCTGGGATGCCCTGTGCGCCCGATTGTTCTCGGTGGTCACTATCTCCCTTCGTTCCCCATCGTTTGTAATGTCTGTCACTAGGGTCTTACAATACTGAAATTTTCTGTCCGGAAAGGCCTTCACAAGTTCATTCTGCACGAACGCCAAAATCGGTAGAGTGCAATAGATGGCGTTAACGACCCCAGGCTTTACCACCTCTTTGGTGGATGCAAGAAGTGTGTCCCGACTGACGAAATCAATTATGTGACGGGTTTTTTCAGCGAAGAGAATGTGAAGCTGCTTCGAGGGGGTGTCTTCCTCTTCCAGGATTATTTGATTCCTGAAGCAGTTCACTGGTTTGTCTGTGTCCTCAATTACATAAATAAGCGAGGCTTCACTGTGAATTGTAGCTGCGTCGGATCGACTCTGGCTCTCTAAGGCATTAATATTTTGCCTCGATAGGGCTACATGGTTGTCCTTGCCTGGTTTGTATAAGACTCTCGCGCCACACTCATCGATTCACTCTTTCCAACGTTTTATTTTGGAATTTGGATTTCTATCCGAGACTGCGAATATCAATGGCTGATGGTCTGTGTAGATTTTAATGTCATTCTTTCCATATAGGTAGTAACGAAGCGAGTCTAGGGCCCAAACTATGGCCAACAGTTCCCTTTCATTGGTCACGTAGTTTAGCTCCCTGTCCTTCAGAGTCATAGAAATCATAGTCATGGGTCTATTGCCTTGCGACAGCACCGACAGCCCCAATGCCACTGGCTGAGGCATCAGTGGTTAGGTCAAATGGCTGGGTAAAGTCTGGGTAGTGGAGAATAACGTCTTCCGACGCCAAAATATTCCTGAGTTTATCAAAGGCTTGCTTTTGTACCTCGTCAAACTGTATAGGAATAGACTTCGAGCGTTGCTTGCTGATTTTGTTGTTTTCTCCTTTCAAAATACTGGAAAATTGCCTTTCTATCGGAGCGTAGTCCTTTATGAAGCACCTGTAGTAGCTGGCAAGACCCAAGAATAATCTTACCACAAACAGGGTGGAGGGTTGTTTAAACTCCTGAATGGCAACCGGCAAAATGCATATTTACCTCCGTTTACCGAAAATGATGTTTTTTCGCGATCGCGTTCTAGTGTGATTTGGTGGTACCCTGACTTTAGGTCAAGGGTAGTGAAGTATCTTGCCATCCCCAGATTAGAAAGTATCATGAAGATACAAGGCATCGGGTACTTGTCTGGTATGGTCTTTGAGTTAAGCTTGCGGAAGTCTATGACTTGCCGTCTCTTGCTTGAACCCGAACTGTCAGTGCCTTTTTTTCCGACAACCCATATGGGGTTATTTTACGGAGACCTGGATGGCCAAATGATCTTGTTCCTCAAAAGGTCTTTCACTTCGTCATTCACCTACAGGAAAAGGGTACATCTTTGAGTAGATCGGTTCCTCATCCTCGGTCCTATATATCCTATATCTATTTCTGTTCTGGCCCTTGTTTTCTAGCACTCTTGCGTAATTTGCCAAAAAGTCGCACCTATCGTGATTGGCTTCAATTTCTTGCGCCATGGCTAGAGCTGATGGCAAATCTTTAGGCTGCGCCGCAAACAGTGTGTCCGTAACGCCTCTTCTCGGCACTATACTTTTCATTAATTTATTGCGCTTGAGCGGCGTCTTGTGACATGATTGTTTTGCTCAACCTCTTCATAGAATTGAGTGATGGGCATGCCACCCTGTCGGAGCGTGGCAAGCTCTTGTTCTAACAGGTGCAGTGGACGCTTGTCCGCATACGTGAAATCGAGGCGATTGATGATTGCCTCAAAGTTCAACACTGTGTTGAATGATGATAAGAGTGAGTCAGCGGAGCCTCTAATCTTATTCCTTATTATGAGGACCGCTTGGTAATGTTTTGAAATACCTACAAATCCCTCATATAGTTTATAGGCAGCCTTTGCTGCCTGGCGCCAGGAGACGTACTGTTCCTGGGCCCCATAGAACTGGCAGCGTTTTAACCGCATCCAGAGCCTCATCGCAAGGTATGTTTCGATTTAGGGTAATCGGCTCATAGGCCTGGGCTTCGGGGGCCTGAACTCTAACAGCTTGCAGTTGGTCAGTTACCGATTGCAAGCGTTCCTCAAAGGTGGTCCTCTACGCACCCAACGCAGCGCTGACCGCCGCAGATATGGCGGCTTCGATTTGTTCCGCATTCATTATTTCTATTATTTCCTCTGGTCCAATTTGGAATTCTAAACTGAGTTCTTCGAACAACTCTTCTAACTCGATGATGTTATTGTAAATGGGCATATAAAAATTCCTTTCAGTTTTCCCCCCTACCGCTTCTTTCTTTGTCTTAGGTTTATTTCAGCTGCGCCGGGCCGCTGTTGTTTGTTTATTTTAAAAGTCAAATTCGAGTTCCCTCAAACACAGATTTTTTTCTTGTCCGCCCCCAACGATGTATTTGTGGTGCGGTGTTATGTTTTCCACTTACACTTATCGCGACAAAAGGGGCAGGGGAACGTTTTTGTACGTTTTTGTACATATATGAACGTTTTATTTGTTTCCTTTCATTTTATTACTTTTTGTTTACGTTTTTTAGAATGATGTTTCACTCTAACTTTCTATACGTTTTTACTTTATTTTAAATTTGGCGATTGTGGAAAAAGGGTTTCACTTACATGTTTCTTTTTTTTTTTGGCTATGCTTTTATTTTTTGTGTTAATCTATCCGCTGTGGATGTTGTTCCGTAGCTCTTTCCAGTCGTGTTGGAGTTAATTTTTCCTTGTCTATCTTCACCGCTGCTGCCCAAAGCCGTCCGCTTTGGTGTAACAGTTTTTTGGGTTGATTAATTGCCTTTGTTTATACTCAGGGGTATGAGCTTCCTAGTGCAGCGATCTATTGTAGATCTGCCACGGGCGCAGTTTGCGATTGTCTAATCCTGGAGCGGGCGTTGTCTCCGCGCTCTTTTGTTAGAATGGTTTAATGTTTTCACCTTTTTTATTTTGAGCGGGCCTTGTCTCCGCACTCAATTGTTGATATTTTGTATATCGTTATTTTTTTGTTCAGTTTTGTTAGTTGAACTTATCCTTGCACTTTTTGAGCGGGCGTTGTCTCCGCACTCTATGCTGATATTTTATAACTTGGTCTTTTTATTATTCGGACTTTTATTTGCACTTTTCGAGCGGGCGTTGTCTCCGCACTCTATGCTGGTCTTTTAAGTTTAGTTTATTTTCTTTGCATTTATAGCTTAGCGGGCGTTGTCTCCGCGCTAATTGATTTGATTACTTCTCAGGCTTGGTCCGATAGCGTTAGGCGCCAGTAATTATTTAATTGGACACAAGTATAGTATTGTTTTACAATCTTTAATGATATAAACTGTATAAGGTTGAAGCAAGTACAAAGAAATGATTATGAGTAGATAAGGCCCGCAAGGCGAGAACGAATATGTTGCTGCCACTTGGCGGACCGCTAAATACTAAACTTAAGTATCCTAAACTCCTAAAGGCAAGCCCTTCGCTGCCGCCCACGACGCCGGCTGCTATCCAGCCAAAGTGCTGACCCAGCGCCTCTTGAGTGGTGTTTGTTGACGGTCGGCATCCGGTCGATCGGTCGCGCCGTTCGCGATCCCACAGATGACGAAAACTGCTTATTTGACAATAATGCAGAGTCCGCTCCATCCAGTGGCAGATTCAGTTAACTCTCGTTAACTTATATGTACATTGCAAATGTAAGCACATTTGCAATGCAAATGCTGTACTTCAATTAATTACGATGGTTTTTATAAATTATGATTAAGTGGTGTGCCTCGCGGCGGTGCCCCTTGGGTTCGTCGGGGACAGGCAGCTGAAGCTGAGGGACGCTGCTCCCCCGATCACGTTGGCGGGGGGCGACGGCTGGGTGTCAGTTACTCTGCTGGCGGGAGGTCTGCTGCGATGGCCGGCGTTAGTCTGCTACAAGCAGAGAGGTGGCGGAGGCAGTGTGGTTGTTGCTGCGTTACAGGAGGTGTGCCGGTCGACGACTCCGCTGCTTCTCAATAGAAGATTATGGTGGAAGGGTGATTATGGTGCTCGCCTTGTGGCTCGGCAAGTAAAAGAACGATATTTTAACGGCTTAAAGTAGTATTTATAATAACCAAGTGCTCGAATTCAATGTTCATACAAAACTGAAAACTAATATCTAGAAACATAGCCTGCCACACATATTCAAAAAGTGCTGACCATGCAACAGATCTAAAAGTCAGGCGATCGCTGGTAGCCAATGGTATTGGGGCGCAGCCCACTACAGCGACATTTGCTGCATCAGCCCTCTGAGTGCAGAAGTTGGCCCAAGAATGTTAGGATGAATAGTTTATTGATTGATTTAATTTTAAAATTAGCTTAAAGTAGTGGTTTTAACGATTGTATGTATATTTGCACCTTTTTCCCCAGCCACTTCTTTATGTTGACGAATGATCATCTCCAGCAATGCACGCATGTATTGACATACATATGAATACATATATGAATATAAACGTATGAATGGTTGCGTCTTTACTTTTTCGGTACAATAACTTCCCTTGCTACAGCAGTGAAATTCTGTCCAAAAAGTTATGGGCCCAGATTCGGATATTGTAAATGAAAAGTAAAATGATTGTTTTAGTTACGAAATATTAACATCGGTGTGACGTAGAGATTAAACTAAATCAGCAATGAGCGTGATTTATCAAATAGTCATATAAGAGGAGGGAAATTATGACTCCTGGTGTATTCAAATGCGGTCTGTGTTGAGTGTGAAAACTTCACAGTTGGGATACAATAAAAATTGCGCAAAGTCGTCCGAGGCATGGAACAAATTTAAAAAGTGTTCATTAACCAAGTGGACCTATACGAAATGTTCAACTGTACAAAAAATTTTTTAACCAAGCCATGGAACAAAGGCAAAGAATTTCAAGTTACATAAATGAGTTTGTGGATATTCTTGATGGCCTTAGATCAGTAGGAATCGAGCTAAATGATGAACTACGCGCAATTCGAAAATCGGTAGTTTTCGTCTAATAATTATTTTTTTTTTACTCGCTAAATCAATTTGAAACAAAAGCTTTTATGTCATAGTTATATAAATTATTTTTAAAATCACACGTCTTTATGGCTGCTGGGTTCCGTAACCAAATATTATACAGTAATCTATAAAATTTAGCCAGTTGTAAAGCAGTAAAGTAGGTCTGTAGTATTATTGTTCGTTGCTTCCACTGCCCACTGTACTACATTGTCATCTGTCAGCTGTCCGCACGGTAGCACCTTATGCACCCGTTCTCTTATTTAGTCTTCATTATCGCTCTCTCTATCTCACACTCGCTTTCATTAGGGATCATTCTGGATGTAGTCGCGCTTGAATGAGGCACGGGAAATTCGGCCCTTAAACAGTCTTGACCTAGCACTCACACCTCGCACCTCGTCATTTCCTATTGAATATCGAATAGCTCTTCACCGGCACTTTCTTGAACCAAACCCACTCATCTTTATTCTGACCCAATCTTGAATCGACCTAATTAAACACTCGCCGTTCTTTCGACGTATGTATGTATTTTCTGCTGTATTGGCCAGCTTAAATCATGTCCTGCTATTGTGGTATAGGGATGTAAAATACAATAGAAAAGTGTGGGGATTTGAGTTATACATAGAAGAGACACGTAACGTAGTGTTGGACCAAATTTTTTGACCAACGCACGGGAAGTAACGTTTGGGCCGAAAAGATATAACCATTGCGTTCATTCATATACAAGGCTTATTTGTCAAGTTGCATGTCAATACATACTTGCATTGCTAGAGATGCTAATTTTCAACTCCTCAATGACAGCATATTTACACATTCATTAGATTCAATTCAAACTTAACAATTTAGTGAATTCGACATGCTTTCTATTAGGGAGATTCTTGGTCAATTTCTGTGTTTTCTGTGTTTAAAACTGATTCTTTCCGCTTTTGCTATATTCACAACCGGCTGGTATATTTAACCTTCTTCGGATATCTCAATTTGCGTGCAACACTTTCCCTCTTTAAACGCTGTGTCTTCCTCGATATCAGATAAAGGCCATATGATAATTCTTAATGACTTCAACTTGCCAGGAACTGTTTGGTCATCGGAAAAAGAGTCTAATAACCTAGTACCGATGTCAAAACATAACTTTGCTAATGACTTCCTGGACCTATTCCTGTCTGCAGTCAACCATGAGACAAATACCTCGGGAAAAAGTGATCAGGCAATTGCCGATCTTTTTGCCCAATTTTTCCAAACAACCCATACGGTTTACCAAAGTCGAACAGCATTTTTAGCGCCATGTTAAATGAAAGTTTACTGCTTTGCGATCATCGGATAGTTATGCCGATGTTTTCATCAGGTTCTACTGTGTACTCAGGTGCTGCGGGTAAGCCCGGAGTCACTCGTTTTAACCCTTGCTTTAACTATTCACCCTGGCCATTGATTCTTCATTCTTCCCTCCGTTCTATAAGGAATCGTTTATACTTCTCCCCTATAAGAAATGTAGCTAGTCTGATTCAAAGAACTATAGAGCTAAGATCTAAGTCACCTGATATACCTAAAACGTTTGACAAGATTTGAACGCGGCAGCTGTTATTTACATCATTTTTAGTAATATATTTGACACTGCAAAATCCTTCCTTTTAGCTCCAACACTTGACCTTTTTGGGTTTTCAGCACATCTGCCAAGATAGATTTTTACCTTTATACCTTTGTTCCAGGTCTCAAGAAGCCCTCTTCAAAAGCTCCTTCTCTTCATTAATTCATGTGTACCACATGGCAGCCTTCTAGACCGTTTTTTTTTACAATCTTCATTAACTCTTCGGTATTAAAATAGTACTTGAGTACTCATGGTATGATATTAACCTCTGTGTCCAGCATAAGAAAATATCATTTCAATCCCGCTTTCAATCCGATCTCAATTACTTTCTGTCATGCTATTATCTAAAGTTATGACATTTCATCGCTCCAGTTCCTTGTTATCACCTTACACCTTATGCGGTGGTTCCCTTGAGAGAATTATCTTGCTTGATAATCTTGGTGTCATATACCCCAATTTAAAGTTTTCAGAACATTTTTCTGCTATGGTAAATAAGGCCATGAGCGTGGTTGGGTTTAGAAAGGAACCCCTATATAAGGAAGAATCTCTATATCTGGGTAGTTCGTCCGTTTTCATATGTGTGGTGCCCTAAGTACAAAGAATCAGTGCAGAAAAACTTTTTGCCATCTTACATGACTAAAATAGGACTGTCCTACAGGCACAGAACCAGGTTAATATTGCTGTAGCTTTACCACGTATTGGTGAAGCATCGTGTTATGGGGCTTAGAGCATTCTCGACATTTTGCTGTCTTGCACCTTGTGACTGTATGACCTGGCTTCAAACAATTTTTGCATATGCGGAGCTGATTGGTGACATCAAACCGTCGGTAAACAGGAAAAGCACTAAAAAATTGAAAACTGATATGATGTAATATGATTCCCCTTGACAATTAGACAATTCGTATTTGCACATGAAAAGGAAGATTTAATGTTTCCTTTATGTCTCTTGCTTATTTCTTTATTTTTTCCCTTATTCCATATTAACTCTTCAGCAGCTAGAAGCTGACAGCGCCGATTCAACTTGGCTGCGCACTCGGACCAAGGCGGTAATTTATCGTAATCCAGTTGCTGTTCGAGCCAAAATTTAAATTTTTTTTCACCCATGTATTTTTAAAATTTTTTTTTTAAATGGCTAACGGTACCGATTTTTTATTTCATATTATCAAATTGAAAATCATACAAAAAATTCATACCGATCAGAGCCATATGTAAAATATACATCATACATTGTACGTAATTTAGCTGTCATAGCCAAATATAGTTTATATTCTTTGAGCTGAAGTCTGCCCCTCTATACATTGTCATATCGGCCTATAAATTTATATTTTATTTTACCAAAATTAGCATTTTAAGACCATAAGAACATTTGCTGTGTTCGAAAGAGTTCGAAGAAACTTTTATAGCGAAGTTGAGCGGTTTAAAGATTAAATCACTGAAGCAGTGAATGATTTTGTGATAAACATTTTTATTACCGTAATTTAAAAATATACCTATATTTTTATTACCGTAATTTAAAAATATATATCTATATTTAAATTATCAAACATCACTCGGGGTTTATTACAGACTTGATTTTTGATATACTCGTATTGACAAAAAATAAATATAGTCTTTTAATCTTACTTCAAGTATGCATGTCTGTCCCGTTATTTTTCATATTTTCTGTTATAAAAGCTTGGTATTGGTATAAAAGCAGAACTAATTTAAAAAAAAAGAAAATATTTTATTTTTAAATATATTTTTTACAATTTAATCTATAACTTTAATAATAATAAGAACCCTGAATGTAAATTAATACTTTCTTGTTTAATAATTTGTAAGCGAGTTTACTGGAAATCCAGGTAAGTACATTTGCAATTACTAATCGAATACAAATTTAATTACATATATGTATATGTACATATTTCTTATGTAAGCTGTACGTAACAAATAAACATCCTTAATTGTAAATATTACATTATACTTGGTAATTTTTATCGTTGACCTTTGATAAAATGAAAAAATTGGGCATGATGACATTGTTTATATTTTTCGGTGGTTACCTTTCCTAATAACTATTAGTTTTCTATCACTGATTGAATTAAAGTGGTTCCGGGTCTCAGATACTTTAACATTTTGGACCAGATCTCTTCGATTTGTGCCATTTTCTTATGTATTGTTAAGCGCAATTCAATGCCGGTGTATCGATAACCAATTCGGGCTGTCTCACACAGTGGGACACTAGTCGAAAAAAGGTGGTGCAAGTCAAAACGCATCCTGTCGTAGCGCGTATCTTGTCTTCTAAATAAATTTAAGTGACACATTCTCGCACAAAAACCGCTAAAAAAAAAGGGCTGTCGCACGAATAAAACCCCATAGGTAGTGCGTATTTTGTTCGTTTTGGGCGAGGTGGATCTACTTAAATCGCTCTAGAAGTCAAACCTCTTTGTCAAAGAACATATACAAAAAATCTTAGGGATATTCAGGAATACTCGTACATATTTATTTTTAAATACAAGTTAAAGTTGAAAAATAACACAAAAACGAGAATTATATACAAATACATATGTATGTCCATATATTTCATATATTAGACATGTGAGATACCAAAAAATTGGGAAATAGTTATTTATTGGAAACGTAAAGTTTATTAGATAAAAGTAATATAGATGACTATTTCCTAAAATATAAGCAATTAGAAAAAAATTTAGCGTTTAAAATGTATTGTAAGACCTCAGGAAATCTTAGCCTTATTTAGCATTTCATTTTAATTTTAGTTTATTTTTGTAAAAGGAATTAGAATTTAGAATTAGAAATCGGAAATGGCCCACTGTGTAATAACGGCTAGAACGAAAACGGAAAGTAAAAAAAATATATTTATAAAATAGGCACCAGGTAATTTGCCCTGGTTATGGTACCTACCAATTAATTACACTACTTGATAAAATTCAACTTTTTTTTCCGCTGTCGTCCAAAATGACTTTTTTTGATAGATTTGGAGATTTAAATTTTTTTAAAGAAATATTGCTTTTTTTCCAGTTTTAGTTTTTTTTTTAAAGAAGTTAAGAACTTGGTATTTTTTTTCATAGGTAGTGATCTTTTTTTCACATAACTTAAGTTTCCTACAACTGGTTGTATTGAGCTATGCAGTTTAGAAAAGCTGACAAATGCAGCTATAAATCCGACCCAGACCTTTTTTAGCTGCAACTTAACGTCTGGAAGATATTAAGATTGCAAATTAAAATTTCATAATTTTTTCGGAATTTTTTCCCCGAATTTAAACTTTAAAAACTCAGGAAAAGTCGAAAAAAAAATATTTCGCGGCTAACAATTTTAGGCGTCGTTTAAGGTATCGTTTTTAAAAATCGTTTAAAAAACCGCGAAATATTTTTTTTCGACTGTGGCACTGGACAATGACAATGCACGGATAAAACATCGCAATATTAGAAAAATCTGTTTTTGCGGTTCAGAAAAGCAAGCGTCTATTTTTTATTCCCTATTTATGCCCTCGATTTCATTAAAATTCTATCGTGTCTACAGTCTTTATTAATTTAATTATGTCATCGTCCCTACTGCTGGCGGCCTTTTTAGCTTTAATACGAATATATAGCTTGATTTTGCTCCGCTCGGAACTGAGTACAAAGCTTTATACAATTTTATATACATACAATTTTGCCAATTTAACCAATTTTTTAGTTAATAGTACATCGGAAAGTTTTTGCAAAAGTGAAGACCCGAGCCTGCCTGAATATGTATAAAATCATTATGAAGAAAATCCCTTAATGTAACATTAATATATTATATATTAATAAAAATAGCTTACATAGCTTATGTTTTAAAAATCATGGTATAATATATGGGCATATTCTTTATGAAATTAAATGTAAATATTGCTATATAATTATAATTTTTAAAAACATAAATCATAATACAAATGTAAAAAAATTTTATTTATTTTATGTACAAAATGATGTATTTACCATTGGAAAATAAGAATTATCTGTAAAAATTAGTTAAAAAATGTTAACTAGGAACTTAAATGAAGGTGAATGATTTCACGAACTGTCTTTAGTGCATTAAATATTTCTATATTTATTTTTATTGGTCAGCAAGTTAACCTGTGTACGTCTTAAATATTTTCAATTACTTAATAAATAAAAATTATTAAAATGCGTTGAACTTTAAACTAAAATTTTACGTAAATGCAATTTCAGAATATTGTGTATTTGGAAAGTAGGGCGAATTCTGCTTTCTTTTAAATATTCAATTTTTTTAATAATAAAAAAACACATACATTAAAAATAAAAACAATATAATTTTATATTAATAATAATTAAATTAAAGGCAGATTTTGACAGACCTACCTTAAACCCGTCATATGTCCAACTGCCAAACTTTAGAACACATGTCTGTTCATCAAACGGGAAATATTCTACATCTATCTCACAGGATGACTTGTATATAGCTGGCGGCTTCCATTCGACTAATCCTTCAGAGTAAATTGTGGCTTTTGTTGCAAGAGTCACTTCGAAGTTACCATCAGCACTACATGATATTTTTTCGATATCCGTATAAATTATGATTATTTTTATTATGTAATTATAAGGTATATTAGGTTAATCGAGGGTATTTCGAATTTAATTTAACATATTTCTTGAAATTAGGGTATTATTCTTTCTGTAAATTTTTATATTAAAATATGTTCAATCGTCTTTATTTTACACATACATACATATGTATGAATGTATATTTTGGGCGATCATATTATAGTGTCTAATACAATTTATGACAAAAACAAAAATGATAATAATAAAGAATGTCGCAGTATGATAGATTAATTAACTATTATGTCAGAATCTTGTTAGGTTTTATGGCTCTAATAAATCTATCCATCAAAGTTTGACAGCACAGGTTTTAGACAGCGAAATTCTATATAACTATATTAATATTAAACATTTTTGTACGGACCTGAAGAGGAATTGAGCTGGCCTTAAATGAATAGCAAACTTAAAATGCGAGAAAATTCTTTAAATTAAAAAGAACAGATTTTAAAAACTATTAGGTAAAGCTAGTTATTCGGAGCTGTTTTGCGAAAAATATATAAATTTTGAGTAAATATTTATATTATTGCATTAATATTTTATTTGTTCCGCATTACTGCTTTCCGTAGTTTTTAAATATTATTGCAAACTGATTTGGCTAATTAAAGCGAAAAAACTAAATATGTTTCCAGACTTAGTGTATTTT
The DNA here is from genome assembly GCA_005876895.1 of Drosophila azteca. Classification (NCBI taxonomy): domain Eukaryota; kingdom Metazoa; phylum Arthropoda; class Insecta; order Diptera; family Drosophilidae; genus Drosophila; species Drosophila azteca. Next base: position 15,740,041 of record VCKU01000003.1, on the reverse strand, counting down.
TAAACATTACCAGAGGCTAAAAATATATTAGCCATTTCCAAAGAAGAAAGGGAAATTGATGCTATAAAGCAACGGTAGCTAATTTGGCTAGTTCTATTAATAATATTAATATTTTGTTTTTTCCTTATTATTGATTTCCGTACTTTTGAAATATTATTACAAACTGGCTGGGCCAATTAAAACACAAATAACTAAATATGTAAATAGGCTTAGGGCATTTTTAAACAATACCAGAGTATAATTTGTTTAAATTGCAGAAAAGAAAGGGTATTCGATGCCATAAAGCAATGGTGGCTAGAATTTTACATTTTAAATCAGTTCAACACCAAAAAAACCAAAAAATTGGAGCAGTTGGGAGCAAGAAAGAAAATTATGTAGATTCTTGGGAGCGTCAAGAGATGAAATTCGTCCAACTGTCTGTTCATATTCTTCTACGCAATTAAAAAAAAGCAGTCAACGCTAAAATTAATTATTTGTTCCTAAAAATAATTAAACCACCAAACGCCTAGCATAAAATTAAACTATGTATATATATTTATGTATGTACCCACATATACATATAGAAATTTTTGTGTTATATGTTTTCCTCTGGAAACAGAGAAAACATTAATTATTATAAACTCTTCCGTTATCAATCTGTCTATAGTATCTAACACTTATAACAATTCCAAGACTCTCATTCATATTGAAAAATCTGTTTGCAGTTTTTTTTTTTTACTTTTTGGCTATTATTATAGTGATGCAATCGCGAATTAAAAATAATTAATTTAAAAAAATTTTGAGACGAAAACCACTAGAGCGTTGACAAATTTGAAATTAAAACTACACTTTGTTCGGGCGAGACTCGAGTGTAATTCTCTTATTTTATATATTAATTCATTTTATACCATTTAGTTCATTGCACTTAGCATGTAAACTAATCTGAATCCTTCCATTTCTCTCTCTCAGAATCATGCTTTCACTTGTTATCTCTTGTTTATGTATAATTGTTCTTCTTATTTATGCTTTACAATGGTGGTGCTAAGCCGGCGCCAGCTCCATCTGCTAAATCAGTTACTGCTTGATATAGTTGGAGCACAGACCCTTTTTGTCCCCAAACTATTACATTGGTACGAGATTGTCTCGTTTCCTCCCACCTAGTTTATAACTCGCTGAACAAAAAGTATTAAAGGCTCTGGCATCTTCGACCACCCTCCACCTACAAATATAACGAATTGCAAATGAATCTTTTATGAATTTCTTAAACTATTACAAAACAACGAAACAGTTCGTTTTCTTAACAACAATTATGCATGTAACTATATACTGTGTAGAGCACAGTTCTCAACGAGACTGTTGAACTATCAAGCTTTCTCGGCAGCGTAGTTTGCGGTTTATTAAAAAACGAGAGTTTAGTTTGATACGGTTTATTGTCAATAGCGAAAGTTGTGCGGATAGGATAGCGAAAGCGAGATTAGCGATGTAGAATTAGGTCAGTGCCGGTTCAAGAGTACAAACACTGCAAGGCTGGCCGCCTTGCCCGAGCGCGACGATATCCAGACTGTTTGAGGGCAGGCGGGTCGAATTGCCGGTGCCCTAATGCGACCGCGACGATATCCAGACTGTTTGAGGGCAGGCGGGCGAATTGCCCGTGCCTTACTGCAAGCGAGAGTGCGACAGATCCAGAGGAGAGAGCAATAGCGAAGACGAAAGATCAAAAGAGTGATAGAGAAGTCGAAAGAAAGAAGGAAAGAACACGACAGAACGGCTCGATAGGCTGCTGCCGTGCGGGAGCTTATATATAGCTTATATATATGTGTGTACAATGTGCAGTGCAGTGGGCAGTGCAAACAACCAACAATAAAAAACGGAATTTAATTTACTGCTGCACCACTGGCTATTATGTTTCGATCAAGTCTCTTAATATTGGGCTGCGGAACCCGACAGAGACATTTAAAGTCTTTTTTTTATGAGCCGGATCATTGTTCTAAAATAATAAAATAAAGCCGCCAGTCAATGTCAACGACATTTTTTCTAACAAGACTGATAAAAAAAATAAAAAACATTATTTTTAATAAAAAAATTGGTATAATGCATTTTATTGTAAAAATATTCATCCACATTGAAAGAAATATATTTTAATCTTTTTGTTTGTAATCTTTTTTCGCTATAAACATTTGCTATGACAATAATACGGATTGGTGGGGATCTCGAAATAGTTCTGAAAATGTGGACAAGTGCAGCTCTATTATTTTTGCTGCAATTCATTACTTTAAGCTTGTTGAAATTTTACACCTCCGAAGAATTGTGTTATTATAAAGCATAAGAACTTCTTAAAACTATCTTGAAAACTAAATATTTCTCAAGATCAACCCAAAAACGCCCTGAAGGAAGCGTTTCCGATCCCATAAAGTATATTCTTGATCAGCATCAATAGCCGCGTCGATATAGCCATGTCTGTCTGTCTGTCCGTCCGTCTGTCCGTCTGTCCGTCCGTCCGTCTGTCCGTCCGACTGTCCGTCTTCATTAGCGCCTAGATTATTGATTCATTAACATAAATTTAGAAATGACAATTTAGCTTAGGCATTCTTTATGAATATTTTGGTTACTTTAGTTTTCATGCTAACAGCGGTCGCAGCCTATGCCTAACAGCACAAATGTTAGCGAAATTAACGTAAAATTAACGTAACAGAATAGCTGGGTAAATACAGCTGCTTCCCACCACATTTAAATCACACTTTAAAATGTAAGTGCGTTGTAACACCCAGATGCGTCTAAGTTTTCTCCAAAATTATCAAATCGGAAAGAATGAGCAAATAGCAATTTCATTTTCAATTTGGATTCTGTTACTCACAGTTTCTCAGACATATGAAATATGTACACAGGCTATCATCTAGTTGGCCCAAAATACATGGAACTTTGAAAATTTTTTGTGGGATAATGAAAATGGCGGCTGCAAAATGGCGGTTCTCGTCGACCTCTCCTCGAAAAAGATAGTTTTTAAACTTAAAATCAGCAGCCTCTTGTGGTAAAATAAAAAAAACTAATTTAACTTTATCCAAATTTATGAAATTCTTTATGGCTACAAAACTAGATACATTTTGAAAAAAAATTAGCCAAAATACAGAGACTCAAGAGAGTGCAGCTCACTTGTCGGATGTGGCAGGAAGATCAACGGATGGACTCGCAAAAATTATAGGCTTGAACTGGGCACTCTCCGGGTGGTTCGCCCCAACCTCCAGCATTGCAAGGCAGCTTGCACTGCTCTCCTAGTCCACATAGGAAAAGGTGGAGCCTTATTCAGGAGCCCTGGATCCTCTGAAACAGGGTCTCCGGCTTGAGGACTCAAGACTATAAGCTATACATAGCTGACACCACAGATTAAACACGTACCTGCCTTCTTGCAGATCAGATAGCAGTAAGCTTCGAAGGCCGGGATAACTCACTAAGGATATTGTAGTATGCACATATATCGAGGGTACACTGTACCCAGTAATAAATTAACAGCAATACTTTATTGCATAAACACAAATCCGTCAGCGACACTTTGTCGCTGACATAAACAATCTCTAGAGAGCCCAACACATTCCCAGCGATACGTAATACGATCGCACTTGAATGTAGCGGGCAACGGTCAGAACCTAGTCAGCATAAATGCAGGGTTCTGACCGTACATTCATAATATACTATGTGCATGCGCCTCTCCGTTTTTCAGCAACGTTTCCGTTGCTTAATATATATCCATATACTTATACAAATACATATACTTATGTATGACGCTGCTCCGCTGCCGGCTTCACCAGCATAGCAATGGGCAGCGTTAGGGTAAGCTAATTCATAAGTAGAACTGTAAGAGACATTCAATAAAGATACTTTGATCTGACCAGACGTGTCTGTTTCCAACCGCTTCAATCAAGAACTTAAATCAAACACATTACATGGTGATCCTGCCAGGACCACGTCCTCTACTTGCAGGACGTGGTCCCTCAACCTAGATGTAGAGAAACTTATTACATGGCGACCGTGACATGGTCCTTCAGGACCAGGACTTGGAGAAAACCAAAAGAAGTACTGAGTGAGTACAGGGTATGAGCTCTAAGGCAAAGCCCAGGCGTAGTGGCATTAAGGAGCGAATCAAAAAAGAAATAGTAAGACTCCTCTACAAATGCGAAACTCCCCTCCCGTGGGACACTACAGTTAAGCTAAATGACGAACTCAAACATCTTGAGTCGTTATTAACTAAAAAGAGCGAGCCCTGTCACTCAAATATAAAGAAAATAATAATTAAAACTCATCGTCCACCACCAATGCAAATACCAGCGCGCCGACGCCGATGCCCACCAGACTGTGAGGGCCCCCTCTATGTTCCACCGCGGCTAATTACACTAGTCGACACGACTTTTCCGCTGTCGCCAAAAATGACATTTTCTGATAGAATGGGATATTTAAAAATTTTTTAAAAATGTTAATTTTTTCATAATGTAGTTTTCTTTTTTAAGAATATTTTAAAAATTTGGTATTTTTTGTCTAAGGTAGTGCTTCTATTTTTTACATAACTTAAGTTTCCTACAACTGGTTGTATTGAACTTTGCAGTTGAAACGAGAGGGAACGTTGTGAGCCGCGGCAAAGGCCGCGGCTCTACTTTATACCCGGTACTCAGTCAGTATATATGTACATATGTATATACATATATATACATATGAGCTTGTGATTTAACTAAATTATTATATGTTCGCAAAAGGGACGAATTAAATTTTGGACAAAAAAGGAAAATTTCAAAAAATTAGGTCGAACCCCATGCTGTAGTTTTATATTTTAGAAGTTATCTGTTTCCATTTTTATTTACATATGATTTTTACGTCGGCTGCTACATTTTCACATACACACGTAAAACTACATACAAGAGACATGGAAGTGTGTGCGAGAGAGAGAGGGAATCGCTTGGCTGCCGTTGGCAGCCACTGAAATTTAATTTGTTCCTTCTGGCTAAATTAATGATCCGATATGATCCAGATTCGGCAATCTGATAGATACGGATATTTTCCATAATTCTGCGTTTTTTGTTTTCTCTTATCTCAAAAATTGTGGATTCCACAGATTTTCGTCCTTTGTGGGGGCGGAAGGGGGCGTGGCAAAATTTTGAAATACACTTGTATTGAAGTGATATCAGAGGAGTTTGGATAGAAAGTTTGGTTGCTCTAGCTCTCATAGTCTCTGAGATCTAGGCGCTCATTTCGACGAATAGGCAAAGCCGACAGGGTCGCGTGTGAGAGAGAGCGAGAGGGAACGATGATTTTCGAAATGGTTTTCTTCATTGTGGCTACATTAATAATCCGATCTGATCCAGATTCAACACTCTGATAGATATGATCATTCTCTATGATTCTGCGTTTTTAGTTTTCTCGTATCCTTAAAATTGTGCATGCCACAGATTTTCGTCTTTTGTGTGGGCGGAAGTAGGCGGGGCGAAATTTTGAAATACATTCGGAGTAGTGTGATAACACAGAAGATTGGATACAAAATTTGGTTACTCTAGCTTTAACAGTCTCTGAGATATAGGCGCAAATGAAGACGGACGGACGGACGGACGGACAGACGGACAGACGGACGGACAGACAGACATGGCTATATCGACTCGGCTGTTGATGCTGATCAAGAATATATATACTTTATGGGGTCGGAAACGCTTCCTTCTGTGCGTTACACACAACCGTTATCCCCACAAATCTAATATACCCCTATACTCTTCGAGTACCGGGTATAAAAAGCAGACAGATGCAGCTATAAATCCGACTCAGACACTTTGTAGCTGCAACTTAACGCCTGGAAGATATTAAGCTTCCAAATTGAAATTTCATTATTTTTTCGGTATCTTTTCCAGAAATTTTGACTTTGAAAGCTCAGGAAAAGTCGAAAAAAAAATATTTGGTTTTAGATATACACATTAACTAGGCGCCGTTTAAGGTACCGCTTATAAAAATATAAAAATAAACGGCTAAGCTATAACCATCATTCCATTCCAAATGCCATTTTACCGTTAAAAACTGTTACACACACAGATTTTTGGTAGTTTTGTAGGAAACTTCCTACCAAGTCCAAGTCGATTCATCATACATCATCGCTGCGCAACGCTGGGCATGGGTCCATGCTGGACAAAAAGCCATTAACTGACTTAAAACGACAATGCCTCCAAAGATTTCAGACCGATAAGTCTCTCGTCCTTCTTTTTGACGATGGAACTGCTTTTGGGGCTGCATCTCATGGAGAGTACCATACCACGCCAAGTCTAATCTCAGCATGCCTACCGGAAGGAAAGATCCGCCGAAACGACCCTACGTACGATCACATTGATCAACATTTAACTTTTGGATCGAAAGTATTGGTTGAGATGCATAGAGATGCAACAGCTATGTATATAGCAAAATGAGCTGTAGTATGCGCATATATCAGAAACCCACTATTCTTAGAATGCACACTGTAATACATCGCAGTGTTTACACAATCATAAAGGGCATAGCTTAAGTGATCGTATTACGTTGTGTGAAGCAAGGTAGAATGCAACCTAATAAGTTGTGACAGGAGATCACTGCGTTGATCGAAGTAGGAAAAAGAAAAATAATAATAATAGAAAACGAGGGGGAATGTTGTGAGCCGCGGCAAAGGTCGCGCTACTTTACTACTTTACGCTACTCAATAATAATATGTGTATGTACATATGTGATCTTATGATCAAAAAAAAATTCAAAAAATTAATTTGAACCATTCTCAAAATTGTATATATTAAATATTATTATTTCCATTTTTATATATGTACATATACTTTTTACATCAGCTTCTAAATTTCTACATGTACATGTATTACTACTCATACGAGATGTGAAAGTGTTTACGAGAGAGAGAGGGAATGAGTAAGCGCTTGGCAGACGTTGCGTACCCAATGAAGTTTAATTTGTTCCTTCTTGCTATAATAATGACCCGACCTGATCCATATTTGGCAATCTGTAAGAACCGTTTTTTTTCATGATTCTGCATTTTTGGTTTTCTCGTACCTTACAAATTGTTGATTCCACAGATTTTCGTCCTTTGTGGGGGCGAAATGGGGCGTGGCAAAATTTTGAAATGCACTTGTATTGAAAAGATATCACAGGAGACTGGATAGAAAGTTTGGTTACTCTAGCTTTTATAGTCTCTGAGATCTAGGCGCTCATTTGGACGAATAGGCAAAGCAGACACGGTCGCGTGTGAGAGAGAGCGAGAAGGAACGATGACTTTCTAAATGGTCGCGGAAAGGGGCGGTACGAAATTTTGCACACACACAAAAGTCTCTGAGACCTAGGCGCAAATGAAGATGGACAGACGGACGAACGGACAGACAGACATGGCTATATCGACTCGGCTGTTGATGTTGATCAAGAATATGTATACTTTATGGGGTCGGAAACGCTTCCTTTTGGGCGTTACACACATCCGTTATCACCAAAAATCTAATATACCCCTATACTCTTCGAGTACCAGGTATAGTCTATTATTTCCTATATTTTCTGTGTGAATTCGAATATTTACTTTATTTATTTATTATCATAATTTAAATGTTACTAGAATATCTTTTCTTCGTGTTTATTATGCATTGCATAGAGTGTTAGTGCAAGAATAGTAAAAATAAAAATAATTATTATTTTTGACAGAGTCGAAACTCGTTCGATTCGTCCCCATATTATGTTCCCATATGCATAGACAGTTGTACTAGATCAGGTGGGTCTAAAGATTCATCTATTGCCCCATGTGGACGTCTATGTCCTCGGTTTTTTCGACATTAATTTAATGTTAATTTAACACTGGACACTGACTTTCAAAGTTATTAAAGTTAAAAGTTCCCTGAAAACAGGAAAATCTCCTTCAATATTTTTGTAACTACATAACTTTGTTACAGATGATTTCTCAAGAATAACCATAAAAAAAAACCTGAATGATAAAGTACAAGATGTAGTGACCTTACATTAATCTTCGACTTCATCAAGCATGGAAAGAAAACAATTGTAAGAATTGAAGCTATCGATCGTTATACCAATAGAAACTTCGACTTCGGTCAATTCATCCAAAGGCTTGCAAATCACGCCGGTATAAAAAATATCACCAAATTCAGAATAGTACCGAGCTAAATATAAACGAATTAATTTTAAGTGATACTTTTAAATTTATGTGCAAAGTTTATTTACATATATATGCATACAGAGAGTAGCTACTCGAGCCGGTAACCCAAATAAAAAGAGACATTTTGTGTAGAAATACCTGACCATCCATATAACGGAAAAATACAGAAAAAAAGGCATACAAAATCCTTGCCCAATGATAAAAAGATTCCAAAAACAAACATACCGAGTACTTAAATAAATTCTAAAATTCAGAGACTAATAAAGCTGGAGCAAACAAACTTTCTATCCAAGGTCCTGTGATATCACTTCAATACAATTTTCTTTCAAAATTTTGACACGCCACCTTCCGCCCCACAAAGGACGAAAATCTGTGGAATCTAAAATTTTAAAGGTAGGAGAAAACTAAAAACGCAGAATCATGAAAAATGACTATGTCTAGCAGATTGCCGAATCTGGATCAGGTCGGGTCATTATTATAGCCAGAAGGAACCAATTAAATTTCAGTCGCTACGAAACGCCTGCCAAGCGCCTACTCATTCCCATTCCGCGCATCGTTTGTAAGTATTACCGTATTCTAACAAGTATTTTTACAAAATACTGCAACTATTCGGGGTTTCGACGCGGTGTCGGGGTATTTTTGTCAAATCAAATAATAAATTCAATTTAAATTTGAGCGGACAAACCATTCCTGAACATTTCAATTAAAATAAGTCTGATTGCAAGCGACAAAATGGTAACAAAATGACTTGCAAGGTCTTTTGGGACGTGCTGATTCCAACTTGAAAAGTGACACTTGAAAATTAAAGTCAGCAGCACGTAATTTTTGTTCGGTGGAGCCAACAATAGCTGACAAAATGATGCGGAAATCGCAATCTTTTTCCGCATCTTCGACAATGATGCGGTAGTGTAAAAAGGCTATAACTCTCGTATGCTGATCGGCGAGAGAAGCACAAGAAGCTGTTTTATGAAGACACTTTAAAAAAAACACTGTCGTTCGGGGCAACTGAGCAAAAAGAACCAAGTGGAAGCAAACAGTGCATTTTTTTGTTGTTGCACTTGATTTTGTTGCTGATGGTGTATTTCATAGCCGGCAAGGCGTGAAAGAGGAAACAAGAAAGAACAATTTTTCTCAATTAAGTTTCTCATGTGAGCGATTGCATAAAGAAAGCGAAAAAATCTCATTGTTTGTGAACAAGCGAAGTTGAAGTGTCTTTTCGATTCCTTTTTAAGGCCTGTATCCAGCACTGCGGAAAATTACTGACAGGAATCTGCTATTTATTTCATTTGTTTGGAGCGTAACTAAAATAGTGTGACCAAGAACCTTGGTCTTGGTCACTCTCATGATTCAGCTGTGTTTTTTTGTAAACAGCGACAATTTTGAAAATTAAACTGAAATTTAAAAAAGGAAAAAAAAAATAACTGACGAAGTGATTGTGTTGGTGGCGGCATAAATTGTTGCCAAAATGTAGGAAGAAGAAGTACAGCGCAGACGGAGGCGGCAAAATGTCAAAATGCTTTTTTTTCTGTGATCCACCTTAGACATGGTCTTGCCTCAACTGCTTTTATTAAAAAAATCTTTTCCTCACGATAAAAATTTGCTTCTTGCCTCCATCTTTCACTTTTACTTCAGTAATAAAGGCGCATGATCATGGCCTTAATATCAGCTGTTCTCTCAGTCCACATTCGTGTCGATAGGAAAACTATCAATAAGAATCTGTGGATTTCGTTTAGCTTCGTGGATACTGAGGCCAGGAAATCACAAACGAAAAAATTACTGTCCCAGTTTTTTTATATGAAGTTTGACAGTAATTTTTAGTTTCCGCGGTGCTGGATATAGGCCTTTAATCGTGAACATGAAAATGATCTTTCATATTTAATAATTCGGTTGGGTTAAAGTATGTGTTTTGAAAATTGCACTAGTCAACACGACATTTCCACTGTGGCCCAAAATTACTTTTTCCGATAGATTTGGAGTTTTAAATTTTGTGTAGAGTTATAATTTTTTTTTACGTTTATTTTTTTTAAAGAATTTTTTTTGATGGTATTTTTTTTCGAGAGTTAGTGCATTTATTGTTTAAATAACTTAAGTTTCTTTAGCTTATAAGCTGAAGAGCTCAGAAATGCAGCTATAAATTCGACCCAGCTTAACGTCTAGATGATAAAAAGCTTTCAAATTAAAACATCATAATTTTGTGTGGCATTTTTTCCCGAATTTTCAACTTTAAAAACTCAGGAAAAGTCAAAATAAATATATTAGCTAAAATTTTTGGTTTTAGATAGACAAATTAATAAGGCGTGGTTTAAGGTTTAATGAATTTGGTGTGTAGTCCTAGCAGCTGTCGCGCCCCGGTTTGGATTTATGCATTCTTTTTCATTAACAAAGGACTTTATGAGCGTGATACAGAAATAACATAAACAAAATTATGCGCTTAATAGGCTTCTCCCACACAGCACAGTTACGGGGAACGGTGGGACTTTTAGACAAATGAAACCTTGATTCCAACAGACCACACTCCACCATCCATGGAACAACAAAAAAATAATATGTGCTCCCAAATTTGTCAAAATTTAACATCAAATATGGAAAATGTAATAAATTAATTCGATGAGGAAGAATTTTTTGCAATGCTAAATTTTTTTAATATGCCAAGAAGGGTGTGGATAGTTGTAAGTAAAACGCAAGCAAGGTAAAATGTTATGTACAAGACTATGTTTTATCTGGTTTGGAAGCGGGACGGAACTTTTTGTCTTCGTCATAGTCTTCCAAATTTAACTTTAGATATATGGATTTGTGTATGTGAACATCGACTCTCCAGAAACTGGCAGCTATTCGACAATATAGCAATATATCAAAATTCGAGCCTAGCACAACAGATCGAAGCGTCGGCAATATTGGAGAAAAAACGCAACCACTCCATTTATTATTTATTATTATCCCGAAGGAATTTTAGCATCTCTAGCTAAAAATTAAGCATATTCCATAGAAAAACCACCTAGCTATTTGCTAGAGAATATAAGTTATTTTTTGTCCGTCAGTGTTTATGTATTCGCAGTAAATTCTATTTTTTCGTTGTGAATGATAATTTTTCAGAGTTGTATTTGAAAACCATCGGCTAATTATCGCATAGAAACGTGCGGTTTAGGAAGATCCAATATGGATGGTGGAACTAACTGAGAAATTTCGAAACGGCAAAACCTTACGGACCATTCCCGAAATGGATGGTGGATGCAAGGCATACTAAGCAAGGTAGTCGAACACGCTCTCTCGCCCTCTTTTTAACTTCTTAAATTTCGGTCGGTTGTGAACAGTTGTGAGCTTAGACTTTTTTGAGTTTTTGCAATGGCGCCGCCGTATTGCTTTTTATGCAAGATTACTATATATACATATTATTATTATTACATATGATTATATATGTATACATACATATGCATGCACGTACAAATTTCTTTGTTTTGACACAAGAGAGCAAACTCATTACTCTTTTGCTCTCTCTCTCCTGTCTTCTTGACGGTCAAATAAGAAGTTGAGCTCTCTCAGTGCGACTACCTTGTATGCCTTGGATGGATGGTCGTCTGTGGGAAAAACTAAAATGGATGGTGGATCGAACTGAAATATTTCGGAACGGCAAAATCTTGCGGACCATCGAAATGAACAGGGTATTACGGGAGTTTTGCGACGACCACACAATGAAATTAATAAAGGCTGTCAAGAAGAGACAATTGTTATTAAATTTAGAGGATAAATAGGGAAACAAAAAATTGTTAATTGTATTGCCGGCGACACAGTACCCACAAATAATACATTCCTGCTTGCTTTGATACAAAATTTAAATTTTGTAACAGATGTATTTCAATGCAGTGTTACCGCAGGGCATGCACAACCGTCACATCCGGCCGCTAGTATTTTTATATAGGATGTTTCGCTTACAAAGTTTTCGGATCTGAGTACTAGGCTTAAGCAACAAAGAATACATTTTACACATACATTTTGTCCTTTTTATACCCGGTACTCGAAGAGTATAGGGGTATATTAGATTTGTGGGGATAACGGATGTGTGTAACGCACAGAACGAAGCGTTTCCGACCCCATAAAGTATATATATTCATGATCAGCATCAATAGCCGAGTCGATATAGCCATGTCTGTCTGTCCGCTCGTCCGTCTGTCCGTCTTCATTAGCGCCTATATCCAGAGACTATAAAAGCTAGAGCTACCAAGTTTTGCATCCAGTCTCCTGTGTTATCACACTACTCCAATTGTGTTTCAAAATTTCGCTCCGCCTCTTTCCGCCCACACAAAGGACGAAAATCTGTGGCATGCACAATTTTGAAGATACAAGAAAACTAAAACGCAGAATCATAGAGAATGACCAGTTCTATTAGAGTGTTGAATCTGGATCAGATCGGATTATTAATATAGCCACAATGAAGAAAACCATTTCAAAAGTCATCGTTCCCTCTCGCTCTCTTTCACACGCGACCCTATCGGCTTTGTCAATTCGTCGAAATCAGCGCCTAGATCTCAGAGACTATAAAAGCTAGAGCAACCAAACTTTCTATCCAAGCTCCTGTGATATCACTTCAATACAAGTGTATTTCCAAATTTTTACAGGCCCCTTCCGACCCACAAAGGACGAAAATCTGTGTAATCGACAATTAAGCAAACTTTCCATCCAAGCTCATGTGATATTACTTCAAGTGTATTTCTAAATTTTGCTATGCCCCCTTCCTCCGCCCCAAAGAACTAATATTTGTGGAATCTGAAAATTTTAGGATACGAGAAAACCAAAATCGCAGAATCTTGGAAAATTACCGTATCTATCAAATTGCCGAATCTAGATCAAGTCGGATCATTATTATAGCCAGAAACAACCAATGGAACCTGTCAAGCGCTTACTCATTCCCGTGTATATATAGTTATACATGTATATGTAAAAATCTAGAAGCTGATGATACAGATAACATTTAGTACATAAAAATCTCCCATAGTATTCGACAAAAATGTTTGAACTGTTCTTTTTTAGCCAAAATTTAATTCGTCCCTCTTATGAACATATAAAAAATTACATAAATCGTAAGCTCATATTATGTAAAAGGTAGTAGGAAGGCCGGCCAACTGATGAAGGAGCGTCGGTTAACAGCAGTAGCAGTAGCAGCAGAGTAACAGCAGATAAGAAGATCAACAGCAGTACCAGCAGAACAACGGCAGAACGAGAGAAGCAGCAACAGCAGTAAGGAGAACAGTACGACAGAGGACTGACAGAGTTCAGCAGCAGCAGTCGACATCAGCAGAAAACAGCAGAAAATCAGCCGAGATCAAGCCGTGAAACCCAACCCAAACCATTCTTACTTTATACCTTACGCGATTAAATAATAACAATAAACTATATTCAAATAATATCTTACATATATACTGACAGATTGAATTAAAACAGATTACTTAAATATATTTTGTTGTTTTAATTAATTAATATCAAAAACGTAACTATCCATATTAAAAGAAAAATGCATCCCATGAAATAATTTTTTTTCGAATTGTTCTGAGAAAATTATTAAATTTGAATAAGAAAGCTTAATAATTTCCTGATGGTAAGCTGATACTAAAAATAGCTTTGGTCAAAATTTAGAGCTGCATTTATCAGGTTTTCTGAGTTGCAAAATTCAATACAAACAGATGTAAAATATTTAAGTAATGTGAAAAAAAAGAATAACTCTAAAAACAAACAAAAAAGATTTCAGAAAATTCTTTAAAAAAAACTAAACCTTGAAGAAAACCATAACATTTAAAAAAATGTAAATCCCCAAATATATCAGAAAAAGTCGGTTTTGGGCCACAGCAGAAATGTCGTATTAGCTAGTGTTATTAAACAAAATTACTATAACAAAATATTTGTTGGGAAAACATTCACTTTAAAGCTTTATATGATAATTCCCCACGCACAGCTTTGACTGCTTGGATACCAAAAACTGTGTCTCATAATCATTCCGCTTCACGTACGAAGTATGTTGCGTTAAATGCAATGATTAACCAAAACGATATAAATTGGATTTATTAAATAAATTTAATTTAAAATTAAGTATTAATTATGGAAGTTATAGTGTTATGCATTCAGACAACTGGCATTTATTAACTTATTTTTATTATTTTTATTTTCTTCCCAAAAAGTTAAAAAAAATTGCCATCACCGCCGTGTTTTGTGTTGCTCAGCTATACTCACAAGACAATTTCCCAAAAGCAATATCCAAAGCTTGGCCAAAGCTGGGTTTTCATGGCTTATTAGGTCAAGAAATATAGGTAATACTTTAAGCGTATAGAAGAAGGTGCAAGGGTATCTTTTGTCATTCTTTTATTCCCACTATTTTGTGCAGCAAAATTTTGTTAGCGTTCAGCAGACTAACATTTGTATGGGCAAATTCGAAAATTACGCTACTAACGAAAAACTCACTTTGAGATACGATCAATTTGACACTGAATTTCCAGCGTAATTTTTACAACTCTTGCTATAATGTTTTAATGGATTAAGTGTTGAGGATTTTATAAAAATTTTCCATAAAAAAGTAAATTTCTTAAAAAATGTCGTTCACGATAATTTAGCAAAAAGGGGTAAATCTGATTTATTCCTCGATTAAAAATGTTTATCCATTACCCGTTAAACGCCGCAAAACAATCACTTCATGTTGCTTAAAGAATTGTTTGGTTTGTAAAACCTTGCAGTAAATGTTCGGGTGTATCCGAAAACCGATTACTCGTTGCTCACTGAGATGTATGTATGTATAGCTAGATGTGTTAATTATAATCGCAATGCTGCACGTCATCACCCTAAAACCGTTGTGGATATATTTCTGGTCTTCCAAATTAAACAAATTTAAAAAGCCTAGAATGTAAGCATTAAAGTCCTGAAGAAATCCCGTAATATTTGCACTACTTTAGACAATTATCGATGACATCGACTGTTCATTAAAATAGCAGTGCGGGAATAAATAATTTTTGTTTCAATTTAAAAACAAAACAAATGAATATGTCTAAGTTACCATCAGGGACCTGTATTTACTTATTGAATATTTTTGGAACGTGAAAGGAA
This sequence comes from Drosophila azteca, assembly GCA_005876895.1. Lineage (NCBI taxonomy): Eukaryota > Metazoa > Arthropoda > Insecta > Diptera > Drosophilidae > Drosophila > Drosophila azteca. Next base: position 15,724,827 of record VCKU01000003.1, on the reverse strand, counting down.
TCAAGGATGGTCAACATCCTCAAAAACGACGAAAAAATATTTTTTTTTTGCTCTGCAAGTTTTTTGATATTTTTTACATATTTAAATGCAAGAAGTCCTAGACAGCTACGCATTTCGAAGCGAGAACACATGTAAGCTACGAATAACTCTGTGGGCTGATGAGAGTAAAGTAGTAATACATAGTCAGAAGATCTTTAGCGTTTACTGAAACCCACTTACCACCCAAAATATTGATATTAATATTCAATATACTTATGATATAGATTTGCGTATGTGAACATCGGCTCTCCATAAAGTGTCAGTGATTCGACAATATGTCAAAATTTGAGCTTTGCACAACAGAAAGAAGCGTCGGACACATTGGAGAAAAAACACAATAACTCCATTAATGAGTGAGAAATGGGTTCTGCTGCTTATTTCAAGGGAGCAACCTGAACAGCGCAATCTGCATTTATCTGCATGTATATTTAGATCTGACATTGCGAAAAATTAATTAAACAAATACTAATAAAATATGTTTAAAACTACTTTTTCTTTAATCGCCTTCTTCTCCCAAAGGAATTATAGCAACTTTAACTGAAAACTGAAATGTCAGTACTACTTGAGAAAGGTTAGGTTAGGTTAGGTAATAGCGGCTGCCAGGCTTACTGGGAGCCCAGTATATTCAGATCGGTTTCGGCCCGTTGTAGTACCGACTTTCTTTCGACTTCTCTATCACATTCTCGATCGAGACGAAAGTCTTCGTTATTTGTCTCTCCTCGGAATCTGTCGCACTCTCGCTTGCGGTAAGGCACGGACGATTCGGCCCGCCTGCCCTCAAAACAGTCCGGATATCGTCGCACTCGCATTAGGGCACGGGCGATTCGGCCCGCCTGCCTTTGCAGCGTCTGACTCTTCCTTCGTCACGCTCGCATTAGGGAACGGGCAATTAGGCCCGCCTCCTCTTGCAGTGTTTGGACTCTACATCGACTTCTACATCACCAATCTCGCTTTCGCTATCCTATCCGCACAAATTTCGCTATTGACAATAAACCGTATCTAGCTAAAATCTCGTCTTTTAATAATCGTAAACTACGCTGCCGAAAAAGCTCTGCAGTTCAACATCAACAGTTATTCCAGCCTGCAGCTTTTATAATATTAGCTATCTTTCTGGGACATATGGTGGACATTTCCGAAATGCCAGCCAAGAAGAGCGAGCCCAATGTTGTAGCCCTCTTCTGCTGAGAGTTGGGCATGAGCAGAACAAGTGTTCCACCGTTTCCTCCTGTTCCTCGTCTCTACAGCTTCGGCATAGCTTGCATAGTTTAGAGGTGCGTTTCCTATCTATTGGCCAGTGGTACTGATTGCCACCTGTCTTCTATTAGTTGCTTACATTGCTTCTTTATTGTGAGCATACATGTGGCCACTGGACAACGAGTATCGTCCTTATCTTGGAGAAGGGGGATTGCGGTGGCACGGGGCATATAAGGCTGATAACAAATTGCTGAGCCATAGCGTAAAGCGATTTGCGGAAATCTGCAACGGTGGCCGAGTTCGCGCAGATCGCATTAAGTGATTTGATTGCAGCTTGGCTATCACTATATATAAGTATTTATGCGGGTTAAAATGGAGGTAGTTTCCTGAAGGCAGTTTAGTGCTTCATTGATTGCAATGACCTCCGCTTGGAAGACGCTACAGTGATCTGGGTGCGTAAAGAAGTGCTTTATGGTTAGCTTTTCGGAGTAGATTCCTCCTCCGACACTATTGTTCAGCTTTGATCCATCTGTAAAGATGTTTATGGCCCCTTCTGGGCCTGGGGGTGCCTCTTTCAACTCGTCTCTGTGAGGGATGTTACATTGAAAGTGGTGTCTATGTATTCCCTTGGGACACAATAGTCCGTTTTCATGGGGACGGAACTGCTGTTTACCTGTGACCTATGTGCTGTGGTGCCCATTGGTCGGAGTATCTCAGACGTATTGCTGCCATCTCTGCCCTCTTATTTTCTGCGAGGGCAAGGCTTTCGAGGCATAGAATGGCATCTTGCGCATTATTTGGAGTAGAGCAAAGAGTTCGTTGAACTCTTTCGAGATTTCTGGTGATCGGCTTTTTTGATAGCGCCGGCCACCACACTGTAACTCCGTAGAGTATTATTGGTCTAACTATTGCTAGATATAACCATTGGACTGTACTTGGGATCATGCCCCATTTTAAACCAATAGCTTCTTTGCCTTCTTCACTGTGTCTTTGATGTTCAGGTTCCAATTTATCTTCTTGTCAATTACCAACCCTAAGTAACTGGCACTGTCGCGGAAGGAGAGCCTGCATTCATTTAATATTGGGGGGTTTAGAGACGGAATCTTGTATTTATTTATGAATAACACAAGTCCCGTTTTTGAGGGATTAACTCCAAGTCCTCGCGGTTCTGTCCATCCTGACAGTCTCGCGAGCTTTGCGGTCATTAAATCGCAGCGTGATTGAGGGTATTTTCCCGAGAAGATAATTGCAAGATCGTCCGCGTATGCCACGACTTTACAGCCCTATTTCTATATCCCCAAAACTACTTCAGGATTTTCCGTTCCGGTAGAACTTATAGTTCTTCTCAGTTTTTGAGAAGTAATGATAATAGACCGATTGGTCTAAAGTCCTTTGGAGTGGAGTGCGAGACTTTACCCGCTTTGTGGATGAAGACTATTTTTGCCTTAAGCCAAGCTTGTTTTTTTTTTTTGGAGAGGATCTTGCGTAGCCTTGCATCCTCCGACGTTTCCACGATTTCAGAGCAAAATGTTTGCCAAGAGGCCCTTTTTGCCTGTCTAATTTCTTTTTTGTAGTCAGCCCAGTGTTCCTCCCCGTTAGCGCTTTTAGCCCTGAAAAAAAGGGTCTTACAGCTTTTCCGTAGGATATCTATTTGTTTTGACCACCAGGGGAGATTTCTTTTTATACCTGGTAGTCAAAGATATAGGGGTATATTATATTTGTGGTAATAAAGGATGTGTGTAACGCGCAGAAGGAAGCGTTTCCGACCCCATGTATATATTATTGATCAGCATCAACAGCCGAGTCGATATAGCAATGTCTGTCTGTCCTTTTCTTCGTCCGTCCGTCTTCATGAGCGCCTAGAGCTCAGAGACAAGTCTCATGTGTTATTAAACTACTACAAATGTGTTTTAAAATTTCGCACCGCCCTTTTCCGGCCACACAAAGGACGACAGTCTGTGGTATGCACAATTTTAAAGCTACAAAAAAGACAAAAACCTAAATCTTAGAGAATACTTATATCTATCAGAATGTTCAATTTTGATCAGATCGGATTATTAATATAGCCACAATGAAGAAGCTCCACAAGCACAAGGGTAATTATAATTATTAGAAACTTTTCCGAAAGCTCGCTAAAAATTGTGCTGCATCCGAGAAATTTAAAAAAAATCATTTGAAATATTAAAGGCATAACAGAATTGATTATGAACTAAACATTAAAACTAAAATATGTGTAGAATTTTTTGTAATTTATGTTTGAAGCTGAATTTCGTTTTTTTGGGTTTGCGGGTGGTGTCGTGCTGTACTGCTATTATATTGAACACATCGGTACAGCTGTAATCTAGATTGCATACATTATATATGTACCGGGCTCTTTATGTACATTTAATTTTCTTTTTTAAAATTAGCGCTATGACCCTTATCATCGTTATAAATGTTGTCGTTCAGACTGAGTGTACAAAAATATGTTTTCCATGAATATTGACTATTTCTTTTATAATGTGTTTAATATATGTCAAGTCATGACTTATTTTCTTATGGCAATTTACGAATAGTTTTAAACGTATTTATCTCCATTATTCAATGAAATGATTATAACATAACATTAATTCATATTGATTAAATATGGTTTTATTATTTCCTCTGTAAAACAGTCATTTGTATACAAATTTACCGTGAGCTGTAGTACAATTATAATTTCTTTGAGTGGTTACATAGTTGCTTTGCAGTGGAGCAGTATTTTGATATGTGCATTTCTCAAGCAGATCAAAAGTTGTATATCTAGGAGTTTTTATGTGCTTTTATTCAGAGTTTGATGCTATCGTTGTTCTACACATTCCGATTTTGAAAAAATCGACGGAAATATATTTGTTTTTCATACAAAACTTGAACCACTTCAACGCAACTGATACTGAAAATTCTAAAATAGGTGAAAAGTATTTTGTTATTCTCTAATGTAAAGTGCTCAACGCGATTTGGAAATCAATAGGATGATAAAAGGATAATAAGGTTTACTTCATTTCCAAAGTGAACGACTGCTGGCAGACTGTTTACAATCTTATATTAAATAAGATTTATCTAAACATTAAATAAAGCTAATTTTAAAGAACCCATATTTGTTATAATATTTTTATTCTCTATAATGGCTTCTAATACGTACTTTTCACCCAACTTTTTCATTTGTGATATAATATTTAAAACTAGTCGAAAAATTTGTGTTTTTTATTACATTTTAAAAGCCCTAACTTTACGACGGTTGAACTACATTATATTCAACATTATTGTAAATTTTTATTGAACTTTTAATTTATGACGTAAAAAAAACGTATAAATAACTGTCCAATTTATAAAACTAAAGTGAAGGGTATTATAGAAATTAATTTACTTACTTATTATAGAGAACGATATCCGGTCTCCAAATATGATCAGATGGTACATGTAGCATATGCACTCCTCCATACTCTTTCGGCTCCCATCGCAGCTTGTAATCATACCATGACTATAAATTTAGAATGTATTAAGAAGATTAGATCAAAGGGGATAAGCGATAAATAGAAATAAGAAATTAATATTACAATATATTGGCGTATAAATGTATAATGTATATTTCTAGAAGGAACGTTATTCGCTTTGTCATTCAAAGTGGAAGGCTTTAGCACTCCAGAGTTATTGGTTCTTAGGTCCAGAGTGCTAAGACTAAACTGCCATCTTCGATAAAATAAAAGAAAAAGAAAGACAAACCGATACACAGTCATTTTTGTTTTTAATGTGTTTATTGAAGGGATAAGTCTTAGATCCCTTTTTCTATGCAGTTGTGACTCCGCTCCAGCGCTGTCAACTTCCGCTTACCTCTGACTCAAATCAATTGACGAGTACTTTTTGCTAGATACCATCCTGTTGATTAAGTTATCGGCGTTCAGCGTGTCACCGCGTTTCTGTTCGGATAACCTTGAGCAGTTGAAGATAATGTGCTCTGCGCAATGGGAATGCGTAGGGATGCGATGGGAATTCCATCTGAGCCTGGAGCTTTGCTGTTCGGGGTTTCTGCAATGTCTAGAATCTCTCTTGCCGTTATGTCAGTCCATCCCGTGTGGCGATACGGGAAGAGGCATTTGACGATGGTTCTACGAACCATTTTCTCTTGCTTTGTCTAATGGTATTTTTGAGGACTCAGCATTTCGTGGCGTATTTCTGGAACCCATATGGAAGATCGGGGTTCACATGTGTTCGGCGCCTTCTAGCACTGATACATTCGCTGCAAGCTTCGGCGTCTTGTGCTTTTCATTGCGTACAGAGTCTGCTTGATGGCTCAACCGCCCACATGTCCAAATCGCTGCTGTAGTCGCTGATTCTGCGGTATGGTTCACTGAGGAGTGAAATGTCCGCTGTTTCGTCTCTAACTAGCTGGTAAGATAGGTTATGTGTCGCAGTGCCCAAGCTCTAGGCATTTGTAGCAGCGCGTTTGTCTTGACTGCTCTACGATACTGCATCTTGTCAACCCGATCTTAAGCTTGCCAGCTTCTTGAACTGCTTTGCCAGGCTGACACTCCGAGACAGTCCTCGAGTCCGTTAAATCTTCAGGCGCATTGGATAGTCGTCGTCTGGACCTGCGGGTAACGGTGGACCTTGCCTTTTCCTGCGGGGCATCCGAGGCATCCTCTTGGATCCTTACGTAGATATTCGAATGAAACTCCTTCAGGTTGGCTAGGGAGTCCTTTATCGTTTGGTTAGCGTAACGCTTAGCCGGCCTCTTCTCGAACTTCTCCGAAACTAATCCATATAGGCTCTCTCCAATTTCAGTCGCCAGCGATTGGAGACTTTTAGTGACCGTCTTCTTCTTCTTTGTCTTTTTCTCTATGCTTGCAAGATGACATCTCTGCCTCTTTTGGGCGTATTAGCGTCCATTTTCGGAACGCCTGGGTGTACAACTCCAGAGGGGGACCTCACTATATTGGCTATTTGAACGAACTCCTGGAGGTCTCCTGGAGTCATCTGGGCTAAATTCGACCCCCCCAGCATCGTTCCTTTTAATAAGCAGCCGCTTCTGGGATCTCTCGGCAGAGGTTTCCCTGCGGCAATCGCCGGTGGTAGTTGTACCGCTCCGGTTCGGTAGCCAGAGCCCCGTTTCTTAGCTCCACCTGAGGGATTGCGTGGCGCGGTGGGGCTTGCTGGCGGACGGTTCTTTGGCCATTGCCGCTTCCTCCCAGATAGCCAGTCTTTTTGCTTTTCAGGTGCTTGCGGAAAGTAATTTGATTTTGAATTAATCTGAATTACTGATCGATCGGTCTCAGAATCTCATCGATCTCAGAAGCTTACTGCTCTGGAACTTGAAAGCGCTTTGCAACACTTCGGTAATCTGCCAGTTCTTGTTCTTGTTAAATATACTTTTTACATCAGCTTCTACATTTCCCATGATTCTGCGTTTTTAGTTTTCATGTATTTTAAAAATTGTGGATTTCACAGATTTTTGTCACTTGTGGGGGCGGAATGAGGCGAGTCAAAATTTTCAAATACACTTGTATTGAAGTGATATCACGGAGGCTTGGACAAATTAGGTTGCTCTAGCTCTTATAGTCTCTGAATTCTAGGCGCTCATTTGGAGGAATAGGCAAAGCAGACAGGGTCGCGTGTGATAGAGAGCGAGAGGGATGCCTTTCGAAATGGTTTTCCTCATTGTGGCTATATTAATGATCAGATCTGATCCAGATTCAACACTCGGATAGAAATGGTCATTCTCTATGATTCTGCGTTTGTAGTTTTCTCGTATTTTCAAAATTGTGTATGCCACAGACTTTCGTCCCTTATGTGGGCGGAAGGGGGCGGGGCAAAATTTTGAAATACAGTTAAAGTAGTGTGATAATACAGGAGACGATGCAAAACTTGGTTGCTCTAGCTTTAATAGCCTCTGAGATATAGGCGCTAATGAAGACGGACGGACAGACAGACATGGCTATATGGAATATGGCTGAATTTCTAGCGTAATTTTTACAACTCTTGCTATAATGTTTTAATGGATTAAGTGTTAAGGATTTTATAACAATTTTCCATAAAAAAGTAAATTTCTTTAAAAATGTCGTTTACGATAATTTTGCAAAAAGGGATAAATCTGATCTATTCCTCGATTAAAAATGTTAATCCATTAAGGCCTGTCTCCAGCACCGCGAAATTTTACTGACAGGAATCTGCTCTTTATTTCGGTTGTGTGGAGCTTAAGTGAAATGGTGTGACCAAGAACATAAAAAAAGGTTGGTCACTCTCATGAATCAGCTGTGTTTTGTAAACAGCGCCAATTTTGAAAATGAAACTAAAATTAAAAAAAGGAAGAAAAGTAATTCTGACGATGAAGTGATTGTGTTGGTAGCGGCACATATTGTTGTAAGAAGAAGTACAGCGCAGTCGGAGGCGCCAAAATGTCAAAATTATCAAAATGCTTATTTTCCGTGATCCGCCAAAAACATGGTCTTGCCTCAACTGCTTTTATTAAAGCAATCTTCTCCGCACTTTAAAAATTTGCATATCTCTTTTTGGTTTTGTGCACAGATTTTGCCTCCACCTCTCACTTGTACTTCAGTAATAATGTGCAGATATATTTTCCTGGCACCCTCATCAGCTGTTCTAACAGTCCACATTCGTGTGAATATCGATACTATCGATAAGAATTCGTGGATCCCGTTTACGTTTGCTGGATACTGACTCCAGGAAAACACAAACGAAAAATTACTGGCCCAGTTTTTTTTATATGAAGTTTGGCAGTAATTTTTCGTTTCCGCGGTGCTGGATACCCAGCTTTACCCGTTGAACGCCGCAAAACAATCACTTCATGTTGCTTAAAGAATTGTTTGATTTATAAAACCTCGCAGTAAATGTTCGGGTGTATCCGAAAACCGATTACTCGTTTCTCTCTGAGATGTTTGTATAGCTAGCTGTGTTCAATATTATCGCAATGCTGCACGCACCTTAAAACCGCACCTTAAAACCGTTTCTGATATATTTCAAATTAAACAAATTTAAAAAAGCCTAGAATTTAAGCATTAAAATCCTGAAAAAATCCCGTAATATTTGCACTACTTTGGACAATTATCGATGACATCGACTGTTCATTAAAATAGCAGTGCGGGGATAAATAATTTTTGTTTCAATTTAAAAACAAAACAAATGAATATGTCTAAGTTACCATCAGGGACCTGTATTTACTTATTGAATATTTTTGGAACGTGAAAGGAATCAAGGATGGTCAACATCCTCAAAAACTACGAAAAAACATTTTTTTTTTGCTCTGCAAGTTATTTGACATTTTGTACATATGTATGTAGATGGGTAATCACACATTATTTAAATGCAAGAAGTCCTAGACAGCTACGCCTTTCGAATGAGAACACATGTAAGCAGCGAATCACTCTGTGGGCTGATGAGAGTAAAATGGTAATACATATTAAAATAGACTCAAAAAAATATCTTTAGCTTTTACTAAAAACCAATTAACACCCAAAATCTTGAAAAAAAAAAACTACCGCTAGGCAGGCTGTGGTGAGGCGTACGAGGTCCTGCTCATATGCGTTAATAGCCTTTTCCCACTCAGCTCATTTACGGGGAACGGTGGGGTTTTTGGACAAATGAAACCTCGATTCCCTCAGGCCACCATCCACCATAAAAACACAGTTGACAACAAAAATCAAAAAATTGGTGCTCTTAATTTTGTCAAAATTTAACAACAAATATGGAAAATATAATTATTTTCTTGACTGTGGTTCAAGAGCAACAAATGATGTTGCAAAGACTGATGGTGGCAATTAATTAATTAATTCGATTAGGAAGAATTTTTTGCAATGCTAAATTATTTGAATGAAAGTATGCCAAGATGGGTGTGGATAGTTGTAAGAGAAATGCAATCAAAGTAAAATGTTATGTAAAAGACTATTTGATCTGGTTTAGAAGCGGTACGGAACTTTTTGTCTTCGGCGTAGTCTTCCATATTTATTTCATTTCAATATACTTATTATATAGATTTGCGTATGTGAACATCGGCTGTCCAGAAAGTGTCAGTGATTCAACAATATGTCAAAATTCTAGCCTTGCACAACAGAAAGAAGCGTCGGACATATTGGAGAAAAAACACAATAACTCCATTAATGAGTGTTAGGTTCTGCTGCTTAATTCAAGGGAGCAACCTGAACAGCGCAATCTGCATTTTTCTGCATGTATATTTAGATCTGACATTGCGAAAAATTGATTAAACAAATACTAATAAAATATGTTTAAAACTACATTTGATTCTTTTTCTTTATTTGCCTTCTCCTCCCGAAGGAATTATAGCAACTTTAACGGAAAATTGATGGAGGAACTAACTGAGAAAATTCGGAACGCAAAACCTTACGGACCATCCCTGAAATGGATGGTGGATGGTCGTCTGTGGGAACAGGCTATAATGTTTCAATCTCGAGTTTGTAAATGTAAATGTAATAGCTACATGAGAAAACATAACATTGTTACTATGTTATTGTTACTATTCAACAGGGTAATTAATAGAAACTTTTCCGAAAGCTCGCTAAAAACTGTGTTGCATCCGAAAAATTTAAAAAAATCTCAAATTCATTGAAATGTTAAAGGCATTGTAGCAACTAAAAATCCGTCAACCAGAACTAATTTTTGGACAGTGGTATTAGAATTTTCGGTTCAAATGCTATTCAAACTTTGGCAGAGCTTTATTGATCCATACCAGACTGGGAAACAGGTCGTAACAGAATTGACAATTGTTGTTTAAAGTTTAACAATGTACAGTTCAACTGTAAGGATAAAATTTCATGTCATCTAATTAATCGAAGGGACTAATGCAATTACTTTAGCCCTGTTGGGCTGATTATTGACTGACAGCCAAAGTTAGGTTAGAGAAAAGCCGGTAGCCGAACAATTCCCAATTAGAGCTATTTAAATTAAGTTATTGATTAAGATCATTTTGACCTTACTAGAACTAGTATCAAAGGAAAACAGTTGGAAAAATAGGTTATAGTTTCGGCGAAGGCTACGGAAAGATTCATAATAAGTGTAATTAGAAAAACAGAGTTTGAGATGAAGAGGAAAGTAATGCATAGTCGGGCGGGAAGGGACAACAATACTAATAAGGCTGATGAGGGAAGTCGATTTGACCTCACCAGAGAGAAGCTTGTGGAGGAAGAGAACTCCTTGGAAGATTCTACGGGATTTAAGAGAGTGGAGGTTAATTAGGCGCAACCTACTTTCATAAGAAGGGAGATGGCTCGAAGGCTCCCAATTGAGTCTGCGGAGAGCAAAGATGAGGAACTGTTTTTGTACTGATTCGAGCATATCCTGAAATTTTCGGTAGTGAGGAGACCAGACACAAGAACCATATTCCAAGATAGGCCGGATCAGAGAAACGTACAGAAGTTTCGTAATATACTGGCCAGTAAATTCCTTAGACCAATCCTAGGACTCCTTTGGCTTTGTTAGAGATAGTAGAGATATGAGAGTTGAAACATATGTAGATAGGGTACAAAGGTAATGCCCAAGCCGTTAACTTTGAGGAGGAGTTACGGAATTTCTGCAGGACTTTAATGCTTACATTCCAATCTTTTTAGCCGTTTGCGGGTGGTGTCGTGCTGCACTGATATTATATTGATCACATCTGTACAGCTGTAATCTAGATTGCATAGATTGCCGGGCTGTTTATGTACATTTTTTACACCGGGCCGCACTAATTGTGTTATTCGACCCGTGCCGAGAGTCAGCCTGGCTGGGGGCCCGGTATAAAAACTAGCACAGTCGTTAACGGAGAGCTCAGGGATTTGGCAGCCCCCTGTTCTAATGATGCCTTATCCGGGCAACGTGAATTTCTGCCCGGACGGACCGACCTTTCATTGCAAAGCGTGAGATCAAATATGAAAAACAAACAAAATAAAAACAAAAATGAGTCTGGCTCCTTAACTTTCGCAGCCGTGTTGTTGTTGCCTATTCTAGTGCGGTGCGCTTGCTCTCTCTGAACCGCTCTCTGTTTCTATCTACCCTCAGCTTATCAGTTTTCATTCCAACACACACGCACTGCGTTGGCCGCCGCTCTGTGCTTGTCTTTCTGATTTTCTATCGTCTCTCTGTGTCTCTCCGTCCACTTCCCGTTTTTGTGATTGTTTTGTTCGTTCTTGCGCGCGCAATTGTGTAACACAAGCTAACGTCACTATCTCTGCGCCACACCGACTTATATTTTGCCTTTCTTTTTTCTTTTATTTTCATATTTATTGTTTTTAATATCAAACAATGAGCGCCTGCTGTGACAACACGGCTCACTCTAGCTGCGCGGGTTTTGGTCATATCAGTGGTCGCGTTGTCAATCTGATTAAGAACCGCTGTGGTCTCAACTGGACTTGTTGGGATTGCAGGGCAGTTAAAGCCGATGTGCAAACATTTATGAGACAGACTCATAACGAATTCGCTGCTGTCTACTCTGAATTCCGGAAATTGCAGGATATGTTTTCCTCAATGGAAACTCATTTTAAAAATCTGAAAATTATAAATGAGTCTCCAAAGAGAAGAAAGGTTACACCTAGTCTGCCCAGTGTTCACAGTTCCAATTTTCTTGCTGTTAAAGACTCTCACGCTCCTCCAATTAGTTCGCCAGCCTTGATCGACTTTGGCGCCAAGGAAATCGATGTACATGCATCTACTTCGAAAAAGACGGCTTGCTCTTCACCTGCTGGCTGTTCACCTGTGCCCGTGACTGCCAAGGGTATGCAACTGGACAGTAATGGTCATGCAGTGCCTGTGTTTGCCTAGGTTGTCCAACCGGACATTAATGATCAACCAGTTGTCGGCATCATTGTGCCCCCTAAGGTGTTCGTCGATACTGCTGTTAGCATGGAGGTTGAAGTAGTCCCTTCCACACCGGCGCGCACTGGCTCCTCAGCCAGCGCTATCCCATCCGGACCTGTCCCTTGGGTAGAACCCGCCTCGGCCTCACCCATAAACAATGTGACCCCTCTTGACGGATCTACTCTATTCGCTGTCGCTCCTCTAAAATCTATATTTGTCTCAAGTCTTTTGGAATCGGCTACGGATGTAATGGTTCGAGAGTATATCTTCTCTAAACTAATCATCAATAGCTCCTCTGGCATTTTAGTTACTAAACTTATTTTCAAGGAAAAACGCAATATTTCCTTATTTAAAATTCTTGTCCCGGAGAAGTTTGTAAAGAATGTGTTAAAACCCTCTTTCTGACCTGAACACACTATCTGTCACATCTTCAGCAGCCGATCTCGATCTTCACAATCCGCTCCTCGGATAGGAATTCTTCCTACACCATCTACTGATTTACCATCTATTTCAAAAAACTGAATTCTTCCCTACCTCTAAAGATCACTTATCAGAATGTACGAGGCCTGTGCAGTAAGCTCACCAAATTACATGCTGATAGTGGGAACTTTTGATTCCGATATTATTGCCTTCTTTCTCTGAAACATGGCTCATCCTTCAATCTCGGATTCCGAGATTTTTTTAGACAATTTTACCATATATAGATCTGATCGACCATCTCGATTATTATCGTAGTTAAAATTCGTCTGTGTTCTTTCAATTTATTCATATCATGCTCTTATATCCCACCGTTCTCTGAATTTAAAACTTATATGCTTCACGTTGCCCATCTTCAGTCCGTTCTGTCTCAGCTTAATGATTCTGATCGTCTTATTGTCCTCGGCGACTTTAATCTCCCAAATCTCCCACTTGGTATATCTATCATTCCCTGACGACCCATACCATCCCACACTTTCAATTGATTTCCTGTTGCCCTCTTCATGCCCTATAAAGTCGTTTATTAAGCCTTCGAATATCTATTGCTTTAAGAAGGCTGATTTTCATATTTATTTATTTATTTCATCCCAGCGCGACAAGCATTGTATACTTATAAATTAGAGCGCTAGTCGAGTGTAACATTACTTTTGACATTTAAATTACTAACATTAAGAAGTTATTACAATTACATACATTCGAATTTATATACTAACATTTTAATAATATAATATTTAGTTTAGTTTCAATTTAGTTCCCAGGAACTTCACTCTTACTCTTACTCCCTATTCAACCCCTCTCTACTATCTCAAATTCAAGTTATGTAGTGCGTAGATGGTTCTCCAGTGCGATTTTGAACTGCACTCCCCCACTGATTGCCTTGATGGCGTGGGGAAGATGATTCCAGACTCGAGCAGCATGTACAAAGAACTGTTTCATGGTGTATGTGTACCTATACTTAAAGCAGATAATGTTTTTCGTCCGTCTTGACGTGCTAAACTTGAGTCGCTCATATAAGTAATATGGCTCTTTGTTGTAAATAACTTTTTGCAGTAGTACTAAAACCCTAAAATCTATCCACGATTTAAGTGGCATATCAAATATTTGTATCATATCGTCCGAAATATGGTCAGTTCTACGTCGGTTATAAATATATCTCGCGATATTATTACAGGCAACTTGCAGCTTGCGTTGGCTGGCAGAGCTACTGTCACTAAACACCTCAATACCAAAGAAAAGTACTGGTATGATGTACATTTTTGCAATTATTTGCCTTATCCTCACTGCGAGAAAATCTTTAGTTAGGTATAAGTTTCTAAGTATCCCAGTAGCTTTTCCGACTGATCTGTTTATGTGATCATCCCCTGTCAAAGTTTGGTTAAACATAAAACCTAAGTTGTTTGCGCGTTCTACATATTCAATGGGGGTGTTTTCAATAGTCAATTTTTGTAGTGCATTAGTGTCGAACTTTCTTTTACCTATGACTATACATTTTGACTTATTTGGATTTAATCCTAGCCCATTCAGTTTAGCCCACTGACTTACACTGTTCAATTCACTATTACAGACACGAATACAGTCATTAATTCTACTAATAGGACGACTAACAAACATTTGAACATCATCGGCATACATATGAACGTCAAAACTTGACAATATACTGGGTTGATCATTTACATACATAGAGAACAGTAATGGCCCTAAAACGGATCCTTGAGGAACGCCACGCTTGACACAAAGTAACGACGAGTACATATTATTTATACACACAGACTGCATACGATTACTCAAGTACGAAACAATTAGTCTTGTTGCTGCACGCGAAAAATTACATAGACGACTTAGCTTAAAACAAAGAATTTTGTGGTTAACCGTGTCAAAAGCCTTGCTATAATCTAGAAGGGTCAGAAACGTTATATTGTCCGAGTCCAATTTTTCTCTTATACCTTCAACTACGTTTATGATTGCTGTTGTACAACTTCTGCCCACTCGAAAACCGGATTGCTTGTTTGTCAAAAGTTTTTTTAGTTGTCAAGTAATTTGTCATCTGATTAGCCATAAGTCGCTCTAAAATTTTTGACAAGTAAGGTAGAATGGAAATTGGCCTGTATTCCTTGGCTGATTTTGGAATTGGAAGTATTTTAGCTACTTTCCAAGAATCAGGAAATACGGATTGAGTCAACGCTGTGTTGTATATGTAAGTTATGTACGGCAATATGTTTGGCAAAAGCATTTTTATGAATTTCGGATTAATATCATCCATCCCAGTGGCATTTGACTTAATCTTTAACATCGATTCGAGGACATCTAACTCAGTTACACATGAAAAACTAAAACTATTATCACAGGTACCATTATCACAGAAGCAGTGTACATCATCACAGTTACTATAGAGATTTTGAGGCACGCACTCGAAATAGTCAGTTTTAGTCACTTCAGGTACTTTACAGTCTAAAAAAATTCTATTAAGTTCGTCAGGATCAATATCACAGATGCGCGGAGTAGTGGATTTGCCAACACCCAGTTCTTTAATATACGCCCATTTCTGCTGGTTCGATCTCGCAATGTTAAATTTGTTACAGAATTTGTCCACGATGGTTGACCGTTTTTGTCACCAGCGGAATCGATCTGTTATATACATAGATACATTATATTATTTTGTAGGACAGTCAGTTGTGAATTAATATTAGCATAGTCATAAATAGAGTCACAGTCACATGAAATAAAGTCAGCACTTAACAAGGCATAGTCAATGTTTCTAAAATTTCTATAAACTATTCTGCTTTCAGTTAGGTCGGTATGAAAATTATAGGTCAAGAATATTAGATCGTGTTTCGAAAACATTGGCATTGATAGTTGGCTGTAAGCAGAAATTTTATGACAGTCGGTTACAAAAAATAAGTCAAGTAAGGTATCACAGTGATTTGAGAAATGCGTGGGTGTAGACGAATTTACTAACGTTAATCCCATGGATCCTATGTCGTCCGATAATTGCCTTTCTCGCAGGACATTGCTGTTGAAGTCCCCAGCTAGTATTACATCTGTATAGGCCAGCGACATGGTAGACAATACGTCAGTTACATTTTTATATTCTATATGTCGATCAGGTCTATACACACAGCCTATTAAAATTTTGGAAGAATGTATTGTGCTTGTGACTTGAACAAATATCCACTCAACTGCACTTTCACTTGGGTGATTACATACAAGTTTAGCATTTAAACGGTTACTTACATATATGGCTACACCTCCAGCATGACTATCTCGATCAGATCGAAACAAATCATAACCAGTACATTCTACTAACAAATTACTAACATGAGACGAAAACCACGTTTCTGACACACATACATCATCATATGACATCAATATTGGACTTGACAAATAGATACCTAAATTCCTCGATTTTCTTAGTTAGGCTTTGGGCATTAATATGGCATACACGCAGACCTTCCCCTTGATTGCCAAGTATTCTTAGCATTGTATAGCTGCTCGAGCCGAACGACCATGCATTATCATCCATAATCACTGGAATAAAAACAAATTAGAGAAGGCAAGCCAAACACCACTGTTGTGAGAGTACGGGGAGATGATGTAAAGAGAGTGAGATTCCTAACAGGGACTATTACAAGATGAGTAGAGATATTAAACCTAATGTAAAACATAAAGAAGGGGACAAAAATTAATTCTATTCAATCGAAAATTACTCCGCCCAGTTCCAGTTCCTCCAGATACGGATTGAGTCGCCTCCTCAGCCACAGCTTCCACTCTCTGTAGGGCACAGAGCTCAGACATGCTCTTAAGGCACACAAATTCGCCGCGAACACTCTGCCGAACGTAGACCATCGCACGGCGGGTGAAGACAGCCGACAGAGCATTTCGCTTCTTCATCTTCATTGCCTCTCTGAAGATGTCGTAGTTGGTTTTTGAGAGCTGCTCGTTGATGTAGAAGGGTTGTTTGGACTGGATTCCCAACAACTCCAAAGCTAAGAGGCTGCTTGGTCTGTCGTCGATGCTCTCCAGCCCGTTGCATCAGCATGATTTTGTCACGCCTGCTATCAAATTTTATGATAACAACGGGATCTACAATGATGTTCTGTGCATGGTCCCGCACCTTAACCCGAAAAATCTCCTTCACTTTTGGTGGTGGTGTGAGGCCTAATGAGTAACGGAGGCTGTTGAAGAGAGTCTTGAGTTTCTCCTCTTCCAGTAAGGGCACCCCATGCACTCTGACATCATTTGCAATGCTTGCTTCGGCATCTGCATTCTCTTTGGCTTGGAGTTTCGACTCCAGTTCCTCCACCTTGCTGCATAGCACACGCATTTCGCAGCTTCCATCCTCAAGCTTTTCAATTCGACGGCCAAGCAGCTCTTCCTCTTCCGAGAGACTTTGAAGTCTAGCCTCAAACTTAGCTGCTATCTCACGCAGAATTCTTTCCTCAGCTTCCCTCACGCTGCAGCTGATGTGTTTCGCCTGCTCATCGAATCTATTGTTAATTAGCTCGATCAGCTGCGGCGAAAGCGTCTCTGAGATGCGACCAGATCGCAAGTCAAGCGACGAGTCACTGCGGACGCGCTTTGCTGCAGTTTTTGACATCCCGCTTCGCCGTTTAACAACAGAGCAAAGTCCAAAAGAGATGCACAGAGAGCGTAGGTTGAGAGAGGGAGTAGGCCTCAGAGCGAACACGACGCTCAGCAGTAGCTATTTGCACGGCGAACGGCGAACGATCCAGCAAAGCGACGAAGCGATGAGCAGTGCGTAGGCAATGCAACATATGAAGTGCACGAAACGATGAGCACAGAGAGCGAAGATCCAGAGAGGAATGGGCAAAAGCAATAACAAATAGCTTGCGCGTCTTTAAATTTATTTATTTATTTATTTGTTCAACCTGCAACTACCGAATTACTGATATTCACACAATTATTGTTCAGTTATGTTAAGTTCCGTGATATACAAGTTAATATTTTTATAACCCGTTCCTCTTTATTGTATAAAATCAACTAAACTCTAAGTACAAAGTGTTCTTATTCGAAAGCTAGCCCTGTCACTTAAAGTGCTGACCCGGCGCTCCATTCAGACGGATCGCATTTCGGGTGGCCAGCGCATGGGACGTTGCTGACGGTCTTGTTGCTGACGCGCAGCTATGTCGCAACGGCATGCAGAGTAATCGAATACTGAACATGCGCCGCAATCATTACTAAAGGGCATGATCGACGGGCATTGAACTGAACTGCTAACCGGATGTGTTAACTCCTCCCTCACTAAGATGAAGGCTGTCTCCGGACTTCTTAAAGTTGTCGATGGCGATCCGCAGAGAAGCTGATTTTCTGGCCTTCACGTGGTTTCGGTGTAGTTTCCAGAGATAGAGGCAGATGATTACAGCCAGAACGGTAGCCCCGGTGAAGATTGCGGGTGCCGTTAGCAGGTTTTTCTCGACGTTACTGATGTACCGCAGGTTTTCGATGTTCAGCCTTTGCAGGTATGGCAGACTCAGAACTTCCTGATGACCAGTGATATTTAGGAGAGCCGAAGACGTTGAACCAGGGTGTCGTTGAACTGTGGCTTTTGAGTTCCGGAACAAAGACCCATTTATTTTCACTTCGTCTTCAAACGTCAGCAGGAACGTGCCGTGAATAGTTTTTTTCGTGCCATCGGACATGGTAACCGTTGCAGCTTCTTCGTTGATTATAATGACGCCGTCGTCCACGACTTCTATTTGTGCGAGGTGGCTGGGACGAGTGGTGCAATGTGCGGTGGTGCCAGCATGTAGTTGTTGTGCGCATGTTGCGAAGGCTAGCTCCTTGCAGAACGTCGATGTGAGCGTAGCACTGCAGTTTCCAATAGCCAGAATGTTATTGCCGCAATCCGCCACGTCGTTATATCCTAAATTATCATCTAACAGAACTTTGATATAGGCTACTTCCATCAAATCAGTAATTGTTATTTCTGTAGAGTGCTCATTTAATAAATTTTTTAAATCTGCAGAATCGAGAATAGCGGGATTTACAATTTCAATCTTTGCAAGGGTTACAGACAACATTAATGCCTCGAGTTCTAAAATCAAAATTCTGTCTCTTGCTAATAGTGTTTCGTAGAGGTGGCCGGTATCTATTTGATTTGTTTTTTCGTTAGCAATTATGACATTTACGGTTTCTGTAAGTATATTTATCTGTTCTTGCACTCTTGTATTTATAACAATTTGCCTGTCCATTGAATCAATTAAAGTTTTCTGATTTAGTTTCAATTTCTCGAAGTCATCGAAATCCGGAGTTCCCGCTACCACCTTTAGGGCAGTACCAAGAATGTTAATGCTCCTTGCGTGTCTATGGTGTATTTTTACTGTTTCTAAAAGTGTTTTTATATGGCCTATATCTGATTCTAAAATCTTTCTCATGTGAGACTGGGGAAAATGGTTCATTAGTAATTTTGTTTCCTCGGCCATTTCCGAGTACATACTGAGATTTGATGAGTGTCTGAGGTACTCATAGTCCTTCCAGGTGACTACATTCCCATCCACAAGCGGGATGTAATCCGAGTTTGAGTAATCGCTTAGTATAGCAGCAGAGATTGTCACCAGAAGTAGCATGATCAAAATCCTGAATAAAAGTAGTGATAGGAATTTTGTAAGAAGTTAAAGTGGTAAAAACTTATCTTAAATTGTCCTTATGGACCACCCTCCCTCTAATGAGAACCGTTGTTCCTAAGTCGGCTTCTATTTCTTCTTCCTCATATAGGGGCGTTAATTTATTACCTAACCGCCTGTTTGATTTTAGAAGAACTTTTTCACCTACCTGAAAGGTTCTATTTCTCCTGGCTTCGTTTAACCTATTCAATTGAACCTCTTGGGCTTTATTTACCTTTTCTCTTATTTCTGCTTCAAATTCTGGCGCAGAAGAATGTATTATCTCGATTGGCTTTTTGTTGGTGACAGAGTGTATTGTTTTGTTGTATTCAATTGTTGACTGAAGTATCAGTTGAACTGTGTCATTTAGTTGTTTTTCTATTTTTAAACACCGAGCAATTTCTGCAAGGGTACTGTGAAATCTTTCTACTTGCCCATTTGATGTACTATGTAATGGTGGGGCATTTGCTATTTGGATATTGAAACGGTTATTTAGTAAAGACTTTATTGTACCAGAGTTTAATGAGGGTTCATTGTCACAATATATGGTTTTTGTGTTTGGAAAGAAGTTGTAGAATTGGGGGTTCTATGTCCACTATTGTTCTGGAGGCTATGGGTTGCACGATAGCAAATTTTGAGAATTTATCTATGCAAGTTAAAAAATGTTTTCTGTCAGTTGTAAAAATGTCAATATGTAGGATTTCTCCTACTTGCGATGGAATGGGTGTCTCGCCAATTGTTTGTTTTTGAGGATGTCGGTCGTATTTTGCTCTGTTACAAACATGACAGTTTGCAACGACCTCGGTTACTAAGCGGGTCATCTTTGGAAAAAAATAGTCCTGTAGTATTTGCTTTATATTTTCTTGCGCTGCTCTGTGCGCCCTGTTATGTTCTGCGACTATTATTTCCTTCTGTTCATTTTTATCAAGAACATCAATGACCATTCGCTTAGTATGCCAGAACTTTGTGGTCGGGAACATTTCCACAAGTTTGCTCTGAACAAACGCCAAGATTGGTAGCTCACAAACGATTGCGTTTACTACGTCTTTCTTTATTGCATCACATACTAACTCCAACAGTTGTTGTTTGTCAGAGAAATGTATGATGTGTCTTGTCTTTTGACCGAACATGATTATCGTTCGCGTTGATGGAATCGCGTTTTCCTCTACAATGATTTGATTTCGAAAACAGTTTACGGGCTTATCAGAAGACTCGATGGTGAATGTTAACGATAATTCACTGTGTATCGTAACTACATCAGATGAAACATCGTCTTCAAGAGCAAAAATATTCTGCCGCGATAGAGCATCGGCGACATTATTCTCTTTCCCTGGCTTATAAAAGATGTTGGCATTATGCTCGTCAATGAATGCTTTCCATCTTTTAATCTTAGCATTAGGGTTTTTGTCCGAGACCGCAAACGTAAGAGGTTGATGATCGGTGTAAATGTTAAGATTTGATACGCCATATAAATAGTTTCTTAGGCTTTTTAAGGCCCACACTATTGCAAGTAGTTCGCGTTCGTTTGTTGCGAAATGTAACTCGGGGTCCTTAAGGGTTCTGGATATCATAGTGATCGGCTTTCCCTCTTGAGATAGGACTGCTCCTAGACCAGTGGACGAGGCGTCAGTTGTCAAGTCAAATGTTTTTTGATAGTCAGGGTAGAGTAATAAAACGTCTTCGGAAACAAGAATATTTTTTAGTTTCTCAAATGCCAGGCGTTGATTTTCATCAAGACTAACTGGTATTTTTTTTGATCGCGTAGCACTAACTTTGCCGTTGTCCCCTTTGAGAATATCTGTCAGTGGTCTATCCATTGAAGCATAATCCTTTATAAAGCACCTTTAGTAACT
Source organism: Drosophila azteca (assembly GCA_005876895.1). Taxonomy (NCBI): domain Eukaryota; kingdom Metazoa; phylum Arthropoda; class Insecta; order Diptera; family Drosophilidae; genus Drosophila; species Drosophila azteca. The sequence continues at coordinate 15,703,826 of VCKU01000003.1, read as the reverse complement.
TGCTAAGCCCAAAAACGATCTAACATGAAACAAGGTTGTCGGCTGTAAAAACTTGTTAATTGCTTCAACTTTACTGGGACTTGTCGAAATGCCGCCTCGAGAGACCATGAATCCGAGATACTCTACTTTTTCCTTGAAAAATTGGGACTTTTCTCTTGAAACCCTCATATTCGCGTCGTATAGTTTGTCTAATACCCATGCGATGTGCTTAACGTGTTCTTCCATGGTTTCAGAAAAAATAATTACGTCATCAACGTAAACGTAACACGATTTTCCGATGTTTTCCCTAAGCAGGTCATCGATAGCTCTTTGAAAAATGCTGGGAGCATTTTTCAATCCAAAGGGAAGTCGACAAAACTCATACTTCCCGTTTCCCACAGAAAAAGCCGTTTTTTCCCTATCTTTTTCTGCCAGAAGAATTTGATGAAATCCGGATTTTAGATCGAGTGTTGTGAAATATTTAGCTTTTCCTAGATTTGAGAGTATTACCACTATATTGGGTATGGGATACTTGTCAGCAGTAGTTTTTGAATTTAGTTTCCTAAAATCTATTACAAGCCTTTTCTTTCTGTTTCCCCTTTCGTCTGTTCCTTTTTTATCTACCACCCACACCGGATTATTATATGGTGATCTAGATGGCCTGATTATGCCGTCTTTCAACAAGCTGCTTGTTTCGGAGTTTACGAAGTCGGATACCCCCATTGGGTATGGGTACAGTTTCGAGTAGATTGGGTCGTCATTTTCAGTTCTTATGGTCGCGACAATATTTACGTTATATGGCAGGGCTTTGTTAGGATCTGCGAAGACAGTAGTTCTTGTTTGTAGCATTTCCTGAAATTGCATTTTTACTTTTTCTGGGGCCTCTATATTTTTGATTTCTTTAAAATTTACGTTTGCATACTTTAGAAACTGAATTTTTTCAGATCCAAATTCAGTGTGTAATTTTTTGTTTTTGAAGTCTAATGTTGCTTTTACTTTATTTAGTAGATCAAGTCCTATTATGCCTTCAAACGTTGCAAGATTCGGTAAAATAAAAAAAGCTGCTGTGGTATTAAAAAGGCGCAAGAAACATTTTTTTTGAATTGAATTACTGCCATGAAGAGACTTTACTATAAATGGTTTTTTTACTGGAATTACACCTTTCAAACTTTTTAGCGGTTTTATATAATTTTTCGAGGCTCCTGTGTCAATCAGTAATTTTATGGTTCTTCCTGCTACTGTTCGCTCTACGAATGGTAGCAGGGAGTCACGCCTAAAAAATTGATTTCGTTCGTTTGTGCAATTTCGTCCTCAATATCTGTTACCTCACCCTCAGCCATAGCATCGTATTCCTGCTCGTCTTGGTTATATTGATATTCTTCTTGCGAGATATTATTTATTCTTTGTTGTTTGGGGCCTGTGAACCTGGCTGTGCCACTATTTGCCCTCTTTTGAGTCTGATTTTGAAATGGCGAGTAAGCAGGGACTGCTTGATTCGCTTGGTACTGTGTGGATTGTCTAAACCTAGACGAACTGTCCACTTCCATTGACTGCGGTGTATCATGCCTTTGTACTATGCCATTATTTTGCGTTCTGGGTCTGTTATAATATGGGCTTTTTCCCTGTGAGCTGTCCATAGTCTGTTGTTTTTGTTGACGTTGCTCATTTCGCTGAGCCCTATCTTCCAGACTTTTCGCATAATTATTTGCAAAATGGAAACGCTCATGATTGGACTCAACTTCTTGAGCCAATGCCAGTGCCGATGGCAAGTCTTTGGGACGTGCTGAAAAAAGTATGTCGCTAAGCTGTTTTCTGGTGCCAGAGATAAATACTCTTAGAGCGTCCGCTCTGTATTTCTCATTAAGGGAGGCAGCCAAAGTAGAGTCATATGTCATTATAGTTTTGTTAATAAGGAGCGTGAGTTTCCGCTCCACTTTATCGTAGTATTCTATCAGTGTCAAGTTCCCTTGACGAAGCGTTGATAGCTCCTGCTTTATCAAATAAATTGGCCGCTTATCAGCATATGTAAAGTCTAGTCTGTCGACAATCGCTTTGAAATTAAATGGTGTGTTATATGAAGACAGCACCATATCTGCAGGGACCTTTATTTTGTTTCTTATAATGGCCAATTCCTGGTAGTGTTTTGAGCTACGTTGATACGGCTCGAACATTTTATAGGCTGTGTGCGCGGATTTTCGCCAAGACACGTATGTCTCGTGTTTCCCTTCGAAGTCGGGGATTGATTTCACTACATCGAGGGCCTCGTCACACTTAATGCTGGTATCAATCTCAGCATCTTTAAAAATTTCAATTTCTGGTGCGACTATCTGAGTACTCTCAAATTTTTCTTCAACTGTTTTTAATTTTTGCTCGAAATTTTTTGCCTGGTAATCGAGTGCAGCGTTTACTGCAGTCTCGATTAAGACTCTTAAACCTGCAGCATCAATATTCATGTTTTTTATTTCTTTTTTATCGGACCACCAATTTGCCTCAGTATTTTGACTGTTGGCAGCGCTTTGTTCTGTCCTAAAGTTGCCTAAATCTTTGCAAATTTGATCGATATCAGACACTATCTCCTCTAGTTCACTACCGCTCATGAATAAAAATTTCTCACAAAGATTGATTTATAAAGACACTTTTCATTAAAAATTTTCTTTTCAAAAATAATTTAATTTGAAACGGATTAAAATGAGCACTCTACTCACATGGTTATTTTTAATTCAAATTAGTTTAATTCAGCTGCTGTCTGTTTGTTGCTGTTGATGACGTCGTCGTTGTTGTCTTCTATGCTGCGCCGGTCTGGCCTTGTTGAGTTGATTTCGTTTTTTATTATTTTATTTTTTTTATAATTTGAGACGTCCGAGAGTTTTACGGTACGTTTTTTTTATTATTTTTTATTTTAGATCAATAGATTATAGAACGACCGAGGGTCTTACGGCACGTTGTCTTTTGTATCGTGAAAATATGAGTTAAGTTTTATAACAAACTTGGGTTTTTTCGCGTTTGGGCGCCAGTTAATATTTTTATAACCCGTTCCTCTTTATTGTATAAAATCAACTAAACTCTAAGTACAAAGTGTTCTTATTCGAAAGCTAGCCCTGTCACTTAAAGTGCTGACCCGGCGCTCCATTCAGACGGATCGCATTTCGGGTGGCCAGCGCATGGGACGTTGCTGACGGTCTTGTTGCTGACGCGCAGCTATGTCGCAACGGCATGCAGAGTAATCGAATACTGAACATGCGCCGCAATCATTACTAAAGGGCATGATCGACGGGCATTGAACTGAACTCCTAACCGGATGTGTTAACTTACACAACTATTGGCAATTAATGTTGAGTGAATCCAGAGTAAAAGCAGAAAATGCAGGAGCGACGCGGAAAGACGACCGGCTGTTTTTGTATGTTCTTCTTTTCTCTCCCCGAATACTGCCCTATCTTAGATGGATTGGTCATTCCTTGACGATTTCCAAGAAATTGAATCTGCCACGAATGCATTCTATAGCTCTATTTTTACATCTTTCCCATGCATGTTCCTTTAGTCACCCCCTCCAGAAATCTTTCTGGCCCTATCGGGTTCACCCCGAGATTAATAAATCTGAAGAATTTAAAATCCCGTATGTGCAAGAAGTTCAAAAAATCTGGTTTGCAATCAGACTTTTCGAAGTACTCATTGCAAAATCGAAATTTTCCTTATTTAATACATTGCAAGCTTAACTTTAAACGCGACCCTAAACAATTCTTCAGGTTTGTTAATTCTAAACGTAAATCTTCCCAATTTCCTTCTTCTCTACACTTAAATGGTAGTTATGCTGATATGGATTGTGATATTGCTGATCTGTTCGCTTCCTTTTTCCAAAGTTTCTACTCTGTCCCTTCTATTAACCTTCCCTCTATCCTAGCCTCATCGAACGACTTTAGTAGTAGTTACTCATATCCTATCCCTTTACATAATTCTAACTGTATCCTTCCCCCCTTCATCGACTATGATCGTCTCTTAACAAATTTAAAATTGTGCAAGTTTTCGTTCTCCACTGGGCCAGACTCGGTTCCGAGTGCTGTTCTTAAACTTTGTGCTGAATATCTTTGAGTGCCTCTCCTAAAACTTTTCAACTTGTCTCTCAAGACTGGTGTCTTTCCCACCGTCTGGAAAGAATCCTATATAGTTCCCTTTCATAAAAAGGGATGTAAATCTGATGTCTCTAACTACCGCTGTATTTCTAACTTATCTGCCAATCCTAAACTCTTCGAAAAAATTATTACTTCTCAGCTGCAACATTTTTGTAGATCTGTATTCTCTGAATCACAGCATGGATTCATTAAACGTCGCTCAGTTTCTACTAATCTACTTGAATTTTCCACCTTTGTAACTTCGGGATTTGCTAAACAGTGTCAAACTGCTGTCGTTTATACTGACTTTAGTAAAGCCTTCGACTCCGTCAATCATAATCTACTTATTCATAAACTGTCTCTTCTAGGGTTTCCGACTAAGCTTCTATACTGGACTAATTCTTACCTTAGTAACCATTCTCAACGTGTCAGCTTTAACTCCTCGCTCTCTAAACCTGTTATTGTCTCATCGGGGGTTCCTCAAGGTAGTCATCTGGGTCCCTTGCTATTTAACCTATTTATTAACGATCTTCCTCAAATGTTATCTCATTCCCGTGTCCTAATATAAGCTGATGACGTTTAGCTATGCTTTTCCTACAGTGACCCCTTGTCCTCGCTATCTTTGCAATCAGATCTTGATGCTCTTAACAACTGGTGCTTAATCAACATTCTACCTCTTAACATTTCTAAATGCAATATTATGACTTTTCACCGTAATAAGCCATACCTTTTCGATTACTCTATCAATAACATTATCCTACAACGCCTCTTCAAAGTTAACGACTTGGGCATTACCTTTGTACCTAATCTATGTTTAAACTCTCATATCTCTACTATCTCTAACAAAGCCAAAGGAGTCCTTGGATCTGTCAAAAGATGGTCTAAGGAATTTACAGATCCGTATACTACAAAACTCCTGTATGTTTCCCTGATTCGGCCTATTTTGGAATATGGTTCTTGTGTTTAGTCTCCTCACTACCAAAAATTTTAGGATATGCTCGAATCAGTACGAAAACAGTTCCTCATCTTTGCGGTGCTCGTTCTCAACAAAAAGTCATTAGCCCCAATAGAGGTTAAAAAATGAGAGCTAAACTTTGGATTCAGTGCGGTGGTCATCAGAGTGTACAAGTCGGATGCAGTGGCCGAGGCACATTCTGTCGACAACTCAGTCGAACAGGACGTTGCCTCGGAGATCGAAGCACCCGATGATGACTTGAAGCCAGCCCATGACGGCTACTCCTACGACGCGGCTCTGATGCGCGAGTTTGAGGCGATGTGTCGCGACGACACCATCGAGGACGACTCGGACGCCGACAACACTGTGGTGGAGAACTCTGTTGAGACTCCTATAGATCAATCTCCACCACTATAAAGCAGCATCCTCTGCACTTATACTCCGCTTGGAAGCGAGCGGAGCAGATGTAGTCCTGATCCAAGAGCCTTGAGTAGTAGGAGACAAGGTCTGTGGATTAGCGACGAAAAAGCACAAGCTTATTGTAGCTCAGAAAGAAGGTAAAATCAGCCCCTGCATTCTTGCAAGGAAGCACTTAAATATCTTTCTGCTCTATAACTTTAGCAATAGCGACAACACGGCGGCAAGCTTTGAGCTCAAAGGATCACAAGAGCCGTATTCTAAAATCAGACGAACCAGAGAGGTGTAGAGAGTCTTTGTTACATAGAGGTCGTCAAATTCCTTTGACCACTTCTTTATAAACCAAAGCATGGCCTTATTCACCATGGTAGAAATGTGTTCTGAAAACTTTAACTTGGGATCTAATAGAGCACCAAGATCATCAACCCGGGTAATTCTCTCAAGAGAACCACCACAAAGGGTGTAAGGAACCAGAAAGGCGCTGAAGCGATGAAAAGGCATTTCTTTACATTTTGAAGCATTAAGGTTTAATAGATTTGAACAACACCAAGACTGAAATCTATCGAGATCGGATTGCAACCTGGATTGGAAAGAAATGTCCTTATACTGGACACAGAGCTTAACATCATCAGAAGGCAGGTCATTTATAAAGAGTGTAAAGAGTAAGGAGCCTAGATGGCTCCCCTGTGGTACACCCGAAGTCACCAAAACGGGTGAGGACAGGGAGTTTTTGAAAAGGACTCTTTGAGACCTAAAACAAAGCTAACTAGAGATCCATCTCAGGAGATTGGGCGGTCAAAAGGTCAAGTTTTTGTGCTAGGAGGGAATGGTTTACAGAGTCGAACGCTTTACTAAAATCAGTGTAAACAACATCCGTCTGTAAATTACCTTGAAAGCCTTTAATTATAAAGGAGTTAAACTACAATAAGTTAGAAGTGACCTTCGCCTTATAAATCCATGTTGAGCTGGAGATATAAGTGATCTGCATAGGTGCTGCAGGTGCGCATCCGTTACAAAGCACAGATCAAGAAATCGACCCAAGGCATTTTTAACATGGTTAACTTGAGACAGAGACAGGTCAATCAAGCCGTCAACAAAGTCATGTCGTGACATGGGCACTAGGTTATTAGACTCGTTTACCGAAGACCAAACAATTCCTGGCAAGTTGAAGTCACCAAGAACTATCATATGATCTTTGTCTGATAGCGAGGAAGAAATAGCGGTTAAGGCGGACAGATGCTGCTAGTAAATTGCGATATCCGAAGAAGGTGGAATATACGAACAAGTTATGAAAACTGAGAAAGCGTGAAGAATCAGTCTTACACACAGAAATTCCAGATCCTGCTGGGTCTGGACTGTGAAAAGTTCCGACGTGAAGTTTGAGTCCACAGCAATCAGAACCCCTCCTGCACGTCGAGACGAACGATCCTTTCTATAAGTTGTGTACCGATCTGCCAAAACTTCGGAACTAATGTCCGGCTTTAACCAGGTCTCGGTAAACACAATAACGTGGGATGCAAATGCGACACTATCCTGGAAAAGAATGCTGAGCTTACTACGCAAGCCTCGAACATTCTGATAGGTCACTAAAAGAGAGTTTGTTAGTTTTTTGCACGGGTGGAGGTGCAGCGGTAAGATGACGAAGGAGTACTGGTCTGATTAGTTGGCAGAGTTATTGGGGGCCTAGTCTTCTTCTTTGCCTTAAACTCCTTCACCACCAAATGCTCCGGCCAAAATTTGGCCGAACAGATGGTGTTAAAATGAGTTTGGGAGACACTTATTTTAAAGGAAGCTATCTCCCTGGCATACGAGAAGTTAAACTTTTCCACCTTAACATCAACGGCTTTAATTTGGCTTTGGATATAAGCCGTCACGTCTTTTTTGTGGAGTCAGGGGCTAGCCGTGAGACAAAGACTTGTCTCTTTGGTGGGATACCCACCAATCTTACACCACAGGCCTATCACCTGTGATGGTAATACCCGGTGGTCCGGGACGTATGTTCACTGGTGGGGTCGGAATTGAGGGGACAGCTAATGAGTTTGCGGACAGAACGGACACGGACGCTACAGAAGATTTTGGCTGCATGCCCTCCGCGAATTTCATTCGGCCAGCCGAGGGGCAGTTGACACATGCAGATCCCGCGGAGTGACCTTTTTGCGCCTAGGAGACTCAGTCAATAATTTGAAACTACTGAACTGAGACTCCATGGCTAGGAGCCGATCGTACTGCTCTTTAAAGCCCACGGTCAGCTCCCTAAAGCCCTTCCGGGTCTGCCTCATAAATGCTGCCATCTCCTTCTTAACCGGACGGCATGCCTCCCAGCTGTAATGCAGGCCATAAGAAAGAGAGGAGAGCGGTTACTTCAGTTGAGAGAGAGAGAGAGTGCTACTACGCTGAACGTATCGAGAGCGAGAGAGGAAAAACAGTTATGTTGGTTTGGGTAATAGGGAGAGAGTGATAAAACAATAGATCAACTAGCTGAGAGCGGCAGATTTTGATTTTTTGTCTACTTACGAAAAGAAACAACAACACACATTGACTACCGACACAGGAAAATAATTAAATTATGTTTAAAACACAATAAGTGGGCATGCACTCGCGCTTACGGAAAAGCTCTAAGCAAGAAGTTAATTAAGGAAGTTTATTTAGTTATTATAAAAAAAAACACCGGCTGTTTATTTAGGATAAATAAAAAACAAAACAAAAACACGTCTGATTGCTACAAAGAAATCGAACGATATGACCAAAGGACTTTAGAGCAATCAGTCTATCACCCTTCCTTCTCATAACTTTTGAGAGACTCGTCGGGTTACGGCTGTAAAGTCGTGGCATATGCGGACGACGTGGCAATTATCTTCTCAGGAAAATACCCTCAAACACTCTGCGACTTAATGACCGCAAAGCTCGCGAGACTGTCACGATGGACGGAACCGCGAGGTCTTGGAGTTAATCCCTCAAAGACGGAACTTGTGCTATTCACAAATAAATACAAGATTCCGTCTCTAAGCCCTACCATATTAAATGGATGCAGGCTCTCCTTTAGCGACAGTGCCAGTTACTTAGCCCGATAGCCCTCTACACTTGCAAGCCAATATCTTGGCTTAAAATTGGGTATGAACCCAAGTATATTCCAATGGATATATCTAGCTATAATAATACTCAATGGAGTAACAGTTTGGTGACCGGCCTTATCAAAAAGGACGATCACCAGAAAATTCGACAAAGTTCAACGAACAGCCGCCCTTTGCATCAGCGGAGCTCTTTGCACCACTCCAAATGATGCGCTTGAAGACTTTCTATGCCTCCAAAGCCTTGTCCTTGCAGGAAAAGAAAGGGCAGAGATGGCAGAAATACGTCTAAGAGACTCCGAACAATGGGCACCACAGCACACAGGTCACTCCTCAATATTAAAAAGCAGCTCCGTCCCCATTAAAACGGACTATCCATCCCAAGGGAATACCCAAGGGAATACCCTTTTCGAAGCAATTATCCCTCACAGAGACGAGTGGAGTGAGGGACCCCCAGGCCCAGAAGGTGCCTTAAACATCTTCACAGATGGGTCAAAGCTGAACAACAGGATCGGAGGAGGAATATACTCCGAACAGCTAAACATTAGCAATCCTTTAGACACCCTTATCACTGCAGCGTCTACCAAGCGGAGGTCAATGCAATCAAGGAAGCCCTTCAGGAAACTGCCGACATGGTAGCCCGCATAAATATTTATAGTGATAGCCAAGCTGCAATCAAATCGCTTAATGCGGTCTCTGCAAATTCTCTGCCACCGCAAATCTCTTCACGAGATGACTCAGCAATTTGTTATCAGCCTTATATGGTTCCCGGGCCACCGGGACATCGAAGGCAACTGTATTGCAGACGAGCTGGCCAGACTTGGCACTACAATGCCCCTTTTTTAAGACAAGGAGGATACTCGTATGCCGATGGCCACATGTAGGCTCATAATATAGGAGCAATATAAGCGACTAATAGACAAAAAAAGTGCAATCTGTACCACGTTGTCAAATAACTCGGCAACCATAGATAGGAAGCGCACCTCTGAGCTATGCAGGCTCGGCAGACGAAGGTGCAGTGCAGTCATACGCTCCCTAACGGGACATAGGTAACCACGCTAATAGACTGGGCGCCCCATACAATGATTTTTGCCGAAACTGTAGAGACGAGGAAGAGGAGGAAACGGTGGAACACTTGTTCTGCTCATGCTCAACTCTCAGCAGAAGAGGGCTACAGCACTTGGGCTCGCCCCTGATAGCAGACATTTCGGAAATGTCCTTCATATGTCCCAGAAAGATAGCTAATATTATAAGAGCTGCAGGCTGGGATTACTGTTGACATTAGATCTCACGATGCGGAAATAGGGTGGATCTCTGCGGTACTACAACGGGCCGGAAATGGCCTAAGTGTGCTGGGCTCCCAGTGATCCTGGCAGCCGCTATCACCTAACCTAACCTACTCTTGCCCACCTGACTGCTCAGCTCATAGGATACCCTATGCCCTATGCAACGGGTTTTTCTCAAATAACCTGCATCGCTGGCTCGCCAAAAACTCCCGAAGCATAACCCCTAACCGAGGTTCCAGCGACCGAACAGTCTTCAATTCCGCATACCGCAGGCAGTAACTCAAATTTTGAGACTTTTCTAAATTAGTTAAGTCAGGATAAAGTCAGGTGATTGTTTCAGTCGGCATACCCACCGCTCGAAACTATGTGCACGCAAACTGATCGGTAGCGTTTTCTCTAGACTTCATACAACGAAACGGCATCTGACAGCTACTCTTAGCCATTTCCCGCATAATCGAAGCCTTCAGTGAGGTAGCATGTCATTTAGAACTGTCACACAATCCACTATGAAATTTGTTTGGATCCAATTCCTCAAGCGCGGTGTGAAACGTCTAAAATTTGTCAGCAGCTATCCGTTTTATTTCCCGTATAATGGCGTTGACCTATGATTCAAAAAAGACATCCAGTTTTATTCTCTGATCATTGGAATTTTGTTAGCTGCATCCATTTGCATAACAGTGGGTGCGTTAGCAGCATCCATCTCCATAGCATCGACACCGTTAGCAGCATCCATCTCCATGGCAGTGGCAGCTTAGAAAACGTTTTTTGCGGGAAAATGAAAAGAAAGAGTACCATGCGTAATGAATCTCTAGCGGGAGGACGACCGCAAAGAGTAACGCTCATAACCGATGATGTCTCCGACCGAGAACCACAAGCAACTGTATGTATCCCTATATGCAAGGGCGGTCGGTATATAAACTGTTTCTTGCGGGAAGACGATAATAAGCTTTTTCACTAGCTGTTGCAATTTATATAAATAGTCACAAAGGTTCGATGTATAAATGTATGCATGTACATTTATTGGTAATAACAATGAAAGTAGAAAGTAGCTGACAATTGCAGCTATAAATCTGACCCAGGGAGTTCTGAAAAGCTGACAAATGCAACACAACCAGATATATGTGAAAAGTGAAAAACAGAAGCACTACCTCTGAAAAAACATAAAAAAGTCCCTGATTTCAACAAATTCTTTAACAAAAATTCTAGTGCTGGAAAAATACTATAATTTTTTAACAAATTTTACATTTTAAAATCTATCAGAAAACGTTTTTTAAGCCAATGTGGGAAAAACGTTCAATTTTATCGAGTAGTGATATTAGGCTATGAAACCCAACAGGAATAATTACTTTATTTACTTACTGTACATGTCAAGTAATGACTAGATAACACTACTCGACAAAATGCAACTTTTTTTTCCGCTGTCGGAATTGGAGACTTACAATTTTTTAAAGAATTATGGTTTTTTTCATGGAATATTTTTTTTTTAAGAATTTTTTAAAAATTTGTTTTTTTTGTCATATGTAGTGCTTTTTTACATAACTTAAATATTCTACAACTGGTTGTATAGAACTTCGCAGTTAAAAAACGCTGACAAATATATACAGCTATAAATCCGACTCTGATACTTTGTAGCTGCAACTTAACGTCTGAAAGGTAATAAGATTCCAAATTGAAATTTCATAATTTTTTTCGGTATTTTTCCTGAAATTTTGACTTTGAAAGCTAAGGAAAAGTCGAAAAAAAAATATTTGAATAACTTGATTTTTGGATTTAGATAGACAATAATTAATAATTAGTCTGACCAAAACTTCATATGCCGTTTGGCACCATTCCAAATGCCATTTTATCGTTAAAAACAGTTACAAACACAGATTTTTGGTAGTTTTGTAGGAAAAAAAAACGGTAACACGTCGGCTAACGGCATTTATCGGCGAAATTCGGCATATGAAGTTTTGGTCAAACGGTTGTAACTTAGCCGCAAAGCCGCAAAAATAAAACCAGTTGTAGGAAACTTAAGTTATGTGAAAAATAGAAGCACTATCTATGACAAAAAATCATTTTTTAAAAATTCTTTTAAAAAAACTACACCATGAAAAAAAAAATTTTTTTTTAAATTTTTAAACATCCAAATCTTTTAGAATAAGTCATTTTTAGCGACTGCGGAAAAGTCGTGTCGACTAGTGTAATTGTGTTAAAAGTAAAGTGTATGAGTTGAGATTTACTTTTGTGATTTAAATTGCCGTGTCGGATCTTAATATTATTCTCTGTGTATTTTGTTCAATACGAAGTTGTTCGCAGTGTGCTCTATTGTTGTCTTCTATGTAATATATTGTTTTTTTTTATCCACTGCTTGTTCCAAGCCTATGCGCGCACAGCCTTGCCACAGCCACTCTCTGTCTTATGGCTGTGTTAGTGTTAGCGAGAGAGTGCGTAGGAGGAGAGAAACGACTCGCTCAGTTAAAAATGTACAATGCGAAAAGAGCGCGTGATTGTGTTTCTCTGCAAACAAGCGAGAGAGAGAGAGAAGAGAGAGGCGACGTTTTATGAAAACTTCCCACGCTGTTGTTAGTTCCTGCTGTTTAATTTTGATGTTTCGTGAATTTATTGTATCAGTTTCTCCCAGAGGCTGGTGTTCATAGCTAAAAGTTTATCTACCTGACTGAACGTATAATTAATCACTAAGAGACACAACTATGGATTTTGATATCTCAAAACTAGTGTAATCGCGAAATAGTAATTTCATGTGAGCATCTTCGGAACAACAATAAATGTTTTTAAATATGGAAATAATTCCTTCAATTAATATTCAATCCAAAAAAATAATAAATGCTAGTTTATTATTAGATATCTTACCTGCTCCACCCAAAGATTCGTAGTCATAATTTGATTTTTTAAATTCTATAAGGTAAAAGGAATATATAGAATTTATTACTATAATTATTATTATAATATTCAAGGAGTTTATGTTTAATTATGGCGTATACTTTTTGCCTTCCAATGAAAAGGTGGTTGAAAACTGTTTTATTGTTTTTAAAAATAGTCTTCAGGGAAATAAAACGTTTTAACCTATGTATTTTTGCAGTAAGTTTGGCACTCACAAGTATGTGCATCTTTCGGCGTGGAAGAATGTCGAAAACCTAATTTTATTTATGGCTATAAACATGTGGAAAATATGCGGACTCTGGATACTTGCCGGCCTCTAGTTTCAACTAGGCTTCTCGGGGCAAGTGGGCTAGTCTATAACTCGGGTGTCTAACCCCTTCCCGCTTACTCGTGGGACCAAGAATGTCGAGTTTTCATATATCAAAATAAAAACCCAAAACCAGAATTGAGCCTGGTACTTCATCTAAAATACCGGCCCGAGGAGACGTGCTGCCTTCATCCTGACCAACGACAACCCTAAGCAGAGGTTATGGGCCAGCTCAATCCAGCTGTAAGTCCAGCCGGGCTAAGCAGAGCAAGCCAAGCGGGCGAAAACCAACCCCACGAATTACCCGTTTGCTAAGGTGGCGAGTTGCAGGACCCTAATTGGCGTCCTGGACAGCTACGCCAAGGATGATACTGTCCCCCGATACAAATAGCACCTGGTTAATAATGACCTAACCCTGGATCTTACTAAATACAGGGAAACATAGTATCTTGGACGGTCCTTAAAGAACACTCCATCTCGGACAAAAGGTACGTGGAAACAGTTTTCTCCTTCTCTTTACCGTACCCACTCCAATTCCGAAATCACAGACGGACAAACTGGACTCGGTAGTCAGATCACCTCAGCCGTATCCTCCCTGGGTTCCTTTGGAGGACGGTATAACGGGCTACTACTCGTCTCGTCGAAATGTTTACCGACGCCTGAAATAAAGCGCTCGGTGACAACACCAACCCTGAACCACATTAAAAAGTCAGTAAACCTTCTCCTACATACCCACTTCTCAGGCTGCAATCTGATCAGACTACATCGTACGGCAATCGATTGCCTCCAAGTCTACCCTGAACCTGGAGAGAGGAGGAGAACATTTCCTAGGCAATCAAGAGATTTAAACCCTACAAGTTTGCTGGAACAAATGGCATTATTCCTGACCAGCAGATCCGTGCAGGATAAATAAGCCATAAACTGGCTCAAAAGTATATACGAGGAAGTTTTCTCCCTGACATCTGGCTTCATACCAAAGTTGTGTTCATTACCAAGGCAGGCAAGCCCTCGCATGCTGCCCCCCAGGGTTTTGACCCATAAGTCTCTCGTCCTTCCTTTTGAAGACGATAGAACGACTTCTGCGGCAACACATCATGGCAAAAATTACGCTCAGTCTAACCTCGAACTCTCAGCATGCCTGTCGGAAGGAAAGATCCACCGAAACAGCTCTACATACGATAACATCTATTATCGAAGCGTATCTTAACTGCATGGAGTACACCCTGGTAGCCTTTCTAGACACAGAAGGTGCCTTTAATAACATCCTTCCAACTGCCATCACAGGCAGTAGCGGGGAACGAAGTGCTTCGGGAGATAAACTGTGGTGGCTGTCGCCTTATCGCTCTCTGGGAGATTTCCGCAGACGCTACTTGAGTGTATGACAAATAAACTTAAGAAAATGTCAAATGGGATGACAAATGTGGGCTAAGTGTTAACTGAACTGGTGCTTTTCTCACGGAAGTACGGAGGCGCAATTTCAACGCATGGCAAAACTATGCATAAAAGGTAGGCTTCTCACTACTCCATGTGAAGCTCTAGACACCGCGCTTCTTCACGATATCATGGAAAGAAAGTGGAAATACTTTCCGCTCTCTGAATGAGAAAAACCATGCTGTAGAACACATCCGCGACTGGCCACTCGCGAATCCTCACGAGACTGCCGCAATTACACCACTCGACAAAATTCAACTTTTTTTTCCGCTGTCGCCAAAAATTACTTTTTCTGATAGATTTGGATGATTTAAAATTTTTTTCCTTGGTGTAGTTTTTTTTAAAGAGTTGTTAAAAAATTTGGTATTTTTTGTCATAGGGGGTGTTTCTATTTTTCAAATTACTTAAGTTTCCTACAACTGGTTGTATAGAACTTCGCAGTTAAAAAACGCTGACAAATACATACAGCTATAAATCCGACTCAGACACTTTGTAGCTGCCACTTAACGTCTGGAATATATTAAGCTTTCAAATTTCATATTTTTTTTTGGTATTTTTTTCCCGAAATCTTGACTTTGAAAGCTCAGAAAAAGTAAATAAAAATATTTGAATGCCTTCATTTTTGGTTTTAGATAGACACATTAATTAGGAGTTGTTTAAGGTATCGCTTATAAGAATATCAAAATAAACGGCTAAGTTACAACCGTTTGACCAAAACTTCATATGCCGTTTGGCACCATTCCAAATGCCATTTTACCGTTAAAAACAGTTACAAACACAGATTTTTGGTAAAGGCCTGTATCCAGCACCGCGAAATTTTACTGACAGGAATCTGCTCTTTATTTCGGTTCTGTGGAACTCAACTAGTGAAGTGTGACCAAGAACCTAAAAAATGATTGGCCACTCTCTGTGTTTTTTTAACAGCGCCAATTTTGAAAATGAAACTAAAATTAAAAAAAGGAAGAAAAGTAATTCTGACGATGAAGTGATTGTGTTGGTGGCGGCACATAGTGTTGTAAGAAGAAGTACAGCACAGTCGGAGGCGCCCAAATGTCAAAATTATCAAAATGCTTATTTTCCGTGATCCGCCAAAAACATGGTTTGCCTCAACTACTTTTATTAAAGCAATCTTCTCCTCACTTTAAAAATTTTCATATCTCTTTTTGGTTTTGAGCATAGATTTTGCCTCCACCTCTCACTTGTACTTCAGTAATAATGTGCACATATATTTTCCTGGCACTCCTGTCAGCTGTTCTCACAGTCCACATTCGTGTGGATATCGATACTATCGATAAGAATTCGTGGATTCCGTTTACGTTGCTGTATACTGACGCCAGGAAAACACAAACGAAAAATTACTGGCCCAGTTTTTTTTATATGAAGTTTGGCAGTAATTTTTCGTTTCCGCGGTGCTGGATACCCAGCTATACCCAGCTTAAACATAGAGCAGTTGAGGCAAGACCATGTTTTTGGTGGATCACGGAAAATAAGCATTTTGATAATTTTGACATTTTGGCGCCTCCGACTGTGCTGTACTTCTTCTTACAACAATATGTGCCGCTACCAACACAATCACTTCATCGTCAGAATTACTTTTCTTCCGTTTTTTAATTTTAGTTTCATTTTCAGAATTGGCGCTGCTTACAAAACACAGCTGATTCATGAGAGTGGCCAATCATTTTTTATGTTCTTGGTCCCACTATTTCACTTAAGTTCCACACAACCGAAATAAAGAGCAGATTCCTGTCAGTAAAATTTCGCGGTGCTGGAGACAGGCCTTTACCTAAAAATATTTCGCCATTTCTCAATGAATCAACACAGAATGCATGTTCGATATTTTCATCAGATAAATACCAGAAATGGCTACAAGTATTTTTTAAGAACGACGTTTGCAATTTTCGCATCTCATTTTATACCCGGTACTCGAAGACTATAGGGGTATATTAGATTTGTGGGGATAACGGATGTGTGTAACGCACAGAAGGAAGCGTTTCCGACCCCATAAAGTATATATATTCTTGATCGGCATCAATAGCCGAGTCGATACAGCCATGTCTGTCTGTCCGTCCGTCCGTCCGTTTGTCCGTCCGTCCGTCTTCATTAGCGCCTATATCTCAGAGACTATTAAAGCTAGAGCAACCAAATTTTGTATCCCGTCTTCTGTGTTATCACACTACTCCAAGTATATTTCAAATTTTCGCCCCGCCCCTTTCCGCCTTCACAAAAGACAAAAGTCTGTGGCATACACAATTTTGAAGATACAAGAAAACTAAAAGCGCAGAATCATAGAGAATGACCATTTCTATCAGAGTGTTGAATCTGGATCAGATGGGATTATTAATATAGCCACAATGAAGAAAACCATTTCGAAAGTCATCGTTCCCTCTCGCTCTCTCTCACACGCGACCATGTCGGCTTTGTCCATTCGTCGAAATGAGCGCCTAGATCTCAGAGACTACAAGAGCTAGAGCAACCAAACTTTCTATCAAAGCTCCTGTGATATCACTTCAATACAAGTGAATTTCAAAATTTTGAAACGCCCACTTCCGCCCTCACAAAAAACGTAAATCTGTGGAATCCACAATTTTTAAGATACGAGAAAACCAAAAACGCAGAATTATGGAAAATATCCGTATCTATCAGATTGCCGAATCTGGATCATATCGGATCATTATTATAGCCAGAAGGAACAAATTAAATTTCAATGGCTACCAAACGGCAGCCAAGCGATTCCCTTTCTCTCTCGCACACACTTCCATGTCTCTTGTATGTAGTTTTACATGTGTATGTAAAAATGTAGCAGCCGACGTGAAAATTATATGTAAATAAAAATGGAAACAGATAACTTCTAAAATATAAAAATACAGCATGGAGTTCGACTTATTTTTTTGAAATTTTCCATTTTGGCCAAAATTTAATTCGTCTCTTTTGCGAACATATAATTAATTAAATAAATCGTAAGCTCATACATATGTATACATAAATACGTACATATATACTGACTGAGTACCGGGTAAAGTTTTTTCTAATGTTTTGGATAAGCAGCAGTTTAGTGAGATTGGTCTATAGTTGGCTATTATTGTTTTATTTAAGTTGGGCTTTAGTATGAGGATGACTAGGTTGGTTTTGTAGGATTACGGGATGAAGTTTTTAAAAATATTATTAAATAGGTTAGTGATTCTTGTTTTAAGTACGTAGGAGGTTACGATATTCGGTTAAGGCCAGGAGTTGTTCCTTAAAGGGAGTGCAATGCAGATAGTAGTTCTATTTGTGTAATATCTGATTCTATTGTTTGTGCTGTCAAACAGGGTATAAAGGTAGTTGTTGAGTCTGAGTATTTGTTGGCAGTGAAGTTTTGGTTAAAGTTTTCGTCTTTGGAGTGGTCTGACCAGTGTTGAGCAAAAAGATGAGCCATGTGGGTTGTTTCTGTCGTGTGTAAATTGTTGGTTGTATCTGTGATACAATGAATGGTTTTTGTGGAGTTAAGTCCGCAGAGACGTCGGATGCTTGACCAGATTTTGTCTGAGGGGGTATTGGGGTCGATTGTGGACGTGAAATCTGTCATGGCTTTAGTTTTGGATAATTTTAGCTCTCTTCGGAAGAGAGCGTTAGCTCGTTTATAATTGAGGAGATTTTCAGTGCTGTTGAACCGTTTGAAGTTCTGCCAGGTTTTACATTTATTTGCCCTAAGATTAGTCAGGGTCTTATTCCACCAGGGAGTGTTTTTGCTGAAGCGATGCGGGGTTGTCTGTGGTATACTGTGGTGTGCCGCTTGTAGAATTATTTTGTTTATGATTGCGGCTTCTTTATTGATGTTCGTGCTTTTGGGTATCAGTTCACTTAAATCATTAGTTAATTTTTTGTATAGTGACCAATCTGCTTCTTTTATTTTGAAAAAGGGTCGAGAGAAGTTTGCTGTTTGTGAATGTGGGAACAAGGATATTAGGATTGGGAAATGATCGCTTCCATGAAGGTCATCGACTATTTTCCAGTTAGTGAAGGGGGTGAGTTGGGGAGAGCATAACGAAAGGTCTATGTGGGTGAATGTGTTGTGAGTAGAAAAGTGGGTTGGGGAGCCGTCGTTGAGTATAGTGAGGTTGGCGGTTTGGAAAAATTTAGCTGGTGTTCTGCCTCGTCTATTGTCCTGGGGTGATCCCCAACTGTGATGCCAGCTGTTGAAGTCGCCTAGGATAATTTGGTTGGTATTGTGTGTTTCAAAGTGGTCGCTTAAGCATTTGAGTGAAAAAGGTTTGTTGGGAGGGATGTATGTTGAAAGGATGTTAATTTTTGTTTTCGATGTAATTTCTATTCCGAGTGTTTTTAGGTGTCGAGATTGGTTTGACTGAGAATGTTGTATGGATTTGTGGACTAATGTGTCTACTCCTATTTGGTTGGATGCTGTGTTGGAATAAATATGGTAATTTACTGGGACGGGCGAGGGTGTATTTGTGTTGAAATGGTGAGTCTCTTGGAGACATATGATTTGTGGAGAGTATTTTTTTATTATAACTAATAGTTCATTGTAGTTGTTTGTGTATCCTCTAATGTTCCATTGTAGTATTTTAAGCATTGCTATAGTTTTGAGTTAGTGTTTAAAGTGTTTAAAGATGGTATTTGATTTTGTTTTGGATTTAAGCTAAAGTTGAGTATAGGATTTTTGTTTTAAATAGATTCGCTGTCGCTGTGTTGGTTCTTGTTTTTGGCTGTTCTTGGTTTGGGTTTTGTCTTTGTTTTGGGGGCCTTAAAGTTAGTAGATAGGGGACTAGACTTATCTTTAGGAAATATTCTTAGTTTTATATATTCGGTGGGCTGCGATGTATGAGGTTTGTTTTCCGTATTGGGAATGTTACTGTCTGTTTCCATGTCTTCTGCTACGATATGCTGTTGTTGATGTTTTTTTTGTAGCTGTGTTGTTTCGGTTGATCGTGCTGTGGTTGACTGTGTTGTGGGTGCGTTATGGTTATGGGATGTGGAAGTAGATGGGGAGTTTCTTAGCTGCTGCGTGGCGCTAGTTTGTGTGTGTGTGCATGGGGAATTGGGTGATGTGTGTGTTGGTGCCTGTGTTGTTGTTGTAAGCGATGTTGATTATGCAGCTGTTTTAGCGTAGGTATTTTTCAACTGCTGGCTGTGTCTATTGTGGTATATATCTAGCGCAGTTTTGTGATCGACTTGTTCGGTGATTTTTATTGCAGTTAATTCCAGTTGCTTAAGGAATGTTGGGCATTTGCGGTCGAGAGGGCTATGTTGGTAGTCAACTTCAGGGTTATTTTTGCAGTTTAGGTAGTTCCTCATCTTTTTGCAAAGTTCTCCTTCGTTTGTGTGCTTTCCTTCTGAGCAGTTTTTGCATGTTCCTGGACTCTTACAGATGGTGGCAGGGTGACCAAAACGTAGACAATTTTTGCATTGAAGAAGAAGGGGGACATAGGGTCGCACTCGGACGATTTCGTATCCGATGTTAATTTTTTCGGGTAATTTGTGTGTTGCAAATGTTATTATAATAAGTCCCGTTTCTGTTACTGATACGTTTTGCGCTTTTAGTTCTTGTAGTATTTAGTTCTCGGTTATGTAACGTAGTACATTGCAGTATATAACGCCTTTTGTAAAGTTTAGTGTTTTGTGTTCTGTTGCGGTAATGTCTATGTCTGTCATTTTGGTTAGCCTAAGTAATTTTAGCGCTTGCAGTTTAGTTTTAGTTTTGATAAGAAGAGAGCCGTCTCTTATTTTTTTGCACATTTCCACTTCCCCTCAACAGGCATGGTCTATGGTTTTTTTAATAACGAATGGTGATACAATTGATTTGGGTTCGTTTAGTTGTGCGTTGTTGGCTGTTTTGCTGAATTTGCTTATGTCCGGTGGCTCGTGCATGGTTATTGTTTTTGGGCTTAAGCCCGGTGTAACTGTTTGTTGTGTGTTTGTTTATGTTTTTTTTTTTTTATACCCGGTACCCGGTATTAAATTTCAGTCGCCTGCCAAGCGATTACTCATTCCTTCTGTCTCTCGTACCTACCACGTCTCTTGTAAGTAGTTATACATGTGTATGTAAAAATGTAGCAGCCGATGTAAAAATGATATGTAAATAAAAATGGAAACAGATAACTTCTAAAATATAAAACTACACAATGGGGTTCGACTTAATTTTTTGAAATTTTCCATTTTGGCCAAAATTTAATATTAATATAATAAATTACATAAATCACAAGCTTATATGTATACATATGTACACATGTATATACTGACTGAGTACCGGGTATAAAGTAGAGCCGCGGCCTTAGCCGCGGCTCCCAACGTTCTCTCTCGTTTTTGTTTTCTCTTTTGTTTTTAATATTTTTTTGTCACGCGTTTGCTGGTAAGCTTTTGCGTTTGCGTTTAGCGGTTCTTATACAGTTGCAGCACGTCTTGTCTCTCGAGAGGTTGAAGTGATACTGAGGATACTGAACAGACTCAGCCTGTTATTAGCCGTCACAATATTTCCGCCCGCGCCTGTATTCGGATCGCTTTCTATGATTGACGATGTAAAAAGCAACGAAGCAACGGAGAATAGATAACACTAGTCAACACGACATTTCCGCTGTCGACCAAAATGATAATTCTTGATAGGTTTAGAGTTTTAAAAATTTTTAAAGAACATTTTTTTTTTATGGTAATTTTTTTTAGGAATTTTTTAAAAATTTGAATTTTTTTTCAGAGGTAGTGCTTCTATATTTTTTACATAACTTAAGCGCTATCTCTGAAACGTATGGAGCACCACAGAGGTGCCAAGAGACAATGGACAAATTAAACGCGTGAACCGATCGATTCTGAGCATTATTTCCAAATTATTTTCGGAGGAACCTGGAAGATGGTATAAGTTCGTACCCCGAGTTCAGAGGGCTGTTTAGACCTTTAAAGAACAGTCTCGATAATTGTGAGAAGATTGTTGAATTCATACTGACATAATTTTAGAAACGTCTGGCCTTATATGTAATTTTACAATGAGGGATGGGGTCAATTTTGTATTTTATTCTTATCGCACGGAACAGCTGCAACGCTACTGTGAGTGGCCACTGATTGCATGCAAGCATCATAATTTTTTGACTAAATTAGGGTCGTAATTGCTTACTGCATTTGTCTGTAATGAGTTAACAGATCATTTCTCTGCTCACACACGTGTTCTTGTTCTTTAAGTACAATATTGTGTTCATGTTTGAACAGGGCTATTAATAGCTCTGTTAATGGAAAACGTTGTCCGTTTGAGATGATAACATTAGTCAACACGACATTTCCGCTGTCGTCTGACTTTTCATGATAGATTTAAAAATTTAAAATTTGTAAAGAATTTCTTTTTTTTTCTTGGTTTAGTTTTTTTTTACAAACTAAAAAAAAATCGGAACAAAAATTATGAAATTTTTATTTGAAAGCTTAATATCTTCCAAACGTTGAACTGTAGCTACAAAGTGGCTGAGTCGGATTTATGGCTACATTTGTCAGCACAACAGTTATGTGAAAAATAGAAGCACTACCTTTGAAAAAAAAACAAATTTTAAAAAAAATTCTTTAAAAAATAACTAAACCTATAAAAAAAAAATCATAAAAGTCAAACCACGAAAAGTCAAACCGTGGCTGCAGCTATGCAGAGAATGAGAGATTCGACGATTATGCGATGGTGCAAAGAAGCTAGAGGGAGAATTAGAAACACGAAAAGTTAAGAACCGTGTATGCAGTTGTGCAGAGAATGAGAGATTCGAAGATTATGCGACGGTGCATAGAAACGAGAGCGAGTGGGTGCTGGTGGGTGTCACTCTGTTCTTCAAGCTAATTGTAGAAAGGCACATAAAACTAGGAGCACACCTTCCAAGGCTTCAAAAATCTCTGCTAGGCATGGTCGTCGTTCGTGAATGCACGAGGCCATCTGAAGTTGCCCTGGTAGCAAGTGAAGCAAAGAGTGGGACATTTAGTGGTAGCTTTGCCCTTTAAAAATCCTAAAATTGAAATAGGCGAAACTCATTATATCACTCTAACCAGGTTTCTAAATTTAGAGAAGAGGTTGAATCGTAGCCAAGCTCTGAAGGAACAATATGTTCAATTTATTGAAGAATACCACTATATTGTTTATTGTTTATTTTCGTTTAAAGTTTAACAATGTACAGTTAAACTGTAAAGGTAAAAATTACACATCAATAATTAAAAGAAAAGGGCTAATGCAAATACTCAGACCCGGTGGGGCTGATTATCGGCTCAGTAGCCGATAAGGTCCCACTAACAGCCAAATTTAGGTTAGAGAAAAGCCGGTAGCCAAACAATTCCCAATTACAGCTATTTTAATTAAATTAAGTTATTGATTAAGATAATTTTGACCATATTAGAACTAGTATCAAAGGAAAACAGATGGAAAAATTGGTTATAGTTACGGCAAAGGCTACGGAAAGATTCATAATCTGAGTAGTTAGAAAGACAGAGTTGGAGATGAAGAGGAAAGTAATGCCTAGTCGGGCGAAAAGGAGCAGCAATACTAATAAGGCTGATGAGGGCAGTCGATTCGACATCACCATCACCATCACCTTGGCAGATTCTACGGGATTTAAGAGAGTGGAGGTTAATTAAGCGCAACCTACTTTCATAAGCTCCCTTCTTATGGATCGAAGGGTCCCAATTGAGTCCGCGGAGAGCAAAGATGAGGAACTGTTTTTGTACTGATTCGAGCATATCCTGAAATTTTTGGTAGTGAGGACACTAAACACAAGAACCATATTCCAAAATAGGCCGAACCAGGGAAACACACAGGAGTTTTGTAGTATACGGATCTGTAAATTCCTTAGACCATCTTTTGACAGATCCAAGGACTCCTTTGGCTTTGTTAGAGATAGTAGAGATATGAGAGTTTAAACATAGATTAGGTACAAAGGTAATGCCCAAGTCGTTAACTTTGAAGAGGCGTTGTAGGATAATGTTATTGATAGAGTAATCGAAAAGGTATGGCTTATTACGGTGAAAAGTCATAATATTGCATTTATAAATGTTAAGAGGTAGAATGTTGATTAAGCACCAGTTGTTAAGAGCATTAAGATCTGATTGCAAAGATAGCGAGGACAAGGGGTCACTGTAGGAAAAGCATAGCTAAACGTCATCAGCATATATTGGGACACGGGAATGAGATAACATTTGAGGAAGATCGTTAATAAATAGGTTAAATAGCAAGGGACCCAGATGACTACCTTGAGGAACCCCCGATGAGACAATAACAGGTTTAGAGAGAGAGGAGTTAAAGCTGACACGTTGAGAATGGTTACTAAGGTAAGAATTAGTCCAGTATAGAAGCTTAGTCGGAAACCCTAGAAGAGACAGTTTATGAATAAGTAGATTATGATTGACCGAGTCGAAGGCTTTACTAAAGTCAGTATAAACGACAGCAGTTTGACACTGTTTAGCAAATCCCGAAGTTACAAAGGTGGAAAATTCAAGTAGATTAGTAGAAACTGAGCGACGTTTAATGAATCCATGCTGTGATTCAGAGAATACAGATCTACAAAAATGTTGCAGCTGAGAAGTAATAATTTTTTCGAAGAGTTTAGGATTGGCAGATAAGTTAGAAATACAGCGGTAGTTAGAGACATCAGATTTACATCCCTTTTTATGAAAGGGAACTATTTAGGATTCTTTCCAGACGGTGGGAAAGGCTCCAGTCTTGAGAGACAAGTTGAAAAGTTTTAGGAGAGGCACACAAAGATATTCAGCACAAAGTTTAAGAACAGCACTCGGAACCGAGTCTGTCCCAGTGGAGAACGAAAACTTGCACAATTTTTAATTTGTTAAGAGACAAATTAACAAACCTGAAGAATTGTTTAGGGTCGCGTTTAAAGTTAAGCTTGCATTTGGTCAAGTATCTATTGTAGCACAATGTATTAAATAAGGAAAATTTCGATTTTGCAATTAAGTACTTCGAAAAGTCGGATTGCAAACCGGATTTTTTGAACTTCATGTACATACGGGATTAGAAATTCTTCAGATTTATTAATCTCGGGGTGAACCAGATAGGGCCAGAAAGATTTCTGGAGGGGGTGACTAAAGGAACATGCATGGGAAAGATGTAAAAATAGAGCTATAGAATGCATTCGTGGCAGATTCAATTTCTTGGAAATCGTCAAGGAATGACCAATCCATCTAAGATAGGGCAGTATTCAGGGAGAGAAAATCAGCCTTCTTAAAGCAATAGATATTCGAAGGCTTAATAAATGACTTTATAGGGCATGAAGAGGGCAACAGGAAATCAATTGAAAGTGTGGGATGGTATGGGTCGTCAGGGAATGATAGACATACCAAGTGCTCGAGGCATCGGTAGTGAAGACGAGATCAAGGGTCCTACTCATGCTATTACGTATGCCATTTACCTGGCCTAACGATGTATCGGACAGAGAATCAACGAAGTCATGCTGCATAGATGGGAACATTAAGTTTGAGTCATTGGATGGAGACCAAGTGACATTTGGGAGATTAAAGTCGCCGAGGACAATAAAACGATCAGAATCATTAAGCTGAGACAGAACGGACTGAAGATGGGCAACATGAAGCATATAAGTTTTAAATTCAGAGAACGGTGGGATATAAGAGCATGATATGAATAAATTAAAAGAACACAGACGAATTTTAACTACGATAATTTCAATAGTGTTGAGCTCATCGATGGGAAAGAGTTGGAAAGTTAAGTCGGAACGAACAGCAATTAGGACGCCGCCACCTCGAGATGGTCGATCAGATCTATAATTGTAAAATTGGTGGTAAAATTGTCTACAAAAATCTCGGAATCCGAGATTGAAGGATGAGCCATGTTTCAGAGAAGGCAATAATGTCGGAATCAAAAGTTGCACTACCAGCATGTAATTTGGTGAGCTTACTGCACAGGCCTCGTACATTCTGATAAGTGATCTTTAGCGGTAGGGAGGAATTCAGTTTTTTGAAATATGTAGATGGTAAATCAGTAGATGGTGTAGGAAGAATTCCTATCCGAGGAGCGGATTGTGAAGATCGAGATCGGCTGCTGAAGATGTGATAGATAGTGTTCAGTCCAGAAAGAGGGTTTTAACACATTCTTTACAAACTTCTCCGGGACAAGAATTTTAAATAAGGAAATATTGCGTTTTTCCTTGAAAATAAATTTAGTAACTAAAATGCCAGAGGAGCTATTGATGTTTAGTTTAGAGAAGATATACTCTCGAACCATTACATCCGTAGCCGATTCCAAAAGATTGAGACAAATATAGATTTTAGAGGAACGACAGCGAATAGAGTAGATCGGTCTAGAAGGGTCACATAACCTTTCTTCTCTTTGGCGACTCATTTATAATTTTAAGATTTTTAAAATGAGTCCATTGAGGAATTCTGAGTGGACAGCAGCGAATTCGTTATGAGTCTGTCTCATAAATGTTCGCATATCGGCTTCAACTGCTCTGAAATCCCAACAAGTCTAGTTGAGACCACAGCAGGTCTTAATCAGATCGACAACGCGACCACCGATAAGCCCGCGCAGCTAGAGCGAGCCGTGTTGTCACAAAACCAACAAAAAATGAATGTTTGACGTGTAGCAACCGAACGGTGGCCGTCACAGCGTTTAGCACAACAGGCGCTCATTGTTTGATATTAAAAACAATAAGTCGGTGTGGCGCAGAGATAGTGACGTTAGCTTGTGTTACACAATTGCGCGCGCAAGAACGAACAAAACAATCACAATAACGGCAAGTGAACGGACAGACAGAGAGACAGTTGAGTTTGCACGAAGAATTTAATAAGCTAAAAGAGGACAAGGTGATAAAATCAGCAAGAATTTAAAGTTATTTTCTTAAGAGAGGAGGAAGGTATAAGTATTATTCGAGTCGGGGGAAGGTAGACCAATAACGAATTGCCATTTGACACAAAGCATCCCATCTTAATTCCAAGTAACCATATAGCGGTGAATGCGCTCGTTGAATTTACATATCGAAGGAATTTACATGCCGGGGCACACTCATTATGCGCCTTTTGCGGCAGAGATATTGGATAATGAATTGCAGGAAACTTGCCCGCAAGGTGATCCGTAGCTGCATACCATGCTTTCGTCGTCGACCGGTCGGTGCAACACAGCTCATGGGAGCGCTGCTTCCCAGTCGAGTGCAAGGCAATATCTCCCCTTCAGGCGCGCGGTACTGGACTTTTCTGGGCCTTTATGGATGCCCTTCAACATGAGAGGAAAACGCCCAGTCAAGGTGTATACATATGTGCATACTCGTATGCTTCTTAACAAAGGCCTGCCATATAGAGATTGTGTCGGACCTAAGCTCAAATGACCTGCAGGCGCTTCACGAGAACTAAACGAATGCAGTCAGCGCAAAGGCCGCGGCTCTACTTTATACCCGGTACTCAGTCAGTACATATATATGCATATGAGCTTGTGATTTATGTAATTTATTATATGTTCGCAAAAGAAACGAATTAAATTTTGGCCAAAATGGAAAATTTCAAAAAATTAAGTCGAACTCTGTATTTTTTTATTTTAGAAGTTATATGTTTCCATTTTTATTTACATATAATTATTACATCGGCTGCTACATTTTTACATACACATGCATGTAGTTACATACAAGAGACATGGAAGTGTGTGCGAGAGAGAGAGGGAATCGCTTGGCTCTCGTTGGGTAGCCACTGAAATTTAATTTGTTCCTTCTAGCTATAATAATGATCAGACCTGATCCAGATTCGGCAATCTGCCAGATACGGTAATTTTACATGATTCTGCGTTTTTTGTTTTCTCTTATCTTAAAAATTGTGGATTGCACAGATTTTCGTCCTTTGTGGGGGCGGAAGGGGGCGTAACAACATTTTTAAATACACTTGTATTGAAGTGATATCACAGGAGCTCGGATAGAGTTTGGTTGCTCTAGCTCTCATAGTCTCTGAGATCTAGGCGCTCATTTCGACGAATAAGCAAAGAAGACAGGGTCGCGTGTGAGAGAGAGCGAGAGGGAACGATGACTTTCAAAATGGTTTTCTTCATTGTGACTATGCTAATAATCAGATCTGATCCAGATTCAACACTCTGATAGAAATGGGCATTCTCTATGATTCTGCGTTTTTAGTTTTTCGTATCTTCAAAACGCTTCCTTCTGTGCGTTACACACAACCGTTATCCCCACAAATCTAATATACCCGTATACTCTTCGAGTACCGGGTATAAAAAGTGTAAGTGTCAGCTTGTTCAATGCTGTTTATTTGTTTTTCTATTTAACATTTTTTATATAGATGCGCTACAAAGAAGATCTAATATTTTACAAAGGAGCCGTAATACAATTACGCAACGGAGAAAATGAATCAACTGGTGATGAGTAATAAATTAATCGAGAAGAGCGCCGCTTTGGTATGGCACTACATCGTGCTTCTCAATCACAAGAAGAAACGGCTAAATTAAAAACGATAAATTGTAGGGTAAATCGCAGATATAGTTTTCGAAGTGCACGAAGAAATACTTCAAGTGTTTGTTTAAATCGATCAACGTTTCTATACGATTTTACTATTGAAAACAGCTCGAATCTTTTCGTTTGCATTGGAGCAAGCAATTTCAATTTCAATTTTTAGTCCCGATACCAGAGCCATTGCATTTCTTGCTTCGTGGCGAAACATCAGAATCACGACATTTTCTAGCGACTTCATTGGGAGCGAAAGTTCCAGAAGAACATTGATTTAATCCAACATTCAAAGTAATTTATGTTAAAGAGTAAATTTTCATTTTAAAATAGTAATAATGACTTCGCTCTCGACTTACAGATTCAAGGCCAGATTCATCATCGAATTGGATTATTACAACCTCTTGAAGATGCACAACATAAATTCTTACAAATTCACTTCATGGGTAATATGAAGGAGCACCTTTATCGGCATCAAGGGATCAACACAACAACGAAAAGATACATTCTTCAAGATCTACAGCAACTTCTTCATGAATTTGGCAGTCTGTATAAGACTGCATTAAGGCGCATGCCAAATGATGACTGCAAAGTCGTGATCAGAGCAGATAAATGACCAGCCGGAAAACACGTATGCACCTTTCACGCTCCAAAAAAAGCCGAAGTTTCAATACTAATTGTTGATGAAAACTTGGAAACACAAGATATTGTACTTACATTAAGTACATAACATTAAGTTGAACAATAATAACACATAGGGCATAGGGTATGCTATGAGCCGAGCAGTCAGGTGGGCAAGAGTAGGTTAGGTTAGATGATAGCGGCTGCCAGGCTCACTGGGATCCCAGCACACTTAGACCGTTTTCGGCCCGTTGCAGTACCGCAGGGATCCACCCTATTTCCGCATCGTGAGACCTAATGTCAACAGTAATCCCAGCCTGCAACTCTTATAATATTAGCTATCTTTCTGGGACATAAGAAGGACATTTCCGAAATGTCTTCTAAGAAGAGCGACGCTTGGGGCTGTAGACTTCTTCTGCTGAGATCTGGGCATGAACAGAACAAGTGTTCCACCGTTTCTTCCTCTTCCTCGTCTCTACAGCTACGGCAAAAGTCATTGTGTGGGGCACCCAGTCTATTTGCGTGGGTATCTATTAGCCAGTTTCCTATTAGGGAACGTATGACTGCGCTGCACTTTCGTCTGCCGAGCTTGCATAGCTCAGAGGTGCGCTTCCTATCTATGGTTGGCCATGTTTGCCGAGTTATTCGACAACGTGGTACTGATTTCCACCTGTTCTCTATTAGTCGCTTATATTGTTCCTTTATTATGAGCCTACATGTGGGCATCGGCACACGAGTATTCTCCTTATCTTATCTGCCAGATCTGGCCAGCTCGTCTGCAATACAGTTGCCTTCGATGTCCCGGTGGCCCGGGACCCATGTAAGGCTGATAACAATTTGCTGAGCCATCTTTGACCATATTAGAACTAGTATCAAAGGAAAACAGATGGAAAAATTGGTTATAGTTACGGCAAAGGCTACGGAAAGATTCATAATCTGAGTAGTTAGAAAGACAGAGTTGGAGATGAAGAGGAAAGTAATGCCTAGTCGGGCGAAAAGGAGCAGCAATACTAATAAGGCTGATGAGGGCAGTCGATTCGACATCACCATCACCATCACCTTGGCAGATTCTACGGGATTTAAGAGAGTGGAGGTTAATTAAGCGCAACCTACTTTCATAAGCTCCCTTCTTATGGATCGAAGGGTCCCAATTGAGTCCGCGGAGAGCAAAGATGAGGAACTGTTTTTGTACTGATTCGAGCATATCCTGAAATTTTTGGTAGTGAGGACACTAAACACAAGAACCATATTCCAAAATAGGCCGAACCAGGGAAACACACAGGAGTTTTGTAGTATACGGATCTGTAAATTCCTTAGACCATCTTTTGACAGATCCAAGGACTCCTTTGGCTTTGTTAGAGATAGTAGAGATATGAGAGTTTAAACATAGATTAGGTACAAAGGTAATGCCCAAGTCGTTAACTTTGAAGAGGCGTTGTAGGATAATGTTATTGATAGAGTAATCGAAAAGGTATGGCTTATTACGGTGAAAAGTCATAATATTGCATTTATAAATGTTAAGAGGTAGAATGTTGATTAAGCACCAGTTGTTAAGAGCATTAAGATCTGATTGCAAAGATAGCGAGGACAAGGGGTCACTGTAGGAAAAGCATAGCTAAACGTCATCAGCATATATTGGGACACGGGAATGAGATAACATTTGAGGAAGATCGTTAATAAATAGGTTAAATAGCAAGGGACCCAGATGACTACCTTGAGGAACCCCCGATGAGACAATAACAGGTTTAGAGAGAGAGGAGTTAAAGCTGACACGTTGAGAATGGTTACTAAGGTAAGAATTAGTCCAGTATAGAAGCTTAGTCGGAAACCCTAGAAGAGACAGTTTATGAATAAGTAGATTATGATTGACGGAGTCGAAG
The DNA here is from genome assembly GCA_005876895.1 of Drosophila azteca. Lineage (NCBI taxonomy): Eukaryota > Metazoa > Arthropoda > Insecta > Diptera > Drosophilidae > Drosophila > Drosophila azteca. Next base: position 15,673,487 of record VCKU01000003.1, on the reverse strand, counting down.
GCTTTACTAAAGTCAGTATAAACGACAGCAGTTTGACACTGTTTAGCAAATCCCGAAGTTACAAAGGTGGAAAATTCAAGTAGATTAGTAGAAACTGAGCGACGTTTAATGAATCCATGCTGTGATTCAGAGAATACAGATCTACAAAAATGTTGCAGCTGAGAAGTAATAATTTTTTCGAAGAGTTTAGGATTGGCAGATAAGTTAGAAATACAGCGGTAGTTAGAGACATCAGATTTACATCCCTTTTTATGAAAGGGAACTATTTAGGATTCTTTCCAGACGGTGGGAAAGGCTCCAGTCTTGAGAGACAAGTTGAAAAGTTTTAGGAGAGGCACACAAAGATATTCAGCACAAAGTTTAAGAACAGCACTCGGAACCGAGTCTGTCCCAGTGGAGAACGAAAACTTGCACAATTTTTAATTTGTTAAGAGACAAATTAACAAACCTGAAGAATTGTTTAGGGTCGCGTTTAAAGTTAAGCTTGCATTTGGTCAAGTATCTATTGTAGCACAATGTATTAAATAAGGAAAATTTCGATTTTGCAATTAAGTACTTCGAAAAGTCGGATTGCAAACCGGATTTTTTGAACTTCATGTACATACGGGATTAGAAATTCTTCAGATTTATTAATCTCGGGGTGAACCAGATAGGGCCAGAAAGATTTCTGGAGGGGGTGACTAAAGGAACATGCATGGGAAAGATGTAAAAATAGAGCTATAGAATGCATTCGTGGCAGATTCAATTTCTTGGAAATCGTCAAGGAATGACCAATCCATCTAAGATAGGGCAGTATTCAGGGAGAGAAAATCAGCCTTCTTAAAGCAATAGATATTCGAAGGCTTAATAAATGACTTTATAGGGCATGAAGAGGGCAACAGGAAATCAATTGAAAGTGTGGGATGGTATGGGTCGTCAGGGAATGATAGACATACCAAGTGCTCGAGGCATCGGTAGTGAAGACGAGATCAAGGGTCCTACTCATGCTATTACGTATGCCATTTACCTGGCCTAACGATGTATCGGACAGAGAATCAACGAAGTCATGCTGCATAGATGGGAACATTAAGTTTGAGTCATTGGATGGAGACCAAGTGACATTTGGGAGATTAAAGTCGCCGAGGACAATAAAACGATCAGAATCATTAAGCTGAGACAGAACGGACTGAAGATGGGCAACATGAAGCATATAAGTTTTAAATTCAGAGAACGGTGGGATATAAGAGCATGATATGAATAAATTAAAAGAACACAGACGAATTTTAACTACGATAATTTCAATAGTGTTGAGCTCATCGATGGGAAAGAGTTGGAAAGTTAAGTCGGAACGAACAGCAATTAGGACGCCGCCACCTCGAGATGGTCGATCAGATCTATAATTGTAAAATTGGTGGTAAAATTGTCTACAAAAATCTCGGAATCCGAGATTGAAGGATGAGCCATGTTTCAGAGAAGGCAATAATGTCGGAATCAAAAGTTGCACTACCAGCATGTAATTTGGTGAGCTTACTGCACAGGCCTCGTACATTCTGATAAGTGATCTTTAGCGGTAGGGAGGAATTCAGTTTTTTGAAATATGTAGATGGTAAATCAGTAGATGGTGTAGGAAGAATTCCTATCCGAGGAGCGGATTGTGAAGATCGAGATCGGCTGCTGAAGATGTGATAGATAGTGTTCAGTCCAGAAAGAGGGTTTTAACACATTCTTTACAAACTTCTCCGGGACAAGAATTTTAAATAAGGAAATATTGCGTTTTTCCTTGAAAATAAATTTAGTAACTAAAATGCCAGAGGAGCTATTGATGTTTAGTTTAGAGAAGATATACTCTCGAACCATTACATCCGTAGCCGATTCCAAAAGATTGAGACAAATATAGATTTTAGAGGAACGACAGCGAATAGAGTAGATCGGTCTAGAAGGGTCACATAACCTTTCTTCTCTTTGGCGACTCATTTATAATTTTAAGATTTTTAAAATGAGTCCATTGAGGAATTCTGAGTGGACAGCAGCGAATTCGTTATGAGTCTGTCTCATAAATGTTCGCATATCGGCTTCAACTGCTCTGAAATCCCAACAAGTCTAGTTGAGACCACAGCAGGTCTTAATCAGATCGACAACGCGACCACCGATAAGCCCGCGCAGCTAGAGCGAGCCGTGTTGTCACAAAACCAACAAAAAATGAATGTTTGACGTGTAGCAACCGAACGGTGGCCGTCACAGCGTTTAGCACAACAGGCGCTCATTGTTTGATATTAAAAACAATAAGTCGGTGTGGCGCAGAGATAGTGACGTTAGCTTGTGTTACACAATTGCGCGCGCAAGAACGAACAAAACAATCACAATAACGGCAAGTGAACGGACAGACAGAGAGACAGTTGAGTTTGCACGAAGAATTTAATAAGCTAAAAGAGGACAAGGTGATAAAATCAGCAAGAATTTAAAGTTATTTTCTTAAGAGAGGAGGAAGGTATAAGTATTATTCGAGTCGGGGGAAGGTAGACCAATACCGAATTGCCATTTGACACAAAGCATCCCATCTTAATTCCAAGTAACCATATAGCGGTGAATGCGCTCGTTGAATTTACATATCGAAGGAATTTACATGCCGGGGCACACTCATTATGCGCCTTTTGCGGCAGAGATATTGGATAATGAATTGCAGGAAACTTGCCCGCAAGGTGATCCGTAGCTGCATACCATGCTTTCGTCGTCGACCGGTCGGTGCAACACAGCTCATGGGAGCGCTGCTTCCCAGTCGAGTGCAAGGCAATATCTCCCCTTCAGGCGCGCGGTACTGGACTTTTCTGGGCCTTTATGGATGCCCTTCAACATGAGAGGAAAACGCCCAGTCAAGGTGTATACATATGTGCATACTCGTATGCTTCTTAACAAAGGCCTGCCATATAGAGATTGTGTCGGACCTAAGCTCAAATGACCTGCAGGCGCTTCACGAGAACTAAACGAATGCAGTCAGCGCAAAGGCCGCGGCTCTACTTTATACCCGGTACTCAGTCAGTACATATATATGCATATGAGCTTGTGATTTATGTAATTTATTATATGTTCGCAAAAGAAACGAATTAAATTTTGGCCAAAATGGAAAATTTCAAAAAATTAAGTCGAACTCTGTATTTTTTTATTTTAGAAGTTATATGTTTCCATTTTTATTTACATATAATTATTACATCGGCTGCTACATTTTTACATACACATGCATGTAGTTACATACAAGAGACATGGAAGTGTGTGCGAGAGAGAGAGGGAATCGCTTGGCTCTCGTTGGGTAGCCACTGAAATTTAATTTGTTCCTTCTAGCTATAATAATGATCAGACCTGATCCAGATTCGGCAATCTGCCAGATACGGTAATTTTACATGATTCTGCGTTTTTTGTTTTCTCTTATCTTAAAAATTGTGGATTGCACAGATTTTCGTCCTTTGTGGGGGCGGAAGGGGGCGTAACAACATTTTTAAATACACTTGTATTGAAGTGATATCACAGGAGCTCGGATAGAGTTTGGTTGCTCTAGCTCTCATAGTCTCTGAGATCTAGGCGCTCATTTCGACGAATAAGCAAAGAAGACAGGGTCGCGTGTGAGAGAGAGCGAGAGGGAACGATGACTTTCAAAATGGTTTTCTTCATTGTGACTATGCTAATAATCAGATCTGATCCAGATTCAACACTCTGATAGAAATGGGCATTCTCTATGATTCTGCGTTTTTAGTTTTTCGTATCTTCAAAACGCTTCCTTCTGTGCGTTACACACAACCGTTATCCCCACAAATCTAATATACCCGTATACTCTTCGAGTACCGGGTATAAAAAGTGTAAGTGTCAGCTTGTTCAATGCTGTTTATTTGTTTTTCTATTTAACATTTTTTATATAGATGCGCTACAAAGAAGATCTAATATTTTACAAAGGAGCCGTAATACAATTACGCAACGGAGAAAATGAATCAACTGGTGATGAGTAATAAATTAATCGAGAAGAGCGCCGCTTTGGTATGGCACTACATCGTGCTTCTCAATCACAAGAAGAAACGGCTAAATTAAAAACGATAAATTGTAGGGTAAATCGCAGATATAGTTTTCGAAGTGCACGAAGAAATACTTCAAGTGTTTGTTTAAATCGATCAACGTTTCTATACGATTTTACTATTGAAAACAGCTCGAATCTTTTCGTTTGCATTGGAGCAAGCAATTTCAATTTCAATTTTTAGTCCCGATACCAGAGCCATTGCATTTCTTGCTTCGTGGCGAAACATCAGAATCACGACATTTTCTAGCGACTTCATTGGGAGCGAAAGTTCCAGAAGAACATTGATTTAATCCAACATTCAAAGTAATTTATGTTAAAGAGTAAATTTTCATTTTAAAATAGTAATAATGACTTCGCTCTCGACTTACAGATTCAAGGCCAGATTCATCATCGAATTGGATTATTACAACCTCTTGAAGATGCACAACATAAATTCTTACAAATTCACTTCATGGGTAATATGAAGGAGCACCTTTATCGGCATCAAGGGATCAACACAACAACGAAAAGATACATTCTTCAAGATCTACAGCAACTTCTTCATGAATTTGGCAGTCTGTATAAGACTGCATTAAGGCGCATGCCAAATGATGACTGCAAAGTCGTGATCAGAGCAGATAAATGACCAGCCGGAAAACACGTATGCACCTTTCACGCTCCAAAAAAAGCCGAAGTTTCAATACTAATTGTTGATGAAAACTTGGAAACACAAGATATTGTACTTACATTAAGTACATAACATTAAGTTGAACAATAATAACACATAGGGCATAGGGTATGCTATGAGCCGAGCAGTCAGGTGGGCAAGAGTAGGTTAGGTTAGATGATAGCGGCTGCCAGGCTCACTGGGATCCCAGCACACTTAGACCGTTTTCGGCCCGTTGCAGTACCGCAGGGATCCACCCTATTTCCGCATCGTGAGACCTAATGTCAACAGTAATCCCAGCCTGCAACTCTTATAATATTAGCTATCTTTCTGGGACATAAGAAGGACATTTCCGAAATGTCTTCTAAGAAGAGCGACGCTTGGGGCTGTAGACTTCTTCTGCTGAGATCTGGGCATGAACAGAACAAGTGTTCCACCGTTTCTTCCTCTTCCTCGTCTCTACAGCTACGGCAAAAGTCATTGTGTGGGGCACCCAGTCTATTTGCGTGGGTATCTATTAGCCAGTTTCCTATTAGGGAACGTATGACTGCGCTGCACTTTCGTCTGCCGAGCTTGCATAGCTCAGAGGTGCGCTTCCTATCTATGGTTGGCCATGTTTGCCGAGTTATTCGACAACGTGGTACTGATTTCCACCTGTTCTCTATTAGTCGCTTATATTGTTCCTTTATTATGAGCCTACATGTGGGCATCGGCACACGAGTATTCTCCTTATCTTATCTGCCAGATCTGGCCAGCTCGTCTGCAATACAGTTGCCTTCGATGTCCCGGTGGCCCGGGACCCATGTAAGGCTGATAACAATTTGCTGAGCCATCTCGTGAAGAGATTTGCGGCAATCTGCAACCGTGGCCGAGTTCTAGGAGTTCGCATTAAGCGATTTGATTGCAGCTTGGCGTTCACTTATCACGCAAGTTACCATGGCGGGAGCTTCTTGAAGGCAGTTCAGGGCTTCCTTGATTGCAATGACATCCGCTTGGAAGACGCTACAGTGATCAGGGAGCCTAAATTAGTGCCTTATGTTTAGCTGTTCGGAGTATATTCCTCCTCCGATCCTATTTTTCAGCTTTGATCTATCCCTGAAGATGTTTATGGCCAGGGGGTGCCTCTTTCCACTCGTCTCTGTGTATTGCCTTGGGACGCAAAAGTCCGTTTTCATGGAGACGGAACTGCTGTTTAGTATAGAAGAGTGACCTATGTGCTGTGCCGCCTATTGGTCGGAGTCTCTCAGACGTATTGCTGCCATCTCTGCCCTTTTATTTCCTGCGAGGGCAAGGCTTTGGAGGCATAGAATGGCGTCTAGCGCATCATTTAGAGTGGTGCGAAGAGCTCCACTGATGCAAAGGGCGGCTATTCGTTGAACTTTGTCGAGTTGCCTGGTGATCGTCCTTTTTGATAAGGCCGGCTACCACAATGCAACTCCGTAACGTATTATTGGTCTAACTATTGCTAGATATATCCCATAGACTATATGCATGTCCAAATCATGGACTCAATGGATTCGACTCCACCACGTTTTCTCATAGCACAAGGGTTTAATTCAAAATTCGTTTAAAATATAGTTTCTGCTCGTCCGTCTTTTCTTGATCTTCGCTTACTAATGCCATTATCATTTTCAAAACGCAAAACACCGCTTATAACTACCATATATATAAAATATCAACTAAAAATATCGATTTCACGTGTTACGTCAGGGCTGCTCTAACTTCAGGGCAGCAGAACCAACGCATTCAAAAACAAGTAGTTTTAGGTTTAAATAATGAGTATCTAAAACATTCCACCCACCGTAAGATGACTACGGAGTTTTACCCAATAAATCGAGAATAGATAATTTTGATAAGGGTTGTTTCAAAATGCCCTTTGACGTTTCGATCTCTGCAACTCTGCATCCTTTGCTTTTATGGGTCGCACAACTATTCCTCCAGATACCTCTTGGCTCGTTCTCATCGCAGATTAATATCATGTCTCCAGCTTTGTTTGATTTTACAGGTGCAAACAATTTCGTTCGCCTAGTTAGTACTGGTAATTATTCCCTAATCCAGCGGCGCTTCTGTAATACGTTCCCAGCATCCACCTTAGCTTGAATTGGCTGGCCAATTAAACTTCCATCAAATCCCATTAATTGATAACTTGTCATTTATTTGTTCCGTATCCAGTAGATCCTTTACTCTTTTTAGTTGATTGTCCACGCCAACAAAATGTGTGCTCATGTCAGATCATATAGAACATGGTATGCCTCTCCGGCTTACAAAATTTCTGATAACCATTATGCACGCATCGGATGACAGATCTTACGCAAGCTCCAGATGAATAGCTCTGATTGTTAAACAGGTAAACAATGCCACCCACCGTTTCTCATGGCGTCTCCCAATCATGACTATTACGGGCTTAAAATAGGCAAATCCGGTAAAAGTGCATGGTCGATTGTAAGGCGTAAATCGATTTGAGGGCAACTGATTCACACATTTTGATTCTTGCAATATTGACATGAGGACTTAGCGCGTTTGACTGCATTTCGCAGGTCGGCTATTTAATATGAATATACATTTTCGGCGTATTTCTTTCACTATGAGGTCGTCATTTTGATGATGATATATTTTGTGGTAATGATGTACTAGATTGGTTAAAGGGTGCCCACTTGGGAGAATGATTGGCTGACGTGCCTTTTGAGGCAATGTTATGGCGTATTCATGCCTGCCGTGCACAACTAAAACTCATTCTTTACTTAATTCAGGCGATAATGAATATATAGGACTACTCTTCGGAAGCGGTTGGCATTTTTCTAAAATATCGATTTCTTCCTGGAAGACCTTCAATTGTACATACCTGCATATTGTCAACTCGGCCTTCCGCATCTTATTGAAGGATAACTCACCAGTTGCTTTTAAATCTTTGTTCAAATTATTATGATTATTTCTGGTGAGATGGAGCAGAGGGGGCCTAGCTGAGGCCACCGGACGGGTCGCATGTTGCGGATAGCGAATGGCCTACACCTTTCAAGGTAGGCCAGCTGCGAATAACCGGTAATCCATAGGGAAAGCACCATCATAAGCAGTCCCGGACAGTCAGCGGGTGTTCGCGAAGTAGCAACACTGACGATGCGCTTGTGGTGCCGCCTCGTTTAAGTAGCTCACACAACCCCCCACCCCTACACATTACCTACCAACATCCCAACCCCCACAGTCATCTCACACCGGGCCGGACTAAGTGTGTTATTCGCCGCGTTCCGAGAGTCAGGCTGGCTGGGGGCCCGGTATAAAAACTAGCCCAGTCGTTAACGGAGAGCTCCGGGGGTTTGGCAGCCCCCTGTTCTAATGATGCCTTATAGACGGACCGCCCTTTCTTTGCAAATCGATCAAATATGGAAAACAAACAAAACAACAAAAACAAAAACGAGTCTGGCGCTCTCCAACTGCCAACTGGGAGAAATCCCATACAAGGCATCGGCCCAAGTGCCTGGCCTGACCCGCGATATAGCAGGTAAAACATGCGCGGTGGAAGACGCTAGGGCGAGCCTTAACGGGTCCCATCCCAGTTCTGGGCGCAGATCGCCAAGGAGAGGACGCTGATCGGCGTCCTGGACAAAGGCAGCACGGATAATAAGAAGAATCTTGGGTATTAGGAGACAAGATCTGTGGATTAGCCACGAAAGAGTACAAGCTTATTGTAGCTCAGAAAGAAGGTAAAATCAGCACCTGCATTCTTGCAAGGAATCACTTAAATATATTTCTGCTCTATATCATTAGCAATGGCGACAACACAGCGGCAAGCCTTGAGGTACAAGGTTCTCACACAAGGCTGATGTCGTCCTACATGGCTCATAAGGAAAGCGATCCTCCCAGCGACCTAGTTCGCAAGCTCATCAGAGATAGCGAAAGGTCGGATATAGGCCTTATAGTAGGCTGCGACGCCAACGCCCACCAAACCCAATGGGCGAGCTTGGATACAAATGTAAGGGGTGAGTCACTTTTCAGCTTCATCCTATACTCTAACCTTCTTATCTGCAAGCAGGGCAATGATCCTACGTTTATAATTAAGAACAGTAAAGAGGTAATTGACCTAACTTTAGTGTCTCACAAACTGTCATAGTAAAGAGCTGGAAAGTTCTGGGGGACCATTCTTTTTCAGACCACAGGTTCATCGAGACTATATTATCTCTCGAGAGCCCAAAACCCAGAGGACGACCTAAATCGTCTAGTGGACAGGTTCACTAAAGCATGCAACACGGCTTTCATGCCCATTAAACCAACACAAGGGAAAAAAGAAATTCCCCTGGTGGTCAAAACATATAGATATCCTACGGAAAAACTGCACGTCCCTCTTCAACAGGGCCAAAAGTGCTAACGGGGAAGAACATTAGGCAGATTACAAGACTAGTTTGGCCCTATAAAAAAATGAAATTAGACAGGCAAAAAGAGAAGTGATGGTACGTGGACTAACTCCAGTGAGGAGTCCCTACACATTCTACTCGAAACTCATTTTCCAGGGTGCTCCATCAACGGACCGACTCACTTCTCTAGTGAGGGTTCGGCAACCTCAATGGAGCATATTTTCTCAAAACGGAACCTACACTGGGCAATAAATCCCCTGGTCCGGACCAGATCATTCCGGCCCTATTAGAAAAAGCCGGAGACACGGCCACTTACTGGCTGCAATGTATCTTTAAGACGATACTGGTAGTGGGGAGAATACCACACACTTGGTTTAAGGCAAAAAAAGTCTTCATCCTTAAAGCAGGTAAAGCCTCGACTCAACACCAAAGGAATTTAGACCAATCAGCCTATCATCCTTCCTTCTCAAAACTTTTGAGAGACTCGTCGGGTTACAATTGAGAACAACTATAAGTTCTCAATTGTTGTCAGGAGCACAGCACGCCTACCAGAAAGGAAAATCCACGGAATCGGCACTTCACGAAGTAGTTTCGAGGATAGAGAAATCACTATACCTCAAAGAATACTCTCTAATCGCTTTTCTAGATATCGAGGGAGCTTTCAACAACGTCGTACCGGGTGCCATTACGGAAGCGATGACTTACCTTGGGGTGGATCGTCACTTGGTGACACTTGCTTACATGCAGGACGGTGACATCATGACCGCAAAGCTCGCGAGACTGTCAAGATGAACAGAATCGCGAGGACTTTGAGTTAATCCCTCAAAGACGGAACTTGTGCTATTCACAAGTAAATACAAGATTCCGTTTCTAAACCCCCCCATATTAAATGGATGCAGGCTCTCCTTTAGCGACAGTGCCAGTTACTTAGCCCGATAGCCCTCTAAACTTGCAAAAAAGCTATTGTCTTGAAATGGGGCATGAACCCAAGTATAGTACAATGGATATATCTAGCTATACTTAGACCAATAATACTTTATGGAGTAACAGTGTGGTGGCCGGTCTTATCAAAAAGGACGATCACCAGACAACTCGACAAAGTTCAACGAACAGCCGCTCTTTTCCTCGAACACTAGTTGAACACCTATCTTTCCCGCATGTCCGCGATCGGTTCGGTTAACAAGTCGCGCGCTATACGGCAGCGTCCCTTGGTCGGTTGGGCGGGTGGAGGAGCTCTTCGCACCACTCCAAATGATGCGCTTGATGCCATTCCATGCCTTCAAAGCCTTGCCCTTGTTGGAAAATAGAGGGCAGAGATGGCAGCTATACGTCTAAGGGACTCCGACCAATGGGCACCTCAGCACACAGGTCACTCCTCAATATTAAACAGTAGTTCCGTTCCCAATAAAACGGACTACTGAGTCCCAAGGGAATACACAGACACCCCTTTCGATGCAATTATCACTCACAGAGACTAGTGTAGTGAGGGACCCCCAGGCCCAGAAGAAGCCTTAAACATCTTCACAGATGGGTCAAAGCTGAACAATAGGGTCAGAGGAGGAATATACTCCGAACAGCTTAATATTAGCACTCCTCTAGGCTACCTGATCACTGCAGCGTCTTCCAAGCAGAGGTCATTGCAATCAAGGAAGCCCTAAACTGCCTTCAGGAAACTACCGCCATGGTAACCCGCATAAATATTTATAGAGACGAGGAAGAGGAAGAAACAGTGGAACACTTGTTCTGTTCATGCCCAGCTCTCAGCAGAAGAAGGCTACAGCACTTGGGCTCGCCCTTCATAGCAGACATTTCGGTAATGTCAACCATATGTCCCAGAAAGATAGCTAACTTCATAAGAGCTGCAGGCTGGGATAACTGTTGACATAAGGTCTCACGATGCGGAAATAGGGTGGATCCCTGCGGTACTACCACCGGCCGGAAACGGCCTAGGTGTGCTGGGCTCCCAGTGAGTCTGGCAGCCGCTGTCACCTAACCTAACCGAACCTATTGTAAATTACGTCTTTTCTTTTCTTTAGAACGTTGATGTGCCAAGACTTCACCATCAAGTGTCCCAAGCGACACCAGCAGAAAGCTGTTACGTGGATCCCAGGCAAGAACGCAGCCCTCCTCCCGCCCAACCGACCGAGAGGCGCTGCCGCATAGCGCGCGACTTGTTAACCGAACCGATCCCGGACATGCGGGAAAGATAGGTGTTCAACTAGTGTTCGAGGAAAAGTAGAACTAATCTAACTAAAAAAAACTAAGCAATTTTTAATTACGAGAAAGATATGAGAGTATCAGTAATTTAAGACTAGGAAGAGAGTTAATAGTAGATATGATAATCAAGTTGTGCACACCAAGCACGCCCATAGCCTTATTAACCATGGTAGAAATGTGTTCAGAAAACTTGAGGTCTAATAGAACACTAAGATCATCAAACCGGGTCCTTAACCACAAAGGGTGTAAGGAACCAGAAGGGCGCTGGAGCGATAAAAAGTCATTACTTAACATATTAAAGCATTAAGGTTTAATAAATTTGCACATCATGACTGAAATCTAAAAAAAAGAAATATCCATATACTGGACACAGAGCTTATTATCAAAGGACAAAGGAAAAGGACTATTTGAGACCTAGAACAAAGGTATTTAGAGATCCATCTCAAGAGATTGGGCGGCAACCCTAGAAGGTCAAGTTTTTGTGCTAGGAGACAGAAGTTTACAGAATCGAACGCTTTACTAAAATCGGTGTAAACAGCCGGGAACTCCGTCTACTGTTGGTAGATCATGAAGCAACGAGCTTTTATTTAACAAAGGACTGATGCCGTTCGACCGCGGTAAACCGTATGGATACGGCCGACCAGAGTAAACGTCCTGCGAATAGGTAGTTTGGAAAAAACGCCCAAAAAGATCGGCAATTTCCTGATCATTTTTTAACGTCTGCAATACAATACGAATATATTGGTATCATGGTACGGGCGCTCGGGCTTCTGTACTTCTATTATCTTTTAGGCCATCCTTCACCTCTGACCTGCTGCTTGACTTCGTCTATTTATCAACTCAGCTGAGTTTTCCCAGAATCCCACAAAAAGTACAATCTTTGCATCATGGGGAATTTCGTGGCATTGATGGGCGTGGTCGCCCTTTTCAATTCCCCGAACTCGAATCTTCATCTTCATGAGCTCCTAGATCTCAAAGACAAAATTTTAAACAAATTGTTGTACCTGGACTCTAGTGGTATCGCACTGTGACAACTATATTTCAAAATCTCGCCACGCCCTCCTCTCTCACAATGCCAAGAATCTGTGGCATCCACAAATTTAAAGACACGAGGAAACTAAAAACTTGGAACCCTTGAGAATGACCATATCTATCAGATTGTTGAATCTGGATCAGATTAGATCATTGATATAGCCAAAATGCAGAAACTCCCATCTGCATTGCACGTTCGTCCAAATGAGCGCCTAGATCTCAAGGGATATAAAAGCTAAAACAACCGTAATTTCTATCCAAGATCCTGTGATATCACAATTACACATAATATGAGGGGAATTTCAATTGTGAAAATAAAAAAAAAAACATATTAAGAAGCCCTCTAATGGACTACATAGTATAAATTTCACTTAAATTGTTAAATTTTACACTTTATAGTACTTCAAAATTGTATGAAAAAATGTCATTGTTAACAGCACATGTTTCTTGATATTGTGAAGAAACATACAAGCCTTATTCGGAAGGGAACCGTGATCGCTGGGGCGGCATCACGGCAGCACAGACTGGCATCAGCGCGATCATAAGTGAAAAAACTCATCACCCCTCCAGCGAATAACGGGAAAACACCAGAGAGTGTAGAAACCAGCAGCAGAGAGCAGAAGAGACCGGCATCAACGCGAAGAAAAGCGAGAGGGAAAATCGCTTTCAGAACCCGAGAGCGAGTGCCGACCGCCTACGCAACTGCAAGCCGAGCGACAAGCGACAAAACGGACAAGCGCTAGCAGAGGCTGCAGGCAGAGGCCCGAGTTTCAGGGTCTGGAGTTGGCAGCCAAAAAATTGGGTCGAGAATCGAAAACGAGCAGTGAATAAAACTGAATGAACAGCGGTAAACTTAAACCGGTTTTCAAAGAAAACTAATATCAGCCAGTAGACATGAATAGAGGAAAGCAGGGTGTAAACGAGCTAGAGTGATAGAAAGGTGCGACAGAGATTAGAATTTGATCAACCGTAAGACCAGATAGAAAAATAAAGTGAAAATACATCATAAACCATATGAGTTTTCCTATAAATATGTCCGATTTATCATTACCACATCATCAGCCACCCGCAAAATTTTCGATTTTAACACACCACCCCGTACTGTTGTACCGACCTCGTATTCCCCTTGAGGGACACCAGTAAGCGAATGGGTACGCGGACGCCACGCGATTGCAAAACCAGTGTTTCCCCCTTTCCTACCCTCCAACCTCATCCTCCCTCCCTCCCGGTACAACGCACCAACCACTCCACCCGTAACACGCAGGAAAGTGCAGCCATGTTAGTCCCAAAGATTATAGACCGATAAGCCTCACCTTCTTTCTACTAAAAACGCTAGAAAAGCTGCTGGAGCTACACACCAGAAAGGAAGTAGGGGGACTGATGTCAACCCACCAGCATGCTTACACTAAAGGAAAATCGGTAGAAACAGCACTGCACTCCCTAGTAGCTACCGTCCAGAAAGCCCTCAATACCAAGAAATATGCACTAGGAGTATTTGTAGATATATCCGGAGCATTCAACAACGTGGCCACAAGCGCAATAATGGGTCACTTAGAAGCAACCAATACACTTCAGCAATCAAACACTGGATAAAGAATCTCATCAGTTGTATACGGGTTCAATCGGAATGGGGTACCGCCTCCATAGCCAGGTGGGGCACACAGAAGCACACCGCAAGGTGGAGTACTGTCGCCTCTCCTGTGGAACCTGTTGGTCGACGACCTAATCAAGAGATTCGAAAGGAAAGCCCCAAAAATAACAACCTATGCAGATGACATATGCATACTTATTACGGGTGTATGTCCATTGACACTCAGCTCCATAATGGAAAGCACAGTCACGGCGATATGTGAACGAACGTAGTAGGACTCAGTATCAACGCGGACAAAACGGACCTCATCGTCTTCACCAAGAGGTACAAGGTACCGTCATGGATCCCCCTGAAAATCGATCAAACAAGGCTAACCCCAAAAACACAAGTCAAATACCTCGGCACAGTACTGGACAGCAAGCTGGCATGGAGACCCTATGTAGTGGAAAGGGTGAAGAAGGCCTCCATTGCGCTATACGCATCAAAGAAGATGCTGAGCAGCACATGTGTCATCTGCTCTAATGCACTGGATCTACATATCGGTGATGCGACCAACTCTGCTGTATGGAGTCTTAGTGTGGTGGCAAGCTACCAGGAAGAAGACTTACCACAAGCTTATGGAAAGCTGTATCACGGGGGCACTGAGATCTACCCCAACAAAAGCACTCGAAACCAAACTCGGAATTGACCCCCTGGATATCCACGCTCATCTGACGGCTGGAAAGGCAGCTCAGCGCCTCATTGCGTCGGGAAATATGCGGCCACAAGCATACGGGCATAGTTCAATCGGCAAGGACATGATCAGTTATACTGACTACATGACCCCTCGAACGTGCCTCGACATCAATACAAACGCATTTCTGGGACCTGAGGAATGGAAAAAAGGCCAGATCCAACATCTCAACATATATACAGACGGCTCCAAGATCGAAGGAGGAGTAGGAGCTGGCATATACTGCACAGACCCCGAAATAGGGCTGTGATACAAGACCACTGCAGCATATACCAGGCGGAAGTCTTTGCCATCAGGAAAGCAGCGGAGGTTGCACAACACGCAGGGCGATCACATAACGTGGTAAATCTGTTCGTAGACAGCCAAGCGTCGATAAAATCCATGCAGTCGTCCACGGTCAATTCTAGAAGTGTCCTGGCGAGCAGGGAAGCATTGGACTCACTATGCACGACCAAGTCAGTGCGGATCTATTGAGTTCCCAGCCACCAGGGCATCGAAGAAAATGAAGCGGCGGACGTTCCGGCAAAGGAAGGCGTCGGGCTGTCGAGAGAAAGAACAGAAAATGTGCCTGCCTCACTCAGAACGCTACAGGGCGATCTAGAAAAGCTGACCAGATAAGAAAACGAGAGCAGGTGGAGGAGCACGACCAACTGCAGAGTCTCGAAAATCATGTGCAAAAAACGTAGCGAGAAACTCAGCCACTATCTGCTGACCCTTCCACGGAAAGACTGCAGACTTCTGGTGGGAATATTGACAGCTCACTGCCTGGCCGCATCACACGCAGCCAGACTAAACATCACCGACAGGAACAGCTGCAGGAAATGTGATGACCTTGGGGCTATCGAAACCCTAGAACATCTAATCTGCAGCTGCCCGGCTCTCTCACGGGCAAGGGGAAGATACCTGGGCACACCGAAGCTGGCATCGCTAGAAGATGCTTCCAAGAGGACGCCAAAGGAACTGCTGGCCTTCGCCAAAAACATCTGAATCTAAGATGATATCAAAACCTCATTAGCACCCGCGTAAAGGTCCATAACCATCCGGATAACTAAGAGCCATACTGGCCTATGGGAGACCCCAGGAGGGGCGTCCTGGTTAACCTAACTTAACCTAACCTATATTTCGGTGAGGTCTATACACACAGCCTGTTAAAATTTTGGAAGAATGTATTGTGCTTGTGACTTGAACAAATATCCAATCAACTGTACTTTCACTTGGGTGATTGCATACAAGTTTAGCATTTAAACGTTTACTTACATATACATATATGTAGCTACACCTCCATCGTGACTATCTCGATCAGATCGAAACCGATCATAACCAGTACACTCTACTAACAAATTACTAACATGAGACGAAAATCACGTTTTTACACACATATGACATCAATATTAGACTTGACAAATGGATACCTAAATTCTTCAATTTTCTTAGTTAGGTTTTGGGCATTGATATGGCATACACGCAGACCTTCCCCTTGATTGCCAAGTTTTCTTAGCATTGTATAGCTGCTCGAGCCGGACGACCATGCAATATCATCCATAATCACTAGAATAAAAACAAATTAGAGAAAACAATCCAAACACCACTGTTTTAAGAGTAAGGGGAGATGCTGTAGAGTGAGATTCCTAACAGAGACTAGTACAAGATTAGTAGAAATATTAAACCTAATGTGGAACATAAAGTAGAGGACAAAAATTAATTCTAGAGTTCAATCGAAAATTACTCCGCCCAATTCCAGTTTCTCCAGATGCGGATTGAGTCGCCTCCTCAGTCACAGCTTCCACTCTTTGTAGGGCACAGAGCTCAGGTGCACCTGCTCTCAAGGCACACAAATTTTCGGCGACCACTCTGCCGTACGTAGACCATAACACGGCGGGTGAAGACAACCGACAGAGCTGAGTTGAGAGAGGGAGCAGGCCTCAGAGCGAACACGACGTTCAGCAGTAGCTATTTTCACGGCGAACGCCGAACGGTCCAGCAAAACGACGAGAAGATGAGCAGTGTGTAGGTAATGCAACAGATGAAGTGCACGCAACGGTGAGCAAAGAGAGCGGAGATCCAAAGCGGAATGGACAAAAGCAATAATAAATAGCATGCGCGTCCCCAAATTTATTTGCTCAATCTTCAACTACCGAATCACTGATATTCAACACAAATAATGTTCAGTTATGATGAGTTCCGAGATATACACAACAAATGTTCTTGGTAACAGAAAGAGTGATGATTACGTTGATATCGTTCAAGACCTAAGTAAGAATTATAAACAAATCGGAGCCAACATGTCACTAAAAATCATAGCTCGCAAATAACTGTTGACTGTTTGTTTTGCTTACGCTCTGCTCGCGAGAACAACCGAAAAAAAAAACCACCCATGTTCTCTCTCTGAGCAGCAGACTTAGTTTCTTTTCGTTTCGGTTTTCTGTTGAGCGCTTTACGTTCATCTGAAGCTCTATTACCGAACATCGCGCAATGAGAGATACGAGTGATGCTCGCACAGAGAGACTCACTAAAAGACCGATTGACTGAAAAAGTCAAACGGTCTTTTTAATAATTTGTCTCCCTTTCGATGCACAGTGGTACGTTGTGTCACATTGTGAGATTCGATTTTCACGTTAAATTCTCTTTAAATTTTAAACATGAATTTTTATATTTTAAACTAATTTTTTTATTACAAAATGAATAGTTTCTTTATAATTAATTTATTTTGAATTAAACTTAACAACTAATAACGAGTTATGGTTTTGTGTGGCCAATACTACCTGTGCCAGCATACTCAAGTGTTGCGATTTCAGCATTACATTTCTGAAAAAAATATATGTCTTCGTTTAGTGGTAAGCGACTATACATTTTGTCAAAATGCTCGACCTACAATCACTGTACCATCGAAAATTACAAAGCAAAGTGACTCGTAGAACCTTCGAGAGTTCACATACACACATACATTCGAAAAAAACTTTTTGGATTGTCGTTCAAGGGCAAACGGTCTTGGAAGGAGCAGAGCAAAAGAGACCGGAAAAAACTGCTCGTCGGCTGAGCACGAGCACAATTTTTGTACGAACAATGCAATCGGTTGCGCTCAGACTTTTTGCTCAAAGTGTCAGTGAAGAACTCTTATTTTACGACCGCACGAATCGGTTAACAGTTATTTGCGAGCTCTGCTAAAAATTAATTTCCTTCAATCCCACTTAGACTTTTTCCGCTAAACCTTGGGGACGTTAGTGATGAGCACTGAGAAAGATGTCACTAACAATTAAAAGCTATGGAGCTACGGTATCAAGGTGGTAGGAATGGGAATATGTTGGGCGATTATGTGTGGACTCTCATAAGAGAATCTGACTCCAATGACAAAAGAAGACAGAAGAAGAAGACATTTTAAAAACAACAAGCAATAAAAATAAAAACATTTAAGTATCATAACACTTGAATAAATTCGTTTTGAGTCGTTTTGGTCAAACGGTTAGCCGTTTATCCATCGATTTTTATAGGCGATACCTTAAACGACGCCTAGTTAATGCGTCTATCTAAAAACATTTAAACCAAATATTTTTTTTCGACTTTTCCTGAGTTTTCAAAGTCAAAATTTCGGGAAAAAGTACCAAAAAAAATTATGAAATTTGAATTTGAAAGCTTAATATCTTCCAGACTTAAAGCTGCACCTACACAGTGTCGAGGTTTATAGCTGAATTTATCAGCTTTTGAAAACTGCAAAGTTCAATACAAACAGTTGTAGGAAACTTAAGTTATGTGAAAAATAGAAGAACTACATACCAATAAAAAACAAAATGTTTAAAATATTCTTAAAAAAAAATTAAACCTGGAAAGAAAAAACATTTTTTAATCATTTTTAAACATCCAAATCTATCAGAAAGTCATTTTGGGCGACAACGGAAAATTAGTGGCTGCACCAAAACGAAAAAATCGGGCACAAATCGCCTTACCAAGAAGCCAAGCTACTCTCTGGTTCTCCCGATGACTATGATGTCATCCTGGTACGCAAACACGTGCGGCATCATCTCTGTCCCTATGACCTGGTCCTAGGCCCGTTGAAACGTGGCCGATGCGAAATGCAGACCAAACGGCATCACTTTTCACTGAAACAGACCTGCGTCTGCGTGCGTGCCTCTCGAAGCTGATCTATCCACGGCATGGGATAGGCATCTTTTTGTATCTCTGACATCTCTGTATTCTCTGACACTCACTTTCCGCAGCCTCCCAAGCCTATCCGGCTATGGCTACGTGGCAAACAAATCTTAATGGAGAACTTACATCCGTCAATAAATAAATGGAATTCCAATTACAAAATTTAATATCAATAAATAGTAGCCCTACATTTATATCCCTAAAGTTTAGTCAAGCAGATATTGTTTGAATTCACACATAAAGTAAATTAAATCATGCTTAGAAAATACTGGTAGGTCAATTTAGTCATATACAAGAATTTTTGTAATATCATTACCAAAAAAAACATCAAGTAGGATATTATTGTGTTGGTATAGACGAGTTAACAAGACTTAGACCAAGAGAAGGCATTTTATTAGCAAGGTGTCGTTCCTTTAGCGTGTTAGAATTAACATTAAAGTAGGTAGTAAGAGTCGTAGTAGGAGACAAGGTAGTAGTAGGAGACAAGGTCTGTGGATTAGCGATGAAAGAGTACAAGCTTATTGTAGCTCAGAAAGAAGGTAAAATCAGGAACTTCATTCTTGCAAGGAAGCACTTAAATATATTTCTGCTCTATAACTTTAGCAATGGCAACAACACGGCGGCAAGCCTTGAGCTCAAAGGATCATAAATAAGGCTGATGTCGTCCTACATGGCTCATAAGGAAAGCGATCCTCCCGGTGACCCAGTGCGCAAGCTCACCAGAGATAGCAAAAGGTCGTATATAGTCCTTACAATAGGCTGCGACGCCAACGCCCACCACACCCAATGCGGGGAGCTTGGATACAAATGTAAGGGGTGAGTCACTTTTCAGCTTCATCCTATACTGTAACCTTCTTATCTGCAAGCGGGGCAATGATCCTATGTTTATAATTAAAAATAGTAAAGAGGTAATTGACCTAACTTTAGTGTCTCACAAACTGTCAGACATAGTAAAGAGCTGGAAAGTTCTGGGGGACCATTCTTTTTCAGACCACAGGTTCATGGAGACTATATTATCTCTCGAGAACCCGAAACCCACTGTCTTTGTTAACCCTAGGAAAGCCAACTGGGAAAAATATGTCACAGAAATGGAGGGACCACTTCCCTCCAAGGCACCAATATGCCTGCACACAGAGGACGACCTAAATCGTCTAGTGGACAGGTTCACTAAAGCATGCAACACGGCTTTCACGGCAGCTTGCCCATTAAACCAACACAAGAGGAAAAAGAAATAGATATCCTACGGAAAAGCTGCAGGACCCTCTTCAACAGGGCCAAAAGCGCTAACGAGGAAGAACACTGGGCAGATTACAAAAAAAGTCTGGACCTTTACAAAAAAGAAATTAGACAGGCAAAAAGAGCCTCTTGGCAAAGATTTTGCTCTGAAATCGAGGAAACGTCGGAGGCTGCACAGACACCCCTTTCGATGTAATTATCCCTCACAGAGACGAGTGAAGGGAGGGACCCCCAGGCCCAGAAGGACCCATAAACATCTTTACAGATGGGTCAAAGCTGAACAACAGGGCCGGAGGAGGAATATACTCCGAACAGCTAAACATTAGACACTCCTTTAGGCTCCATGGTACCCCGCATATACATATATAGTGATAGCCAAGCTGCAATCAAATCGCTTAATGCGATCTCCTAGAACTCGGCCACCGTTGCAGATTGCCGCAAATCTCCTCACGAGATGGCTCAGCAATTTGTTATCAGCCTTATATGGGTCCCAAGCCACCGGGACATCGAAGGCAACTGTATTGCAGACGAGCTGGCCAGATCTGGCAGATAAGATAAGGGGAATACTCGTGTGCCGATGCCCACATGCAGGCTCATAATAAAGGAACAATATAAGCGACTAATAGAGAACAGGTGGCAATCAGTACCACGTTGTCGAATAACTCGGCAAACATGGCCAACCATAGATAGGAAACGCACCTCTGAGCTATGCAAGCTCGGCAGACGAAGGTGCAGCGCAGTCATACGTTCCCTAACGGGACACTGGCTAATAGGTACCCACGCAAATAGACTGGGCGCTCCATACAACGACGTTTGCCGAAGCTGTAGAGACGAGGAAGAGGAGGAAACGGTGGAACACTTGTTCTGCTCATGCCCAGCTCTCAGCAGAAGAAGGCTAAGGCACTTGGGCTCACCCTTCTTAGCAGACATTTCGGAAATGTCCACCATATGTCCCAGAAAGATAGCTAGTATTATAAGAGCTGCGAGCTAGGATAACTGTTGCCATTTTGGTCTCACGATGCGAAAATGGGGGGATGCCCTGCGCTACTACAACGGGCCGGAAACGGCCTAAGTGTGCTGGGCTCCCAGTGAGCCTGGCAGGCGCTAACACCTAACCTAACCTAAGGTGAATATGTTTTGTTTAAAAGTGAAAAAAAAGTATCAATGCAAAATTTAGAAGCTCGCTTATTATATGAGAGACGTTTTTGAACCGTTTTGCCGTTCATTACTTTTTGCGATCTGCTATAACCGGAGTATGGGTGCATAATGGGTCTATCAGAAAAAGGGTTTGATAGCTCACTCCTTATATTCGGAAATAAAATACTCTTGGTGTACAAATTGAATTTATAAAACAAAGTGAAACCAATCGCACTTATTTATTCAAAATTAATACATAAAATTGTATTCAAATATAACGAAATATACTTTCTTGTACTTACCACATCGATAAGTTGGGAAAGTTTTAATTTTATGCAAACTTTAAGAACATCTGTGGTATTAACAACAGGCCGGACCAATTTGTTGTAGTTGCTCAAGAGATCGTCATAAAGCCGTTTTGCATCGGGATTTCCTGCAACTGCTCCATGTACCATTAGAGCCGAAAAAATCCATGCTCTTAACGTTACGCCTGAAGTAGGCTTCATGTTAAATACTCTTATGATTTGGATTATAAGCTTCATATGGCCATATAATTTGATTAATTTTTAAAATATGATTGTTAACTTTATATTGATGTTCCTCATTGGTAGTTTCTGTAAAAAAGTGTTTAAAAACTCCGAATTATTTAAAAATTGTTATATATTAGATAAAAATTAGGTTGGAAAAAAAAATAAACACCCTATATATAAAGTTAAATGTTAGCTATGACCCTTTTTGTTCAATGAATTTTTGCCATTTTGTGAATAGTTGTAAATCTCCATTTTCATAAAAGCTCTCTGTTAAAAAACGCGACCAATAGAGTTTTGAGAGTCGACAATTGACACATTTTATTGTCGCGAAAAAACTTTGGTAAGGAAAAAAAAGATGACGCCTACTTAATGTGTCTTTTAATTTGAAACCTTAATATAATATTTTCCAGACGTTGAGCTGCAGCTACAAACAATCGAAATCGTATTTATAGCTACATTTGTCAGCTTTTCAGAACTGTAAAGTTCAATAAAACCAAATATAAGAAACTTAAGTTACTTGAATAATAGAACCACTACCTTTGGAACTAAAATACCAGTTTTTCAAAAATGCATTAAAAACAGGAAACTTAGAAAAAAAAAAAAATAATTCTTTAACAAATTTTTAATTTCTAAATCTATTAGAAATGCCATGTCGGAAAAATTAGGGGCAAATTATTTTAGTGCAAAAAATGTATTCAACTTTTTTATACCCGGTACTCGAAGAGTATAGGGGTATATTAGATTTGTGGGGATAACGGATGTGTGTAACGCACAGAAGGAAGCGTTTCCGACCCCATAAAGTATATATATTCTTGATCAGCATCAATAGCCGAGTCGATACAGCCATGTCTGTCTGTCCGTCCGTCCGTCCGTTTGTCCGTCCGTCCGTCTTCATTAGCGCCTATATCTCAGAGACTATTAAAGCTAGAGCAACCAAATTTTGTATCCAGGCTTCTGTGTTATCACACTACTCCGAATGTATTTCAAATTTTCGCCCCGCCCTTTTCCGCCCCCACAAAAAACGAAAGTCTGTGGCATGCACAATTTTGAAGATACGAAAAAACTAAAAACGCAGAATCATAGAGAATGCCCATTTCTATCAGAGTGTTGAATCTGGATCAGATCGGATTATTAATATAGCCACAATGAAGAAAACCATTTCGAAAGTCATCGTTCCCTCTCGCTCTCTCTCACACGCGACCCTGTCGGCTTTGTCAATTCGTCGAAATGAGCGCCTAAATCTCAGAGACTATAAAAGCTAGAGCAACCAAACTTCCTATCCAAGCTCCTGTGATATCACTTCAATACAAGTGTATTTCACAATTTTAACACACCCTTCCGCCCCCACAAAGAACGAAAATCTGTGCAATCAACAATTTTTAAGATACAAGAAAACTAAAAATCTACTAGATTGCCTAATCTGGATCAGGTTTGATCATTATTATAGCCAGAAGGAACAAATTAAATTGACTGACTCATTCCCTCTCTCTCTCGTACATGTAGCAGCCGATGTAAAAATTATATGTAAATAAAAATGGATACAAATAACTTCTAAAATAAAAAAATACAGCATAAAGCATATTAATATGAATATAAACATGTACACAAAATATCTCGGAAAAATGTGATGTAATTTTTTTGTCAGGTCAAGTCAAAGTTGAGAAACAGCCCAAAAATTAGGTCCAGCTGGGGCACAAAAATACAATTTCTGATAAAATTGAAGATTTAAATTTGTTTAAAGAATTATGTTTTTTTTATGGTTTAGTTTTTGTAAAGAATTTTTAAAAATTAGAAATGTGTTTTTTAGAGGTAGTACTTATTTTTCTCAAATAAAATCAGTTTCTCATAGCTGGTTGTATAATATTTAAATTTACAGTTCTGAAAAGCTGACAAATGCAGCTATAACTTCTATAAATCCAGTTATAAGACACTTTGTTGCTTCAGCTTAACGTCTGGAAGATGTTAAGCTTTCAAATTAAAATTTCATAATTTTTAAAGTATTTTTTTTCCGAAATTTAGATTTTGACAACTTAAGAAAAGTCGAAAACAAATATTTCGTGGCTAAAATTTTTGGTAATCTCAGTGTAGACTAGTCTAACCAATACAATCAATCAGACTTAAAATATGTGCACACATACAGTAAAAGCTCAGCCTAAAGTATAGAGCGCTCTCTGTCTATATGACTCGAGCTGAGAATGTTTTATTGAGTTACACATATTGCTGGTTATATTGTCTTTGGTAGAACTTTCCAATATCTACTGCACCGTAGAATCACCGTTGAAAAACCACATAAACTAAATTGACCCGTCCAATGCATAAATTGCCAGGAATATACATAGGTACACGAAAACTTATTTCACCCTGTATACGTTGCTTGTGGAGAAGTAAATCTCACTAAGCCCTGCCGCTCCAGATAAGGAGGATCCAATCCAGGATCTGCCAAAAAATGTTACAGCTTATTTACAGGTCACGCTTTTCCGTTTCCGAAACAGAATTTTTAAACTTCTTCGACCTATTAGGTGACCG
The DNA here is from genome assembly GCA_005876895.1 of Drosophila azteca. Classification (NCBI taxonomy): domain Eukaryota; kingdom Metazoa; phylum Arthropoda; class Insecta; order Diptera; family Drosophilidae; genus Drosophila; species Drosophila azteca. The sequence goes on along the minus strand of VCKU01000003.1, from coordinate 15,649,311 downwards.
CTTAATAGCAGCTCGCGACGACAATGCCGAGCATACTCATTGGAGATCTAGTCTTTTCAACCCAAAAGTTTGATAGCTATATTTATAGTACTATCATCACCCAATGAAACAGGCTTCAATTTAAAAACGAAAATGATTTTCATCTCAATGCTTCATTCATTCAAAATTTAGATGTCCCATGTAGTTAAATACTGTTAAATAAGAAAAACTCGCAAGAAAAATCTTTTTTAATTGCAATCAGAACCCCTAAAGCAAATGTGGCACGATTTATTATGTAGTCTTATGAAACTATAATTTATTTTTCCATCTGTTTTTCTTTCATACTAGTTCTCATAAGGTCAAACTTATTTTAATGAATAACTTAATAAATACCTTAATTTAGCTCTAATGGGAAATTGTTCGGCTACCGGCTTTACTCTAACCTAAATTTGGTTATTGGTGGGACCATATCGGCTATTGAGTCAATAATCATTTCGATTAATTAGTTGATATGTGATTTTACCCTTATAGTTTAAATTTGCATTGTTAAACAACAATAAACAATAAGTAATTGGAAATTTTTCGGCTACCGGCTTTACTCTAACCTAAATTTGGCTATTGGTGGGACCATATCGGCTATTGAGTCAATAATCCTTTCGATTAACAACTGGTGCTTAATCAACATTCTAACCCTTAACATTTCTAAATGCAATATTATGACTTTTCACCGTAATAAGCCATACCTTTTAGATTACTCTATCAATAACATTATCCTACAACGCCTCTTCAAAGTTAATAACTTGGGCATTGCCTTTGTACAAAATCTATATTTCAACTCTCATATCTCTACTTTCTCTAACAAAGCCAAAGGAGTCCTTGGAATTGTCAAAAGATGGTCTAAGGAATTTACACACATACAACAAAACTTCTGTACGTTTCTCTGGTCGGGCCTATCTTGCAATACGGTTCTTGTGTCTGGTCTCCTCACTACCAAAAATTTCAGGATATGCTCAAATCAGTACAAAAACAGTTCCTCATCTATGCTCTCCACGGACTCAATTGGGACCGTTCGATCCATCTCCCTTCTTATCAGCAAAGGAGTTCTCTTCCCTAAAAAGCTTCTCTCTGGTGAGGTCGAACCGACTGCCCTCATCAGCCTTATTACTTACTTTCCTCTTCATCTCCAACTCTTTCTAACTACTCGGATTATGAATCTTTCCGTAGCCTTTGCCGAAACTATAACCAGTTTTTTCATATGTTGTCCTTTGATACCAGTCTTATATGGTCAAAATAATCTTAATCAATACCTTAATTTAAATAGCTCTTATTGGGAATTGTTCGACTACCGTCTTTTCTCTAACCTAAATTTGTGTGATGGTGGGACTCTATCGGCGACTGAGTCGATAATCAGCCCCACCGGGTCAGAGTATTAGTTGACTTCGATTAATAAGTTGACATGTAATTTTACCCTTCAGTTTAACTGTGCATTGTTAAACTTTAAACAACAATAAACAACAAGTAAATTTTGATCAGAGACGAAATAGTCAGAGCCAGGCTTCAGCTACATTGATAATGAAATCAATGGAGGCACTATTCGTATGAATTTAACACAATTTTTCTAGAAGACGCAAATTAAAATGTTGACTGATAAAAAGATTATCTGGTTGCTTAAGATATATGTAAGTGCTCTGGATTCTGGTTTAAATCTCTATGTAAAAATTCTTGATGCATAAATGAGTACTGACGGTAAAGTATTTCGACTATGTTTAAACTTAAATTCAGCTACAATTATGTCATCTAACGAAACATTAAGTATAGATCATAAATACTGTTTGACGTCAACCAATGTGGCCTCAAGCATGTGGACAAAGAGTTGGGAGACAAAAATTGCACTAGAAACAACTATTCTGAGTTGGAGTTGAGTTGTTGCCTGATATTGTAGTAATATATAGATATAGATGGCCAGGAATGAAACAGGTTATTGTTGTAGATATTTCGTCGATTTCCTTTAACATGATACCGTAAAATCTAGAAGCTTGCGGTGTTCTTTGCCTTTGTACAGAGGAAAAAATGTAAAAACTTAGTGTGGCTTTGATTTTTAATTTTTCTGCTCGGCTGCCACAGCAGCAAAGACAATGAATGCGTTTTTATCAAATTTAATTTTTTTCAATTTAATTTTGAAAATGTTCAACATAATGTAAGGAAATTGTTTTTTCTTTTAAGAATATTTGTTTCAGTATATATTTTAGTCGATATGTCTATATTTCCGTCTAGTTTAGAGCATCTTCACGTCTGTTTCAAAATGTTTCCACGCACACATCCACTACCACAAAGAACGAAAATCTTCAGCATCCACAATTTTAAGCATAAAAGACAACCAAACGAGGATGAACGTTGTAAAACGCGGCAAAGGGCGCGGCTCTACTTTATACCCGGTACTCATTACCAGGTACTATGATTAAAAAAAAAATGTCAAAAAATTAAGTTGAACCATTCTGCAAATTTTTATATATTAAATGTTATCTGTTTCCATTTTAGTTTACATATGTTATTTACATCTGTCTTCTCTACATTTAACATCTACGTATTCGTCTTTACATATATATATACGGTTCGTGATTATGCAAAAAGTGTATGTGATAAAGAGAGAGGTAATGAGCAAGCGCTTGAAAGGCGTTGCGTAGCCACTGAAATTGAATTCGTTCGTTCTAGCCATCCGACCTGATCCAGATTAGGCAGTCTGGTAGATACGGTAATTTCCCATGATTCTGCGTTTTTGGTTTTCTCGTACCTTACATATTGTGGATTCCACAGATTTTCGTTTTTTGTGAGGCGGAAGGGGGCGTGGCAAAATGATGTTGATATCACAGGAGCTTCGATAGAAAGTTTGGTTTCTCTTGCTCTTATAGTCTCTGAGATTAAGGCGCTAATTTGGACGAATTGGCAAAGTAGCCAGGGTCGCGTGTGAGAGAGAGCGAGAAGAACGATGACTTTCGAACTTTCTACGTCACTCTTGATCAAGTTGTGCACAAAAATCACACCAAGCATTTTTCTACGATTAGCTAAGGTTGGAAGGTTTATTAGGAGCAATCTATTAGAGTAAAACGGCAGTCTCAAACCTGCATCCCAGCTGAGGCCTCGAAGAGCAAAAAGTAAAAATTTTTTTTGAACTGATTCTATACGGTCCTGGTGTACGTTGTACTGAGGACACCATACACAAGAGCCGTATTCTAAAATCGGACGAACCAGTGAGGTGTAGAGAGTCTTTCGAGACTCGGCACAGTACCTGAGTACACAGCCGGGAACTCCGTCTACTGTTTGTAAATCATGAAGCAACGAGCTTTTATTTATATTCCACCTTCTTCGGATATCGCAATTTACGAGCAGCATTTGTCCGCCTTAACCGCTATTTCTTCCTCGCTATCTGACAAAGATCATATGATAGTTCTTGGTGACTTCAACTTGCCAGGAATTGTTTGGTCTTCGGAAAATGAGTCTAATAGCCTGGAACCCATGGCACGACATGACTTTGTTGACGGCTTGATTGACCTGTCTCTGTCTCAAGTTAACCATGTTAAAAATTCCTTTGGTCGATTTCTTGATCTGTGCTTTGTAACGGATGCGACCTTAGCGTTGTTAACTCTAGTCCCCCCTCTCATTATACCTGAAGATGCCTACCATCCTAGGACCTCGACCTAGGACGAACTGTATTGGATCGGTCGGGTAGACTACCTCAATGTGTCCGCTGCTTCCGTAAAGCCGAGTTTACGAAGCTTAATAACCTCATTAGGAATTTTGATTGATCCGCTTTATATTTGTGCAGTGATGTTACGACAGGCACAAACATTTTCTATGATGCACTGGAATCACTTTTTGTCTCTTGTGTCCCACTTTCCTGTCCAATTAGATCGAGAAAACCCCCTTGGATCACCAAGAAGCTATCCCGTCTAAAAAACCTAAAATCCAGAATTTATAAAAAATAGAAGAAGGACAGAAGTTGGCTCTCCTTCTTCTCTCTCTCATTATGTCAAGGCTCGGTCAAACTTTTCAGTTGTTAACGCTCAATGCTATAAAAACTACCTATCTCGATGCAGGATACGTTTTTCTAACTCCGTTAACTCCGCACCTGCAGCACAGATCATTTATACCTCCAGCTCAACATGGATTTATAAGGCGGAGCTCAACCACTATTAATTTATTGGAGTTTAACTCCTTCCTTCTGCTGTTGTCGCTTGGGCCACTTTATGGTGCAGTCATTGCTTATCAACGTCCTAAAGAAAGGAAAATCGCCCTAAAGAACTCGTGAGGCTCTCCGTGTGTGAAAACTATCTCAAAGCATGGCATCGATTGAGTCAATGTAGCTCGAGCAACTGATAGAGCTCCCGCAGCTGAATAGAAGTCGTATTGGCAGCTTAGCACTGGCGTTGAATGGACCAAAACATTTGAACTTGGATTGGATTCAGATGTTGCGCAACCTATATTCTCGTTTTCGAACCATCAATCATCGTCGCCTTACTGCATAGGCTCAGTTCCTGGCTGCGTCAATGATTTTTCTCTGTATGGAACACTTCCAGCTGATCTGAGAAATTCCACACGCTTGGCGCATGCACTTCAATCCTCGCTTAACCTTGCTAGTCCTCATCAAATCATCTCACCCAGGAAGCATCCAGTTCAGCTTATCATCAAATCAACTTTCATCAACGCTCATAATCAGAATCTACTCGCAGAGCCTCGAGCTGTTTTGGACTACGTCCGCCACTTTCTTTCAGCAGATCTTCTGGTCGCTATCGAAAGAAGATTGCGTATCGCCGCTGCAGCATCGCTCGCAGCGTTCTACTTACCTTCGCTTGCAAGTGCAACCAACACATTTCTTTTCGCTTTAATTACCAATAAATGTATATATTGTTTATTGTTTATTTTGTTTAAAGTTTAACAATGTACAGTTAAACTGTAAAGCTGGGTATCCAGCACCGCGGAAACGAAAAATTACTGCCAAACTTCATATAAAAAAAACTGGGCCAGTAATTTTTCGTTTGTGTTTTCCTGGAGCCAGTATCCAGCAACGTAAACGGAATCCACGAATTCTTATCGATAGTATCGATATTCATACGAATGTGGACTGTGAGAACAGCTGATGAGGGTGCCAGGAAAATATATCTGCACATTATTACTGAAGTACAAGTGAGAGGTGGAGGCAAAATCTGTGCTCAAAACAAAAAAGAGATATGAAAATTTTTCAAGTGAGGAGAAAACTGCTTTAATAAAAGCAGTTGAGGCAAGACCATGTTTTTGGCGGATCACGGAAAATAAGCATTTTGATTATTTTGACGTTTTGGCGCCTCCGACTGCGCTGTACTTCTTCTTACAACAATATGTGCCGCTACCAACACAATCACTTCATCGTCAGAATTACTTTTCATCCTCTTTTTAATTTTAGTTTCATTTTCAAAATTGGCGCTGTTTACAAAACACAGCTGATTCATGAGAGTGACCAACCTTTTTTATGTTCTTGGTCACACTATTTCACTTAAGTTCCACACAACCGAAATAAAGAGCAGATTCCTGTCAGTAAAATATCGCGGTGCTGGAGACAGGCCTTAAGGGTGAAAATTACATATCAATAATTAAAAGAAAAGGGCTAATGCAAATACTCAGACCCGGTGGGGCTGATTATCGGCTCAGTAGCCGATAAGGTCCCACTAACAGCCAAATTTAGGTTAGAGAAAAGCCGGTAGCCGAACAATTCCCAATTACAGCTATTTATATTAAATTAAGTTATTGATTAAGATAATTTTGACCATATTAGAACTAGTATCAAAGGAAAACAGATGGAAAAATTGGTTATAGTTACGGCAAAGGCTACGGAAAGATTCATAATCTGAGTAGTTAGAAAGACAGAGTTGGAGATGAAGAGGAAAGTAATGCCTAGTCGGGCGAAAAGGAGCAGCAATACTAATAAGGCTGATGAGGGCAGTCGATTCGACATCACCAGAGAGAAGCTTATGGAGGAAGAGAACTCCTTGGCAGATTCTACGGGATTTAAGAGAGTGGAGGTTAATTAAGCGCAACCTACTTTCATAAGCTCCCTTCTTATGGATCGAAGGGTCCCAATTGAGTCCGCGGAGAGCAAAGATGAGGAACTGTTTTTGTACTGATTCGAGCATATCCTGAAATTTTTGGTAGTGAGGACACTAAACACAAGAACCATATTCCAAAATAGGCCGAACCAGGGAAACACACAGGAGTTTTGTAGTATACGGATCTGTAAATTCCTTAGACCATCTTTTGACAGATCCAAGGACTCCTTTGGCTTTGTTAGAGATAGTAGAGATATGAGAGTTTAAACATAGATTTTGTACAAAGGCAATGCCCAAGTCATTAACTTTGAAGAGGCGTTGTAGGATAATGTTATTGATAGAGTAATCGAAAAGGTATGGCTTATTACGGTGAAAAGTCATAATATTGCATTTATAAATGTTAAGAGGTAGAATGTTGATTAAGCACCAGTTGTTAAGAGCATCAAGATCTGATTGCAAAGATAGCGAGGGCAAGGGGTCACTGTAGGAAAAGCATAGCTAAACGTCATCAGCATACATTAGGACACGGGGATGAGATAACATTTGAAGAAGATCGTTAATAAATAGGTTAAATAGCAAGGGACCCAGATGAATACCTTGAGGAACCCCCGATGAGACAATAACAGGTTTAGAGAGAGAGGAGTTAAAGCTGACACGTTGAGAATGGTTACTAAGGTAAGAATTAGTCCAGTATAGGAGCTTAGTCGGAAACCCTAGAAGAGACAGTTTATGAATAAGTAGATTATGATTGACGGAGTCAAAGGCTTTACTAAAGTCAGTATAAGCGACATCAGTTTGACACTGTTTAGCAAATCCCGAAGTTACAAAGGTGGAAAATTCAAGTAGATTAGTAGAAACTGAGCGACGTTTAGTGAATCCATGCTGTGATTCAGAGAATACAACCCTACAAAAATGTTGCAGCTGAGCAGTGAGGATTTTTTCGATTTTATACATATGTGATGTAAATTTACATATAATGTACATCGAACCTTAGTGTCTATTTATTTGACTAGCAACCGATAGTGAAAACCGCCGACCTGATCTATATTCGGAAGCCTGGTAGATACAGTAATTTTCCATGATTCGGCGTTTTTGAGAATTACACAAAGTTTCGACCTTTGCGGGATCGTAAGGAGGCATGACAAAACTTTAAAATACACTTGTTTTGATGTGATGTCACGGGAGCTTTGAGAGAAGGTTTGGATATAGTCTCAGCAATCTAAGCCATCATCTGGACGCTCAAAGCAAACGGGGCTGCGTGTGAGAGAGAGAGCAAGATTGAACGATGCCTTTCGAAATGGTTTTCTTCATTGTGGTTATATTAATAGTTCGATCTTATCTAGATTTAATACTCTGGTAGATATGGGCATTCTCTATGATTGTGCGGCTTCAATTTTCACGTATTTTTAAAATTAAGCATGCCGCAGATTTTCGTCTTTTGTGTGGGCAAATGGGGGCGGAGCGAAATTTTGAAATAGACTTTTAACAATGCGATATCACAAAAGAGTGAAGAAAAAATTTGGTTGCTCTAGGTTATATGTATGTATAGTCTCTGAGATCTTGGCGCTCATAAAGACTGACGGACGGACGGACAGATAGACATGGCGATATCGACACGGCTATTGATACTGATCAAGAATATATATACTTGTGTGATCTTAACTGCTGTATTACAACGGTTATCGATATCACCTTTTTCTTCACTTTCTGAGGTACGTAAGGTTATGGGTAAGGTCACCCGTATTCGTATGCGCAGGACTAGATGCAAGTCAATTTATATGGTAAGACGCCAGTCACGACAGACGATTAATACATATGGTACTACGGTAATACGTATGGCCAAACCTGTGGTCAGGTCTCCATACGCTTGAGATCTTGTTTCGCTCATTCCAACTTCACCGCGCATTGACACTTGTCTTTCTCTAGAACGTATGTCATTTTACACGAGCCTTATTGCGCTCAAAGTACAAGGTGCATTTGAACGGAAGGTGGAACCGTGGGACGTTTAAACTAAGAGGGAAATTGTTTAAAAGGCGCCACTACACCTCTGAATATTATTTCTTTTGATTGGCACAGAAAATTGTACTTTATCTGCATTAATTTGTTTTTTAGTGTTGTGGAACAAACATTTTGACCTTCGTGTATCTTCTTATCTGATGTCTGCGCAGACAATCGCATTAAAAGCATTTAAGTGTCTGCGTGCCAACCTCTGGGTTAGACCATTGTTCCGCAAAGCGATTATTAAATAAACACTTATTTTTTCTTTTTTCTAACTCTAATTTCTAAATTCAATATGTTTATCTGTAACGGGTCGTGAAGCTACAGGATAGTATTGCGAAACCTTCGCAGGGTTTTAACTTTAACGGTTTCAGAGTTGCTTGGACCGAGCCAAGGTCTGTCAGGCAGAGGTGCGGCCATGCAAGGTTGCTTCGACCCAAACTGACAGGTTTCTGGTAGATTCCAAAAGGGTAAAGACCATTGTGACAGGTGAAAGGAGAGGATAATCGAACTTCCTTATCCGATGACATCTCATTTTTTTTTACTTTTCCTGAGTTTTCAAAGTTAAAATTCGGGAAAAATAACGAAAAAAATAATGAAATTTGAATTTGAAAGCTTAATATCTTCCAGACGTTAAGCTGCAGCTACAAAGTGTCTGGTTTGGATTTATAGCTGAATTTGTCAGCTTTTTAAAACTGTATAGTTCAATACAACCAGTTGAAGGAAACTTAACTTATTTTATTCTTAACATTTTTAGTTTTAGATAGACACATTTATTAGGCGTCGTTTAAGGTATCGTTTGTAAGAATCGATGGATAAACGGCTAAGTTACAACTGTTCGATTAAAACTTCATATTCCGTTTGGCACAATCCCAATTGCCATTTTACCGTTAAAAACGGTCAAATTCTACATACAAAAGTTTGGTCAAACGGTTGTAACTCGGCCGTTTATCGATTTTTAAAAACGATACTTTAAACGACGCCAAATTAATGTGTCTATCTAAAACTTAAAATGTTAGCCGCAAAATAATTATAAAAAATTTAAAAATTTTAAATCTCCAAATCTACAGCGGAAAAAAAGTTTAATTTTGTCGAGTAGTGTAATATTAAAAGTGGCGCCCAACGGAGGGCCCGATAGAGTAGGTTCTTACATTCAATGGGACTCAGGGATTATCGAAAACTCCTTAATTCCTTTTCCTTTTCTAAATTGTCCGCTTTTCTTTCTCTTTCTTCAAAAATATTTATTCGATCTATAAGCTTAAGAGCTGCTGGAGTGTACACTCATACGTGACATAATATTCCCTGCTAACCGCGATTTTTGGTCGATGGATACAATTTTTTTTTTAAATCGAGGCAAGTAGATTCAGTCAATGAAACGTAGAAAGCGCTTGACGATAGTTGACCACCAGACTCTGTGAGAAACACGGCATCGCTTGCTCATTCTAAATTCCAGATCAGATGGGGTTTTGTAGCAATAGCTTGGGAAAGCAGAGGCTCAGTATCGAGGGGTCCTCTAACAACGGTTGCGAAGAAACGAGTTTGGTTTGTGTGTCTTAGGGAAGCATTAGTGAATACCGTCGGTTGCTGGAAACTGATAAACCAGGAATAATTAGTTGTCTGTCCTCGTTGATTGTGGCCCTTATAAACATGTTCCCTCAAGTGGATGGTTTCGCCTGGTAAATAAGTCTGAAGGAGTCGGATTGACCCAGGAGGGACGGTTCACTTGAAACTGTACTTCAGGAGAGAGATCGACCAATGAGTAGGAATTGGGTAGGAATTCGAGTTCGTAAGTTGGTAGCAAATTTCTCAGAAATGGGAGTGGATTATTCTCCCGAAGGGGAATCTAAGGGAGTAGCGAAAAACACCCGCGCTCAGTTCTAGGACATTACTAAACAAGAAGAGGTAGCCAGTTCGTCTAAAAATATATAGACCTGGCGGCAATGGAGCTCTGATTTCTCAACACTTTGACTTAAAAGTTCTCCGACCTAATCCAGGGGTCGATAGCCGACTCTGTTCAGCGACTGGTGGTGACGCTCAGTCTGTCCATCGCTGCGACAGAAGCATCGCGTCCAATTCCCGGACAGGTATGCCTTGATGGGGGTAATCCGTCGTCACTACAGAGTGGTTCGGTGGACGTATCGCTGAGGGCATATAGTGCACATTATTAATGAATGGAATGGAACTTCTCAGTACTGCGCAGGAATGCGAATGTGTTATTTGAGGGCAAGACGAATGAATTCTATTGGCGTCATAATAAGTCCGTCGGAATAGTACGCTGGGATAGGTTATGCAAGGCCTTGCGGTTACAATTCCGCACGGAGAAGGATGATGTACATATCGAGGAGGCCCATGAGACTTTTGACACGTTTTATGATTCTATAACGAATCTTTCGGATCAATTGGTACAATGGCCTACTCGCAAGCTAGTTATGGCATTGAAGAACAACTTACTGTCGGAAATACTGCATGAACTGCTTAATGTGGAAGACAAGAAGCTACCTTAGAAGATGTCCAAAGAACGCCGGGATATGCCAAGTCTGTTCCGTTTCGCCGAAAGATATCTGAATTAAAGCTCAACACGGAGACTCGGGAAGATTCTGACTTCAAACTAGAGCTAAAGGTTGACGCCTTATCATTGGTATGCTGGAATTGCCGAAAGACAGGTCACCGGTATCAAGATTGTATCTCAGAGCGCCGAGTCTTTCGTTATGGCTGTGGAGCCTCAAACACGTACTAGCCCAGTTGTTAAGCATAAGATGTTAACAATAAGATCGGATGCAATTGTTCTTCGTGCCACTGCATCAGCGCGGCTGCGAACCCGTCCTTCAAAGCATCAGTGTGGATCTCGGTTTTTGCATTCCTTCGATAGAGCCTAAACACCGGTTCATTTACCAACGCCTCCTTTAATAAGGCTACTGCCTGCTGCTCCTCCAGACCCATTTTAAATTTAACGTCTTTTCTCAGCAGATTCGTCAATGGTTTTGCGATTATCGAATAGTTTTTTATAAACTTACGAAAAAAACCAGTTAATCCTAAAAAGGACTGCACGGTCTTTACATTTTGCGGCATCAGGAACTTTCTGATGGCTTTGGTCTTCTCTAATCCAGGCTGGATTTCTCCTCCTCCAACTTGATGACCCAAAAATGTAATAGCAGACTGCAGGAATTGGCACTTCTTCCACTTCATCTTTAGTCCGTATTCAGCTGCTGCGTCAAAAACCTTCTTTAGCTTTCCCAGGCATTCGTCGGCGGTTTCGGCGTGTATAACAATGTCGTCCATGTACAGGTCAAGAATGTTTTCATTTATGAGGTTTTGAAATACATAACTTATAAAGCGGATGAAAACTGCTGGCAAATTGCAAAAACCAAAGGGCGCGCGATTGAATTCAAAAAGGCCTTTCTTCGTTATGAATGCCGTGTACTTCTTGCTGCTTTCTTCCACAGGAACGTGAAAGAATCCATTCTTTCAAGACCATCTTATTCAGCTGACGATAGTCCACGCAGACCCGGCTGCTTCCATCCTTTTTCTTGACGATTACTGTACGGCTGGCGAAATTTGATGATGAGCGTCGTATTATCCCAGCATTGGCCCATTCATCCACCTGCTGCTTGACGACGTCGGCCTTGCTAATGGCCACTCGACTGGGCGCATGTCGAAACGGCGCTATGTTCTCATCCGGCACGATCTTCAGCATGATCGGGCATACGGCAGTCTGCTTCTTTTCGGCATCTTTGTACTGCGAGGGAACGTCTATATCAGTATTTGCTTCGACCACGTTGTAAATACTTATCTGTTTGCTGTCCACAGTTTCCTCCCCCGACAGGGGAGAAAACTGATACCCTCCCGGCGTTGACGTCATCGTGAACTTTGATATAAAGTCGTGTCCCAGCAGCACTTGGCATCCGACGGCATGATCGGCCACCACAAGGAATGTCAGGCACATTCCGTCGATCTCCACTTCTGCCGAGAACTGCCCAGCGGCGCGTGTGAATTTTTTTCCAAGTCCTCTCAAAGTTGACGAGCTTGGTTGCAGACGGGCGCCACTCATTTTCCCAATCACAGACATCTTTACTAGTGAAACATCTGCACCTGTGTCTATGAGCCCTTTGACTTGCACGTTGTTGATTTTGAGTGACTTTAGGCGTTTTTCCTCGTATGCCACGTTTACGGCAGCAGCACTCGGGCAATCTTTCGACATGTGTCCAGTCAGATTGCAGCGGAAACACTTTAATGCAGCTCAGCAATCCTTACGTAGATGCTCCAGGGATCCACAATTATAGCAATGCTGCTTCCTCGTATAGTTGGTTAGACTGGGCTTCTTTACAAACGACTGTGAATCCTTCCTTTTCAGTGTCACACCCTCCTCGGCTGGCAGCGATCTTTCGTAGATTTCGTATTTCTCTTTTAACTGTTTATACGAACTGCATCCATACAAGGTGTACTTATAATCCGTTTTTAATTTCAATCCTTCGACAATGTATCGAATCACCGACTCTGTATCTATTGAAGCACGCGCAGCAATTCGTTTCATTTGCAATATATATTCATGAAAACTTTCATTGTTAGTTTTCACTCGCACCGACAACTGATTGTGAATTTCGTCACTGTATAAACGATCACTCTCGAACTCTTGTATAAGTTGATGACGTAACTGGCCGTACTCATACACTGCTGTAGATTCGAGAAAAAGAGCGGCTGTACATGTCATTTTCGCTCGTGCTTGCACATATTTTTGTTTGTCGTTTAGTCCATATGCTTCAGCGATTAGCTCGAAATTATTAAACCACTGCTGTACCGACATATTTTCTCAACTGAACTCTGGAATAATTTTGGAAAAATGGGCCACTACCAGCTTTGCATCATTTTTCTTATCCATTTCATCAGCGCTAATTTTCATCGTGAGAAGTTGCACCAGTTGTTGGAGCGTCTGTGTGTTTTCCTCCAGTCTTGTTGAACTCATTGCTTCCACGTTTGTGTCGTTTTTACGGTTGTTGCCGCCTGCCACTGACTCACTTCGGTCTTCGTTTTGCTGCATATTCTCGGCTGGTGGTACGCTTCTATTTACCGTTATGATTCTGCTGCGCAATACTCTTTCGGGCAGCCTGCTTGAAACAACCGTTGTTTCTCGGACCTTCTTTTTGTTTTCTTCTGTCTTGCTTCCTCTGCTAGCGGCTTCTAAGACATGCGGCGTACAACTTTTCTTCCGTCTCTCTTTATCTGGCGGCGGCTTCTGAGACATGCAGTATACAATTTTTTTTTTCGCACTTTACACTGGCATTACGCGACAGGTTGAGCCCTCAAATATAAGATATTATTTGAATATAGTTTATTGGTATTATTTAATCGCGTAAGGTATAAAGTAAGAATTGCTGGGGATGGGTTTCACGGCTTGATCTCGGCTGATTTTCTGCTGATGTCAACTGCTGCTGCTGAACTCTGTCTGTCTTCTGTCCTACTGTTCTCCTTCTGCTGTTCGTTCTTCTTCTGCCGTTGCTGCTTCTCTCGTTCTGCCGTTGTTCTGCTGATACTGCTGTTACTTCTGTTGATCTGCTTATCTGCTCTTACTCTGCTGCTACTGTTACTGCTGTTAACCGACGCTCCTTCAGTTGGCCGGCCTTCCTACTACCTTTTACATGAATACATAATTCCTTCACTCAAAAACGATCTGTATCTCGGAATTGACTTTTGGAATGCGTACGATCTTCTGCCAAGCAGATTGCGGGCTCCGGAAATAGAAATGGCTCTAGAAAAGGAAGGAGTAGAACAGCATGTGTTGACTCATGTGCAAAGAGATCGGTTGTCCAAGGTCATCGATTGCTTCCCTTCATTCGCGCTGGATGGATCGGGAGAACTAATCTAGTTACCCACGTCATCGACACTGGGAACGCCAAAATTGTCAAAAAAATGAATTTTCTTGTTTCCCCAAAAAGCCATATACTCGGAGTTCGATCGAATGTTTTGGCTCGGCGTCATCGAAGAATCCGAAGGTCCGTGGTCATCTCTAATCGAGATGGTCACTACACCTGGCAAAGTCCATATCTATTTGGACTGGAATGTAAATGGCTTTACGAAAAAGGACGCTTACTCTCCTGCCGGTCGTCTCCGGGCCCCCACCTGCTGAAGCTGACGCGGCTGTCATGATAGATGTTGAGGCCCCTTTTTATTTGGCATCCGTCGCTATCGCCTTAAATAGCACTATGCCAATTGTGTCGCCTAACCTTAATAACAACGCTGCGTGTGCTCCCAGGGTGGAAATGCTTGCGGCTGATGATGCCGCCACTGTCAATGCTTCCGCCCCCGTACCGAGACCAATTCTGGGTATGGCTACACTTTCTGACTCTCGCTCGGATCTTCAAAATAGTGGAGTGATTCATCGGAAAACAATTTTTTCTTTCCCGACTTAATCCTGAGGCCACTACGGAGGATGTTAAGCATCATCTTTGCTCAAAACTTAGCGCTCGCCTTGAAGATATTATGATGACCAAATTTTCATTTAAACATAGGCGTAATATTTCCTCCTTTAAAATTTTTGTCCCTGATTATTACTTTGCTAGATCTTTTAAACCGTCTATTTGGCCTGAGCATACAATTATGCATGAGTTCCTACGTAAACTTTCGAATCAAAGTCTTAATGTTACCGACTCTGTCAATTCTAATCAGAGCCCTGTCAATTCAAAAAACTAATTAACCATTTTTCTATTCACTATCAGAATGTACCCAGTCTTTCGGCGAATTGTACCAGCTATATACGGATAGTGCCTCTTATGATTTTGACGCTATCGGTTTTTCCGAAACATGGCTCAACTCCACTGTTCATGATCATGAAATTTTTACTGACAAATTTCATAATTTATCGAATGGATCGTGCATCTAATGCTGGTGGAGTTCTGATAGCAGTCAAAACTGACTTCTCATCAGAGTTATTCCCATTCAACCAGGTCTAGTTGTGTGAACATTACCTCGACTCCTCACCGGATGAAGTGTTTTCGCAAAACTGATTTCACCAATTTAAACCTTCAGCTCTCGAATGTCGATTGGTCCACTCTTCTTTATTTACCGAATATTGACGTAACAGTCAACTCGTTCTATAAAATGTTTAACTCTGACCTTAATACTTATGTTCCGGAGATTTTGTACCATTATCGTCCAAGCCTCCCTGGTTCTCCAGGAATTTGTCCTACTTAAAGAATAGGAAATCCAGACTCTTTAAAAAGAACCAGAAAACTGGCTCTTTGCTTGTCTTTGTACAATATTCTTACGCCCGCTCTCAATTCCTTACAACTAAAAGTCTGTGTAACTCTCTTCTTGCAGTAGAAACTTCCGCAATGATCCTAAAAAATTATTATATTATATATTATATTATAAACGTAAGTCCATCAATGTTGTGACCAATCAAACTGCCATCACTATGGTGGTAAAAGCACAAAAAAATACCCTAACAGCAGTCCATTCTCCACAAGCAAACGCATCAGAGGGTGTGAATCGTTTGGTGAATCCAAAAGGATTGGGAGTTAAATAGCGTGCGCTCTAAGATCCTCGACACACTCCAGTATAGGAACGACCCCGTATTATATGGCCTTCGGTCAAAATATGAACGTATTATATGGGTCTTGTAAAGGGGCCTGAAGCGACAGGATAGTGTTGCGATAGTATCGTAGGATATGAACTTTAACAGACGGTTTCCGAGTTGCTTGGACCGAGCCAAGGTCTGTTAGGCAGAAGATAAATAAATGAAAAATTGCTAAAATTCTACCTTTTCACATATAGCGGACCATGCTGACCATGCGGACCATAAAGTAGTAGTGGTTCCATGTTGAGCTGGAGATAAAAGTGATATGCATAGGTGCTGCAGGTGCGGAGTTAAAATTTTCTCAAACACTTTAGGAATAGCGGATATACCTCTATAGTTTATAGCGTCAGACTCGCTACCTTTCTTATGGAGAGGAATTGTAAAGGACACCTTCCATATAGGGGGGAAGCATGAAGAATTTATGGACAGGGTGAATAGTTTAAGCAACGGCCCACACAGAGACTCGGCGCAGTACCTGAGCACACAGCCGGGAACTCCGTGCGGACCCGGTGAAAACACCGGCTTTACTGTTTGTAGATCATGAAGCAACGAGCTTTCATTTAACAAAGGACGTAAACGCCGCTCGGCCGGCTTAAAGGACCTTAAAGAATTTCATCAAGCCATCGATGACGACGAACGAGGCGAAGTAAACGACTCGTTCCAACTCGATTACTCCATCCAGAGGGTGGGCCTTACGAACTGAGCCGATCAACTGAATAACAACCCCGACAACGATTCGTATCTCCGCTGGAGTCCCCAGTAATGCCCGCACACCAGAATGCGACCCCAGTGACGGCGCCTACGCGTGACCCTGTGCACAACCTAGCAACGACCACCGCTTGACCTATGGACGACGACGACTCCGGCCACTAAGACGAAGGAGTCTGCGAGGAACGGCGCACCGAACGAGGCGTGCGCGGCAGTTTCTCCTGAATACGCCAGCTTCAGTCCAACGCAGGGGCCCAGGAATCAGCGAGGAATGGCGCACCGAACATGGCGTGCGTGGCAGTTTCTTCTGGATACGCCTACTTCAGTCCAACGCAGAGACCAGAAAATCAGCTGTTCTCCATCCTGCTGTCCATACGTAAACGACCACCCACCGAAGTAAGGAGGGGGTTTGAGGACAAATACTGGGGCCCATACTGTGGCCTCATATTCTTATAGGAACATAGCCTTAAATAGTGTTAAGCCGACACATTACTTGATAATGAAACGATCCCCCGAAGACAATGAAGTCAATAATAACCATAATTAATAATAGGTAAATAAGCTAGTTTTATAAGCATAGTACCGTAGCCAAAACCGCCAGATGCCCAACTCACCCACGCCCGAAAACCAGCAGCAGAAAAGCCCAAAGCGGCGAACACACGCCGAAACAAATTTCGAAAGAGAGAGAGAGGGAAAGAGAGCGTGTAGCGAAAGAGATCCACAGCGAGCAGAGGCAGCGAAATGTATTTCTTTCGGAAAAGTCCCGTTGACCCGAAAAGCAGACGATGAGCCCGGGCCTGGCATCGATTGGCTTGAGTGAGAGAAAGGAGTCGAATTTGAGATCACTACCTTACAGCATGTTACCACTAAGCAAACAACACATAGAGGCATCAAATCGACAAAAAGTGACTGCATAAAATGTCTGGGCTATGGGGTCCCGTGCTCTCTCGAATTTTTGTCTAACCCAAAGAGAGAGCGCTTTAAAGTCAGCCGCTCTCTTTTTCTATGCGTGAGAAAGGGGATTAATAGTATATGTGCACATGAGACCGAGTAGCAGAGCATTTGCAAATTGCGGTTCTCACACATGTTATCTATGTACATATGTATGTGTGTATGTATCCTAATAGAACATTAAAATAATGACCTTGAATTACGTCCGTGTTTAATCCGAAGATGGAAAATATAAAAGTAATTTTACTTTGCTATTAAGGCGTTTTTTCAGAAAATTTCAATGCCCTACAATGCTTGCAAACTACGTCCATTGGACCAATTCCAACGAAAGGATTCGAGCTCTATTGTAAATGATTATATTTTTTGATTGCCGCATCTATATCATACATTATGTATCTCCTTAAACGCAATTTTCGGACTTATTGTCTTGGAATTTATTTATATTTGTCTTTTTTTGACAATAAGCCAATTCGATCTGAATAAATTATTTATACCCGATACTCGGAGAGTATGGTATAAAAACTAGAGCAAGTATTTAGACTCCTGTGATATCACATTGTCACAAAATTTCGCGCCGCCCCCCTCCACCCACACAAATTACGAAAATCAGTATACACAAATTTGAAGATACAAGAAAACGAAAGAAGCTGAATCGCTGAAACTCACAGTTTTTACCAGAATACCGAATCTGTATCGGGTCATTTTTATAGCCAGATGGAACAAATTAAATTTCATTCGTTACGCAACGCCTGCCAAGCGCTTACTCATTCCCTCTCTCTCTCGCACACACTTCCACCTCTCGTATGTGTAGTTATACATGTACATGTAGAAATGTAGAAGCTGATGCAATATATTAAATTAAATTATATGTAAACAAAAAAGGAAACAGATAACATTTCGTATATAAAAATGAAGCATAGGGTTTGACCTAATTTTTTTAAATTTTCCATTTTGGATTTAATTCCTCCTTTTTGCGAACATATAAATTAAATAAATCGTACAAATGGTCTCTGAGATCTAGGCGCTAATGAAGACGGATGGAGGGACGGACAGACAGGCATGGCTATATCAACTCGGCTATTGATGCTAATCAAGAATATATATACTTTATGAGGTTTCAAAACGCTGCCTTCTGGGCATTACACACATCCACTATCACCACAAATCTAATATACCCCTATACTCTTCGATTGCCGGATATATGTAAAAATCAATTTTGGATATTTCAAGTTTTTCATGATATTTGATAGTTTTTGAGTTTTAAGTGGATGAACTACCACAACTTTGTCTTATATATATATAGATGTACATACAGTGCTGTTTAACGAAATAGATTTAAATATATATTTTCAGAAGTAAAACAACAATATTAAACAAATTTTTTACAAAAACAACGGTAAATACCTTAAGTTAAAATATTGAAATTGGTAACTCATCATGTGTAGACCATAAACTAATATCAGAGCCCTTGGACCTATTCAGTTGAGCTAAAATAAAAGGGAAGTTTATTAATGTTTCTAAACATTTCAACAAACATTCTATAAACAACTTACAGAGGGACATTCGTCCATTTCAACATGCTAAATTAATAAATTCATATCTTAATGAAATAAATGACATCTGCAACCGGAATTTTTTTTAGATTTATTTTGAAATATAAATGTTGAGTTGTTGCCCAGGTCTGCAGATCGTGCGCAGTAGAAGAGATTTTTTTTTTTCCTTTTCGTCTCTTTTGGGCGTGCGTCTGTAGCTGTTGCTCTCTTGCTTTGTTCGCTTTACATTTGCTATTATATTAAATTAATACAATTGTGCACGAAAGAGTTAAAAGCGAAACAGCAGTTATTTTGTGAAAAATACCTACATTATTTATCATTGCCAGGTAAGTCCAGTGTATAAATAAAAAAAATGTGGGCATTGCAAATAATTAACATCGAGATATGCATTTACTTTTGGCTGAACCACTTGTTATAATTTATGAAGTTTATGCTGCTTGACCCGACATACTCCCCCCGTTGAAAACCTGCCCTTCAACAGCATCTTTAAGGGGCAGAAGACACAACATGTTGACGGCTCGTTTTTTAATACAGATGAGGTCTTCAGCACGGCGACTCGGGAATCGCCATAGAAGCTTCTAGACCACCCTCGTCAAGGGCCACTTCATGGGAAAAAGGTTCTCATCTATAAGAAGGACCAAATCTGCGACTGATGCTTCAGGTATGAATTGCGCTACCAGCCGTCCAGGCATTCGAATTTTAGCTGTATGATGTCAGGCTCAGCGAACAAAGCAGGAGGGCCACCATTTAAGAAATGCGCTGGAGTTAGAACGTCAAGATCGGCAGGGCTCTCTGAACTTGAAACTAATGTTCTTGAATTAATTACGGCAGCGATGTGGCATAACAACGTCCGCAGTTCGTCAAATCCAAGAACCGAGCTGCCTATCGCACGGTAGAAGTGGTACTTGGCCGTCTTAACTGCAGCTTCTCATAGGCCACCAAAATGCGGGGAGCGCTGAGGAATGAAATGCCAGTCTATAGATTAAACCAAGCTAAAATCCGGCACAGCCTTGTGATGATCATCACTGAGGAATAGGCGGCTTAATTCCACCAGCTCATTCCGAGCGCCGACAAAATTTGTTACGTTATCCGACCAAATTTGTCGCGGTTTCCGTCGGGTGCAGATAAAGCGCTTTTGGATGGAGAAAAGCAAGTGTAGATAAATCCTTAATTAGGTCCAGATGAACAGCCTTCGTAGCGAAACAAGTGAAGACACAGACGTAGCACTTGATTGGAGCCTTATTGCTTGCCTCCGGCTTGAAGCAAAATGGCACACAAAAGTCTACACCTGTGATCATAAAGGAATGAGAACCGTCGAGCCGTTCCTTGGGAAGATCCGCCATAATATGCTCCAATACTCTAGGCTTCATTCGAAATCCTCTTACGCACTTGTTCACTGCCTTCACCGCAACGACTTCATGTCCTCCCATACCTGAGTAAGCTGGACTAGCCGCTGCAATAGCTGGGTTCCATGTTTAATGTCCGAGAAAAACTTGCAAAACTTGTAAACGTACCCAAAAACGCGTTGCAAGGAAGCAAACGAATTCGTATACTTTTAGTCAGCTACAATGTCAATGTAGGAAGATTTAACCAGAAGAGCATTCCGGCGAAGCTCAAGGGCTGACTTATCTGGTATTTAATAATAGTTTTTCTTTGGTTTTTTTGTTTCGTTTTGGTTTGAAAAGCTTTTGACCCTCAAAAATTCTCATCCGTTTAATATAATAATAAGTAGATAGGGTAATGCCAGAAGGCAACCTAGAGTGTGTATCTAGGATCTAGATATAGAGTGTAATAGGCTAGGCTAGATGCCTCTTTGGACTAGTGTTCCTTGAACTGAACTGAAACTAAGCCTCACTTTGGAGGAGGATTCCTGAGGCAGCGCCACGACTAGTCCTAGTCAAGGTTCTTTAGGAATAAGACTAAGATTGTAATAGAAAGCGTTGTAGTAGTCGTAGTAATAGTAGTAGTGGATCGTTAAGAGGGTAGTAGTATGTAGGTAATAGATTTTTGAGATTTTTGCAGAGATTGGCTGAGGTTGTGCAGTTCTTGTTGGAGTAGTTGGTTGACGTTGTTGTGGTGGAGTGGCCGTGGGTGGCCAGTCTTCTCAAGGGCCACAAAGAAATGGAGGTCCATGAGCTCAAAGGGGTGACTCGTTCAGCATAGTCGAAAGAGCCCCTCGAGAGAGAATGTCGCCTGGGTTTAAAGCTGTGGGAACATGTCATGTTGTCGGTCATTTCCTGAATCGTTGCCACTCTATTTGCGACAAATATATTGAATCTTGACGACTCGTCCCGAATCCATGAGAGTGCAACAGCAGAATCACACCAACAGTAGCACCTTCCATTGAAGACATTCATTCCGGCTATTTCAGATATGAGCCTAGCTAGCAACTCTGCTCCACAAAGCTCTAACTTTGGCACCGTAAGTGTCTTCAAAGGTGCAAAACATATATGCATACCGCGTAAGCTTCGACGATGGCTTCGCAGAATCCATGAAATTCTAGCTCGGAGTCTGGAAGCTGAAGAAATTTAAGTCGACGAATCTGGCCAAAAGGGCTGCATATATCCTGCCACTCGGTACTCAGTGAGGCTGGAAGGTTTTCATCCCAGGACAACTTCTCTTTGCACAGACGCTAAAGAAAAAAAGATTTTTGACTTCGTAATTACAGGACCAGCTAGTCCTAGACGATCGTAGAACCGCGCTATGGTTGACAAAACAGAGCGTCTGCAGGGATTTGGAGACGATTGTAGGGCCAAGAAAGAAAATAAAAGTTTATCAGAAACCGGATCCCAAGCGGTGTACAGTTGAAACACACGCAAGTCATCTTGTTTCTCCACATAATACACCGCAAGTGGATGTCCTCGGGCGAGACTCATACACACCGATACATCGCAACTGCGTATGAAAGAAATAGAGCAATAATTTAGGTTGTATTACGGGGCCAGCCCTTAAAACATCATTCAAGGAATAGCCAGAAGAAGTTGAAGCGAATCCATCAAAAACGACCCGAAGCTTGTTCGTAGAACTATCTTCTTTCATTACGCAATCTTGAGGTAGAAAATATCGGAAGTTTCTGATTGACTGGATATATGGGGCATATTGACTGAAACATATGGCCTAAGTCAAGGTACTCCTTTATGAAAGTAGCGTACTGAGACTTCATATCAGGGCGGCGATTTGACTTCCGCTCAAGGGACAAGAATCTGCGATGCGCTTGATTGCAAGATTTTCCCAAGAGATCTGAATTATATTTAACTGGCAGCCGAGCACAGTAAACGCCATTTTATTTTCGACGGAAATGCTGAACAAAATGCACTTCACAATCCAGCTCTTCTTTGGTAAATTTTAATATTGGTTCGATGCAATTCTCAACCTGCTAAAACCTCCGAAGAAGCACTTCAAGCTGCTCATCTGGACTATCATCCTCAGCGTCAACCGGCGGAGCATGAGCAACCATTAAAGAAGAACCGTTCAAACTGGGATTACCTACAGACACGACCCATTCCAAGCGAGTTTTCTGAATTGCAAGATTGCGGCAGTAGTTTGACCTGTTGGTCAGGAGCCAACAGTAAAACAAACTTGCGCCAATAGATCGACGCGCTGAGTTCCATGAAACTCCGGATCCGCTAGTGGTATGTTCGCTGCAATTTTCCAGTTGTTAGTGTCAATTCCAAAGCTTGGCTGACGATCGGTTATGTTAGATGCTACAATAGCAATGATGAGAATTCAGTTGATGATTTCTTTTTCCGAAGCTGATGGCGAAACGAGAAGTAATAAGATGTAACTGGGAGTTAGAATCCAGAAATGCTTGGCAGGGAACTAAAACTCCAGAACGATTTTTGACCAAAACTGTGGCAGTGGCAAGTAGAATAACATCATTACTGAGACCTTAGGCAATAAGAGCAGACGAGGTAGACGCTGCAGTATAGGGTTCAGTGGTATGCTGAGACAGATTAGACGAAGAGGGCGTTGACGGCGGAGCATCAATTGATTGATTTTAGAATGCAGCCGCTCCACGGTTACTGAAATGAAGGGTAGTATGGTGCTTACCGCTGCAGTTACGACAGTGGCTCAAGGTGCACAGACTTAATCGATGCCCTGTTCTGAGGCAATTTATACACAAGGACAGTCGCTTGGCTTCTTTATGGCGATTTGCGAGGAACAGTGTTTTGAATTTTGGACAGTACTGGACTTCGTGAGCGCTATCACTGCAGAGCACGCAGCCTGAGAAGGTCTGGCTAGTTGCAACCAAGGTGGACCTGGAATTGTTATGTTTTCTACACTTACCCACCTGACTGCTCGGAGCATAGCAAAATCCACTGTCTCCAATGATAGACATCGCTGTTCCAAGAACGAGGCCATATATTCCCATGACTAATCGTCGATTATTAAATCTTCTTTCCAATAGTTAAAACGCCCAATATACGCAAAAAGGAACGTAAATGCTGAAAATTTTCTACATTGGTTAGATCAGGATGATTGTCTATAATTGTTATAAACGTGGAGTAGAAGTCGGTCCAGTTCGCATATCCTCCGCTAAAAGTTGGCAGTTGTATAGGCGAAAGGGATGGTACCTGTCTACGTCGAGGTAAAAGTTGTGAGCCGGCAAACTCCAGCCATGGCAAAATGAAGCGGCATGTGGCCGCTTCTCTTCGTTATTTTCAAAATAATCGAATCCTTCACCGTACTGGCAAGCAATTCGAAAATATCACCTAATCCACTATGAATCTCGGTTCGATCCAATTGCTCAATTTTGATCACCTTATGCAATTTTCGGTGAAAATCTCAAATTTTCCGATAAGCTTATCGTGTTGGTCTTGCTTTACAACGATCATGTAATAGTCATCCACCAGAGATTACCTCTAGCGGAATGACGAATGCAAAGAGCAGCGCACGCACTAGAAAGCAACGAACACGAACCGCAGAAAGCTATGTGCAATACCAAAATGCAAGGGCCGGTGTGGGAATCGTTTCTTTTACTTTAGGACGTTGATATGCAATGACTGCACCATCAAGTGGCCCAAGCGACACCAGCCGATGGCTGTTACGCGCGGATCCCAGGCAATAACGCAGCCCACCTCCCGCCCAACCGACCGAGGGGCGCTGCCGCATAACGCGCGACTCGTTAACCGAACCGATCGCGGACATGCAGGAAAGATAGCTGTTAGACTAGTGTTCGAGGAAAAGTAGAACTAATTTAGCTAAAAACTAAGCAATTGCTAATTACGAGAAAGATATAAGAGTATCAATAATTTCAGACTAGGAAGGGAGTTAGTAGTAGAGATAATATGGTAGAGGGAATTATAATCAGAGCATAGGACTCTAAATGGTTCATGCAAGGCGTAATTCGATCTACAAAGCGGAAGAAACAAGGGTGTATAATTCCTAGTGCTTCTAATAGGAATCGTGAAGTTTATGCGGCTCAACAGGTCAGGGCTGTCTACGTCACCCCTGATCAAGTTGTGCACAAAAATCACACCAAGCATTTTCCTACGATTAGCTAAGGTTGGAAGGTTTATTAAAAGCAATCTATTAGGGTAAGACTGCAGTCTCACACCTGCATCCCAGTTGAGGCCGCGTAAAGCAAAAAGTAAAAAGTTTTTCTGAACTGATTCTATACGGTCCTGGTGTACGTTGTACTGAGGGCACCATACACAAGAACCGTATTCTAAAATCGGACGAACCAGAGAGGTGTAGAGAGTCTTTGTTATATAGGGGTCATCAAATTCCTTTGACCACCTCTTTATAAACCCAAGCACGCCCATGGCCTTGTTCACCATGGTAGAAATGTGTTCTGAAAACTTTAACTTGGGATCTAATAGAACACCAAGATCATCAACCCGGGTAATTCTCTCAAGAGAACCACCACAAAGGGTGTAAGGAACCAGAAAGGCGCTGGAACGATGAAAAGTCATTACTTTACATTTTGAAGCATTAAGGTTTAACAGATTTGCACAACACCAAGACTGAAATCTATCGAGATCGGACTGCAACCTGGATTGGAAGGAAATGTCCTTATACTGGACACAGAGCTTAACATCATCCGCATACATAAGTACTCGAGAGTATGTTAATACAGAAGGCAGGTCATTTCTAAAGAGTGTAAAGAGTAAGGGGCCTAGATGGCTCCCCTGAGGTACACCCGAAGTCACCAAAACTGGTGAGGACAGGGAGTTTTTGAAAAGGACTCTTTGAGACCTAGAACACAGGTAACTAGCGAACCCTAAAAGGTCAAGTTTTTGTGCAAGGAGGGAGTGGTTTACAGAGTCGAATGCTTTACTGAAATCGGTGTAAACAACATCCGTCTGTAAATTTCCTTGAAAGCCTTTAATTATAAAGGAGGTGAACTCCAATAAGTTTGTAGTGGTTGATCTCCGCCTTATAAATCCATGTTGAGCCGGAGATATAAGTGATCTGCATAGGTGCTGCAGGTGCGGAGTTAAAATTTTCTCAAACACTTTAGGAATAGCGGATAACTTAGATATACCTCTATAGTTGTTCGCGTCAGATTTGCTACCTTTCTTATGGAGAGGAATTATAAAGGACTCCTTCCATATCGGGGGAAAGCATGAAGAATTTATAGAGAGGTTGAACAGTTTAAGCAACGGCCCACACAGAGACTCGGCACAGTACCTGAGTACACAGCCGGGAACTCCGTCCGGACCCGGTGAGAACACCGGCTTTACTGTTCGTAGATCATGAAGCAACGAGCTTTCATTTAGCAAAGGACTGAAAATGCCGTTCGACCTCGGTAAGCCGTATGGATACGGCTGACCAGAGTAGACGTCCTGCGAATAGGTAGTTTGGAAGAAACGGGCAAAAAGATCGGCAATTGCCTGATCATTATCTGCCGACGTATTAAGGAATGATAGCGAGGATGGGTGTGCGGACGTTCTACGCTTAGTGTTTACGAAGCCGTAGAACTGTTTGGGGTCCTTAGAGAAACTTATCCTGCATCGAGATAGGTAGTTCTGATAGCATTGAGCGTTAAGAACTGAAAAATTTGACCGAGCTATTACATAGTGAGAAAGAGAAGAAGGAGAGCCAACTTCTTGAAATTTTTTATACAGT
This sequence comes from Drosophila azteca, assembly GCA_005876895.1. Classification (NCBI taxonomy): domain Eukaryota; kingdom Metazoa; phylum Arthropoda; class Insecta; order Diptera; family Drosophilidae; genus Drosophila; species Drosophila azteca. The sequence goes on along the minus strand of VCKU01000003.1, from coordinate 15,623,404 downwards.
CTGGATTTTACGTTTTTTAGATGGGATAACTCCTTGGTAAACCAAGGGGGTTTTCCTGATCTAATCGGACACGAAAGTGGGACACAAGAGACAAAAAGTGAGTCCAGTGCATCATAAAAAATGTTTGTGCCTGTCGTAATGTCACTGCACAAATATAAAGCGGACCAATCAAAATCCCTAATGAGGTTATTAAGCTTCGTAAACTCGGCCTTACGGAAGCAGCGGACACATTGGGGTAGTCTACCCGATCGATTCAATACAGTTCGTCCTAGGTCGAGCGTCACTTCGAATGTAGGATGGTAGGCATCTTCAGGTATACTGAGCGGGGGGACTCGAGTTAACAACGCTAAGGTCGGATCCGTTGCAAAGCACAGATCAAGAAATCGACCCAAGGAATTTTTAACATGGTTAACTTGAGACAGAGACAGGTCAATCAAGCCGTCAACAAAGTCATGTCGTGCCATGGGTACCAGGCTATTAGACTCATTTGCCGAAGACCAATCAATTCCTGGCAGGTTGAAGTCACCAAGAACTATCATGTGATCTTTGTCAGATAGCGAGGAAGAAATAGCGGTTAAGGCGGACAAATGCTGCTCGTAAATTGCGATTTCCGAAGAAGGTGGAATATACGAGCAAGTTATGAAAACTGAGAAAGCGGGAAGAATCAGTCTTACACACAGAAATTCCAGTTCCTGCTCGATCTGGACTGTGAAAAGTTCCGACGTGAAGTTTGAGTCCACAGCAATCAGAACCCCTCCTGCACGTCGAGACGAACGATCCTTTCTATAAGTTGTGTACCGATCTGCCAAAACTTCGGAACTAAGAATGTCCGGCTTTAACCAGGTTTCGGTAAACACAATAACGTGGGATACAAATGCGACACTATCCTGGAAAAGAATGCTGAGCTTGCTACGCAAACCTCGAACATTCTGATAGGTCACTAAAAGAGAGTTTGCTAGTTTTTTGGACGGGTGGAAGTGGAGCGGGAAGATGACGATGGAGCACTGGTCTGATTTGTTGGCAAAGTTATCGGGGGCCTAGTCTTCTTCTTTGCCTTAAACTCCTTCACCACCAAATGCTCCGGCCAAAATTTGGCAGAACAGATGGTGTTAAAACGAGCTTGAGAGACACTTATTTTAAAGGAAGCTATCTCCCTGGCATACGAAAAGTTAAACTTTTCCACCTTAACATCGACGGCTTTTATTTGGCTTTGAATGTAAGCCGTCACATCTTTAATTGTGGAGTCAGGGGCAAGCCGTGAGACAAAAACTTGTCTCTTTGGTGGGATCCCCACCAATCTTGGCACCACAGGCCTATCACCTGTGATGGTAATACCCGGTGGTCCGGGACGTATGTTCACTGGTGGGGTCGGAATTGAGGGGACAGTCAATGAGCTTGCGGACAGTACGGACGCGGACGCTACGGATGATTTTGGCTGCATGCCCTCCGACGCGATAAATTCGGCTACCGAATTTTCATCGCCAGCAGCTGTCGTTGCCTTCGGAGTGGCGAACGAGATCAACTGCTGCACTATTGGAGTGGTCGGAGTCAACTTGTCAGCATCGGACGGTCGAGGGGCAGCCGGCACATGCAGATCCCTCGGAGTGACCTTTTTACGCCTAGGAGACTCAGTCAGTAGTTTGAAACCACTAAACTGAGACTCCATGGCTAGGAGCCGATCATATTGCTCTTTAAAGCCCACGGTCAGCTCCATAAAGCCCTTCCGGGTCTGCCGCATAAACGCTGCCATCTCCCTCTCAACCGGACGGCATGCCTCACAGCTGAAATGCAGGCCATTCCTTTTTGAGATGGCATCACCCACGAGACCGGATAACCCGGCGCATTTAGCGTTCACTACGCTATCACAGAGCCAGCAGGGGATACTCGGCTGGTCATGGGTGATCTGCTTCTTGCAAGTTTTTTTATCGCAGACCACAGAGAATTCCATTTTAATTTTATTTTTGTAATTTGTATTTTATTTTTTTTTCCTTAAAAAAAAATTGGTTTCAGACCAATGTGCCAGATAAACGCCAAAAGAGGAATAGGTAAAAATGAGAGCAGTTACAGTAGCTACAATTGAGAGAGAGAGAGCGCTACTGCACAGAAAATACTGAGAGCGAGAGAGGAAGAACAGTTATTTAAAGTGTGGGTAATAGAGAGAGAGTGATAGATCAGCAAAACTAATAGGTGAGAGCGGCTAAATATGATAATGTGTGTACTTACGAAAAGCACAAACAAAAACACACTGTTAGACGATGCAAAAGCAAATAATTTAAGTTATGTTTTTCACGTTAACAGGCATGCACTCGCGATTAAGTGAAAGATGATTTAGTGGGTTGTTAATTTATGAATTTTTAAAGGTTATTTTCAATAAAAACACCGGTTGTTTAAGCAAAAAGGCAGAAAGTACGCGGAGCGCAAAACAAAAACACGTCTGTATTCTACAAAGAGAAACGAACGTTGCCTTGAAGAAATAAGATTCTTGAAGATAAGAGCAAAGAGCACCTAGCGTAATAGACTGGAAGAATGAGCACCGAAAGCCAACAGCTACAAGGGAGGCCGATATATATATGTCTATGTATGTATATATGTAAAATCTTAAGTAGACGATGACACCGGTTGAATTGGCAATTGAAATGTTTTATTGTTCTTTGTGATTGCACTGATATATTTATTCTTGCACAAATCACGTTTGGGTCACCAATGTTAAGCTAGTAAGCTTTTCACAAGCTGTTGAAATGTATATAAAAGTCACGAAGGGTTTATGTATATGTATATGTATGCACATTTATTGAATATTTTAATCAAGGTTACTGTGTTCTTAGATGTACAGATGCGTGTAAGACGACGAACGATGGTCTTATGGCTACGAATATTAGCTCCAGACTGATTTGCAAGGGCTGACGTCGTACTTGCTGTGCCTTATGAGACAAAGCTTAACAAGCGGGAGAGAGTGCGATTAGGAGAGAGTTAGGGCAGCAATTTTTTTCGGTATTTTTTCTCGAAATTTTCTGTTTGAAAACTCTGGAAAATTCGAAAAAATATATATTTGATGTCTAACATTTTTAGCCAGACACATTAATTAGGCGAAAATAATTAGGTATTCGAAAGTCTCATGGCGCAACAAATTGAAAAATACATAGCACAAAATTAATGAGTCTTCTGCCATTCTCGATGTTATGAAATGATTAGAGATAAACTATACTACAGTAATGTTACATTTCTGACGGCGCTGGATCTTAGCAAAGCATTTTCTAAGGACCCTAAACAGTTCTACAGCTTCGTAAACAGTAAGCGTAGAACGTCCGCACACCCATCCTCGCTATACTCCTATCCAAACTACCTATTCGCAGGACGTTTACTCTGGGCAGCCGTATCCATACGGTTTACCGGGGTCGAACTGCATTTTCAGTCCTTTGTTAAATCAAAGCGAGTCTCTGTGTGCGCCGTTGCTTAAACTATTCACCCTGTCCATAAATTCTTCATGCTTTCCCCCGATATGGCAGGAGTCCTTTATAATTCCTCTCCATAAGAAAGGTAGCAAGTCTGACGCAATGAACTATAGAGGTATATCTAAGTTATCCGCTATTCCTAAAGTGTTTGAGAAAATTTTAACTCCGCACCTGCAGCACCTATGCAGATCACTTATATCTCCAGCTCAACATGGATTTATAAGGCGGAGTTCAACCACTACTAATTTATTAGAGTTTACCTCCTTCATAATTAAAGGCTTTCAAGGTAATTTACAGACGGATGTTGTTTACACCGATTTTAGTTAAGCGTTCGAGTCTGTAAACCATTCCCTCTTTATTAAACCTTAATGCTTTAAAATGTAAAGTAATGACATTTCATCGCTCCAGCGCCTTTCTGGTTCCTTACATCCTTTGTAGTGGTTCTCTTGAGAGAATTACCCGGGTTGATGATCTTGGTGTTCTATTAGATCCCAAGTTAAAGTTTTCAGAACACATTTCTACCATGGTAAATAAGACCATATAAATAAGACCATGGGGTTTATAAAGAGGTGGTAAAAGGAAAGGAATTTGACGACCCCTATATGACAAAGACTCTCTACACCTCTCTGGTGTGGCAATCTTGCCACCAGTCTTTAAGTATGAACTGCTAGTTTACGGCATTGCGGCCAAAACACACATATGAAGGATACAAACGTTCCAAAACAAAATTCTTCGCAGGATCACTGGAGCTGAATGGTTTCTGCCAAACAAGGACATTGCCAGACACCTTGGTGTCGCCCTCATCGGCGATGTTATCAACGCTCAAGCCGAAAGATATATCTTATCTGAGAACTTATGCAAATAGTGAAGGCACTTAGACATTAATACCCTAACCCCACTACAAACATGGATTTTACAAATCCTTTCAATATACTTCCATAATCTATTGTAAAAGTTGCTAACTAAGTTACAGAAAACAATATCCTATTTTTACTATGTTGCAATATTTATTTAGTCATAGTAATAAAATACCTCTCAAAAAAAAATTATCTCGGAGCCATATGATTTTTTGGAGAAAATCATCAGCAAGATATGTTATGTGTACGTTGATGATGTCATCGTGTTTTCAAGGAGTGAGTCGGATCATGTCAAAGACATTGGCACAGTGCTCAGCAGCCTCCACGACGCAATCATGAGGGTGTCAAAAGAGAAGTCCCAATTCTTCAAGGGACAAGTGGAATACCTTGGTTTTGTGGTGTCAACTGTGGGCACAAGATCAAGCCCCGATAAAGTCAAGGCCACATGTGTCAAACCAGTGAACTGCTTCAGGAATCAAATATTCCTGGAAGAGGCAGACACCCCCTCGAAGCAGCTTCACATTCTCTTCAATGAAAAAACCCGTCATATAATTGATTTCGTCAGTCGGGACACACTTCTTGCATCCACCAAAGAGGTGGTACAGCCTGGGGTCGTTAACGCCATCTATTGCACTCTACCGATTTTGGCGTTCGTGCAGAATGAACTTGTGAAGGCCTTTCCGGACAGAAAATTTCGGTATTGTAAGACCCTAGTGACAGACATTACAAACGATGGGGAACGAAGGGAGATAGTGACCACCGAGCACAATCGGGCGCACAGGGCAGCCCAGGAGAATGTAAAGCAGGTACTGCGCGATTACTACTTTCCAAAAATGGAAAGAATCGCATCAGAAGTGGTATCCAACTGCAGGATATGCCAAAAAGCTTAGTATGACAGACACCCTAGAAGGCAAGAATTAGGTGTGACGCCGATACCGGCAAGAGTATACGAGTTGATTCATATCGACATTTTTTCCACTGCAGGAAAACACTTCCTAACCGCGATTGACAAATTTTCAAAATTTGCAATAACGCAACAAGTCGCTTAAAGACCATCTATTGTGACAATGAGCCAGCCTTCAATTCTGAGACCATTCGGTCCTTATTAAAGAACCAATTCAACGTCGATGTAGCAAATGCCCCACCGTTGCACAGCACATCAAACGGACAAGTAGAGCGCTTCCACAGCACCTTGTTAGAAATGGCCAGGTGTTTGAAGTTGCAGCGCCAGGTTGACGATACGGTCGAACTAGTCATTCTGGCGACCGTCGAATACAACCGTACCATCCACTCCGTCACAAACAAGACGCCCATGGATGTGGTCCACGCAAATTGCGACCTTGGGGAAGAGATAATGTTGAAACTGGTAAAGGCCCAGCAGGAGAAACTTGGTAGAAACAACCCAAACTAAATAGGACCCTCGATGTGGGAGAACAAGTCCTAGTAAAAACTAACAGGAGGTTAGGAAACAAGCTAACTCCCCTCTGCACGGAGCAAAGGGTAGAAGCAGATCTAGGGACCACCGTTCTTATTAAAGGGAGGGTGGTCCCCAAAGACAATTTGAGATAGATAAGTACGATTCCTTACCTACCTTAAGAAAAAGGGTTTTGTAGCGTTAAGTTCAGGTCTTCAAGGACAATTAATAGTAAAAGTAAGAACAACCGTACGTAACCGTCATGTCACGAACTTAACGGAATATGAACAGTACATTCAGGTGCAATAGAATTAATGGACATTTTTCCACAGACACATATGAGAAAGATATTAGAGACAGATACAAAACACCTACTGACAGTGACTGCGGCACTGGGAGTTCACCTCAGGCATGCGAGGAGCCTGAACATCCTGGGGTCAGCGCTGAAAGTCATCGCAGGGACTCCGGACTTTGATGACTTACAGCAAACGAGACAGGTTGAGTACGATCTAATTAAAGCCAACAATAGACAGATAACTATCAACTCGAGAACTCAAACACAAATCAATGCCCTCACCGAGGCCGAAAACAAATTGCTAAAAGTAAACAGAAATAAAAAAATTAACAATTCCCACCTATATGAGAACCTTCTAACCAGAAATAGAATTTTGACGCTTGAATTACAGAACATAATGATCGCCACCACCTTGGCAAAAATAAATATTGTAAATCCAGCCATCATCGACAGCGATAACCTAGAGGCGATTTTGAGAAAAGGTTCCACAGATATCAGCGTAACCCAACTATTGGGCGCTGCAAATGTGAGGGCACTAGCTAATAAGGAATTAATAATTTTTGTAATAGAAGTACCTAGACCTAAGTCCATTTGAAAAGAAAATAACCATCTTCCCAGTCGCGCACAAAGGCATAGCGATCCGGTTACCCGAGCCCATCATATCAGAATGCGGCTGCAAAGTCATCGCCGTCTCATCGTGTATGGGGCCCCCATCACTAGCCTTCTGCAAGGAGGCTCCAGCAAATAGTTGCGTACAACAGCTGCACTTTGGTGCTGTGGCCCACTGCGGTACGCAGCCTAACAATCATCCCCGATCTTAGAGGTGGACGAGGGTATTGTAATAATCAACGACGCCATCGCCACCGTGGCCACCGATGATGGTCCCGAGCGTAGCATTGCGGGAACATACCTAGTGACTTTTGACCGGGTCGCCCTCATCAACGGTACAGAGTAGACCAATTTCAACAATGCGCCGAAGAGGATCCTAGGCGTAGCAAATTCCGCGAGGATCAACGTCACCAGCCACGAAACTCTGCTGAGCCTGCCGTACCTCCACAAGTTTAATGAGGAAAATCTGCAGCAACTGGCCGAGGTTCATGCAAACCTTACGATCGGTCCCATACGATCGGCACACCCATAGGTGTGCGCCGTTCTAATAGGCGTTTTCTGGTGGTTGCGACGCAGGCAGCAGAAGGGAAACACCATCGCAATTCAACAGATGTTGAAGAAACTGAGCTTGACCGAGGACGGTCAAGTCTTGAGGGGGGGAGTAGTTAACGAGAGTTAACTGAATCTCCCACTGGATGGAGCGTACTCTGCATTATTGTCGAATAAGCAGTTTTCGTCATCTGTGGGCTCGCGAACGGCGCGACCGATCGACCGAATGCCGGCCGTCAATAAACACCACTCAAGAGGCGCTGGGTCAGCACTTTGGCTGGATAGCAAACGGAGTCGTGGGCGGCAGCGAAGGGCTTGCCTTTAGGAGTTTAGGATACTTAAGTTTAGTCTTTAGCGGTCCGCCGAGTGGCAGCAACATATTCGTTCCCGCCTTGCGGGCCATAACTACTCATAATCATTTCATTGTACTTGCTTCAACCTAATACAGTTTAATATCATTAAAGATTGTAAAACAAATCTATAATTGTGTTCAATTAAAAAATTACTTGCACATTTAGAAGCAGATGTAAAAATCAGATAACATCTGTTGGGTTTCCCAGCCCGATATTTAGTCGACATAAGTAAAATCATAGCCAGTGGTGCAGCAGTAAAATTAAATGCCTATTATTGTTTGTTATTTGTACTGCCCGCTGTATCACATTGTACATCGACATAAGCTCCCGCACGGCAGCAGCCTATCCAGCCGTACACTCTCGTATTATTTAATACTTTAGCCTTCGTTGCTCTCTTGATCTTTAACCATCGCTTTCTCGGATCATCGCTCGCTTGCTTACATTAGGGCACGGGCAATTCGGCCCGCCTGCCCTTAATTGAGTCTTCATCTGTCCCTCATTGAGTCTACACCTATCGCTTATATGGTACGGAGCTAATCTTCGTAGCCATCACTATCATCGTAAATCGCACCGATCGGTCACCCACATACATATATGTACATACGCAGTACGTCGGTCTACATATCGTCTGGAGCTGATCATATCGCATCATACTATATTCGCTACATCGATCCTTAATCGGTCTTTCAAACATAATTCGCCCAAATATACATACATATGTACATACGCCTTCGTCGGTCTACATATCTCCCAATTAACTGTACCTATTATTAATCTAACCGCTCGACCCTTTATTCAAACAACATATCGCAACAGCTAGTGAAAAAGCTCATTAGCTTAACAACATCAAATATATAAAAATCTCCAATAGGGTTCGACTAAAGTTTTTGACCAAAATTTAATCTTTGCTTTTGCGAACATATAATAAATTAAATAAACTTAGAAGCGCAACATTCGCTTTTAAAATTAGGCAAAGTAAATGGTATCTACATATGTAGAGTAAATATAATGTTAAGTCAAAGTTGAAAACAGCCAATAAAGTTTTTCTTTGGGGCTGCCTATACATCTGAACAGTTTTTTATTGATAGCAGAAAATAATAAAAGATACTAAAAACAGAATCATACGTTTCATAGTTTTCTTATTTTTCAACCTTAGAATACATACATATGTGTGCATGTACATAAAGTTTTGCTCACTCAAACAATATTTAACTTTTAGTGGGAAGGTAGGGAGCATGTTTTCTGAATCCGGATTCAAACTACATACTTCTAGGGATATTCTTAGATTATTTGGAACCGCAAATGGAACATTTCCAAGCCGAGTTTGTATTTAAGTACTTAGTAAGATGATACATACATACATATGTACATACACACACACACATAAATACATATGTACATATGTAGTTCATCAGAATCTTAATACCTTAAAATCTGTAAAAATATTTATATACAGTGATAAAATCTGAATTCAATCGCTTAGTTATGCACCAGCTCTTTGGATAGCAAAAGTAAAAGTTAACAGTAAAAGAATGAATTCCGACAGTATTGTTTATATCTGCGTATATATGCGTACATAAATGTGCATATGTACATACGGGCCGAAGATATGCATGTATGTATGTACATCTATATATACTTTGAATTTAATGATTACATCTACATTGTATGTAAACCGTTATCTATATAATGACAGTTAAGCACTTGCCTGTCAATGTGTGGACACTGATCCCAAATAATAAAAATCTTTTTATCTACATACATACATACATATGTAGTTTAAATACTAGTCACCAATGAAAACCTTTTTATATATTACACACAAAATATACTGGAGATTTATATGTTAGACCAATTGAACTGTATTAGATATCTGAATGATAATTTGCATTGATTTTTACCATATTAATATAAAGAAAAAACACTTTTATAAAAGTTGTGTTCTTATAAAACAACGTTAAATCGATTGTCTTTTAAAACTGGGTGTAGGAATCACTTGGAATCCTCACAGCTCTATTTCCAGTCAAAAAATGACAACTGGAAGGATGAAAAATTCCTCCCTGAACCTATTTAGAATATAGTATACAAAATAATTATTCCTTTCAGATATACCAATAAAAAATACTACATTTATTTGTACAATTTGAATAGGTTTATTTTATTGAATTTAGAATTATCAAAATTGGTCATGTATATGTACATAAACATATGTACATATGTATTTAATTATGTATAGGGAAAGAAAAAAACGAATTTATATTAAATTATTGGTAAAGTATTTTTAGTAGAGTTTAGGTATCATTGTCCTTTTGAGGAATAATTTGGCTGGATTTAATTTGTTAAACATGGTTTTTGCAGAAATTGTGCTATAGATCTTTTCAAAGATCTTGCCATCAGAACATATTTTTCGTTGTGTCTTGCAGTCTACATTTGTCTGGAGGAAAACGATCTTTACCAATAATACAATCATTTTTTAATAATTTAAAATTTGTTTGTATAGGAATTCCCTTCCCAATTACGTTGACGAACCAGCCTTCTAGCTGTCTGCAAAACGCCAAATTAGTGTTCATATCCCTGCAGTACGAGCCGTGAGCGATGACAAATGTCAACTACATGTCATCTAGGCATTGACGCCCGCTAAACCGAACCCTTGATTTTCTCTCTGCCTTTCTCTTTTCCGCGCGTGCCGCAATAGATCGGCTCTGCCGATCGTGCGCAGTAGAAGAGAATTTGGTTTTTTTCTTTTCGTCTCTTTTGCGCGTGCGCCGGCAGAGCTCTCTTGCTTTGTTCTCTTTGCATTTTGTAACGCATTGCACTGTTACAATTGTAAAGTGTTACGGCAAGTAAGCATTTAGTGAAGTGAATTTATAAATAAATATCATCAGGTAAGTTGAGTTTTTCAATAAAAATATGTGTTGTGCGCGTCGTAATGGCAATCATAATTGTATACAATGCTAAATTTGTTAAAATTGTGAAAAAAAACATATTTCTTTATTCTTCTTTTCTTTCTTATATGTTTCGCTACGCTCCGTCTAATAAAGAAAGAATTAAAGAAGAATAAATAAATATAATGTGAAAGCATAATCTGCGGTGCGCCCAATATTTCAATTTTAAGCAAATAACAAAAACAAAAAATCAACCCCTTATATGCAAGGCCTGAGTCAAGCAGGTACATATTTTGGCGCGGTTTTTGTTTTTGTTGTTGGAGTAAATGCACAGCCCATTGCTAATCTACAGTGAGCATTGCTTTTTGTTTAAACAACTCATTTACAAATCGAACATATTTCTGGAATTTCTTTCCTTTTTTATATAATTGCGACCAAATTAATAGTATTTTATGGAATCATTTTATTGATAGATCAGCAAAATACGGAACACAATGGAACACACCTCCTGGAAGGACATGGAAAGTAAGTCTTTACAAAAAAATTTACAAAAACATAATAAAATAATCCATATTATTTCAGTGCCGATGCAATTGAAGTTACCCAACGAGGCTCAGGGATCCCCAAAACTGACATACATATGTACAGACATATTTGTAATTTTAAATAAAAGCAAAAGAAAATAAGTGAATATGCTCCTTACTTATATACGCCTTTTTTTTCATCTACATCTTCACTTATTATATCCCTAACATTTTCGAAAAAACCATCGCTTATTAAATGCATGATTTTTTGGATAAAAACATCACTTATTGTATGCCTTATATTTCGGCTAAAATCATCACTTATAGTAAGCCTTACTTTTTCGAGAAAATCATCACTTATAGTAAGCCTTACTTTTTCGAGAAAATCATCACTTATAGTAAGCCTTACTTTTTCGCACTTCTCGATGACCATGTCATCCCATATGCTCCTAGGACATCGTCATGTTAAAGTGAGCAGTTCATCGTTCCGCGCGACATCACTTATGTCAGCAGGGGTGCTCACGCTGACATCGATGTGTCAGCAGATTTGTAAGCGATGGCCCGTACTGCAGGGATGTAACAGAGAACGGCAAGGGTGTCACTTTTTGACACTGAAATTTGTGTGCCGGTGCCACTTATTACCCTCAAGAAAAGTAAAACACTCGCACCCACCCTAAACCATGCCGGTGTTTGCGAGTGTGTACTTCGGGCACACGCTCACACATTGTGCATTGCTTCTATTTCACCACACACCCAGATATTTTTCGTAGAGGAGTATCGATCATTTTTGTACTCATAACGAGTGTAGGAGAAGCAAGGATTGAGCACAAAAACGACACATTTTTTACCCGGATGCCTTTCAGACACTCGGGTGTCATGAAGACACTCGGGTGTCATGAAGAGTGTAGTTGCACTGATCTACTGATTTTTTTCCACTGATTTACACATATTAGCGGTCTAGTTCAGTCGTTAAAGTTAGTAGGAGGCATACATATGTACATATGTACATATGTATGTATGTACATATATACTAATGTATGCATGTATAAAGCAAATTATGGGTACAGCAAAAAGCAAGGGTGCAGAAAGAACGCACAAGAAATAACAAAAACACCCATGCCACGCAATACGTTTTTTGTCGCGAGTAGTGTGTTTCCTTTTTCACCCATTCATTTTGCATGAGTACTTGAGATCGGCCTCAACGCATGTATACATACAAAAAATCACTCGGACACGATCTACGCTTGTGCGTAAAAACACCTGACACAATACTCAGGCTCAATCGCTTGCACCCTATTTGCGTTGCCAGAAGACATCCTGGTGTCAAAAATACTCACAAACACCGGGTGTACTTTTGGTTGCGGTGGCTCATTGTCGTTCTCTGATATGTAAGTAGTCGTCTCGAGACATGTCTACCGGCTATCAGTTGAAGAACTGAGCTTCCAACATTCAGAACCAGACAGTCAGAAAATAGGATCTGAAAAGTATAACAATCGATCATTTGTGACGTAGCGTTGTTCCAAAGTCGCATATACATACATATGTATGCATACATATGTGTACCACTGTCGCTTTCACAGCATGGTTTTCGCATAAGGCTGTCCGAAGGCATACTAAACAAGGTAGTCGAACTCGCTCTCTCGCCCTCTTTTTAACTTCTTAAATTTCAGTCTGTTGTGAACAGTTGTGAGCGACGCATCTCTGCGGATGATTTTTTCGCGTTCCCTCAGACTTTTTTGGGTTTTTACAATGGCACAAGAGAGCAAACTCATTTTTTCGCTAGTTCTTTCTCTCTCTTCTGTCATCTTGACGCTGAAATAAGAAGTTAAGCTCTCTCAGTTCGACTACCTTGTTTAGTATGACTTGGGCTGTCCCTTTTTAGGCAGTTAGTAAGTTTGCAAAATCTACCATCATAAGGCTACTATCGATCGAATGTGACCATGCACTTGGTTTGAACTGTTCTATATTCGCTTTAGCCTAGTATTCAAATCCAAAAACACGTTTGTAGGCAAACGTGCAATATAAAAATACTGGCGACCAAGTGTGACCAAACACTGGTAACACTTTCTATAATGAATTCGTTAAAAATTTTAATTTTGTATCAAAACAAGAATGTATCAATAATGTTTTATTTGTGGGCGCTGTGGCGCCGGAGAACGATAATCCCCAGATAAAGCACCGCAATATTGGATAAATCCGTTTTTGCTAAACAGAAATGCAATAAAATATGTTTTTATTCCCCATTAATCCCCCAAATTTAATAACAATTCCTTCTTCTCGACAGCTTTTCTTCATTTCACTAAGTAGTCGTCGCAAAATTCTCCTTATAACTTGTTTGGTTTTTGTTTTTTGCACTGTGTTGTTATCGTACTTACACATTCAGGCACACAATCTCAGTTATAATTTCATTTCATTTAAAACACTAGGGTCTGTAAAAAATACCACAAATACCACTAAATACTTTTCCAGCATATATCGGCGTGCTTGCTTGATGATCTGAGTACTACTTTCGAACTGACCCCAGCAAACACATTTTCATTCAACATTTTTTTATCGGTTTCATACGAATATCTATCAACCCTGATTCTGTTTGCCAGCACTTTTTTCGGATCTCGGCACAGCCCTTTTTTATACCCGGTACTCGAAGAGTATAGGGGTATATTAGATTTGTGGGGATAACGGATGTGTGTAACGCACAGAAGGAAGCGTTTCCGACCCCATAAAGTATATATATTCTTGATCAGCATCAACAGCCGAGTCGATATAGCCATGTCTGTCTGTCTGTCCGTCTGTCCGTCCGTCCGTCTTCATTTGCGCCTATATCTCAGAGACTATTAAAGCTAGAGCAACCAAATTTTGTATCCAGGCTTCTGTGTTATCACACTACTCCGAATGTATTTCAAAATTTCGCCCCGCCCACTTCCGCCCACACAAAGGACGAAAATCTGTGGCATGCACAATTTTAAAGATACGAGAAAACTAAAAACGCAGAATCATAGAGAATGATCATATCTATCAGAGTGTTGAATCTGGATTAGATCGGATTATTAATATAGCCACTATAAAAAAAAACATTTCGAAAGTTATCGTTCCCTCTCGCTCTCTCTCACACGCGACCCCATCTGCTTTGCCCATTCGTATTTTTTGACGCCTAGTTCTCAGAGACTATAAGAGCTAGAGCAACCAAACTCTCTATCCTAACTCCTGTGATATCAAACCAGCACGAGTTTATTTCAAAATTTTGCCACGCCCCCTTCCGCCCCCACAAAGAACGAAAATCTGTGGAATCCACAATTTTTATGATAAGAGAAAACAAAAAACGCAGAATTATGGAAAATATCTGTATCTATCAGATTGCCGAATCTGGATCATATCGGATCATTATTATAGCCAGAAGGAACAAATTAAATTTCAGTGGCTACCAAACGGCAGCCAAGCGATTCCCTCTCTCTCTCGTACACACTTCCATGTCTCTTGTATGTAGTTTTACATGTGTATGTAAAAATGTAGCAGCCAACGTAAAAATCATATGTAAATAAAAATGGAATCAGATAACTTCTCAAATATAAAAATACGGCATAGGGTTCGACTTAATTTTTTGAAATTTTCCATTTTGGCCAAAATTTAATTCGTCTCTTTTGTGAACATATAATTAATTAAATAAATCGTAAGCTCATATGTATACATAAATACGTATATACTGACTGAGTACCGGGTATAAAGTACCTAGGTACACAACGTTCCCTCTCGTTTTTTTTTTGGTATTTGAAATGAATGATCGCAAGGAAATTTACTTGCAATGACCAATACAACAACTATTTTTTTAAGTTTTAATATGTTTTAACGTCGACAGACGGACACGAAGTGTGGCACAGCCCTTTAAGCTAGGTACTCAGATCCTATAAATGTTCTATCAACAAAAAGTAGCCTATAGTTTGCTCTGTGACTAGAAGTGCATGCACAAATGTTGCACTGTTTTGTAACAGTGACCCTAAACACAGTCCACTTGACCGCTTATGCCCAGCCTTCATAAATTAACAAGAAATGGTAGCAATCAAATTACAGAAAATGTTGATAAAAAAACCGCTCTGTCAATCTAATACTCTCGTCACAATCTTCCACTTAAGCTGGGTATCCAGCACCGCGGAAACTAAAAATTACTGCCAAACTTCATATAAAAACGAGAGGGAACGTTGTGAGCCGCGGCAATGGCCGCTGCTCTACTTTATACCCGGTATTCAGTCAGTATATGTATATGTACATTCATATGTATGTGTATACATATGAGCCTTATGTAAATTATTATATGTTCGAAAAAGGGACTAATTTAACTTTTGGCCAAAATGGAAAATTTTTAAAAATTAAGTCGAACCCCATGATGTGTTTTTATATTTTAGAAGTTATCTGTTTCCTTTTTGATTTACATATAATTTTTACATCGGCTGCTACATTTTTACATACACATTAAAACTACATACAAGAGACGTGGAAGTGTGTGCGAGAGAGAGAGGGAATGAGTAAACGCTGGCAGGGGTTGCGTAGCTACTGAAATTTATTTTGTTCCTTCTGGCTATAATAATGATCCGACCTGATCCAGATTTGGCAAACTGCTAAATACGGTAATTTTTCATGATTCTGCGTTTTTGGTTTTCTCTTATCTTAAAAGTTGTCGATTGCACAGATTTTCATCGTTTGTGGGGGCGGAAGGGGAACAAAATTTTGAAATACACTTGTATTGAAGTGATATCACAGGAGCTTGGATAGAAAGTTTGGTTGCCCTAGCTCATATAGTCTCTGAGATCTAGGCGCTCATTTGGACGAATAGACAAAACAGACAGGGTCGCGTGTGAGAGAGAGCGAGAGGGAACGATGACTTTCGAAATGGTTTTCTTCATAGTGGCTATATTTATAATCAGATCGAATCCAGATTCAACACTTTGATAGATATGATTATTCTCTATGCTTCTGCGTTTTTAGTTTTCTCATATCTTCAAAATTTTGCATGCCACAGATTTTCGTCCTGTGTGTGGTCGGAAGGGGGCGGCGCGAAATAATGAAATATTTTTGGAGTAGTGTGATAACACAGAATAATGAATACAAAATCACACTTGAAGTAGTGTGATAACACAGGAGACTGGATACTACTGGTTACTCTAGCTTTAATAGTCTCTGAGATATAGGCGCTAATGAAGACGGACGCACGGACAGACAGACATGGTTATATCGACTCGGCTGTTGATGCTGATCAAGAATAAATATATTTTATGGGGTCGGACACGCTTCCTTCTGTGCGTTACACACAACCGTTATCACCACAAATCTAATATACCCCTATACTCTTCGAGTACCGGGTATACAAATCTCGGGAAAATTTAGGTTTCTATATATTTATTGTTGAGCTACCGAGCTTTTTCGGCAGCGTAGTTTGCGATATATATGTAAAAAGTCGACGAGAGTTCAGTTTAATACGGTTTATTGTCAGGGATGCATTATTAAGTTTATTGTAAAATAGCGAAAGTTGTGCGTGAGTAGTAGGCCAACTAGTGCCCAACTGCGAGTGAGCGAGCGATGGATCGAGAGACCGATACAGAAGGCAAAATAAAGAAAGATAACCGAGAGAACGGCTGGATAGGTTGCTGCTGTCCGGAGGTTTATACCCTGCAGTGCGCGCCACTGATACAAGTGTGCTCACACATAGATTTCAGCGTGAACACCCCCGATGATATAAGTGATGTTACGCGGAACGATGAACTGCTCACATTAACCTAGATGCAAAGGCGATGTCATGGTCATCGGGAAGTGCGAAAATATAAGGCATACTATAAGTGACGATTTTCTCGAAAAAATAAGGCATACAATAAGTGATGTTTTTATCATGCATTTTATAAGCGATGGTTTTCTCGAAAATGTAAGGGATATAATAAGGGAAGATTATAGATTACAAAAAAAAGGCGTATATAAATAAGCAGTATTTTCATTTGTTTTCTTTTGCTTTTATTTAAAGCTGGGTATCCAGCACCGCGGAAACGAAAAATTACTGCCAAACTTCATATAAAAAAAACTGGGCCAGTAATTTTTCGATTGTGTTTTTCTGGCCTCAGTATCCAGCAACGTAAACGAAATCCACGAATTCTTATCGATAGTATCGATATCGGCACGAATGTGGACTGAGAGAACAGCTGACGTAGAAGCCGGTAATATATATGTGCCAATTATTATTACTGAAGTAAATGTGAAATGTGGAGGCAAAATCTGTGCGGAAAACCAAAAAAAGATAGGCAAATTTTTAAAGTGAGGAGAAGATTGCTTTAATAAAAGAAGTTGAATCAAAACCATGTCTTTAGAGGATCATTAAAAATAAGGATTTTGATCATTTTGACACTTTGGTGCCTCTGACTGCGCTGTACTTCTCCTTCCTTCCACGAAATTTTACTGACAGGAATCTGCTCTTTATTTCGGTTGTATGGAACTTAACTAATGTAGTGTGACCAAGAACCTAAAAAGTGATTTGCCACTCTTATGAATCAGCTGTGTTTTGTAAACAGCGCCAATTTTGAGAATGAAACTAAAATTAAAAAAAGGAAGAAAAGTAATTCTGACGATGAAGTGATTGTGTTGGTAGCGGCACATATTGTTGTAAGAAGAAGTACAGCACAGTTGGAGGCGCCAAAATGTCAAAATTATCAAAATGCTTATGTTCCGTGATCCGCCAAAAACATGGTCTTGCCTCAACTGCTTTTATTAAAGCAATCTTCTCGTAATTTTAAAAATTTGGTAAATGTTAAATGCGTGGACAACCTCTCAAAAATTAACGAAATTTTTTTCCTGGATAGACCCCGATTTATCATGAATTTAGGAAAAAAAATTTCGTGACGGTCGCTTCTAGTTTTTTTTTTTATTTTTAAAGTTTAGCTTTTTTCATGCCAAAAATGGCTTGCGCGGGTCACTTGTCTTGCTGTGTTGTTGTTGATGATTTGTGTGGTTTTTCATGTTTTTTGTTGTCCTTTTAGTTGTTGTTGTTGTTTTGGATAATTGGTATTGTTTTGGGTATTTTTTTGTGTTATTATGAGTTATTTTAACCAATAAATGAGAAAGCGATAGAAATGTGTTTGGTATGTATATATTTGTGCTTCGAAGTTAACTATTTTATAGCTAGTTTCCAATTAAAGCTATATTTCATTTCACAAGTGTCTAAAATAACTATAAAGAAGCTATACCGGCCTATAACTAAACTAAAGTTGTTGCATTCGAAGGTCTTCGATAACCGAAAATCGATGAGAAACCACGAACCGATTGGCAGGGCCAAAAATTGAGGAGTAGGCCTAATCAAGGCTGGCGCCCTCTAGGCGGAGGATCCTAGAACTAGTTGGAGAGGCCCGCGCTCTGGGATCCCGTTTGGAAGAGAACCTCTCACCCATAAGCGGAGGCCCGTTGCAGACTCCCCCAGAGAGTGGCCCATGCCCTTGAAAGAAGTTCAAGGGCAGTGGAAGAGAGTGGCCAACGGCCGGTCACCGAGAAGTGAATATAGGGGAGAGGAAGTCTAGTGTGAGCAAAGGCCAGATATTCAGTCAGTGTAGACCCAGTCGGAGGGTTCATTTTTTGGTGCCGAAGATTAATTTAATATAAAGAAGAAGTGGAAGTTTCCGTGCAAAATTTGTGATCCAGAAAGAGGAGCATACCAAAACAGGAGGCCAAAGGAGGCAATCAGTACAACATTCGAGTGAGTCCGCTCCAGGGGAAGGGGGATAAAGTGCCGAAATTGTATATTTGTTTCAAACTCTTAGGGGATCGTGTCCGGTTCCTTCCTTCGGAGCATCCTTTTCGGGTCTCAGGATAGCTGTCCTTACAACCATCAATCCTGGCCCCGGCTCTGCTTGGGATTGGTCGACCTAGGAACAGACCCAAAACAAAAAAAAAACTTGGATACAGCACTTCCCACTTCCCACAAATAGCGCACTAGATTAAATTATTAAAAAAACCCCTGTCCATATTTATTATATTACCTTAATGTACCTACTATAAGTAATTGTTATTGTCGTATTTATTTATATTTATATTTATTTATTTATAATAACCACCTTGTCTATGAGATAGAATAGGAAGGAAGTATTAGAAAAGAGCTCAAAGATGGTCAGGAAGGGAAATTAGGAGGCAACTAGATAAAACTTATGTATAACCCAACCGTGTTTGAGTGAAAAATTATAACGTAATGATGAAAGGCTAATTGTTTGTTATGGGGGGGAAGGGGAGCCAACACCACGGGAGAATGAAATGACGCTGCACCTGGCAGGGAGATTCGCGACTCAAACAGGATGTGAATCTCAGGAAGGGAGGGTACGTCTGAGGTAAACCATCCACACCTCGCCAGCTCCACGTCTATTTGTGAGTTAGTTAGATCAGATGTCAAGTAAAATCCGTGTTGTATGTCTATGTTTTCTTTTGTTTGTTCTTTTGAGTAGGAGATGTCCAATTTGTTGGCTTATTGTGCGACCGGAGGGCTTGGGAAACACCCAGACCTGGGATGACTGGCTAGCCGGCCCTGCCCCAACACCAAAGAGGTTCGTAACAAAGTAAACTAAACTAGCTACAAGTGATGACAAGAATAAGAGTCGTCTCGACGCTGTAGCCATTGCAACGGTAATTGGTGGGTTTACTCCTCGGCTTCAGAATCCTGTGGGAGATTTGAATGTATAAAAGTAGTTGTGCTGTATTATATAAAAGGAAAAGTAGTGTCGTTAAAAAAATTTTCCGCCTCCGGCTCTACTTATTCATTATTTACATTTGCAGCCTATGCACGACATAATTATGCATATATATTTTACACGTCTGTCTCCTTTGCCCAAGAAAATCAAATATGGTAAATCCCATTGCCCGTTACAATGCCGCGCCATAGTGTCGAGACGACTCGCATTCATTGTGGCCAGTTATCTTATTTTATAGCTAGTTTACAACTACTTTACAGCTATTATAATATGTGTAAATATGAAATATAGCTTACTTTCAAAATAATATAAAATAAATAAACAGAAAAATAACCAACAACACCAAGCCATTTTTGGCTCGAAAAAGGTTAAACTTTAAACATTAAAAAAAAAACTAGAAGCGACCGCCACGAAATTTTTTTACCTAAATACATGATAAATCGGGGTCTATCCAGGAAAAAAATTTCGTTAATTTTGGAGAGGTTGTCCACGCATTTAACATTTACCCAAATTTGTTGTTTGTTGTTGTCAACTTTGTTTTCCATGGATGGTAGATGGTCGATGGTGACCTGTGGGAATCTAGGTTTCACATTCCCACCGTTCCCCGTAAATGTGCTTTGTGGAAAAAGGCTATTACCGTCTATTTTATTGACGGTGCAAAAAGTTTTGCCGTTCCAAAAATTTCCTATTTAGTTTCACTATCTATTTTGGATGTTCCTAAGTCGCATATTTCTGTGCGATATTTACCCGTTGGTTTTCAAATGCAACGCTATATATTTGGCAGTCAGAGTGAAAAATTAAGCTTTTTGAGAAAATGTACAGCCAGCCAATTTCAATTTCATAGAAAAGTTGTTAAAAAAACCGCGAAATGGAAGAAGGAGCAATTTAATTTACTAATTTAATATTAATATAACAATAATAATTGCGGGGAGCACGCATTAACTCCTTTTTTTATACGGAGATGGCGGGTTCAGTGATAGAGGTTGGGCACGAAATTTAATGGTGTTAATTCTCAGATGTATATGAATTGCTTTTGGAGGGCAACATAATCGAGGTGGAATTGGATGAGTCCTGCACCTTGGACGATATCGAAAAACAACATCCACAGGAAGCAGTGAACTGAAAGGCGACCAATACGCAGTTTGTGTTATTGTCATCAGTTGTGAAGGCCTGTATCTAAAATCACCTCGAAAGCAATGAACGATTGTCACACTTCATAAAAAAAAACTTTGCCAGGAATTTGCCGTTTTTGTACCCAGCACCGCGGAAACGAAAAATTACTGCCAAACTTCATATAAAAAAAACTGGGCCAGTAATTTTTCGTTTGTGTTTTCCTGGAGTCAGTATCCAGCAAACGTAAACGGGATCCACGAATTCTTATCGATATTCACACGAATGTGGACTGTGAGAACAGCTGATGAGGGTGCCAGGAAAATATATGTGCACATTATTACTGAAGTACAAGTGAGAGGTGGAGGAAAAATCTGTGCTCAAAACCAAAAAGAGATATGCAAATTATTAAAATGAGTAGAAGATTGCTTTAATAAAAGCGGTTGAGGCAAGACCACGTTTTTGGCGGATCACGGAAAATAAGCATTTTGATTATTTTGACGTTTTGGCGCCTCCGACTGTGCTGTCCTTCTTCTTACAACAATATGTGCCGCTACCAACACAATCACTTCATCGTCAGAATTACTTTTCTTCCTTTTTTTAATTTTAGTTTCATTTTCAAAATTGGCGCTGTTTACAAAACACAGCTGATTCATGAGAGTGGCCAACCTTTTTTTATGTTCTTGGTCACACTATTTCACTTAAGATCCACACAACCGAAATAAAGAGCAGATTCCTGTCAGTAAAATTTCGCGGTGCTGGAGACAGGCCTTTACACAGTATCCGTATCCGCCAAGCTTAGCGAAATCTACAGATTCGTATCGATAGTTGTCCTATCGACACGATACGAAAACGTAATCGAAAAATTACAGTTTTTATATAATTAGATACGAAAAATTACAGGTTTATATACATATATGCTTTTTTTTAAAAAGGTTGTCAGTAATTTTAAATTTCCATGGTGCTGGATACCCGGCTTAAAACAAAAGTATAAAGGCAAGTTCCAGCGTTCATTTACTTCGTTATACTTTGAGACCAATATGTTTAATTTTCTGACAAATGAAAACAGCTGATATGGCTATTTTGTAAAATCGTGATCAGTTGTTTTTGAAACAAAACTACCGCAGAAAGTGCGCAATTCAAGAAAATCAAGACACCTTATCTGTGTATCTAACTTGTCTGACGTGACTGTAAGGAGAGTTGTAAATTGAAAATTCAATTGCTAATAGTCAAAAAACGTATTTGTCGCACAGTTTCGATTAAATTTGACACATCAGTCTTTAGCCAGCTTTTCTTGCTTGCTGAAAGCACAGTCCGAGCTTATTTAGTATTATTTGTGCTGTTGTATCGCTGCTGTTGTAAGCGATAAGCAAATCAGGCTGCGTCAGCTGTTACCATTCATTAACTTCATGCATTATTTCCTTTCTGCTTAGATCAGTGGTCGGCACAAAGACACTAACCTGTTCTTAGTGCGTTCGTTGCGCAGGCAACAGACATAAAGCCATACAATTCATTTTCGATGATGCTGCGACAGTTGACCAAAATAACGAAGCCACGTGTGCATAGGGCCGACGCTACACAAATTTTTTATCTGTGAGAGTGCGGAACGCGCTGCCATTTTGTCTTTTCCCATGCACATTGCATAGGCCGCTGGTTTAGACCCATACTTCAGCATTTAATTCTATGACATTAAAAAATATATTTGAAAAAAGCGTCAGTCTGTATGGCATAATTCCATTGTGAGAGATATTGAGTTTAAAATGGAAGCCTACAAAGAACAAATTCGCCAGCTAGATTAGGTTAGGTTAGAAAGAGGAGATTGCTATTGTTGCATTCTTCTGCTGAGAGTTTAAAAGGAACAGAACAGATGTTCCACCGTCTCATCCTCCCCCCCTTCTCTAAAGCTGTCGCAAATACCATTGTATGTTGCGCCCAGCCGAAGGGACTAAAGCAAATACTCTGACCCGTTGGGGCTGATTATCGACTCAGTAGCCGATAAGGTCCCACCAACAGCCAAATTTAGGTCAGAGCAAAGCCGGTAGTCGAAAAATTCCCAATTAGAGCTGTTTAAATTAAGTTATTGATTAAAATTATTTTGACCTTATTAGAACTAGTATCAAAGGAAAACAGATGGAAAAATACGTTATAGTTTCGGCAAAAGCTACGGAAAGATTTATAATCAGAGTAGTTAGAAAGACTTGGAGATGACCAGGAAAGTAAGTAATAAGGCTGATGAGGGCAGTCGGTTCGACCTCACCAGAGAGAAGCTTTTTAGGGAAGAGAACTCCTTTGCTGATAAGAAGGGAGATGGATCGAACGGTCTCAATTGAGTCCGCGGAGAGCACAGATGAGGAACTGTTTTCGTACTGATTCGTGCATATCCTGACATTTTTGGTAGTGAGGAGACTAAACACAAGAACCATATTCAAAATCGGCCGAACCAGGGAAACATACAGGAGTTTTGTAGTATACGGATCTGTAAATTCCTTAGACCATCTTTTGACAGATCCAAGGACTCCTTTGGCTTTGTTAGAGATAGTAGAGATATGAGAGTTGAAACATAGATTTTGTACAAAGGTAATGCCCAAGTCGTTAACTTTGAAGAGGCGTTGTAGGATAATGTTATTGATAGAGTAATCGAAAAGGTATGGCTTATTGCGGTGAAAAGTTATAATATTGTATTTAGAAATGTTAAGAGGTAGAATGTTGATTAAGCACCTGTTGTTAAGAGCATCGAGATCTGATTGCAAAGATAGTGGGGACAAGGGGTCACTGTAGGAAAAGCATAGCTTAACGTCACCAGCATACATTAGGACACGGGAATGAGATAACATTTGGGAGAGATCGTTAATAAATAGGCTAAATAGCAAGGGACCCAGGTGACTACCTTGAGGAACCCCCGATGAGACAATAACAGGCTTAGAGAGAGAGGAGTTAAAGCTGACGGCTGAGAACGGCTACTAAGGTAAGAATTAGTCCAGTATAGAAGCTTAGTCAACCCTACCAACTTAGAAACCCTAGAAGAGACAGTTTATGAATAAGTAGATTATGATTGACGGAGTCGAAGGCTTTACTAAAGTCAGTATAAACGACATCAGTTTGACACTGTTTAGCAAATCCGGAAGTAACAAAGGTGGAAAATTCAAGTAGATTAGTAGAGACTGAGCGACGTTTAATGAATCCATGCTGTGATTTTGAGAATACAGACCTACAAAAATGTTGCAGCTGAGAAGTGATGATTTTTTCGAAGAGTTTAGGAATGGGAGATAAATTGGAAATTCTGCGGTAGTTAGAGACATCAGCTTGAGATCCCTTTTTATAAATGGGAACTATATAGGATTCTTTCCAGACGGTGGGAAAATCACCAGTCTCGAGAGACGAGCTGAATAGTTTTAGGAGAGCCACACAAAGAGATTCTGCACAAAGTGATTCTGCACAAAGTTTAAGAACAGCGCTCGAAACCGAGTCTGGCCCAGTGGAGAACGAAAACTTGCACAATTTTAAATTTGTTAAGAGACGATCATAGTCGATGAAGGGGGTAAGGATATAGTTAGAGCTATGTAAAGGGATAGGATATGAGTAACTGCTACTTAAGTCGTTTGATGAGGCTAGGATAGAGGGAAGGTTAATAGAAGGGACAGAGTAGCAACGTTGGAAAAAGGAAGCGAACAGGTCAACAATATCACAAGATATAGAGAAGATGGAAATTGGGAAGGAATTTTCGTTTAGAGTTAAAAAACCTGAAGAATTGTTTAGGGTCGCGTTTAAAGTTAAGCTTGCATTTGGTCAAGTATTTATTGTAGCACAATATATTAAAAAAGGAAAATTTCAATTTTGCAATTGAGTACTTCAAAAAGTCTGATTGCAAACCAGATTTTTTAAACTTCTTGAAGATACGGGAATTACAATTCTTCAGATTTATTAAAATCGGGGTGAACCAGATAGGACCAGAAAGATTTCTAGGGGGGGGGGGGGGGGGGGGGGGACTAAAGGAACATGCGTGGTAAAGATAAAAAAAACGAGAGGGAACGTTGTGAGCCGCGGCAATGGCCGCGGCTCTACTTTATACCCGGTACTCAGTCAGTATATACGTATTTATGTATACATATGAGCTTACGATTTATTTAATTAATTATATGTTCACAAAAGAGACGAATTAAATTTTGGCCAAAATGGAAAATTTCAAAAAATTAAGTCGAACCGTATGCTGTATTTTTATATTTGAGAAGTTATCAGTTTCCATTTTTATTTACATATGATTTTTACGTCGGCTGCTACATTTTTACATACACGTGTAAAACTACATACAAGAGACATGGAAGTGTGTGCGAGAGAGAGAGGGAATTGCTTGGCTGCCGTTTGGTAGCCACTGAAATTTAATTTGTTCCTTCTGGCTATAATAATGATCCGATATGATCCAGATTCGGCAATCTGATAGATACGGATATTTTCCATAATTTTGCGTTTTTTGTTTTCGCTTATCTTAAAAATTGTGGATTCCACAGATTTTCGTTCTTTGTGGGGGCGGAATGTGGCGTGTCAAAATTTTGAAACAAACTCGTGCTGGTTCGATATTACAAAAACTTGGATAGAAAGTTTGGTTGCTCTAGCTCTTATAGTCTCTGAGAACTAGGCGTCAAAAAATACGAATAGGCAAAGCAGATAGGGTCGCGTGTGAGAGAGAGCGAGAGGGAACGATGACTTTTGAAATGGTTTTCTTTATAGTGGCTATATTAATAATCCGATCTAATCCAGATTCAGCACTCTGATAGATATGATCATTCTCTATGATTCTGCGTTTTTAGTTTTCTCGTATCTTTAAAATTGTGCATGCCACAGATTTTCGTCCTTTGTGTGGGCGGAAGTGGGCGGGGCGAAATTTTGAAATACATTCGGAGTAGTGTGATAACACAGAAGCCTGGATACAAAATTTGGTTGCTCTAGCTTTAATAGTCTCTGAGATATAGGCGCAAATGAAGACGGACGGACGGACAGACGGACGGACAGACCGACATGGCTAGATCGACTCGGCTATTGATGCTGATCAAGAATATATATACTTTATGGGGTCGGAAACGCTTCCTTCTGTGCGTTACACACAACCGTTATCCGCACAAATCTAATATACCCCTATACTCTTCGAGTACCGGGTATAAAAAATAGAGCTATAGAATGCATTAGTGGCAGACTCAATTTCCTAGAAATCGTCAAGGAATGACCAATCAATCTGAGATAGGGCAGTATTCAAGGAGAGAAAATCAGCCTTCTTAAAGCAATAGGTATTCGAAGGCTTACTCAACGACTTTATGTGGCCTGAAGAAGGCAACAGAATATCAATTGAAAGTGTGGGATGGTATGGGTCTTCAGGGAATGATAGAGGTGATCCTCGACTTACCAAGGTGCCCAAGGTAGAGTCATTGGATGGAGACCAAGTGATATGTGGGAGATCGAAGTCACCAAGGACAATAAGACGATCAGAATCACTAAGCTTAGACGAAACGGATTGAAGATGGGCAGTGTGAAGCATAACAGTTGTAAATTTAGAGGACGATGGGATGTAAGAGCATGAAATGAATAAATGAAAAGAACACAGACGAATTTTAACTTCGATTATTTTAATAGTATTGAGCTCATCGATAGAAAAGAATTGGGAAGTTAAGTCGGAACAAACAGCAATTAGGACGCCGCGGGAGATGGTCGATCAGATCTATATATGTTATGATTATCTACAAAGATCTCGGAATCCGAGATTGAGGAATTGAGCTATGCTTCAGAAAAGGCGATAATATCGGAATCAAAAGTTGCACTATCAGTATGTATTGAAGATGTGACAGATAGTATGTTCAGGCCAGAAATAGGGTTTTAACACAGTCCTGAAAAACTTCTCCGGGACAAGAATTTCAAAGGAAGAAATGGTACGTTTTTCCTTAAAGTTAAATTTTGTTACTACAAAGCCAGAGGAGCTATTGATGTTCAGTTTGGAAAAGATATAATCTCGAACCATTACATCCGTAGCCGATTCCATAAGACGTCAGTCTTATATAGACTTAAGAGGAGCGACAGCGAATAGAGTAGATCGGTTAAGAGGGGTCACATGATTGTTGGGTGAGGCAGAGGCAAGTTCTGCCCGAGGAGGGTCCGGCCTTGCTTGCGATAGCCACATGTTGTCGGTTAGGTGCTTATATTGCTCTTTTATGATGTGGCCATTGACATAAAAAGATACTCTCTATCTTGAAGAAAGGTACTGTGGTTTCTGATCTGGCCAACACGTCTGCTATAAGGTCGCCCTTGATGTCTTTGTGGCCCGGGATCCATAAAAGGCTAATATCAAACTGCTGAGCCATCTCGTGTAGCAGAACAGTGCTTCCCTTATTGCAATGACTATATCTTGGAAGACACTACAGCTGTTTGGAGTAGATTTTTCCATCGACCTCGTAATCCAGCTTCGATCCATCTGTGAAGATATTAATGGCCCCAACTGAGCCAGGAGGTCCCACGAGCCACATATCTCTATAAGGCAGTAGTCCGGTTTCGTGGGAACGGTACTTCTATTTAGTTCTTTATTGAGTACTTTATTTATTTATTTGCTGTGTCCCCATTGGTCGGGGACTCTCAGACGTAGTGCTACCGTTTCTGTCCGCTCTTTTTTTGCAAGGTCGAGGCTCTGGAGGCCTAGGATGACATTTAGCGCATTATTTGGAGCGAAGAGCCCACTGATGCATAGGTAGGTAGTTCGCTGAACTTTGCCCAGTTGGTGATCGTTTTTTTTTTTATATTCTAACAATAACTATTGTTAGAATATGCTTGGGTTTATTGTCCGATGGCTTTTTTGCATTTGTAGAGGGCTTACGTAGCCATCGTGGCATTGTCGCTGAAAGATTGGCTGCATCTACTTAACATTAGTGGGTTGAGAAACGGAACCTTGTATTTTTTTGTGAACAACACAAGTTCTGTTTTCGAAGTTCGTTGCCGAACGTCTTCTTTCGGCATATGCATGTGTAGTTAGTCGATGGCAACTCAGCACCCGCGACATTACGGGCAGACAGAGCAGCCGCATTTTTGCATAGTCACTCTGCCAAGGCATCAGTTTTGGGAGCCGATTTGCCATCCACATTAAGAAAAGGGATGGACCCCTTGGGTTCGCCTCTTCCTGTTCGAAATTGCCCCCTATTGGCAATTGGGGAGAGCCAGACTCGTTTTTGTTGTTTTTTTTGTTCACTGTGCCCGGATAAGGCATCATTAGAACCGGTAGCTACCAAGTTTCTAAGCTCTCCGTTTGCGACTGGGCTATTTTTTAAACCGGGCCCCCAGCCAAGCTGACTCTTGGGACTGGTTGAATACACACCTAGTCCGGCCTGGTGTGAGGTGATTGTGGGGAGTTGGGATGTGGGTAGGTAGTATGTGGGGATAGAAGTGTGTGAGGCACTTTTACGAGTCGGCACCACCTAGACGAAACTCCGCTTGTTTTCCGGGACTGCCTTTTTTCGGTACTCTCCCTAGGGATGCCCACTCATTCGCAGCTGATCTACCTACAGGGGTAGGTCGTTCGCTATACGTGACCGGTCCGGTGGCCTCAGCTAAGAACGCTCTGAGCCACCTCACTAGCTTATTAGACCAGATTCGCTACCGATTACGATTAATTTATGCAAGCGGCCGATAGTGATGATAATGTTGCAGCTAATAACGAATATTATCGTTTTGAAGGTTTCGGTTGGAATGTTATCATCTGCCATGAGCTATTTCAATAGATTGCAACAGACTAGAAGCGACCAGAATTGGCCAATGGGAAAGTGGTTGTTCTATATCAGGACAATAGTAGTCGTCTCAAATTAATGACGAGCACACTTAGTCAGCTTGGATAGTAAATTTGAATGCATCCATCTGTATCTAGCATTAAGTGACTTTTGTCTGTTTTTTTTATTCCGGGTGTTTAGCACCGCTGAAATTAAAAACTACAACCCATTATCATATAAAAAATACTGGGCCGGAAGAGTGATTTACTAGATTTTTGTTCACATTGTTGCAGTTACTTTCCAGTTAATTTTTTGGAAGTATTTTTAATATTTTTAAACTTTAAATTTTAATTTTAAAATTATCTTCAAACTGGCAAGTTATTAAACAAAAACATTGAAATAACTCGAATAACCCAAGCCATTAACAATTATTTTTAAAAATTGGGTAAAAAAATCATTTATTTTATCCCCAACCTTGGTACATTTTAAGTTTATACTAGAGAGATAAATTTGATTACATTCAAAGAAGTTTGAAGTTTAATTGCACTGAAAAACATTTAGATGGATATAAATAAGTATGAAAAGTAGCATATGTATATCGAAAAGGGGAGCGCCAAGTTTTTTTTCTTTGGTATTTCTTAAATATAATCCGCTGCAACACTTCAAGGAATACCCTATATATTTTGTTAGAATTATATTTTTTCGAATATAAAATTCGGTCATACTCTTGTTGCAGTATATAAAGTATACGTTTTTAACGAGATTAAGATGTATTCTACAGTTTTAGAATGGAAAAAAGTGAACTTTTTCGATATTGTTGGATTGCCGTTTGCAAAATTGCCGAATATTTTGGAAACTACGTGTCACTGTTTCAACCTGACCAAATCTGACGCTGGGGGAAGTAAAAACACTATAGTGTTTTGTGAAAAAAGTGGATACATTCATGTTTATTTTCCTAACTGGGAGTGCATATCCTTTAAAAGTCAACATAGGGTGCACTACGTCAGACAATGTGCACTCACGTCTAATAATTTACTAGCAACTGTCACACAAGATACAAAATTTGTAGTACATATAGACATATACGATCTAAAAAAGTTGACTAAAAAACAAGGAGCTCCTATGATTGCTACCGGAACTTTTAATACAACGTGTAGTACCACATGCATCAATGCAGTCATAGAGGATAAAATTCTAGCATTAGGCATAGGCTTCGAGAACGGGGACATTCTGTTGCATTATGGGAAAATGAACAGACTTATTTCAACAAATACTCGCCGCCACTCAATATCTGGACACGCAATTAATGGAATACATTTCGACATCAGACCTCAAAGCACGGATAAACAAACTACATACATGTTTGTGACATGTTTTGATGGAGTGTATTGCTTTATATTAAAAGAAAAAAGCCCAATTGATCCAAAATTTATTCTTGATCATAATAAACGTGCCTATAATCAGTGCTGTACAATGCGCAAAGCAAGTAATGCAGAATTAGATGATTCTATGCTAGTAGTAGGGCGAGAAGATGCTATATACTGCTACACTCCTGACGGAAGGGGCCCTTGCTATGCTATTGAAGGGGAAAAAAAAACTCTGGATTGGGTAGGCCATTATCTTATCGTTGTAGTCCGAAGGCCAAAAAGTATTTTTTCGGAGAAAAGAGAGTTGACTCTAATTGTTGTGGATACTGAAAACAAAATCATTGTTTTTTCAAAGCAACTTCAAGATTTGGTTTATACAATCAGCGAAAACGAATTATGTTACATTATCACCAATACTGAAGCTAGGGATAGCTCTTGTACAAACATATTAAAGTTACAGCAGTACAATATGAATACAAAAATTAGACTTCTAATTGAACAAAATATGTACAATATTGCCTTGCAATTGTTATCTAGAGAAGGTCTTCTTTCTTCAAACGCTACTGCTCGCGTGCGGTTTCAATACGGAAATCATTTAGTACTGAAGGGCGACATAAGTAGAGCAGTCATAGAATATATAAAAACAATTGGTTTTATTAAACCATATGACGTGATTTCCAAACTACTCAATTCGAGCTACACTGATTATCTAAAAGAATATTTATATGAATTTTTAAAAAGTAATCATGCTAAAAATAATCACAAAAAACTTTTTAAATTACTTGATCAGAAAAAGTGGAGGCAGAATAATTATTACCAACCTGTCAATGTTTTTCTCAATACCACGGGTAATCTAAATCTAGATACGCTCTTAAATATACCAAGCAATAATTTAAATTCTAAAAATGATGGACCCAAATGTTTTGAAGGCGATGAAACTTTACATTTCCATTTAAATTATGGACCAGAATCACTAATGCAAAACCCAGAAACTTATTTAAAGATTGCCAAATCGGTAATTATTGGAAACACGACAAAAAACATTCTAAGTTTTCTTTCCATTTTGTCGGGATATAACGAGTTTTGTGCAAACTTATTAGAGGAAATAACTGCGAGTTTCCCCACATGTGATGAGCAATTATATGATTATTTACTCATTCTTTATCTTGGACTTTGGCGTGACAGCAAAATAACTACAGGTTTTATTTTAAATTTTTTGAAAAATGATCGCCTACGTTTGGAAAAAGTTTTAATTATATGCAGACTTTATATATTTTTAAAGGGTATTAAGCAAGTTCATTTAAATCTTAATAACTCAGATATTGCCCGCAATGGAGAGTCGAACAAATGTGTAATCAGTCTCATTCAGAGTTATCCAGATCTTACTTACAACTTTGAACTGAGGGCAAGCTCATTATTAATGATGCTACATAGTGGATTTCGAAATTATTCGATACATGCTTTACAGCTTAAGTCTTTTATTAAGGAAAAGATAGTTCAAAATATTTTGAACTCAAGCAACGAATTGCAAATTATTGAACATTTAAATAAAAAAATAATAAAAGCAGATTCTTTGCTTTCACTTTATACAAATAATCCAATAGAATTTCGCAATAGTTCATGTGATATCTGTCGTCAATCGCTAAATATGCAATCTGTCTATTTTCTTTGTCAACATTCCTTTCATAAAGAATGTCTAGTCTACAATAAGTCGAGACGTGGGGATGAAGCTGTATGTGTTGCATGCAGTGGCGAAAATAATTACTCTTGCGAACAAAATGATTATTCAGAGTCAACAGACACTATCACAGTGATTTCAAAGGTAATTTCTATGGGAATTGTAGAAATAGCAACCAATAACGGAATTTCCAGAAATATAAGTCAAATGAAAGGACCTGGATCCAGTGTTTGGCGAAGAAAATTTAATGCAACCAAAAGTACAACTTCGAAAAATCCCTTTGATATTTCCGAAGTCATATCTTAGAAGTATATATGTATATTTACATGTAAGAATATTCTAATCATTTAATGTAGATATATTTATTATATTCGCAAAATAAATAATTGTATTTTTTCTATATCCCATTTCATACATACTTGTTTCTCGTAGCACGTACTTCAATTTCATATTATATTATTTAATTTCTTTATGATTCAATGCCATGTTTCTTTTTGTATATTAAAAATTGTGGAAGCCACATATTTTTGTCTTTTGTGGGAATGGAAGTGGGCGGGGCAAAATGTAAAAATACTCTTGCTCCAGCTCTTATAGTCTCTGAAATCTACGCGCTTATCGGGACGGACATGGATATATCGACTTGTCTATTGATGCACAAATACACAAACCATACATCATCTACACAAACCATGTTAAACTTAATTTAACTTTATCAAAACTTTAATAAACAAACGGAAAAACTCAATACAACTTCACGGTCTGCAGAGCTCAGATCAAAGATCTTTAATTAAGTCTGGAAATAACCTTTACTCAACTCATTACAATAAATCAATCCAAATATAAAATGAGTGTTTTTTTCAATGAAATAAAACCCAACTATTTAATTATATATACTTAATAGGGTCGGAAAAGCTTCCATCTGGGTGTTACACATATCTTGTTGATTGCGGCGGTGTGTGAAAGCTCGGATTGTGTTAGTTGATTACAATCTGTATGTGGAGGATGGTTTTTAATCGATTCTATAAAAACTTCCGGCCAAAAAATTGTAATTACCATTCAGAATGGATCTTCCTACTTTTCTCTACCGAAAAAGTTGTAACATGAGTTGTGGACCAGTTTTCGTACAGGCGACCAGTTGTTTTTAATTTGTTTCATTAACTTGTTTTTATTGTGCAAGTCACTTAAGCTGTATAGTTCGTTTTGAAGAGAATTAACCAAAAACAAGTACCTACCAAAAATATGTTGTTTTTTTAAAGCTATTAACGGCGTTTGAAATAGTACCGCATGGAATTTGCTGAGCTACTGATATTTTTCACAATATTGAAATAAAACAGCTGGCTAGATTTCAATGTATGTATATACATACATACATATATGCGTGAATGTTCGATTTATTTACTTGTAATGCGTAAGGCGAGAGAGGTAATAGTTGTTGACAGTCAGGTCACTGTGTCAACCAACGAAACGACGTTTGCTCACGAAGACGATAAATTCTTAACCAAAACTGCTTCAAAGATGAGCATCCCTCGCGGCTCTTGTTGGATGACGAACGTACGATGAAAAGGCGATGCAGCGATGAGAGCGCGAAGCAACAACAAGCAAAAATGGTTAAAAGAAATGCTTCTCTTTATGCTGCCGTGGGACATCGCGAAGCCGAACAGAATTAAACGTTAAAATGCGACATTAGAAGGTTTGGTCATACGGCTGCAACTTAACCGTTTATCCAACGATTTTTACAAAAGATCCTTTAAACGACGCCCAATTAATGTATATATCAGAACTATCTATATGAGAACTATAATTGAACTCTGATCGATACCCCCCCAAAAAAATTCAACTCAAACCAGCCGCTCAGCACCAATGTGTTCATTCGGGTTTATTCAGACAAGCCAAGCTTTGCGGGTTCGAGCTTGTTCGATCAAACATGAATTCTTGAGTATTTGCCGTTCACCGGCTCGATGTGGTCTCGATCAAGGCCGGATTGCACCTTCGGGCATGAATGATTGTTACCGAAGCTTGAACATTTTACACTTCGAGTTTCCTGCACATTAGTTAATTGAGAGCAAAAGGGAAAAATGCATTCTTTGATTGAATAAGAAACTACATGGGTTTTAATGGGGAAGGGAGTTAAACAATAAATATTTTATATATTTATTATTTATTTATTTATAATAGTTAGCTATAATTTAAATTAACACTAACTTAATATCTAAAGCGCTGGCTGCAAAGGCCTTCGGCTTGTTAGAGGTATTTGAGAGCTAGGATTTGTATATTTACATATAAATTTCGTTTAGTTTAATTGGGATTAAAGGAGGTGATATATGTTAGTTTTTTTTAGGAATTCAATAACTTTGGGAATGTTTTCTATGGTTGGGTTTTTGAAAATGGATATGGGGCATGTGTTTTGGAAGATTTGGTTTTTAAGGTGGGAAGTTGCGGTGTAGTTAGTGAGGATGTGTTTAATATTAAAGTCGTTTGTTGTATGGCAGTTAGGGCAGGGTAGGATGTTGCCAGGGTTGTAGTAGTGTTGTTGTGTAAATCGTGTGTGTCCTAGTCTGAGCCAAATTATTTTAAATGGTCACTACGTGTGATCCTTTTTTGATTCATATTTTTTAGGTACAGGTTTGTGTATGTTAGGTTTGGGTTTAGTTGTTGGTACCATCTGTTGCAGAGATATTTTATTTAATTTCTATTATATAAATGTACCAAATTAAAACTAATAACAAACGAGGGGGAACGTTGTCAGACGCGGCAAAAAACCGTGGCTCTACATTATACCCGGTAATCAGTCAGAAAATAAGTGATCTTACGATATACATATGTAGGGGAGTGTAAGGTATCGTGGCGTGTAAGGTATGGTGGCGGACTTGTCTTTTATCGTGCTGACATTTTATATGCAGTAGTATTAATAAGGGGACGTGTGCTTTGAACTATAAGTGATTTTTAATAAAATAGTGGTGAAAAAAAATACATAAAGTGTTTTTGGATATGTGTTTTGACAGTGACAAAGTGAAGATTTTTTGAAACTTGAGTCAGGGATGTATTTGGAACGTATATTTAGGCCTTTGCCAACAGTTTTTGATATTTAACATTTTTTTTTTTTGCGAAGTATGACAGTGACAACGTAATATTTCCACCAATAGCTTGTAAAATATGATGGCGGACTTTTTGTTAGGTATAGTGGTGGATAATTTTTTAGCACGAGTTTCAATTGTCTTTGCCTTTTTGTGTACAGAAGTGTATAAGTGAACACTCAGTGACGGAGATTTGCATTTTGGGCACCGGGTTCTTGTCTTTAGAAAGGAAAGGAAAAAAAAGCGTCTAAAAGAAGAAAAACATCGGAGCAATCCACATTAAAAAGAGTGAAGCTCGAAAAAGAAGAAGAAAATGCTGATCGAGATTTTCAATATAAGTTCAATCTTGTTCTGTTATTTTTCATTATTTCCAATAGTTTAAATAAATTATTTTCAGATCTACATA
Source organism: Drosophila azteca (assembly GCA_005876895.1). Lineage (NCBI taxonomy): Eukaryota > Metazoa > Arthropoda > Insecta > Diptera > Drosophilidae > Drosophila > Drosophila azteca. The sequence goes on along the minus strand of VCKU01000003.1, from coordinate 15,588,396 downwards.
ATGTTTTAGTTGATCCGCCACCATACCTTACAATTTTCAAAAATGCAAAAAATTAATGGTTTGCGCGAAGAGCTGCAAAATTGCATTCCATTTAAATGTAAGCAACCGCTTTTGACAGAAATATGCTCAATAGATGTCAGCAACTGCCTGCTTTTGAAATTTTGAATAATCTTGATTTTTGAGAGAGGGAGATGCAAAAATCAAAGTGTCCGCCACTATACCTTACACTCCCCTAATTTATTATATGTTCGCAAAAGGGACGAACTAAATTTTGGCCAAAATGGAAAATTAGAACAAATTAAGTCGAACTCTATGCTGTTTTTTTATATTTTTGAAGTTATCTGTTTCCATTTTTATTTATATATCATTTTTACATCGGCTGCTTCATTTTACATACACATGTATAAATACATACAAGAGACGTGGATGTGTACAAAAGAGAGAGGGAACGAGTATGCGCTTGGCAGGCGTTGCGTAGCGACTGCGTTTTTAGTTTTCTTGTATCTTAAAAATTGAGGATTCCACAGATTTTCGTTTTTTGTTTGGGCGGAAGAGCGCGTGTCAAAATTTTGAAATGCACTTGTATTGAAGTGATGTCACAGAAGCTTGGATAGTAAGTTTGGCTGGCTAGCTCTTATAGTCTCTGAGAACTAGGCGCTCATTTCGACGAATGGGCAAAACAGACAAGGTCGCGTGTGAGAGAGAGCGAGAGGTCATAGAGGTCATCCTCTATGATTCTGCGTACTTTGTTTTTTTGTTTTTTCAAAATTGTGTATGCCACAGACTTTTGTCGTTTGTGGGGCCGAAAAGGGCGGGGCGAAATTTTAAAATACACTTTGAGTAGTGTGATAACACCGGAGACTGGATACAAAATTTGGTTGCTCTAGCTTTTATAGTCTCTGAGATATAAGCCCTAATGGAGACGGACGGACGGACAGACGGACGGACGGACAGACAGGGCTATATCGACTAGGCTATTGATGCTGATCAAGAATATATTTACTTTATGGGGTCGGAAACGCTTCTTTCTAGGCGTTACACACATCCGTTATCACGACAAATCTAATATACCCCTATACTCTACGAGTACCGGGTATAACAATAAGGCTAACAAATAGACGGCTGTCAAGTGAGTGAAGCATCGGTGTTTCCACTTCGCGCGCCCACCCTCCCTGTGGTCAAACTCCAAAAGTTCGTTTTGGCTACCCTCAACGGAACGGCTGCGGCTGATCTAATCCATGGTCAAGGCCATGCGCCCTCTCTCCAAATTAATTTAAGCCTTCATGGTTTTTATTTTGGACTCCTATTTCAATATTTAACAAGTAACATCATTAAACTAAGAAAAGGAACGTGGATATGCAATGACTGCACCATCAAGTGTCCCAAGCGACACCAGCCGATGGCTGTTACGCGCGGATCCTAGGCAAGAACGCAGCCCTCCGCCCGCCCAACCGACCGAGGGGTGCTGTCACATAACGCGCGACTCGTTAACCGAACCGATCGCGGACATGCAGGAAAGATAGGTGTTAGACTAGTGTTCGAGGAAAAGTAGAACTAATCGAACTAAAAACTAAGCAATTTCTAATAACGGGAAAGATATAAGAGTATCAATAATTTAAGACTAGGAAGGGAGTTAGTAGTAGAAATAATATGGTAGAGAGAATTATAATCTGGGCATAGGACCCTAAATGCAAGGAATAATTCCTAGTGCTTCTATAGGGAATCGTGAAGTTTATGAGTCTCAACAGGTCAGGGCTGTCTACGCCCTGATCAAGTTGTGCACAAAAATCACACCAAGCATTTTCCTACGATTAGCTAAGGTTAGAAGGTTTATTAAAAGCAATCTATTGGGGTAAGACGGCAGTCTCACACCTGCATCCCAGCTGAGGCCTCGAAGAGCAAGTAGTAAAAAGTTTTTCTGAACTGATTCTATACGGTCCTGGTGTACGTTGTACACCGTAAGGGCACCATACACAAGAGCCGTATTCTAAAATCGGACGAACCAGTGAGGTGTAGAGAGGCTTTGTTATATAGGGGTCGTCAAATTCCTTTGACCACCTCTTTATAAATCCAAGCACGCCCATGGCCTTATTCACCATGGTAGAAATGTGTTCTGAAAACTTTAACTTGGGATCTAATAGAACACCAAGATCATCAACCCGGGTAATTTTCTCAAGAGAACCACCACAAAGGGTGTAAGGAACCAGAAGGGCGCTGGAGCGATGAAATGTCATTACTTTAAATTTTGAAGCATTAAGGTTTAATAGATTTGCACAACACCAAGACTGAAATCTATCGAGATCGGACTGCAACCTGGATTGAAAAGTTAAAATTTTCTCAAACACTTTAGGAATAGCGGATAACTTAGATATACCTCTATAGTTCATTGCGTCAGACTTGCTACCTTTCTTATGGAGAGGAATTATAAAGGACTCCTGCCATATCGGGGGAAAGCATGAAGAATTTATGGACAGGGTGAATAGTTTAAGCAACGGCTCACACAGAGACTCGGCACAGTACCTGAGTATACAGCCGGGAACTCCGTCCGGACCCGGTGAGAACACCGGCTTTACTGTTTGTAGATCATGAAGCAACGAGCTTTCATTTAGCAAAGGACTGAAAATGCCGTTCGACCTCGGTAAACCGTATGGATACGGCTGACCAGAGTAAACGTCCTGCGAATAGGTAGTTTGAAAAAAACGGGCAAAAAGATCGGCAATTGCCTGATCATTATCTGCCGAAGTATGAAGGAAGGATAGCGAGGATGGAAGTGCGGACGTTCTACGCTTACTGTTTACGCAGCTGTAGCAGAGACAGGTCAATCAAGCCGTCAACAAAGTCATGTCGTGCCATGGGTAACAGGCTATTAGACTCATTTGCCGAAGACCAATCAATTCCTGGCAAGTTGAAGTCACCAAGAACTATCATATGATCTTTGTCAAATAACGAAGAAAAAATAGCGGTTAAGGCGGACAAATGCTGCTCGTAAATTGCGATTTCCGAAGAAGGTGGAATATACGAGCAAGTTAAGAAAAATGAGAAAGCGGGAAGAATCAGTCTTACACACAGAAATTCCAGTTCCTGCTGGATTTGGACTGTGAAAAGTTCCGACGTGAAGTTTGAGTCCACAGCAATCAGAACCCCTCCTGAACGTCGAGACGAACGATACGTTCTATAAGTTGTGTACCGATCTGCCAAAACTTTTGAACTAAGAATGTCCGGCTTTAACCAGGTCTCGGTAAACACAATAACGTGGGATGCAAGTGCGATACTATCCTGGGAAAGAATGCTGAGCTTACTACGCAAACCTCGAACATTCTGATAGGTCACTCAAAAAGAGTTTGTTAGTTTTTTGGACGGGTGGAAGTGGAGCGGGAAGATGACGAAGGAGCACTGGTCTGATTAGTTGGCAGAGTTTTTGGGGGCCTAGTCTTCTTTTTTGCCTTAAACTCCTTCACCACCAAATGCTCCGGACAAAATTTGGCAGAACAGATGGTGTTAAAATGAGCTTGAGAGACACTTATTTTAAAGGAAGCTATCTCCCTGGCATACGAAAAGTTAAACTTTTCCACCTTAACATCAACGGCTTTTATTTGGCTTTGGATATAAGCCGTCACATCTTTAATTGTGGAGTCAGGGGCAAGCCGTGAGACAAAAACTTGTCTCTTTGGTGGGATCCCCACAAATCTTGCCACCACAGGCATATCACCTGTGATGGTAATACCTGGTCGTCCGGGACGTATGTTCACTGGTGGGGTCGGAATTGAGGGGACAGCTAATGAGTTTGCGGACAGTACGGACATTTTGGCTGCATGCCCTCCGACGCGATAAACGCGATCTCTGACTCATAAATGCTGCCATCTCCTTCTCAACCGGACGGCATGCCTCACAACTGTAATGCAGGCCATTTCTCTTGGAGAGAGATTTCTCCACGAGACCGGAAAACCCGGCGCATTTAGCGTGCACTACGCTATCGCAGAGCCAGCAGGGGATACTCGGCTGGTCATGGGTGATCTGCTTCTTGAAGGTTTTTTTAGCACAGACAACAGTGTATTCCTTTATGAGAAAAAAAATTAATATAAAATATATGAAATAAATAAATAAAATTTCCAAAACAAATAGGTATCAGACCAGTGTGCCAGTTAAACGGTAAAAGAGCAATAAGAAAGAGAGGAGAGCGGTTACTTCAGTTGAGAGAGAGAGAGAGAGAGTGCTACTACGCTGAACGTATCGAGAGCGAGAGAGGAAGAACAGTTATGTTAGTTTGAGTAATAGGGAGAGAGTGATAAAACAATAGATCAACTAGGTGAGAGCGGCAGATTTTGATTTTGTGTCTACTTACGAAAAGAAACAACAACACACATTGACTACCGACACAGGAAAATAATTAAATTATGTTGAAAACACAATAAGTGGGCATGTACTCGCGCTTACGGAAAAGCTCTAAGCAAGAAGTTAATTAAGGAAGTTTATTTAGTTATTATATTCCAAAAACACCGGCTGTTTATTTAGGATAAAAGGCAGATAAGCGGAGCGCAAAACAAATACACGTCTGATTGCTACAAAGAAATCGAACGAGTTTAGGGCATATGTACATATGTTTGGCCGATCATGGGGATACCCTTACCCCTGCGGTGGTGGGATATGTGTGATGTGGGAAGTTGGACTTCGTTGATTCAAAGTAGGCCCTATCGAGACTTAGCTACCAAGAGCCATTGTTAAGGGTCACCGGAGCAAAAGAAACAGTTTTTAATTTCTACGATTTTCGTATGAACTTGTAACTGACACGGTCGGAGTCGTTTCGGCCTGCACCCTCTGTCTACTAGCTGGACGGCCTAGCTCAGGGAGATTGGCGTGGATTCAGTGCGGCCTAGACACCTGCGTTACAATATTAAATTCGTAGACAGAGAAATGGGAACTACCAGACAATACGGGAACGGACTGAGATGCGATATACCCCCATTCTGTTGGAGAACCGGTGTGTTCGGGTTCTCCTTCTGTACCCACCCTACCTGTAGAACTCAATCGAGCCTACCCAAAACATCGCTGCGGCGCGAAGTACTTGAGGTTCCCCCAAGAAGAAGAAGTTAGTTCATGTTAATCTATTAATATAATTCAGGGGAAGATATCGAAATTTTAGGAGCTAACAAGAGTAGGTAATGCATTGACTATGTTAGATAATTCATTAGGAGAAAATTAACAACGATGGCTTAGACATGTAATGGTAATATGAGAGTTGTATAACATAATGAGCTTGACTGACTTAGTAAACTAGGAATAATTCATAGATATGCCACACATCACGATCGCCATGCACCGGAATTACTCAATTGAATATCATAAAGCTACGGCAAAATCAACCGGTTGCAACTCAGGATAGGTTGACAAAATCCGTGTGCATAACGATCGGTCACCGAGGCTTCAACAAGGCGATCTCGCTCTATCAGTTTTGCGCTATAGCTTATTGTTGCGTCACTTACACATGCATTTTGGCGGCTATGCCGTACTTACGACCTCTTGTATTAATAGTCCATCGGTGTCAGCAGGCCTGATGACTCAAATGACTGTAGGCGATAGATTTAAATTTGGATAATGCAACAGAACAAGCGCAAAACTATAAGAGAGTTTAAGAGTAGCATAAGTATGGTGCTAAAGCATATCTAATCTAAATAATATTCAAACTCATGTCGATACAAGGGTAGCCACAAAGACTGTAGTAGCCTTGGCTGTAGGTCCGGGTGATGAGGTAACGCCACGGGATGGGTGTCACGAGAAACGGCCCGTGTTTCGAGGTTTTGTCGACCAATGCCAATTCTGACCCTTGGTGTTGGCCGTCTCTTAACTCAGATCCTGATGACGACCACACTGTGGTATTCTTAGTAGTGTAACCGAGGGGTATGGTCCGAGACCGAGACACGTGGCCCGGGAGTCTTCAGGAGCTTCGAGGTTATGTGACTCACTGCCTCACGTAGCACTCTTGCGTCTTCCCGTCCTTTGATTCTGACCTTGTCAGGTTTTGGTGATCTAGAGAGGGGCTATGATCCAAACAAAGACATCTTAGATAGCGCACCCACCAACTACCCTGGCCCATAACTACTTACGCTATGACGCTGAAGGTGCGAAGGGCAACTGATACGAGTTGGCCGGTGACGGTTAGCCCGTGCGTGCGTGCAATGGTGTGTTCTGCTGCCCACAACTGATCCAGGCACAAACTTCACACACTCCCTGTGTGATCAATGCCCACCGGCACCGCTGGTCAACACGCACTGCTGGGTCACTAAAATGTTCTAATCCAAGAGAAGTTGTTTTGGCGCTGGGTACGCGCAGTCGCACAGTTGTGGGGGATCAGTTACTTGGGTTGAAAGCGTTGAGTTTCCATCCGGATTTCCAACCTCTCCCAGGTTATGTAACTGGTGAAAATTTTCAACACGTGGTGTGCCGAAATGAGATTTCGTGAGGTTCTTGTAACTATACTTCACTTGGCCGTGGCTTGCAGAAGAATAAAATGCAAGCTCAGAGTGCAAGTCCCATGAGCTTTGAACTTGGAGATAGCTTTGATCTTGGCATGTGGGGACAAGAACTTCACTTGCAAAAGTTGAGCGCAAAGCTCATGAGCATAGAGTGGGAGAGGAAAATTCCCAAGCTTTGATCTTGGAAAGCTTTCACCAGAACGTAAGCATGCATGTGCATGCAGGTGGCTTGCGATAAGAGATTTACAATGGCCTCCCTGACAACATGCCCAGTTTTACAACCTATGCAATTAGCACAGTCGCCTCCGTAAAAAGTGGCCCAATCCCATACACCCGCGGATGTCTGCGGCAACACACAATTCTGACTTTTCGCACCCTTACAACACCCCCCACCAGATTTTATCTCGGGGTGCTGGCCTGAGATAAAATCGAACAAAGAAACAAAGAAAGGGTGCACCTTGTGAGCCTCACCAGATATCCTTTGCGTGGAACTTTCCCAACTCCTTGCCATTCATATCTTCTAAAAGATAAATTGACTGACCCAGTTTTTTCTTGATACGGCATTTGGTACCAACTGGAGCTAGCTTTGCGTTGAAGTTATCTGCTGCTTTGCTCAACGAAAAATTTCTTTTAACAACTTCTTGCCCAACTTCGAATGTCCGACTCTTCGACCGTAGGTTGTAGGTGCCCTGATTTTTGTCATACGCTTTTTTTAAATGCTTGTCGATGTCCGCACGAATTCGTTGGATTTCATCTGGCCTTAAGAGATTAGCGGTGCCCTCGGTCAGCAATTCGAGTCTTCTCAACAGGTCGTAATCTTTCCCATGTGAAATCATTTGCTCCCCCGTATGAAAGGCTTCCGAGTGAAGATCTATTTCTGGCAACGCTTCAAAATTTAGACTCATTACTTCGTCTGACTCAAATGAGCGGGATAAGGCATCTGCCACTACATTTGACTACCCTTGCGATGTTCGATATTGAAACCGTAACCCTGAAGACTAATCGCCCATCTCGCTAATCTGCCACTCAGATCGGACTGGTTCATCAACCATCGAAGACTGGAATGATCTGTGACGACAGTGAACATATGACCCTCAATGTACATACGAAACTATTTTATTCCCAAAACTACAGCTAAGCATTCCAGCTCAGTGACAGTATAGTTCCGTTGGGCTTTATTTAACTTCTTGGACATATACGCTATTGGTCGTTCACATCCGTTGTCGTTAACCTGAGCTAGGACGGCTCCTACACCATACATCGAGGCATCACATTGCACAATGAACGGCTTGTCATATTGGGGATGAACTAAGAATGGTGCTGAGCTCAGTTTGGCCTTGATTTCTTCAAATGCTACTTGGGCTCGATCATTCCATGCGAATGGCTTCGCTCCGATAAGTTCGGTGAGCGGAAAGACAATTGCAGCATATTCCGGAATGAACCGCCGATACCAGCCCGTCATACCTAAGAGTCTTCTGAGCTGCTTCAGAGTCTTTGGAACTGGAAATTCTGCCACTGCACGAACTTTATCGGGATTCGTCTGAAGTGTGCCTTCCCCCACTATGTACCCTAAGTAATCTACTTTCTCAAGACAAAAATTACTTTTTTGGACGTTAATGGTGAGACCAGCCTTTCTGAGCTGTGTTGAAACTTCCGAAAGATGCAAAAGATGTGATTCGAAGCTATCGGACAGCACTAGCAAGTCGTCTAGATACACTAGAACATGTGACTTCAGCTTATAGTGAATCACCAAATCCATTAGACGACTCATGGTTTGTGAGGCGTTCGTCAACCCAAACGGCATCTTTTTGAACTGATACAAGGGTCTATTCGGGACGGTGAATGCTGTCTTTGCACGAGATTCTTGGTCGAGACGAATCTGCCAGAAGGCATCCTTCAGATCAATTTTTGAAACGCAATATACTGGCGGCAGACGACTCAGCAGCCCGTCCATGATTGGAATAGGATAAGCATCTCTAACCGTGACTGCGTTAAGCTTTCTTGCATCTAAGCAGAATCGCACTTTGCCTGGTTTTATGTGTAAGGTAATGGGTGATGACCATGGTGAGCTGGGAGCTTCTTCAATTACATCCAGCTGCAGCATTCGGTCAATCTCACTGCACAAAAGCTTTTCTTTGGCTGGCGAAAGAGGGTAAAATCTTTGTTTAACGGGCTTGGCAACACCTGTGTCAATATTATGTTCGATCAACGGTGTTAGCCCGAGTCCATCCCTCTCAAAAGATGGAAAGGAATCAATGATGGCTCTCAATCGAGTTTTCTGTATCGAAGACAGTATCATCATATTCGAATCGTCAGATTTCAATTCGTTCTCTAAGACGTTGATTTCTCCCAGAGAGGAAATAAACATGCCAAACTTCTGCCAAAAATCCATACCACATATTAGATCGGTTGTTATCGAGCAAACTATCAAGAACTCAAAGTCCTCGTGACATGAATTGTAGGTCAGAGGAATAATGATAGTCCCAGCAACAGACTGAGTTTGGCCATCGGCCGTACGCACAACTCCTTTCATCTTGACAAACTTCACCCCCTCCGAGATGATTGGTTTTGCCAGGTTTCCACCAATGACACTTCTATTGGCTCCACTGTCCAATAAAGCTAAATAGTCTGGACTGAAAACTTTGATGGTGATAAAGGGTCGAACGTCATTGTTCTTGTGGACAATAGAGACTATAAGGTCTCGTTTGCTCTGCCAGAATTTGCGCATTCGCAAAGCAGAACGAGGTTTGCATGAGACATTATCGGTGGCGTTAAATATCTCTGCCCTGCGGTTCTCATACTCCTTCACTCGCACATGATACGGTTTGAAACGCAAAAAATGTGATACGTCAAGTAATGAAGTCGATTTGTCAGGTAAAGGTTCTGTCTGGGTAGGTTGAAAGTCAGGTGGTTCCGTGGCTAAGATCGGACATCCCCCCTTTGAACACGGCGGACATCCTGCGTCGAGTTTTCCAAAACCGCATTGCATTTATCACAACTTGGCTTATATGTGTCGAGCTTACCGCAGCCGTACCAAAAGATACGACAAGGTTTGAGACAATCCTGATATCGGTGCCCCTGTTCGTCGCAGTTCCAACATTTGAGCTTCTCGGATGGTCGATAAACCGCACAGATTTCTGCTGAAGCTTCGTCCTCCCGATGGCCCTCCACTTCACGGGCTTGTTCGTGTAGAACAGTGTTGACCGACCCACGGGACATGTTCGGACGAGGAACTGGTCTAGGACGGGAACTACGAAAGAACTCTTCGTGTCGATGGCATTCTTTGCGCAAACTGGCCAAGTCTGGAGTATCGATGTGCAACAACTCTAGCTTCAAGTCTGGCTTAAGGTTGTGCCTAACTTCAATAGCTCAGTCGCTATCTAACATGGGTTCTCGCAAAGAATCCACTATCGCTAAAATCGCGTCTAAATACTCATCAAAGGTTTCGTTACTATTTTGTTTGCGACGCATGCTCTCCTTAATGTCACGATCTGTTCGCTGAGCCTGATATCGCTCTTGCAGTCGACTACACAATTCACGCCAAGTCATATGTTCAGCTGTTCTATGAACCCGCCAATAAAAGGTCAGGGCTGGACCTGAGAACAAGAGATGAGCAAACTGAGCTAAAAGATCAAAATTCCCATTCAGACATTGAGAAGTCAAGCAATTCACTCTATAAACGAAGTCTTCTATCGCAAGATCATTCGCCAAGCCACTGAACTTGATACGCCAATTAGAAATAAGGTTCGAGATTCTTTCCGGATGCTCACTCATCGAATCATTCAAATTAACCCGAGCACTGAAATTTCCAGGCTTCTGGCTATTACTTCGAGCATTACTGGCATTGCTGAGCCGTGGGGGAGCTAGCAGTATATCGCTCTCCCAGTCAAGTTGACCCTCGTTTTGAATAACACGAATGTCGTGCACGTCACGAGCCTGAGTCGACAACGTTAGGCTGCGCACTGCAGCACTAAGCTGTTCAGTCATGGTGGCAGTCACACTAGCTCTAAAGGTATCCAAAGAGTTGTTAATCAACTGCTGTATACGGTCGTCTGTGAGTTCCTTCCAATCAGAAGTTACTCCAGGCCGAGAAACATTACGTCTTGGATTTGGGTTCTGGTTAATTCGGGTGTTAGTTGGGTTGCTCGTGTTGCGAGAAACTGATCTGGTGTTTATGCGAGGTCTCGGAACTGCTCCGGTCTGAGATTGCGCGGAACTCGCAGCATCTTGGCCAATCGTTGAAGATGGTGGAATTGGAAGACCATGGAATTGATTCCACATGTAGTACGTGATTTTTCATGTCGAAAAGAAACTACTAACATAAATCAATTAATTGGAACTACTCTATCTCCTGGTCTGGCTCCGACTCGAATACCATCAGAATGCCAGCAATTCCGAGTAAGATTGAGAGTACCATCTGAATCCAAAAAAAAAATATGTGGGTGGTGACTGGTTTGGGAGAAGGATTGGGAAGGGTTCTGGGAGGAAGCAAGGGGCATGTATATTGTGAACTGGACGTATACACTCTTCGGGCCCCACGTTGGGCGCCATTCAATATGTAACTAACACGGTCGGAGTCGTTTCAGCCTGCACCCTCTGTCTACTAGCTGGACGGCGTAGCTCCGGGAGATTGGCGTGGATTCAGTGCGGCCTAGACACCTGCGTTACAATATTAAATTCGTAGACAGAGAAATGGGAACTACCAGACAATACGGGAACGGACTGAGATGCGACATACCCCCATTCTGTTGGAGAACCGGTGTGTTCGGGTTCTCCTTCTATACCCACCCTACCTGTAGGACTCAATCGAACCTACCCAACACATTGCTGCGGCGCGAGATGCTTAAGGTGCCCTCAAAGAGAAGAAACTAAATCATGATCATTTACGTTATAAATGAACTTCAATCAATAGGTGCTTAAGTCTAAACATTATAAGAAGTTAGAGAATGATAGTGGATAATAATAATGTTAATGATGGGTGATAATAGTATGCTACAACAAGAAGATTATGAATTCGGGTTGACGATGCGATTGGTGAGTATGTATGGGTTAAATGTCGTTAAGGGCGCATAACTAAAGTAAATCGAAGAAAATTATGAGTAAGGCTTATAAAGAATATCTATCTACGTTAATTAAATTCCATTTACGCGGCGATACTGATCAAACGTCGAATCTGTCCAGCAGCCACACAGCTTCATAGCTTCATCAACCTGACTAATTCGTAGGGCCAACCGTAGAATCAAGCCTCATCGACACTTTGTCCCTCTCCCCTCTTTGTCTGCTCTGTCCAGCCGCGTTCAGGGGATCTGTAGGTGATTTGCTATGGACTGCGGCTGGTCACCTTAGTGAAGGGTCATGGACCAAGGTCTTCCTCTCCCGCTGATGCTTGCCCTAGTGGTCAATGCCTGACCTCAAGCCAGGGCAATAGGTTGGCCACGATCTGTCTCCGGTGCCGGTGGCTCTCAGCCCTTCCACAGGGAAAACACACAGGGTCGTTGTGAAGCAAACAGACCGCTGCTTTAGAAGAGCAGGTCGAAAGAAATCTGTGATAGAAAATTTTAAGATCTCGATTTACCCTCACACTCCCACATACCTTCTTCCTAGGTTATATCCGATTAAATACACTTCCTTCCCAATTTTGGCCGAAATATACCCGGGAACACCTTCCGTGTGCCTGTACGACCTTGTCTCACGCTTTTATTTGAGCGGATGGCTTTATTTGGCCGAAGTACAATTGGATTAACTTGTCCTCACATGCACACATATGAGCAAGGCGCACGAGGTTTCACTGAGTTTGTTGATTTTTGGGCAACGATAACTGTTTCTTCTGCACTTGTCCACAGTAGAAATTGGAAAAGAAAAATAAGCAGTAACTGAGTGCAGCTTAGGCGTGCATTAAGCTTTCCCAAAGCTCATGTGCATAGAGTTGCACGGAGCTTTTCAAAGCGCACCGATCATCTGATCATGAAACGTAAAAGCTTTTCTCATTACAGTGTCGTATGAAATAACGTGCCCAGTCCGCGGCCGTTAATTTAAAAATCCTTTTTTTTTTTTTTTTCAGGCGAGGCACACCCTTACAAACTGGTCCCCCTGCGCAAAGCCACCACTGCTCTGCTGGAAAAAGCATTCCGAGAAAGAATTCTGGGTCGATTCGGTGTCCCCAGGATTCTCGTTTGCGACAATGGTACGCAGTTCACGAGTCGCTCTTTTCGCAACTTCTGCAAGCTGGCTGGGATAGAACTGGAACACACCGCTCCCTATACCCCACAGCAGAATCCGACTGAGCGGGCTAACCGGACAATCAAAACAATGATTGCCCAATATATCGACGGAGACCAGCGGACGTGGGACGATCTACTTCCCGAACTCAGCCTAGCGATCAACAGCAGCACCTCCGACACGACGGGGTTCAGCCCAGCTTTCCTCGTTCTCGGACGGGAGCTCCGGTTACCCGGAGCTTTATACGAAGAGACAACCCCAGGCCTAGGCGAAGATAAGGAAACACCCTCCGACAAGGCTACGAGACTACGGGACATTTTCCAAGTGGTGCGGCAAAACACCCAACGCGCATCACAAGACCAGGGAAAGGCATACAACCTTCGACGACGCAAATGGAGACCCACAATCGGAACACTAGTCATGCTACGTCAACACCACCTCTCCAAGGCGGCCGACAACTTCGCTGCAAAACTGGCACCCAAGTACGAGGGACCATACCGAGTACTCCAGTTCCTCTCCCTGAAAATAGTACGCCTACAACAGCACACAGGACGGCAGCGACGAACCGCCGGGCTGGCAGATCTCAAGGCCTTCTACGAAGATGACGACGACGACCGCAACAACCACGAGGATACAGGAGCAGAAGACGAACCAGGCGGACGAGCCCACACACACGCGAGTTCATGAGGGCCACTTAGAGTAGTGCGCTGCCCTAATGTCCTCACCCCGCAAGGGGGAACCGCGGCAACAGTCGCAGTAAGCCCAGTATAACTCCCCTTAACGGACTAGACATAAGCCACTGCATTGTATAATTTTAAGTATTAACATCACATTGTATATAACGATAGCTCTCACAAATTTTAAGTCGCACCTATAGGGAGGGCCAGGTACAAGGTAGTATTTAGCTAGGCAGGATCTGATCTCCAAAAGTTTTTCCCCTTAGACACGTCGGCAAGAACCACGCCAGACCAAACGACGCCCTGCCACCAGAGACACCAGGTGGTCAGAGAGGGCGCCCTAGGAGCACGTCCCCCACAGAGATGCCCCACGAGGCACAACGTATCACCTCAGCAGGACTCCCCTCGACCAGATCGGACAACGCCATAGAGCCCACACCAGTCCAGGGAACGAACAGAACCATGGAACTCCAGAACGCGTTCGCCGAAGCGTGCCGAGCGTATCACGCCGACATCAGAGCCCAGCGCCACCACCACACCGGGACCCCAGCCCTGCACGCTACGGCGGAACCACTACTCGGCAACACCATCGGCCCAACTGAGCGATTTGACGGACCCTCCACGTCCCGCGAAGCTCTGCAGAACCTCTACGCGACTGGATACCAGGTCACTGCCGCCAACAACCCATGGCAATTACTACGCCCAGATAATTCGCGAGATGATCTCGACGAGCTGCGGGCCACAAACCAAGCCCTCAGTGAGGAGTTGGTACGTCTGCGGAAAAGATGCCAGCAGCTTTCCCAGTCCCTGCAGAGGCACCCAAAGAACCGGACCGCGAAGGAAGCAGGCATAGGGACCCCACCGTCGCCACCACTGCACGAGGTCTCACGCTATGAGTACGAGCGGTGGGCCAGGCTGTACCCAAAACGACTAAAATCACCCCCACCCACCACTACAGGGCGGAGTCGGCCCCATCCCCGGACTTACCCCCGACAAGCAGCGCGGATGAGGGTTGAGGACGTCGACGCCCCGGTGGACGCCGAGCCGCGCTGGGGCCATGGACCTGGATGGGACAGCAGCGAGAGCGATGAGGACGTACTCCGCGATGGGCGGTTCAACAAGGCGCAGGAGCTGGCTCGAAACAAACGCCCGACCAGTAGCCCAGATCAGCCCCAGTACTCCGACATCAGCTCCGGCGAAGACCCAGACCAGGGCGGTTCCCTGCCTTTGATGGACCCCCGGGACCACGATCGGTACATCCGAGAATGGATGGAAGGAGGAGCCCTCGTAAGAGACGCGATGGATAGGCGAATCTCCGAAGAAGACGTAGTTGTGGCCAGGGCGTCCCCGGAGCTACGCGTCAGTCCCCCACCAGAGGAAATTACTCGCAGCCCTTCCCCCGAGAGGCCAGAGTCTTCATCAGGGATTAGCTGCGCCCAAAGTGATGGGGGAGACGTAACCGCCTTCACCGAAACCATTCCCCGCCAGCGCCCATTACTCGGCGAGGATGACACCACACCAGAGCGCAGCAGTATCGAGTCCGCTATCGATCTGGCCTGGTTCGACTGGGACTCACCGACCCCTTCTTCTGTCGAAGGACGGTCCCCCAAACCCGAAGAGGAAGCAGAGCCCCGGGAAAGTCCAGAACCCAACGGGGAAAATGCCGAAGATCAACTTGACCCACCACTAGGGCAACCCCCGGACCACCCAGGCAGTGAAGCGGAGCTCAACACCTCAGAAAAAGGGAACAGCACATCTCTTGAACTCGATGAGGAAACCGTGGGCGGGCTACTAGAAGTCCCAGCCCTCAACGAGCTTCAGGACGAGCAGGAGTGGCCAGTGGCGCCGGAAGAGTGGCGTGTGGAGACGCCGCACCGACGGATACCAACTGCGTTGCAGGACAGCGTGAGACAGCACCAACAAGGCCGAGAAGACGGACCTCGAACCCGGCATATCGAGGAGCACGAAGGTCGCGCTTTTAGGGTCTCGATCAACCGGGGCGGCCAAGTCTTCATTTCCGTTCGGCCCCCGAATAGGAAGGGAGTGTGAAGAGCCCCTCACAACACATCTGAATATTTTTGACATTAATTACTTCTTTAACAGACATCGACACCATGAATATTTTGTTTTTATTTTCTTGTTATTTCTGATTTTTGTTTTCCTAGCATGTAGTCATTATAATAGGTTAAAAAATAGATGGTAAGGATACAAAACAAATGCGCGTTCCTTTTTACGGGAATTATGACCGGGGAGGGGTGCGGTTCACGAGGTATCGAGCATCACTGACGTGAACCGTATCGAGCATCACTGACGAGAACCAGAATCACTGACAAGCACCGTCATGAGCATCACTGCGAGAGAGAGAGCGCAATGCCGGTAAATAACGGTAAACGAGAGCAGCAGCCGAGCAGGGAGATCGCCACAACGCAATACCCCGCCCAGCAGGAACCAAAGGGAGAGAGAGAGAGCAGAGACCGCAGCAGAGAGATCGCTACAAACCCGACACCGAATAACGGTAAACAGGAGCAGCAGCCGAGAGTGGAATTATGAGCAAGACAGCAGAGAGCGAGCGCCGGTCACCTACGCAACGACAATGCGACAAACGCCGGCAGAGGCTACGGGCAGAGGCTCGGGCCTGGAGGCCTGGAGTGGCCGGCCGAAAAATGGATCGGGGAGTCGATTGAGCGGAGCGAATGGAACAAGAAGTGCGCGGTTAGAAAGTCAAGGGAGTCGATTGAGCGGAGCAAATGGAACAAGAAGTGCGCGGTCAGAAAGTCAAGGAAGTCAATTGAGCGGAGCGAATGGAACAAGAATTGCGCGGTCAGAAAGTCAAGGAAAAGTGCCAGCAGCAAGAATCCACCGCAGCCAGGATGCCAGGAGGAGACAGCGGGTAAGCTGGCCTCGCGTAAGCGAGCTAGGGAAGAGAGGCTAGGTGCGACACTGACCCCTAAGAATAGCAAAATAATAGTGATAGCAGTCCAGAATAAAGTGAAATATTAGCAGAAAAATTTAGAGTTTTTATATTTATACATCGCGTATTTACTATTATAACCCGAAAGCCCTCGGCTGTTAAAAGAAACGAATCATACCGTGGGTCAAATAACGACAACTAAAGACTTATCACTTATAATTTGAATATTATTTAGATTTAATAATGAATCAGCGACACGGTCTTCTCGACCTACACGTCCTTGTGTGCTTACCAATCAAAATTATTTTCTTGTCTTCCTTTTAGTTTTGGTTTTCTTTACTTAAAACTCTCAATTTAAAAAAAAAAAAATAATTCTCAAAAGTGTATTACTCATTTTATGTAAAAAACATTTTCTTAAAACTAACTTTTATTTTAAATCGATTTAATTATATTAGCCTGAGATACGGATTATCACAAGCTCGTGGAATTAAATTCGTAAAACAACCATTATCCCTAACTTTATACCACTATAAGCCAGCCAACAACAAAGTCTATCTTCTTGATTGCATTTAACTGACAATCAAACAGCCATAGCTCAAATTTAGTCATAGCATACTGGCCATTAAACAAATATAGCTCACAGACTACACACATTAAACTGTCCATCAAACCCCCAGTTCATATTCTGTCTATACCATCACAGCCCTTAACGGCTATCATTCATAATTTTGATCATCATTCTCAGTAACATCCAAGCTCTCCCTAGCTGGAACATCAGCATATCCATAATCTCTTCATACCTTTCATATTTTCATATTCACTTTCTTTCCCGAACTCTGCGGTAATCTCGTCAAAAATGCATACGAATACTTAACATTTTTGTTATTATTTATTGTTTTAAGCTTATATCGATCTCCATCTAAATCTTCGGTCCATAAAAATGGACCTCTATACTTTGCATTTGGTTTGTGTATGTGTATCGCCCACCGTTCAGACGTACTTAATGTCATGCTCCAGCTCAGGGCTAGGTTGTGAGGCACCTGAAACAAGACAAAACACCATCTGATGCTCAACAGATAAAGGAAGACGCTCACTAACCAGGCACTTGTTATCAAACCGGTAGAGAAGGGTTACGGTTATCAGAACATTAAACAAAATAAAAGATTAAAGTAAAAATTAATAATATAATTAAGAAAACGCGTCCACTGCAGGTTCCTGCCGGTCCGTGCTGGCTTACGGGCGGGTTGAAATACTTGTCGCTGAGAGGTAGTCATATTCATGTAGATGTATGGGGGCGCTAATAGTTGCTGCGGGCGGAAGAGGCATAGCTGATGGAGTGCACAAAAGGCACGATGTGAAGAAAAAGTACCAAGGAAGGAAATTTTTCTCTGGGCAGATATCACTCAAATGGTCGCCGGCGGTCAAGATGAAAGGAAGACGAAGGAGAGAGTTATTTAGTGGGATGCTCGAAAATGGAGGATCGTCAAAATGATGCGGGAGTGGGGGTTCTCAGCATAGCTCTGCTTGCGAAAACAACCGAAAAAATGTATGCACCCTCGTTCTCTCTCTGTGCAGCAGACTTCGTTTCTTTTCGTTTCGATTTTCTGTTGAACATCGCACAATGAGAGATACGAGTGATGCTTGCTCAGAGAAACTCACTAAAAGACCGATTGACTGAAAAAGTCAACCCAAAATGTCTTTCAAATAACACTACTCGACAAAATTCAACTTTGTTTTTCCGCTGTCGCACAAAATGACTTTTTCTGATCGATTTGGAGATTCAAAGTTTTTTAAAGAATTATGGTTTTTTTTTCCAGGTTTAGTTTTTTTTTAAAGAATTTTTAAAAAATGTTTTTTTTGTCATAGGTAGTGCTTCTATTTTTCACATCCCTTAAGTTTCCTACAGCTGGACGTAACTTTGCAGTTAAAAAAGCTGACAAATGCATATATAAATCCGACCCAGACACTTTTTAGCTGCAACTTAACGTCTGGAAGATACTAAGCTTTCAAATTGAAATCGCAGAATTTTTTTTCCGTATTTTTTCCCGAAATTTTGATATTGAAAACTTTATATTCCGTTTGGCACCATTCCAAATGCCATTTTATCGTTAAAAACTGTTACAAACACAGATTTTTGGGAGTTTTGTAGGAAAAAAAAGTCGTTGCAAACGGAATTTATCGGCGAAATTCGGCATTTGAAAGTTTGGTCAAACGGTTGTAATTTAGCCGTTTATCCATCGATTTTTATAAGCGGTACCTTAAACGCCTAATTAATGTGTCCAAACATCAAGACATTTAAATATTTTTTTTTCGACTTTTCCTGAGTTTTCAAAGTACAAATTTCGGGAAAATTTGTCCATTATTTGGGAATGTACTGTCCATTATTTGGGAATGTACTTTTTTTTTCCAGATTAACGGGTAGTACCGGCCAAGAAGCGTACCTGATCGTTGGCCCTTTTATATTACCTAATGGTGCCGGGCCGTTGACCGGAGACGAAAGCTCGCGGCAGTGAATTTCCCTTCGCAGCTGAGTGGACGCTCTCGGCGAAGGAATTCTGCTTCTCATCGAGCTGCGATGCAAAATCCCAGCTCCCAGCCGAAAAAAAAGTCAGGCGAGAGGGGAAAAAAGATCAGCCCAAAAGTGCATCGCAGGCGCGGGTGACGCACGATCGTTGGTCGGTCGGAGTTTGCCGCCGATTCGGTTTAAATTAGCCAAAAACAAAGAAAAAAAACGTTATTTATTTGTTGTGGACTACAACTAGGCCGCTGGACCAGGTCGTTTAGCGGGGTACCGAGGAGCACCGCGAGCTCCGATCCCATGTTCGCCATAGATTAGCAGTCCGTAGCCGACGGTATTTTAATGTGTTATTTTAGACATTTTTTCTTCTCACCGTATCTTTTTATTCTAACTAGTGAAGCCAGTGAAAGAAGGATTTTTTTCTGTGCTATTAAGACAAAGCACAAATATGTGGTATAGTTTACGTTACCCCGGACGGCCCTCAACGGGGCCTCTCATAGGCCAGAATGGCCCTTAGTTATCCGGATTTCGTATGGACCTTACGAGGGTGTTTCTGAGGTTCCGAAGTCCCCCAGAATCGAGATGTTTTTGGCAAAGGCAAGCAGTTTCCCTGGCGACCTCTTGGAGGCATCGTCCAGTGATTCCACCATCGGTGCGCCCAGGTATCTTCCCCTTGCGCTTGAGAGAGCCGTACAGCGGGTTTCGACAGCCCCGGGTTCATTACATTTCCTGCAGATGTCACTGTTGGTGATGTTTAGCCTGGTTGCATGCGACGCAGTCAGGCAATGGCCTGTTAGTATACCCACTAGCAGTCTGCAATCCTTCCGTGGAAGGTGCAGCAGATAATGGCTGAGTTTATCATTGCGTTCCTTGCACATGATTTTCGAGATTCTGCAGGTTATGGTGTTCTTCCACCTGCTGTCTGTCCGTCTGGGAACCCAATAGATCTGCACTGACTTAGTCGTGCTTAGTGAGTCTGCCAGGACACCTGCTTGCCAAGACACTTCTGGAACTGACCGCGGACGACTGCATGGATTTTATCCCCGCTTGACTGTCAACGAATATGTTAACCGCATTGTGTGGTCGCTCTGCAAGCTGAGCGACCTCTGTTGCCTTCTCTTGATGGCGAAGACTTCCGCCTGGAATATTTTGCATCGATCTGGTGTCTTATAAAACGCCCTTATTTCGGGGTTCGTACAGTATAGAACTGCTCCTACTCCTTCATTCATCTTGGAGCCGTCAGTGTATATATTGAGGTGTAGAGTCTGGTCCCGTCCCGCTTTCCAGTCTTCGGGTCCCATAAAAAGGTTTGTTTTTACTCCAAGGCTAATTTGGGGTATCATGTAGTCAGTGACGTAATAAATACGCTTATGTCATCCGTATAAGCTGCTTTTTTTTTGGGGCCTTCGCCTCGAATCTCTTAATGATGTTGTCGGCCACCAGGCTCCACAGGAGGGGTGACAGGACTCCAGCCTGGGTGTGCCGCTCTGACCATGGAAGCGGTGTCCCACTCTGATTGCACCCTTCTACAACTTAGAAGCTTTTTTATCCAGACGTTGATTGCTGGGTGGGTTCTGGTTGCTCCTAGGCAGTTCATTATGGGTTCTGTAGCGACGTTATTAAATGCTCCGGATATGTGTACGAATACTCCAAGTGCATATTTCTTAGTGTTGAGGGCTTTCTCGACGGTAGCTACTAGCGAGTGTAGTGCTGTTTCCACCGATTTCCCCTTGGTGTAGGCGTGCTGGTTGGTTGACATCACTCCCCTTACTTCGGTTCTGATGTGTAGATCCAGCAGCTTTTCTAATGTTTTTAGTAAGAAAGAGGCTAGGCTTATCGGTCTGTAGTCCTTGGAACTCACACGGCTGCACTTTCCTGCTTTTGGGAGGAAGACAACTCTAGAGGTTCTCCATTGGTTCGGGATATAGCCTGTCCTTAGGCATGCTGCGTATATTGCGAGAAGCCATGGGGTGATCACCTCTTTGGTCACTTGCAGCATGGCTGGGAATATTCCGTCAAGCCCAGGTGCCTTTATGTCCGTGAAGGAATGTATAGCCCATTGGATTTTCTTTGGGGTTATTAGGTCTGTTGGGGATGTTTGTTCCTCAGTTGCTAGGTCCTGATGCGTTGCAGCATCGGTGACCTCAGTGCATCCTGGGAAGTGGGCCTCCATTAGTGCCATTGGGGCTTCTTTGCTGCCTTCCGACCACTGTCCGTTGTCCAATTTGAGTTGACTTTGCACTGTGGGTTGCTTTGACAGCAACTTCCTCAGCCTAGCCGTTTCGGGCACTTTCTCAATGCTGGAGCAGAAGTTTCTCCATGAGGTGCGCTGTGCCTTACGTATTTCCTTCTTGTATTCTCTTAATAACGTCTTGTATTCCTCATTGATGTTCTCGTCGTTCACTAGTTTAGCCAGCTTGAAAAATTCCATGAGGTTATTTCTTTGTAGAGAGAGGTCACGATTCCACCAGAGTGGCTTGGACTTCTTTCTTTTTGTAGAGGGTAGACATGCTGTGTGGTATGCCTCTATCAGTTCCGTAGATAGGGTCTTTAGGGACTTCTCTATATCCTCCGCGGATTTCACTGAGCCCGGGCTCGCGAGTTTTAAAGTGAATGTCTTTCTAAACTTCTCCCAGCTTGTGTTCCGGGGTTTTCTATAGGCTTTCACTTTCGGAGTGTATTCAAATTCGCACTTGAATTGAATGTACCTGTGGTCTGAGAAGGAAGGTCTTTCAAGGACCTTCCATCAAGATATGTAGGTACTCTTGCCCGCTACGAGAGTTAGATCTAGTACGTTTGACGAGGTGGGACCCACGTAAGTGAATTCCTCTCCCACGTTTGCTACATCTATGTTGTTTGTTAATGTAAAGTCTAGGAGTGACTCACCTCGGTCGTTGATGTCAGGGCTTCCCCACACACTATGATGGGCATTAGCGTCCGTGCCAACGATCAGTTGGTAGTCTTTGGAGTCGGCTTCAACCACCAGACTCCTTAGTTTTTCTGGCGGTGCGGACCTGTCGTGTGCCATATAGCAGGAGGCTACCAAAAGGCGGTTCTCCTCACTTTCCAGCATAACTACTGTCAGGTCGTCTGTGCTGTAATGAGACATGAGGTAAGCGTGGATTCCTTTCCGTACTAGTACGACAGTTCTATTCCTGCTTACCGGTTTTGGGTAGAATGAGCTGTAATTTGAGATCTTTAGTCCGGCCACCGAATTGCCTGATGCAATCCAGGGCTCCTGGACCAAAGCTATGTCAGCGGGCCCTTGCTTCATGGCAATGTGGAGCTCCGTTGATGCTGTCTTGCTCTTATGCAAGTTGAGCTGCAGCACACTCAGTTTCATGAGCAGCTGGCTCCCCTGCATACGACGGGTTGACTACAATGGTCAGGTCACCGTCCTCTTCTTCCGGCGTGTCGTCCAGCGCCATACCCTGGGCGGCCTCTACGATGGTATCCAGACAAAGGTCTTTCTCCACTTCGCTTGCCTGCAGGGTGTGAGCGTTTTTGTCGCCGGGCTGACCCTTTTTGAGGCGCAGGTAGACACTCCCCATGCCCCACGACATTTTCCCGTATTTAGGGTACAATAAGTCCTCCGCTGCTTTGTTGATCTGGAGGATCACATGCTGGCCCTCCTCGTTGGGTAGTGGGCCAGCATGCAAAGCGCTCGGTATCTCGGGGTTTTTTCGCTGAAGGAGCTTCAGCGCGTGGTGCCCTTGGATCGCGATGGGGAAGAGCACCTTCGCTTGTGGTATGGACGGGATTAGCTCCCTGTCCACCACCTCCAGCTTGGCCCCCTCCCACATCGCTTCCAGTTGGCAGGCCGTTTGCGTCAGCCACTGCAGCGTTGGGTCGTCCTTACAATTCAAGATTTCGACCCCATTCAGCCACCCCGCACCATCGAATGTGGGCATGGAAGCTATTGTGTTCCCTTCCATCCGTGTAAAGAGGGAGTCTACCAGCCGCACGTGGACCAATTTCCACTGCGCCGCTGTCATCCTCCCATTTTCATCACGTCTATTGATTAGAGGTACGATCAGCTGTCTTTTGGACACATCACTGATCCTCTCGCTTAACCCCTTCTTTGCCGGTTTGGGTGGAGGTTCGGCTCTCTTGGGCCCGCGTTGCCACTTGTTCGCCGGAGTGACGGCACTGTCGGTCGAGTGCTGCCTATTGGTAGCAGGCAACTCTTCCATGTGGTTGGCATGTTCACTCGTCGATGCCTTCATCTGTGGCACCTGTGCGTTGCAATTACGGCCCTCCTCTACCTTCAGGCTGTCCTCTTCTGCTTTGCTGATGGATAGCACGCTCTCCAGGTCCGAGTCTGCCTCGACAATGGCACCTGCGCGGCTCATCCTACAGCGGAATGTTGTGGCAGTAGTCATATTACAACTGACGTGACCTGCTCGCGTCACGGCCGAGTTGTGGCCACTGGCGACAGGCAGAGAGGATTGCTCTTCCCCGTGCCAACCCGTGCTTGACCTTTGTCAATACTTGGCCCGAAGGTCCATCCGTGGTTAATGCTTTTTGGGGAAACCACCCCCTAGCGTTTTAGACCTACCCGTCAGGCATCTCTAGCTATGGCCCCGAGTCGAGGTCGAGAAGACTAAAGCCATTGCCTTAGCTAGACACTGCATTGCCGCGGACGGAGCAAGCGACAGTGCTAGAGGATTCAGCTAGAGGATTTGTCGTATGTCGTATAGGTAAAACAAAAAAAAAAGAGGCAGCAAGAGATTTTTTTTCCCTAAATAAATTCTACAGGTACTTCGCAGCACCCCAATGGAAGCGCTTTCATCGGTAGATCAATAACAAGAACAAAAGATGTAAGTGTCAAAAAAACATACATTTTATTTAATAGCCTATTTACAATACAGTGAGTTAACTCATTTATCGATAGGTGACTCAATAACTCAGAACTGGCGTTTACACCATGCAAAAGTTGAGTTATTGAGTTTCGGCTGCTAGCACGTGCTTGTGTACATAAATTTTGCTTTATTTAATTTTAATTATATGAACAGACGTGCCCACGGAAGTGTTCGAATCGAGTATCGTAAAGCCGGGAGTCGCGACCGGCCCCCCAAAGGTGCCGTCTTGCGATTGCCTTGAGCTCTTTGCGGACTGGACGCTGACCGTGTATTCGTATTTCTCTGTATTGTTTTTTATTGCTGTTTAAAGTTTAACAATATTCAGAGTAAAATTACATGTCAACTAATTAATCGAAGTCAACTAATACTCTGACCCGGTGGGGCTGATTATCGACTCAAAAGCCGATAATTTCCCACCAACAGCCAAATTTAGGTTAGAGAAAAGCCGGTAGTCGAACAATTCCTAATTAGAGCTATTTAAATTTAGTTATTGATTAAGATTATTTTGACCATATAAGACTGGTATCAAAGGACAACATATGGAAAAACTGGTAATAGTTTCGGCAAAGGCTACGGAGAGATTTATAATCGCAATAGTTAGAAAGATAGAGTTGGAGATGAAGAAGAAAGTAATGCCTAGTCGGGCGGTAAGGGACAGCAATTCTTATAAGGCTGATGAGGGCAGTCGATTCGACCTTACCAGAGAGAAGCTTATGGAGGAAGTGAACTCCTTGGCAGATTCTACGGGATTTAAGAGAGTTGAGGTTAATTAGGCGCAACCTACTTTCATAAGAAGGGAGATGGATCGAAGGGTACTAATTGAGTCCGCGGAGAGCAAATATGAAGAATTGTTTTTGTACTGATTCGAGCATATCCTGAAATTTTTGGTAGTGAGTAGTCCAGACACAAAAACCATTTTCCAAGATAGGCCGGACCAGAGAAACGTACAAAAGTTTTGTTGTATACGGGTCTGTTAATTCCTTAGACCATCTTTTGACAAATCCTAGGACTTCTTTGGCCTTGTAAGAGATAGAAGAGATATGAAAGCTGAAACAAAGATTTGAAACAAAGAGTTGAAACAAAGCTTATGCCCAAGTCATTAACTTTGAAAAGACGTTGCAGGATGATGTTATTGATTGAGTAATCGAAAAGGTATTGCCCCCTCCCGTTTTTGCCCATTGTCGTAGTGCGAAGTCCCGCAGACGCCCCAAAGGTATCGTCCGGCGATTGCATCGACTCCCTTGGCGGCGCTGTTGGATCCACGGATACCCAGAAGTCCCGTTGGACGAGTTTCCCGGCTTTTTGGGGACGCTGACTGGCGTCGCTGTATCTCCCTTCACCCTACCGTAGTTTGTAGATATCTAGGTCTCCTATTCACCTGGAGGCATGAATACAAGATGTTGAGAGAGCTCACACAGTTGGTAGTGGCGTACGAGGCGACTCGGGATCGCGGACAAACCTACCCAGCGAGCAATTCCACGGATACCAAACCAAGGGTACCCCCATACCGACGTTCCACTGCAGACGAGGCAATACCTTCCCGAAATGCTGAGACAGCTAACCACTATCAACGCATGTGACCCTATTGGTACTACCACTCCGCCCTAGACCAGCTCTGCGACGAACACTAGGACAACGCCATCGAACACCGCACACGCCGAACCCAGCCGCTCTACCAGGACAACGCAACCGAACACCGAACACGACGAACACAGCCGTACTACTAGGACTACGTCAGCCAGCCCCGACCACACCAGACCCAGCAACAGGACTTTGACGGAGACGACTGCGACACCGCTGGACACACCCAGGGTCAGTCCGTCTGCCGTCAAATCATCGACAGACGCAAGCGGGATTAACAGGACTTTGACGGAGACGACTGCGACACCGCTCTATACACCCAGGGCCAGTCCGTCTGCCGTCAAATCAACGACAGACGCAAGCTGGAGCAGCAGGACTTTGACGAAGACGACTGTGACACCGCTGGACACACCCAGGGCCGGTCGGTCTACTCTGAAGAAGACACAAAACTACGCCACCGGGACAACGAATCACAGCCTCGAACACGCCAGACCCAGCAGCTCTACTAGGACAATCTACCCAAGCCGAGACTCTGCAGTTGGTCGTGCTCCTCCACCAGAAATGCGTTTGTATTGATGTCGAGGCACGTTCGAGGGGTCATGTAGTCAGTATAACTGATCATGTCCTTGCCGATTGAACTATGCCCGTATGCTTGTGGCCGCATGTTTCCCGACGCAATGAGGCGCTGAGCTGCCTTTCCAGCCGTCAGATGAGTGTGGATATCCAGGGGGTCAATTCCGAGTTTGGTTTCGAGTGCTTTTGTTGGGGTAGATTTCAGTGCCCCCGTGATACAGCTTTCCATAAGCTTGTGGTAAGTCTTCTTCCTGGTAGCTTGCCACCACACTAAGACTCCATACAGCAGAGTTGGTTGCACCACCGATATGTAGATCCAGTGCATTAGAGCAGGTGATAGGACCCATGTGCTGCTCAGCATCTTCTTTGATGCGTATAGCGCAATGGTGGCCTTCTTTACTCTTTCCACTACATAGGGTCTCCATGCCAGCTTGCTGTCCAGTACTGTGCCGAGGTATTTGACTTGTGTTTTTGGGGTTGGCCTTGTTTGATCGATTTTCAGGGGGATCCATGACGGTACCTTGTACCTCTTGGTGAAGACGATGAGGACCGTTTTGTCCGCGTTGATACTGAGTCCTACTACGTTCGCCCACTCACATATCGCCGTGAGTGTGCTTTCCATCCACCCGTAATAAGTATGCTTATGTCATCTGCATAGGTTGTTATTTTTGGGGCTTTCCTTTCGAATCTCTTGATTAGGTCGTCGACCACCAGGTTCCACAGGAGAGGCGACAGTACTCCACCTTGCGGTGTGCCTCTGTGTGCCCCTCTGGCTAAGGAGGCGGTACCCCATTCCGATTGAACCCGTATACAACTGATGAGATTCTTTATCCAGTGTTTGATTGCTGAAGTGTATTGGTTGCTTCTAAGTGACCCATTATTGCGCTTGTGGCCACGTTGTTGAATGCTCCGGATATATCTACAAATACTCCTAGTGCATATTTCTTGGTATTGAGGGCTTTCTGGACGGTAGCTACTAGGGAGTGCAGTGCTGTTTCCACCGATTTTCCTTTCGTGTAAGCATGCTGGTTGCTTGACATCAGTCCCCCTACTTCCTTTCTGATGTGTAGCTCCAGCAGCTTTTCTAGCGTTTTAGTAAAAAGGAGGTGAGGCTTATTGGTCTATAATTGGGACTAACATGGCTGCACTTTCCTGCCTTCGGCAGGAAGACAACTCTGAACGTTCTCCACTGTATAGGGATATAGCCTGTCCTCAAGCATGCCGTATATATAGCAGAAAGCCATGGGGTGATCACCTCTTTGGTCACCTGCAACATGGCTGGAAATATCCCATACAGTCCAGGTGCTTTAATTGGATTTTCTTGTGGGTTATCAGTCCTGTGGGGATGGTTTGTTCCTCTGTTGCTGGGTCATGTTGCGTTGTGGCATCAGTGACCTCGGTGCATCCTGAGAAGTGGTCCTCCATTAGTGCTGTCAGGGCATCTTCGCTGCTCTCTGACCATTTTCCATTGTTGAGCTTGAGCTGACTCTTTATGGTGGGCTGCTTGGAGAGCAGCTTCCTGAGTCTTTCCGTTTCGGGCACCTTATCGATGTTGGAGCAGAAGTTCCTCTACGAGCAGCGTTGTGCCTTGCGTATCTCTTTCTTGTAATTTCTGAGTAGGTTCCTGTATTCCTCGTTTACGACTTCTTCATTCGCTTGTTTGGCGAGCTTGAAGAATTCCCGGAGGTTGTTTCTTAGGAGGGAGATGTTCTTTCGAGGACCCTCCACCCAGACACCACGGCACTCCTTCCCGTTACGAGTGTAAGGTCTAGCAAGTTTGATGAGGTGGGACCCACGTAGGTGTAGTCCTCCCCCACGTTTGCTACTTCTATGTTAGTGAAGAGTATAAATTCTAGAAGAGACTCACCTCGGTCATTGGTATCGGGGCTTCCCCATACATTGTGGTGGGCATTAGCGTCCGTACCAATGAGTAGTTGGTAGTCCTTGGAGCCGGTTTCCTCGACCAGACTCTTTAGCTCTTCTGGTGGTGCTGGTCTGTCGTGTGTCATATAATAGGAGGCTACCAAGAGGCACTTCTCCTCGCTTTCTAGCATCATGCTGAGCTGTAGTAAGACATAAGGTGAGCGTGGATTCCCTTTCGTACAAGTACGATGGTTCTGTTCCTGCTTACCGGTGTTGTGTAGAAAGAGTTGTAGTAAGAAGACTTTAGTCCGGCCACAGAGTTGCCTGACGCAATCCATGGCTCCTTGACTAGAGCTATGTCGACGGGCCATTGCTCCATAGCTATGAGGAGCTCCGCCGACGCCACTTTACTTTTATGTTAGTTGAGCTGCAACACACTCAGTGGCATGGGTGGCTGGCTCAAATCCGCTCGACGGGTTGACCACTATCGTCACATCACCGTCCTCTTCCTCCTCTGGTTCGTCCAGCGCGAGCCCCTGGGTGGCCTCCACGATAGTGCCCAGACCTAGGTCTTTTTCTACCTCGCCTGCCTGCAGAGTGTGCGCGTCTTTGTCCCCGGGGTGGCGTTTTTTCAGGCGAATGTAAACGCTGCCCATGCCCCACGCCATCTTCCCGAATCTGGGGTACAGGAGGTCCTCCGCCTCCTTGTTAATTTGGAAAATCGCACACTGGCCGCCCTCATTGGGTAACGGGCTCCCGGTGTGCAGCACCTTCCAATTCTGCGTTAAAATCTCCGCGTTCTGACACTGCAGGAGCCTCAGCGCCCTGTTTCCTTGGATCGCGATGGGGAAGAGTACCTTCGCCTTCGGTATAGACGGGATTAGCTCCCTGTCTACCACCTCCAGCTTGGCACCATCCCACATCGCGTCCAGTTGGCCAGCTTCCATTGCGCCGCCGTCATTTTCCCGTTCTCTTCGCTACGGTCTATTAGCGCCACGATCACGTGTCGTCTGGCTGCATCACTCGTCGTATTCAGGTGTTGTTTTTGTGGGATAGCCACTTTCGGTGGGGGGGCTGCGCCCTTCGGCCTGCGTTGCCGCTTGCTGGCCGGAGTGTCCTTACTGGCACTCTCAACGGAGCGTTGCCTCTTGTTGGCCAGCATCTCCTCCACCTTGTTGGCATACTTCCCGATAGATGCCCGCATTTGGGACATCTGCGAGAAGTGTCTCCTGCCCTCCTCCACCCGCTGTTCGGCCCAGGTTAGCCTGGCTTTCGCCTCCTGAGAGATGTCGGCTTTGCTCTGGAGCCGGCTCAGGATTTTCAGGGCTGCCTTGTATTGCGAGAGAGCCTTCATCCCCTCCCTGGAGCGCTTTGACCCTTCCCTACGCGGGGAGCTGGTGCCTGGTTCCGGTGAGCGGAGAAGGCTCTCTTCCTCCGTGTTGCTGATCGACAACTCGCTCTCCAGATCCGTGTCTGCTTCGACAGCGGCATCCGTGAGTAAATGTTACAACTCACGCTCTGGTGGTCACTCGAGTCCGATTTTGGGGGGCCCAGGAGTATAGCGAACACATTATAGATCAGTACCTCTCCTTTTGCCTCCCCGTAGTATCTCTTTGTTGGTACTCGAAAGCGATGTCCGACGATTGTCTCGGTCTTTCTCTGACGCTAACTGGCGGCTTCGCATGTTCCTCTCCCCACCCCTCGTCTTTTCCTGTTTCGTGTATAAGTGTACAAGAAACAAGCACGTGTCGAGTTCTGATTCTTCGCAAATCTTCTCGTCGCTGTCTCGCGTCTGCGTTTGTTCGGGGTCTGGCTTCGAGTGTGATTTGTTTCTTCGCTTGGGTGCGTTCTCACCCCCGCTATCGATCTTTCTTATCTCGCAATCGATAGTGCTCAGTGTGACCACCCCCGCTTTTACCTATCGACTCATTTCTGCCTATTTCTGCGTTTTTATAGCCTTCGTTGACGGGTGTATTTAAAAAAGTAACTTATTACTAACTGAAATCTACATGGATAATAATAGGGCCTTCAGTGGCGAATCATGGAATAAGAATAATGATAACACTAACAGAAAAGGAATACAGCCATCCATATACGCCCCATTGGGACTTTACAAATTTAATTTAGCTTTAGGTTGCGTGTTTCCGACCGAATTGTAGAAATCGACCACATTGTTAATATGGTTTTTTAATAATAAAATTAGTTTAAGGTATTGGTTTTAACGATTGTATGTATGTATAAATATTTGCACCTTTTTCCCCAGCCATATTTTGTACGCGCCACAATTTAAATTTATTAGTTATTATTAAGGTAAATTTTTGTTGTTATTAGTGGTGATAATTCCACGACAGGCAGATCAGGTTTGAAATATTCGGAAAATCGGACAAACTCAACTAGACGCAACCAAAACTAAACTATTTTTCCACCTCTAGGTCCCCTATGCTTCCCCATGTAAACAAAACTCGAGTTTTGCCCGAAACTCAATAACTCAACCGTAGTGTAAACAAAATATAATTGTTGCATAATCATGCCCAATCAATTGCATAATGAGTGAAAGAGCTCACGCAGATACAGATAAGAAAAATCTCTTCGCTAAAAAGAGGCTTTTCCTCTCTCCCTCATGTCAGCTATTCGGCCAAAATTGCATTTCGGCGCTCTCTTTCTAACGGAGTGAAAGATAGCATAGAAGAGACTGGCGCTCAGACCTCTTTTCCGAGTGCGTTTTGCTATGCCCGCCACTGACCGATCGAGCATTTGATTTACCGCAATTCTTTCTCTGCTGCATCACCGCAGTAATCACTAAGCGCAGCCGTAACTTTCGCTGTCTCCGTCTCCTTCCCCTATCGTCTTTCTAGAATTAATTGCCCAATCCAATTTTATTCTACATATACCTACATGCATCAAAGAAAAAAAAAGATAATTATATTTTAGTCGCTTTATGTTCTCTTTAGTTATTAAGTACCAATATATATGTTGTTTCTTCTACACCTCATTGATTTCCCAAAGGAATTTAGTTAGTTTCAGGACTTATATTACCGGATAAGATGAATACACCAATAAACATAAATTTAAACTATAATTCGCATATGCGGGGACCATGCTGGGAAAAAGGGAAGGATGAGGGAACCGTCTATAAGGGATCAACAAAGGTTTTGGAAGGGGTGATCATGGTAGGGTGGGCAGAAGTGGTCACAACGACATCGTGCCACAGATCTGTATGCGTGTATGTGTCCGTGTAATGGTCGAATGGTGTAATGCAGTCTGCTCCAGTGCTATACTTTAGTACCCGATGTGATCTCCGCACGTGAATTGTTTAATAAATTTTAATTGTAGATAACTATTCTGGGAGTAGAGCCGTGTCCCATCCGTTGAGATAAATACCCCCCATTTCTTACCGTTGAACGGAAGCCGAAACAAGCACGTGCGCGGGAAACGAACCACCGCCAGCTCAGCTTTGGTGAAGCTTTCAAACATAAGTCTCCAGTATGCTACAGTTAGTTTATTAATTTTGCACCCAAAGTGGGGCCCGAGTTGTTTTAACAGATGACCAACCGGCAATGCCAAGTTTAAGTTTTCTTGAATGTAGTTATCACCTTACATTCCGAACCATTATCGGGTCAGAAGTGTTTCTGTGATGTCAGTTTTTTTTCTTTTTATGATGGAATGATGGCTAGTTTTAAGCTGAGTGCCATTCCGAAGCGTCTTGAGCCTTGAGACATATTCCATATTCCAGTTTACCTGTCTGGATTCTCCGATCAGGACAATGGGATGAACTCTCTCAAGAGTTCGTGAAGGATTAGAGACTTTGACCTATACTCATCGAGCTGTGTATCTGATATCGCAGGATAGACAGGTGGGACCAAACTACTATCTACCGCGAAATGTTAGGACTACCAATAGCTACGAGTTAGGGATTCGGTGCACGGAAAGCAGCATGTATACTGATATACTTATGTAGATACTTCAGGGTTGCCTTTGCCCTAAGCATGGTCCTAGCAGTTTCTTGGGAAACCTCGTCCGTCTGTCCGTCTTCATTTACGCCTAGATCTCAGAGACTTTAAAAGCTAGAGCACCCAAATTTTGTATCCAGTCTGCTGTGTGATTACACTACTCCAAGTGTGTAACAAAATTTCACCCTCCCTTTTTCCGCCCGTACAAAAGAAAAAAGTCTGTGGCGTACACAATCAGAATCATAGAGAATGACCATTTCTATCAAAGTGTTGAATCTGGATCAGATCGGATTATTAATATAGCTACAGTGAAGAAACCCATTTCGAAAGTCATCGTTCCCTCTCGCTTTCTCTCACTCGCGACCCCATCTGCTTTGCCCATTCGTCTTTTTTGACGCCTAGTGGTCAGAGACTATAAGAGCTAGAGCAACCAAACCTTCTATCGAAACTCCTGTGATATCAAACTAGCACGAGTTTATTTAATTATTTTGCGAACATATAAAAAATTGCATAAATCGTAAGGTCATATACATATGTATATACTGACTGAGTTCCGGGTATAAGGTAGAGCTGCGGCCTTTGCAGCGGCTCATAACGTTCCCCCTCGTTTTTTATTTTTATTTATAAATTTTTCTTATTTTATTCTTGCATTATATTTATATTTTTGTTTACACGCCTATATTTATCAATTATTCTTGTTGCCACTAGTTAGCATTTTTTTTACACTTATTCCAATAATTAGTAGGTTACCGCTAGGAGATATCTTGGTTAGAAGAAGCCCTGCAAGAGACGTAGGAAACAATGCCCGTATCCGGTAGTTGCGAGAATTTAGCTGGAGAAGAAATAGAGAAAAGAGTTTGCTTGATTTTCCCACATCAGGTGGAATATTCGGCTCAGCTCCTGACCACGGCGTGTGGTCACACTTTTCACAGGGTCTGGCTATAGCCCATAAGTTGGTAATAAGAAAGTTTCTCCTGTTTGTAAGAAGTCCTTACAGTCTTCGACGTCGAGTCTAGTAGACGAAACAGTTGAAAATACTTGGGGTACTTTATGGGTACCAATCATGCGGGATACGAGAAGCATAGACCATGCGACTGCTTCGCAGGAGGCTGCGCCATCAATCAGAAAATCCACCGGAAAGTATGGAAGCTGGTTCGCAGGTTTTGGTATCTTCCCCCCTCTAGTAGCGATCTGCAGAGGATCATAGCCGAGGCCTTGTCTGCGGCGTCGACTCCGCAGTCAGAAATTTTGGATCAAGCGTCGTTGAGGCAAACCGAGTTGTTAAGCCAGGCAATCTCTAGCGGTCTCTAGCCAATTGCGGGCCAGCGGGCGTCCCCACGAGCGATCACCAAGTCGGGTGAGCATCGGCACAGCAGCCATCACCTTTGCGCTTGCAGATATTTGAGACAGCCAGTCGAAGTACACCAATGAGTGTGGACATTCGGCCAGAGCGGATTGGCCAGATCTTAGTGAATTGGAAGCTAAGGTTCTCTGGTCGGGCGGGAATATCTGTCGACGACTTTATCTACCGGGTAGAGGCACCCACAGATATGTCAGTAATCTTTTTGAAGGTAGTACCAGTGACTGGTATTGGCGGTACCATAAAAGCGTAAGGAGTTAAGAGGAGTTTATTGAAAGCCGAAGGCTAGAGAGAAAAGCATTGATATCGTCGATTATCTCAGAAGATCTTAGGCCATATGCAGAGGTCACTTTGTTATACAGGAAGCTTGTTGGATTGATGGACACAGGGGCGTCGATTAGTTACATTGGTGGAGAGTTGGCCAGCGAGTTGCTTGAAAGCGGGGTTCAGTTTAGGCCCATGGTGTCTACGGTTCGTACAGTCCGTGGCCACTCTCAGGAAGTGGTTGGGAAGTTCAAAACGGACGTAGGCTATTGTAACTGACACGGTCGGAGTCGTTTCGGCATGCACCCTCTGTCTACTAGTTGGACGGCCTAGCTCAGGGAGATTAGCGTGAATTCAGTGCGGCCTAGACCCCTGCGTTAAAATTATAAAATCGTAGACAGAGAAAAGGAAGGACCAGACAATACGGGAACGGACTGAGCCATGGTATACCCCTATCTTGTTGGAGAACCGAGGTGTTCGGGTTCTCCTTCTATACCCACCCTATCTGTAGGACTCAATCGAACCTACCCAACACATTGCTCGGCGCGAGATGCTTAAGGTGCCCTCAAAAAGAAGAAACTAAATCATGATCATTTACGTTATAATTCAACTTCAACTAATAGGTTCTTAAATCTAAACATTATAAGAATGTAGAGAATGATAGTGGATAATGATAATGTTAATGATGGGTGACAATAGTATAAGACAGCAACGAGATTATGAATTCGGGTTTAAATTAGTTTTTTTGTTTTGTTATTTTTTGTTATTCAAGTATAGGGGAATCACTTATTAAATCAACTATAAGAGAGGATCTTACAAAGCAAGTGTGTTTAGGCCTAGAAGTAGGCAACGATATGGAGCACCGATACACAACCCACCACTCCTTGGCAACATCTCGCTAGAAATAATATAGGTGCTAAGAACATTGCTGTAAACACACAGGGTAATAGAAAATATAGTGCGAACGAAGCAATACGTCTTTTTTATTCTGCAACCCAGGAAAACCAACCCCCTCCACATCATTTGGTCCTTCGAGCCGGATCCTCGCTCTGATTTTCTTTGAGAAGATCACGGATACGCATCCCCCCAATCCGCTCGCCCCAGCAATCATCGTTGGAATTCCGCAATCCAAAGGAGAAAAAAGCCCAGATAAGTAATATACTCCTGATACTACTGCACATTGCAACTCCTGTGCAAATATCTTTATTTATCCCTGGTGCTTTCTCCTCCGAACACTCCGTTCAAATATATGATTTTTTCCTATCGTCCGATCCATATCCAGCCGCCATATCTGCACTTTTGCATACACACATATGTATGTACGCAAACCTGTCCGCACATAGGCTTATACATAAGGCGCCATATTGTGGAAATAAATATCCGAATATTTTCCGGTGCATATAGTTTCCCAGTCCTCCCAATAAAAAGTGCAAGTTATTGTTTATATTCTATATATTGTTAAGCATTTATTGGTGAATTCCAGTACTTGTATATATGTACATGCACATGACCATGCATGCCGGCACTTGAGCGTACATACACTTGTACAGACATACATACATTGTTGCTGACATATGCACGGCATATTTTACAAAAGACTTTCAACATATACAAGACTAATTAAACAGAGTTTCCGCCACCAAATATAAAAGCTAACATAACATATACCTAATCCAAAATCTCTGCACATGCCCACAGTCACTAGTGTATTCAAAAATAAAGTGCCACACGAAGTTACATATTTACATACACTTTATTTACACATTCAAGAACACGGCACCCAGAGCAATCGTACCACAACTCCAATCGAGTACGCATTGCCGACATCTAATAATAACAAATCAGAACATAGACACGAATCTCTATTTTAATTTATTTTATTAAACACAAAAATAAAACACAAAATCTCCAATTATTTGTTTTATATACGCCCACACATACATACATATTACACATCGATATCGATATCACCGCACTAGCAGAAAAATACTAAAAGAACATTTTAAACGGTCCCACCGTTTAGCATCACATCTGCATCCGCATCCAATATCACATCATTCATAAACTAGTATTTTTTCTGAGACGACAATTAAACGATTTCTTATTATTACAATTTTGAAAGCAATATTGGTTGTTTGGTCCGCTGCGCTTATATTCGATAATTATTAATATTTATTTATTATCTGGTTGGGCCATTCCACTGTTCCGAACTGTCCTGTTACCATTGGTGCCTAAGATCCTAGCATGCCAACGGACCCTGCCGAGGATAAACCAGAGCTCCTTTCGGTCCCAGTCAGTCTCCATAGAAGATCAAATTCCGATCCCAGTCAAGCCGTTGATCCACAAGCGCCCATTATTAGGTCAGTCGGTCAGACCCTCAAACTAAGAAGTATGTCTTATCTAACTACTTTCATTTCGGTGACCGATCGTCTCACTCAGTTTGAGTCCAAGTTCGCCTCCAATTCCGAAGTGTCAATGCACACGCTCAAGGTCCGACAAGAGCAGATTCGGAGCTTGTGGGACAAGGTCGAACAAGAATTCGAGCGCTGTTCCAAAGCGCTCTCTGAATCTGCGGGCCACAGCAATGATTCAGATACGGTCACCCTTCATGCTAAATACGATTACTGCTACGCGGCATACGAACGGTGTGCATCCTCGCTAAGCGAGCAGATCGAGAGCCTTACGGTTCCAAGAGCACTTCCAAATGTTGCCCAGCAGCCAAGAGGCTGCAGGGTACCACCTGTTGACACCGAAGTCTTTGCCGGAGACTATTTGAAATGGCCCACGTTCCGGGACATCTTCACAGCGGTGTACATCAACCATCCAGGTCTGACCCAAGTAGAGAAGCTTTTTCATTTGAACGCAAAGACGAGTGGCGATGCCAAGGCTATTGTGTCCAAGTCCCCGCTTACCAACGATGGTTTTGCGTCAGCATGGCAAGCACTCGTCAGCAGGTTCGAAAATAAAAGACTGCTAGTAAACAGCCAACTCCGAATCCTCTTTAATGTGCAACCCATCTCTCACGAGTCGGGAACCGCATTAAAGGATTTACAGAGCACCATCCAAGGGTGCCTATCGGCTCTATCGGCGCTATCCAACATCTCCACTGAGAATTGGGATTGTCTCCTAGTATTCATGTGTTCCTCCAAGCTTCCAAAGATCACACTATCCCTGTGGGAGCAATCCCTCCAAAGTAAGGTGGATATTCCGACTTGGAAGGAACTAAATACATTCCTACTGGAGCGGTATCGAACTCTAGAGGCAATCGAAGATGTAAGGCCCCATGTAGTTCCACCGCTGGCGGTTAAGGCAACCAGACGGGAACCTCCATCCAACCGACTGAACTTCTTTGAGGCCAAGGTCACGGCCAAGATTCAGACTTGCCGACTTTGCGCCAAGGAGAACCATCCATTCCGAACATGTCCGAAGTTCTTACGAATGTCTGTCCATGAACGATCCGACACAATTAAGCAGCACAAATTGTGTTTAAATTGCTTTGCCAGAGGTCACAACCTGAGGGACTGCACTAGCACGCATAATTGCCATACCTGCAAGGGTCGTCACCACACTCTTCTTCATCGTCCGACGAATACCCAAGCAGGTGATTCTGGAATAGTTTTGGATACCTCCGTCAACGTACAGTCCACTCCTCTTCCACAACCAACGGTCCAAAACTATTTCTCGGAAAGCACCCATTGCGTCCTCCTCGGCACGGCAATAATACATGTATGTTCTTGAGGGAACAAATATACAGCGCGTGCATTGGTTGACTCTGGGTCGGAAGCAACTTTCATTTCCGAAAGGTTGTTCAAATTGATACGACCCCAGTATCAGTCGGTTGACGCTCAAGTCTCAGGGCTCAATGGAACCATTGCAGCCCAACCTCAGCGACTATGCCATTTCCATATTGGCTCTCCTACTCAGCCGAGGGTCCAAATAGAGACTTCGGGGTTCGTTCTTCCAAAGCTGGCAGGAAATCTGCCCTCCTATACAATTCCACAAAGTGCTTTGGAAGATCTTCCCGATCTGCAACTGGCAGATCCGGAATTTTATAAGAGTTCCCAGATAGACGTCCTACTGGGAGCCGACATCCTTCCATCCATCCTGCTAAAGGGGTCCTGTACCAACATCTGTGGTACCCTTTTAGGACAGGAAACGATTTTTGGCTGGACCATCACGGGTCCCGTCTCCAACACTGGGGCCAAGGCCATATCATCTTTCACCACCCGAATCTCGGTCAACGAAGAAGTGAGATTGGAAAAACTTCTCACAAAATTTTGGGAGGTGGAGGATATCCCAGTTAAACTGGTTAAAGAGTCCGACGCAGCTTGTGAGAAGTTGTTTCGGCAGACGATCACGAGGAACGAAAGGGGCAGATATGTGGTCACCCTTCCATTCAAGAATCCTGAATCCATTGACCTTGGTCATTCAAGATCTATCGCACTAGCTCAGCTCCTACGTAATGAGAATCGCTTAAATAAGGACTCATCCCTGAAAGAGCAGTACGATAAGGTCCTTCAGGAGTACTCGGACCTTGGTCACATGAGACCAGTTCCTTCTACAAACGGTCCAAATAA
Source organism: Drosophila azteca (assembly GCA_005876895.1). Lineage (NCBI taxonomy): Eukaryota > Metazoa > Arthropoda > Insecta > Diptera > Drosophilidae > Drosophila > Drosophila azteca. The sequence goes on along the minus strand of VCKU01000003.1, from coordinate 15,550,571 downwards.
TTTTTACCTCCCTCATCATGCGGTCTACAAACCTGAAAGTACCACCACAAAGCTTCGCGTTGTATTTAACGCCTCCAGTCCGTCCTCAAACGGCAAAAGCCTCAACGACGTCCTACATCCGGGACCCGTTCTCCAATCGGATCTGACTACGCAGATCTTAAAGTGGCGTGTTTTCCGATACGCATTCAATGCCGACATCAATAAGATGTATCGCCAGATTCTGGTGGCGCCCCAACATGCCCCGTATCAGCGCATCCTCTTCCGCGATCCTACAGGAGATGTGTGCGACTACGAGCTCAACACGGTCACTTTCGGAGTGAACTGCGCGCCGTTCCTCGCCATTCGGGTCCTACGACAGCTCGCACAAGATGTACGCTCCGAATTTCCACTGGCCAGTGACATTTTGGCCAATTATATGTACGTAGATGACGTACTTGCTGGTGCGCACACTCAGGCTCAGGTAATCTCCGCCATCAAAGAGCTACGACAAGCCCTCAACTCTGCAGGGTTTCCCCTCCGAAAGTGGACCGCCAACCAGAAGGGCGTTCTGCTCGATATTCCAGTCGACCACCGACTACGAGCTGACTTCCTAGAGCTCGAAGAGAGCAGCATTGCGAAGACCTTGGGGATCCGATGGCAAGCCAGTGCCGACGAGTTCTTTTTCGTCTCCCCCGAACTAATCACTCAGGCGTCCTGCACGAAGCGCAATGTTCTGTCCCAAATTGCGAAGCTGTTCGATCCAGCAGGTTGGCTTGCCCCCTTTGTCATTCAAGCGAAGATGTTCATGCAGGAAATTTGGTTGAAAGATATAGGTTGGGATGACGTCCTCCCGAGCGACCTATCTCAAACATGGGAGAATTTTCTGCAGAGTTTTCCGGCCGTTCAGGCGATCCACATACCCAGGTGGTTACACGTCTGCCCGGCAGCCAAGGTGCAGATTCATGGATTCTGCGATGCGTCCCAGCGCGCCTATGGGGCGGCGATCTACATCCGAGTAGAGCAGTCCCAGGGTACCTTCTGCAACCTTTTGACCGCTAAAACCCGCGTAGCACCCGTGAAGACGGTCTCCCTACCCCTACTCGAGCTGTGCGGGGCGCTCCTTCTGGCAGAACTCTCCTCTGCCATCCTTCCACAGATGCCGTTCGACACCAGCCAAGTATCGTTTTGGACCGACTCTACCATTGTGTTGGCCTGGCTGAGCAGGCCGGCGTGCGACTGGACCACGTTTGTGGGAAATCGAGTCGCCAAAATAGCGCGGTGCAGCTCCAACGTGCGATGGAGCCATGTCCGATCCGAGGACAATCCGGCAGACCTGGCAAGCCGAGGTCTAGGACCCAAAGACCTCAGCACAAACGAAATGTGGTGGCACGGCCCGGCCTGGTTGCGATGTCCTCCATCTGAATGGCCTTGTCCTCTGGCCATATCCCCTGAGACGGACCTGGAGAGACGAACCATCAAGGTGCACCACGCCAGCAACAGCGTCACTGACATCCTCAGCCGGTTCTCCGACTTCGGGCGCGCTCTACGCGTGCTTGCCTACGTAAGGCGCTCAACGATGCAGAAGGGAAGCGATCCATCCCGATAAGAGTCCAAGCAGGGATGAGCTAGCTGCCGCACTGCAAGCCGTCACCATCGTGACGCAAAAAATCCACTATGCCAACGAGCATCAGTGCCTCGCTACGAAGCGGCCTCTCCTGGCCTCGAGTTCCCTACGGACTCTCAATCCGTTCGTTGACACGAACGGCGTCATCCGAGCATGTGGCCGAGTCCAAGCCTCGGCTTCGATGTCGTACAACGAGCGGCATCCGATCATATTGCCACCCGCATGCCCTCTGGTTCGCTTGCTGGTCCGGTTCACACACCACATAGCCCTCCATAGTGGGAACCAGGTGGTCGTCCGTCTTCTCCGCGCTACGTACTGGATCCCTCGACTACGTCACGTAGTGAGAGCAGTGATCCACTCGTGCAAGGTTTGCGTCATCCAACGCAAACGCCTCCAGACCCAACTAATGGGCGACCTTCCGTCGACACGTGTAACTTTTTCCCGACCGTTCACGTACACCGGAGTCGATTTCGCCGGGCCCTTCGACGTCAAGAGTTTCACCGGACGCGCTTGCCGATTAACCAAGGGTTATGTGTGCGTGTTCGTGTGCTTCACCACCAAGGCGATCCACTTGGAAGCCACCTCCGACCTGTCCGCCGACATTTTCCTCGCTGTGTTCGCTCGTTTTGTCGCGAGGCGAGGGTGCCCCCATGAAGTCCACTCCGACAATGGCAGGAACTTCTTAGGCGCTTCCAGAGCTTTGGCCCAGGACCTACTGGAGACAGTCAAGGCTCGGACATCTGAGGTGTACAGCCAGCAGGGCCTGGCGTGGCGATTCATCCCTCCGGGAGCGCCACATATGGGTGGCCTGTGGGAGGCAGGCGTCAAGAGCTTCAAGGCTCTGTTCCAAAGGTCGATGTGTACCTACAAATACACATTGGAAGAATTCTCGACCTTCCTCTCCAAGATTGAAGCCTGCCTCAACTCGCGCCCCATCTCCCCTATGTCTGAGGATCCGACGGACCCACTGGCTCTCAGTCCGGGTCACTTCCTGGTCGGCGGTCCGTTACTATCCGTGGCGGAGCCAGAGATCAGGGAGAGTGCCTCCTCTATCCTCAACCGCTGGCAACATCTCAAGGCTCTGAACCAGCAGTTTTGCTCACGCTGGAAGACAGAGTACCTTCGAGAGCTGCATAAGCGGAACAAGTGGCAGCATCCAACGAGAGACCTCAAAAAAGGAGACCTCGTCGTTATCAAAGAGGATAACCTACCACCGCAAGAATGGCGGCTGGGTCGGGTGCAGAAAACCTATCCCGGCGCCGATAACAAGGTCCGCGTGATAGACCTTCTCACAGCCCGCGGCCTTATCAAAAGGCCAATCGCGAAGGTGGTCTAACTGCCCATGGACTCCGCGATCCACTCCACCTACGCCAGTGTGGACACTGGCCCTTAAGAAGCTGTCTTCCGTCCCTTAGGCTTAAGTCATTAGTTCCATACGGCTTGTAGTTACAGTTACAACTCCAGTAATTCATTTCACCATTTCCGCAGCCTAACAACCACTATGGCACCCCGTCAGTACCGACGCTCTCGCAGTCAGGAGCAAGCCGAAGAAGGCAGACGTACCCGAGGTACCATGTCCTACCGCTGCCGAGTCTGCCGAGGCGTCCATCCTCTGCGGAAGTGCGGGCGGTTCCTGCGGCTAAGCGCTGAAAAGCGTCTGCGGGCGGCGCTCATCAACAAGTACTGCGCCAACTGCCTGGCCCACGAACACTCAGGACGCGATTGTCGCAGCGGGGACCGCTGCAAGCACTGCCGTGGCAACCACCACACCCTGCTCCATACGCCGAGCTCGGACCGCCGTCGCCCCGCTCCATCCGCGCCGTCCGCACGAGCACCCGCTCCATCCGCGCCGTCCGCACGAGCACCCGCTCCATCCGCGCCGTCCGCACGAGCACCCTCTCCGACAACGTCGTCCGCACGAGCTCCACCTCCGACAACGCCGTCCGCCTGCTCCACCCGACCTCCAACTCTGGCCACACTGCTGCAGCACCGCAACCCGCCGGTCCTACCGACGGCCACCGTCAAAATCGACAATGGCGTAACGGTCTACGAGACCAGGGCGCTGATCGACCCCTGCCGGCCTGTGTCGGTAATCAACGCGTCGCTGGCCAGGGCGTTCAAGCTCCAGACGGTGGTAATCGGGGAGGAAGAAGCCTGCACCGCAGTGACCCTTCGCCTATCTCCAACGATTTTAAGTTGGAAGTTGTGATCCAAGTGGACCCCAAGCTGCACCTGCGAACTCCTGCGGCAGCCATCGATGGAGGACTCCGAAACCGATTCAGGCACCTCACCCTGGCGGACGACAGGTTCCACCATCCTGCCATCGTTGCGCTCATCCTGGGAGCTGACGTCTACGGGGATGTCGTCCGAGAAGGGATGCTAGCAAGCACGGAAGGACTCCCTGTGGCGCAGCACACCGTGTTCGCGTGGACACTGTCAGGCGCCTACCGGACCTGAAAATGGACCCCCTTATATCGTGCCACTCTGGTTGCATGATCCTGCAAGGGGGGCGGGATGTTTAGGCCTAGAAGTAGGCAACGATATGGAGCACCGATACACAACCCACCACTCCTTGGCAACATCTCGCTAGAAATAATATAGGTGCTAAGAACATTGCTGTAAACACCCAGGGTAATAGAAAATATAGTGCGAACGAAGCAATACGTCTTTTTTATTCTGCAACCCAGGAAAACCAACCCCCTCCACATCAAGCTTGCACATTAACACACGCCACACTTATGCATGTACACTGGCTGTGCCGTACTCACAATACTTTTGATCCATCGAAGGCAGCAGACCTGTTGACTTGGATGAGGCTAAAGATGCATTGTTTTATATTTATAACTAGAGTAAATCGAAGAAAATTATAAGTATGGCTTATAAGGAATATCATCTTAGCTAATTGAATTTTATTTACGCGGCGATACTGATACGCCGAATCTGTCCATCAGCCACACAGCCTCACAGCTCCATTAACCTGACCAATTCGTAGGGCCAGCCGTAGAATCACCCTTATCGGCACTTTGTTCCTCTGCCCTCTTCGTCTGCTCTGTCCAGCTGCGCACAGGGGATCTGTAGTTGATTTGCTATGTACTGCAGATGGTCATCTTAGCGAAGGGTCATTGTCCCAAGGCCTTTCCTCCAGCTGATGCTCACCTTAGTGTCAATGCCTGACGTCAAGCCAGGGCCAACCGGTGGCTCTCGGCACTTCCACAGGGAAAACACACAGAGTCGTGATGATGACAATGATGACAGCTGCTTTGGAAGAGCAGGTCGAAAGAAACCTGTGATGGACAACTTTAAGATCGCGTTTCACCCTCACACTCCTACATACCTTCTTCCTAGGTTAAATCAGATTAAATTCACTCCTTTCCCAATTTTGGCCGAAATATGCCTGGAAACACCTTCCGTGTGCCTGCACGACCTTGTTTCACGCTCTTATTTGAGTGGATGGCTTTATTTGGTCGAAGTAGACTCGGATTAACTTGTCCTCAAATGCACACGTCTAAGCAATGCGCACGAGGTTTCACTAGAGTTAGTTGATTATCGGGCAATGATAGCTGTAACATCTGCACTTGTCCACAGTCGAAATTGTTGCTACATCTGCACTTGTCCACAGTCGAAATTGGAAAAGAAAGATAAGCAGTAACTGAATGCAGCTTAGGCGTGCCTTAAGCTTTCCCTAAGCAGCTGAGCACTGTATCAGTTCACGGTTATGCCGTTTGGGCTAACTAATACGCCCTGTACGATGTCCAAGCTTATGGAACGCATCATCCCTGCCAATCTTCGGAATGAGGTCTTTATATATCTAGATTATCTGCTCGTAGTATCCAAAACGTTTGAAAGGTATCTGAGTGTGCTGAGGGTGTTAGGCGAAAAGTTTTCTTCAGCAGGGCTAACGCTTAATATACAAAAGAGCAAGTTCTGTGTGCAAGAGGTCCATTACTTAGGACATATAGTGGGTCACGGGACTATAGGTATGGATTTGGTCAAGATAGAGGCCATTAAGGAGTATCCTGATCCGAAGTCGGTAAAGCAGCTGGGGCGATTTTTGGTTATGACGTTGGTACCACAAATTTAGAAGGAATTTCGCTGCCATTGTGTCTCCTCTGACGGACGTCTTAAAGTCGAAGCATCAGTTCACTTGGCCTAAAGAGGCAGAGGCGGCTTTCGCAGCGCTGAAAAACGCTATGTGTGAAGCTCCCGTTTTGCACATTTCGAAAAGCCGTTTTAGTCCATTGTGACGCTAGTCACTCAGGTGTAGGAGGAGTTTTGATGCAGATAAACGAAGAAGGCGAAGAGGTTCTATTGGCTTTCATGTCGCGAAAATTGAATATGTGTCAACGGGCGTATTCGGTGACGGACAAGGACTGTTTGGCGGCCGTTCTGAGTATAAAGAAGTATCTCGCCTATGTCGAGGGGCATCAGTTCACTGCTATAACCGATCACGCGTCCTTGAAGTGGCTGTAGCAGTGGGTTGGCCAGATGGGCATTGAAGCTTCAGGGGTATTCCTTCGATATTCGCCACCGAAAACGGTCTCAGAACGTTGTTCCAGACGTTTTGTCGCGGGTATTTTTCCCCGATTTGTCGTCAATCGAAACGGGAGAAAGGATCGATTTGGATTCGGAATGTTTTAATTCAACGGAGTACGTTGCCCTGAGGGCTAACCAGGCTCAGATGCCAGATGTAAAGGTAATAGGCTAACATATATATCGTTGTACTGAGCATGTGACAGATGAAGGGTAGCGCATGAAAGCTTGGGCTCCCAAAGGGAAATGCAAAAAGGGGGTACTCGGCATAAGCCACATATAGAGCGGGAGAGAGAGCTGTATTGTTTTGTGGTAACTGTTAAGTGGCAGTTACTTGCCCACTTCGTTCCTCTCTAACGTGGAATCGCTTCGACGTCGGCTGTAACGAAAGTAAACGACTAGAAAGGAGAGAGCGCTATCACGCTCTCTATGCATCCACTCTCATCCGCACCGATGCTAAATTCCCTCTCTCGTTCTAGCGCTTGGCTTCCCAGAGCGCGGGAGTGACGCTCGAGCTTGGCGGGAAAGGTTTTGGCGGTAAGCGGGTAGGGAATGAAGGAGAGAAGTGGGAGAGGGAATACGAAAATCTACCTCGGCTAAACTTCTGCCTGCTTCGTGGCTGGTCTACTGGTTTTCCCTGCTTTATATTTCCCTCCCTTGGAAAGCAATTGTTTGCGCTGAAGTCGCTTACACTAATCGAAGCTATCTATATCTGCTGTTGCTGAACAGCCATCGGCAGAGCTGATGGTGGGCTGTTCTGATGCTGGGCTGTTCTGATGCTGGGTCTACTCTGATGAGGCACTAGCGCTGATGCGGCGCTGCGCGGACGACGAAGCTTCTCTCACGCTGCCGCGGTGTTGTTGTTGGGTAGCGTGGGTTGATGCTGGACGGCGCGGACGCCGGGACTGCGCTTTAAGTGGATGGGCTGACGGACAGCGCTGCTATTGCGGCTTTTCGGTTTTGGCATTTACTTTGTGGTCACCCCGGACGCGCATTTTTCAATTCTAGCTATGTCTCTCAACCTACTTGCCTTCCTTGGTTTCCCAACCATATACATATATCCCCATCAGTGATTTCTAAAATTTATTTTATTTGTAAAAACTATAAATTTATTTGCGAAGTGTAAAGTGTCAATTTCAATTGGTAAGTTTTTCTGCGGCGTTCGTGTCGGCATGCGCGGTGCCAGGGCGTGTCCATTATTTGGGAATGTAGCCCAGAAGCGCACATGAACTTTGGCCCTTTTATATAACCATATGGTGCCGGGGCCGCTGACCGGAGACGAAAGCTCGCGGCAGTGAATTTCCCTTCGCAGCTGAGTGGACGCTCTCGGCGAGGGAATTCTGCTTCTCATCGAGCTGCGAGGCAAAATCCCAGCTCCCAGCCGAAAAAAAAGCCAGGCGAGAGGGGAAAAAAGATCAGCCCAATAGTGCATCGCAGGCGCGGGTGACACAAGGTCGTTGGTCGGTCGGAGTTTTCCGCCAATTCGGTTTAAATTAGCAAAAAAAAAACGTAATTTATTTGCTGTGCACTGCCACTAGGCTGCTGGACCAGGTCATTTAGCGGGGTACCGAGGAGCACCGCGAGCTCCGATCCCACGTTCGCCAGCGATTAGCAGTCCGTAGCCGACGGCATTCTCATGCGTTAATGTAGACATTTTCTCTTATCACCGTCTCTGTTTATTCTAACTAGTGAAGCCATTGAAAGAAGGTTTTTTTTCTGTGCTATTAAGACAAAGCAAAAAAATGTCGTATAGGTGAAACAAAAAAAGGGAGACAGAGAGAGATAAATTTAAGCAATTTTTTTCTAAAAGCTGATTTCTTTGAAATAAGTCCTCAAATTCTGGGGGTTCTTTAAATAACAACAACACCTACAGATTTGTACTTAAACTAAGCATACTCGAACACTTGAGATGCTAAGTTTCTGGAATTTGCTTAAAATCGACCACTTTCAAAATTATTACAATCATCTAAAAGTTCATTCCTAATAGATATTTGAATGCTTCTTTTTTGCCTAGCTCCGCTGGCTACGGAAGCAGCTACAACCGCAAACTATTTTTAGTCAATAATAACTGGTTCTATTTGGTTGTACTGAAAACTTTTTGTAGTTTTCTGATTTGGGGTCTATGAAGATTCGTTACTATGGCTGCATATCGAGAGTGCGTTATGTCCTAAGCTGTTTTCAAGAAAATGTATGCAAAGAATTTCGGGGGTGTTATAGGAGCTGAGATCCATCCAACAAGCCCATCTGATGTAATTACATTGACTGTCATCATATATTTTGCCGTGGCTTTAAGAACCTATGTGAGCAGTTGTGTCCCGTGAATAAGTGAGCGGAATACCCAGAGGACAATGAGGAGGGGTTCTTGGAGCCAGTGCAAACAATTTTGGTTATATTTTAATTTAGAATTTAATGCTATAATGATTTAAATATATTGACGATATTAACGAGAACGGTAGGTAGCGGCGTTTGCTCGATCGGTGTGTGTTCGCTGACGTTCGCAAGAAGACTAGCTCTCTCTCCCGCGCACGTCGCTCGCAAGTCCTATGATGTACGTATGCACGAACGCCAATGTTCCGAGAGAGCCTAGAGTGGAGAGTTTGGCACCTTGGGCCCAGTGATGCAAAACCGAACTGGCCGCCCGCCAATGTTAGATCAAGCATTAAGATTTCCTTGTTCCCGCGGCGACAATCCGCTAAAACTTTTTGGTTTGAGGGTTCTAGAAAGAGAGACAAAAGCAAGATGTTTGCGCCAGTGTATATTTATGAGATTAGAGGGTGGTTATTTGAGTGTGCGTATTGAGAAAGCGATTATGTCTCAATTGGCAGTCGACATAGTTTTGATACCGATCGCTTCAACTGTCCTTGCGTTGATATACCCGGTACTCAAAGATTATAGCGGTATATTAGATTTGTGGTGATAACTGTTGTGTGTAATGCCCAGAAGGCAGCCTTTCCGACCCCATAAAGTATATATATTCTTGATCAGCATCAATACCCGAGTCGACATAGCCATGTCTGTCTGTCCGTTTTCATTACCGCCTATACAGAAACTATAAAAGCTAGAGCAACCAAACTTTCTATCCAAGCTCCTGTGATATCACTTCAATACAAGTATGCTTCAACATTTTGACACGCCCCCTTCCGCCTCTATAAAGGACGAAAATCCGTGGAATCCACAATTTATAAGGTACATTTGAGAAAACCAAAAACGCATAATGTTATAGTAGTTATAGTGTACATGTATAAATGTAGAATCTGATGTAAAAATTATATTTAAACAATAATGGAAACAGATAACATTTAATATATTAAAATCTATCACAGGGTTCGACCTCATTTTTTGAAATTTTCCATTTTGGCCAAAATTGAGTTCGTCCCTTTTGCGAATATATAATAAATTACATAAGTCATAAGATCTCATACAGTGGCTCACAGCCAAAATGATGCAGTGTCAAATAAAAAGTTTAAGGTTTTAAACCAGATTTTAAACCAGAGGAAATAAAAAATGTTTAAACGCCAATTTGTCGTATGTTTTATCAAATTTAAAAAAAGAACTTTATTTTCTGCTTAAATATTGCTTCGTTTTAAAAATAAAATAAAAACTTAAAATATATCTTAAATACAAGTCCCAGTTTAAAAGATGCAGCCACAAAACAGGTTAACATTTTTCGAATAAAGGGTTAAACAAGTATTTTAATACTTAGTATGCAATCCCTTAGCCTTTATTACGGCTCTTAGCCCACTATACATGGAACAGACCAGCTTTCCAGTGGTTTCCGGGCTTATTTTGCTCCATTCCTAGCAGAGCGTTTTAAAGGTCCTTTTTGGTAGAAATCCTGTGATTTTGGGTGTTTTTCCCCACCGCAGCAATCAAATTTTCTATAACATTTAAGGGTGGCGACTGGGACGAGGAATCATCAAGTGGGGGCAGTTCCAGGTGAGTTAGGACTGGACTATTCCGGACGAATGTTTCGGGTCATTATCCTGGTAGAACAGGAAATCACGACGGATTTTTAGTTTCTGGAAGGTTTGGTGCAAGTTATCGGCCCCAAAATCACTGAAGTTTATGAAAATCACTCAAGTCAAGTGTTCGCTCCAATGATGAGAACGGACGCTGTAATGGGAATAGTTTCTAAACTGAGTGAGAAAGGCTCCACGAACAAGATTCACCGATCTCAAATTGGAGACTTAGCTCTGGCCAAGAGATAGAGAGAGCGCAACGAAATAGCCGCAACAAGCATAAAACTTAGGGGCTCGGCTCTGCTGGCTATGCTCTGCTATGTGATGCAATACGTTGCTATGATCGGCTATACTGGCCGTTACGAGAGCGAGAGAACAAGAGAGCACAGAACTATGCATAAACCGAAAGTGTTAGAATAAACTGTTCGTGCAAAGCAGAGCTGAAAATCTGTGAAGACGACGGGTGAGAGGGGGAATGATGCGCAGCGAAACCTTTTCCGTTTCTTCTTTGCTTGTCGGCTCCTCTTTGAGGTGTCGTTGACCACAAGTACAGTGATCATTCAAGTTAACCAATATTAAATGAATATATATAATATGTGAAGGTATGCATACATACAACGGACCTTTTCACTTTGTTAAATTCTTTATTAACAGGCCGTTTTATTCTTGGTAATTTTATTGGGCACTTTAATTTACCTGTGGAATTTGTTGAGGGTAACTTGAACAACTATGCATGTCCATACCAACCAGGAATACCAACGATCAGCACAAAGAGTTAGCGATGCGACGGTCCAGCGGTCCAATGACAAGAGCAGGAACAGCAACAACAACGAGCGAGGGATGATATCCAATGGAGTATCCAACAAAGCGCCAAGTTTGATCCAATCCAACTTCTTTCCAGTACGAGATCCAAGTCCACCCGGGGGCGCCAAAATGTCTGGTACAATTCCAACTGATGCATTAAACAGCGTTTGTGCCGTTAAGCACAGTTCATTTGAATTTATGTGCACACGGGAACCGGACAGACCGACAGAAAAACATTGTGCGCAGTTCGACTTCAAAATTATAAGTGTTTTATTCTGGCAGCGGCCGCTCATGAAGAGGGCTGAGCGAGAGAGAGGCAGAGCTTCATTCGTATAAGAGACGATATATGTAACATTTCAGCATAACATTTCTATTCTCGAACTTCTAACATTATTTACTAAAACTAATACTATGGGCAACGTAATTGCCTTAACAATTATAGCATAAAACCCTGAAAGGTTCATGCTGGGCATAGTTTGACCTAAATAAGGGTATTCTGATAGGCTTAAAAAAACGGATAGAACGAGAGGGAACCGTAAAGTCAATCTGACTCAAGAGAGTTTGGGAGTCCCCCATCCCGAGAAGGAGCTTGTGCACGAACATTACCCCATTGCATATTCTGCGATGGTGTACCGAAGGTGGGTCAATAAGTTTTAGCCTAGATCGGTAAGGTGGCAGGATTCTACCAGAGTCCCAGTGTAAATTACGAAGAGCGAAAATTCAAAATTGTTTCTACACTGATTCTAGAATAAGTTTTTCTCCTTATACTGTGCACTCCACTCTCAGGAACAATACTACAATATCGGGCGCACTAACAAAATGTACAATTGTTTTGTCACATACGGGTCGTCAAACTCCTTGGAAAAACGCTTGATGAATGTTAGAACACCCTTAGCTTTATTAGCTGTCGCCGCTATATGACTATTAAAACACAGTTTATGATCAAATAATACTCCAAGATTATTTGAACTCGAAATTCGATCCAAGAGAAAAAGATACAAAATGTTGAGCACGACGGTAGAAGGTCATAAGCTTGCCTTTCGAGAAGTTCAAAAAAAGGAGATTACTTGAACACCACAAGAGCAATACATTTAGGTCCTTATGAAGGTGTGTATACATTAATGCATCCGCATACATTAATGTATGAGAGAATGTTATAACTTGGGGTGGGCCATCACAAATAATGTGCAGAGGAGCGGACCCAAATGACTTCCTTGTGGCACACCAGATGTAACGTAAACGATCGCTGACAAAACATTAGTAAATAAATCCCGTTGTGTACAATTTGAAATATACGACGAAATCTAACTTTGAATATTACTAGTGAAACCTTATAAGTACAGCTTCTGTATCAATAGAGTATAGTTAACCAAATCAAATGCTTTGCTGAAATTCCTAAAAGAAAGAACCGTCGGTTTGCAAACTGCTCTGAAATCCACGGTTGATTATGGATGAAAACTCGAGCAGATTGGTAGTTGTTGACCGATGTTAAAAAAAGCCCGAATAAAGATATTGCAATTGCCGGGTAACCAGGAACTTAAAGAGCTTAGGAATGGTAGAGAAATTTGCAGAGTTCAGAGTTGACAAAACTAAATAATTTTTTAAGATCATACTACGGAAGCTTATACTACAAGAAAAAAGGTAAAGATTATAGCACAGACTATTACAAGGAATCAGTTTTCTGGTACTTTTTAAAGAGTCTGGAATAGGATTCTGTAAGTAGGACAAATTCCTGGAGAACCAGGGAGGCTTCTCCGGAACATAAGTATTAAAAGCAGAGTTTACAATTTTATAGATCGAGTTGACTGTTACGTCAATATTCGGTAAGGAAAAAAGAGTGGATAATCGACATTCGAGAGGTGAAGGTTAAGATTGGCGAAATCAGTTTTGCGAAAAAACTTCATCCGGTGAGGAGCCGAGGTAATGCAAACACAAGTAGAACTGGTACACTCTAAAGTTAAAGATAGCGTAGGATGGTATAGGTCTTCAGGAAAGGATAGTGGGGAGACTCTGGCAACTGTACTTAGAGAAGCATCCATAACGAAAATAAGGTCGAGAAGTCTGTTTCTATTATTTTTAATAGAATTAATTTGGGCAAGGGAAACATCTGTCAGCTCATTGATAAAATCGTTATGAATACTAGGAAGCAACTGGTTAGCGTCATCGCAGGGCAGCCAATAAAGAAGAGGTAAATTAAAATCACCCATGACCACAATCTGATCAATCAGCACAGCCTATAGAAGACACAACAAAATGGAGAGCAGAAAGGTGTTTTGAGTAAACATCAGCATCAGATTTAGGAGGAATATATGAGCAGGTAAGATAGATAAAAGACATGCCAACACGGACTTTGACTGCAATGAACTCAATCCCATGGATATTGTTGTAAGGGAATAACTCCGATGAGAAGTCAGTTTTGACTGCAATCAGAACTCCACCTGCATAAGATGCACGGTCCATTAGATAAATGATGAAATTGTGACCAAAATTTCATGATCGTGAACAGTGGAGTTGAGCCATGTTTCGGAAAAACTGATAGCATCGAAATCGCAAGAGGCTTTATCCGTATGTAGTTGACGCAGTATGCATAAAAGACTGCATATATTCTGTTAGTGAATGAAAAAATGGTTAATTAGTTTTTTGAATTGACAGGGCCGGTAACATTAGGACTCACATTAGAATTAGAATTGGCTGGGCCGGTAACATTAAGACTATGATTCAAAACTTTACGCACGAACTCATGCATAATTGTATGCTCAGGACAAATAGAATGGTCAATAGATTTATCAAGGTAAGAATCCGGAATGTTTAAACGAAAACTTGGTCACAATTATACAAAGAACAAAGATGATGCTTAACATCCTCCGTAGTGGCCTAAGGATTGAGTCAGGAAACAAAAATTGCTTTTCGAGAAAACACTCCGCTAATTTCAAGACCCGAGCGAGAGCCAGAAGGTGTAGCCATACCCCGAATAGGTCTCGGTGTGGGGGCAGTAGCATTGGCGGCATCCTCAGCCACAAGCACTTCCACCCTGGGAGCACACGCAGCGGTGCTATTAAGGTTCGGCGACATGATTGGCATAGTGCTGGATGAAGCGATAGCGATGGATGCCAAGTTTGAAGGGGCCTCAACCGCCATCATGACAACCGCGTCAGCTTCAACAGGTGGTGACCTAGAGGCGACAGGCATGGGTGCAGCGCGAGGTTCGGGTGGTGCTACAGGCCTGGGCGCAGAGGCAGATGCAATGGCACAAGTTCCATACCAGTAACAGGCGGTGACCGAGCAAGAGGTACAGGTGGTTCAGGGGCTGCAAGAGAAAAATCATTATATGTATTGTCTAAATACTTATAACTCTATTACATTTTGCCGCGGGCTTTGCCGCGGCTCTACTTTATACCCGGTACTCAGTCAGTATATACATATGTACGCATACATAAAAGCTTACGATTTATGTAATTTATTATGTGTTCGCAAAAGGAACGAATTAAATTTTGGCCCAAATCGGAAATTTAAAAAAATTAAGTCGAACCCTATGATGTAATTTAATATTTTAGAAGTTATCTGTTTTCATTTTTATTAACATATAATTTTTACATCGGCTGCTACATTTTTACAAACACATGTATAACTACATACATGAGACGTGGAAGTGTGTACGAGAGAGAGAGAGAGGGAATGAGTAAACACTTGGCAAGCGCTGAGAGGCCACTGAAATTTAATTTGCTCCGTCTAGCTATAATAATGATCAGATCTGATCCAGTTGGCAATCTAGTAGACACGGTAATTTTCTGCGATTCTGCGTTTTTGGTTTTCTCTTATCTGAAAAATTGTGGATTCCGCAGATTTTCGTTCTTTGTGGGGGCGGAAGAAAGCGTGACAAAATTTTGAAATCAACTTGTGCTGAACTGATATCACAGGAGCTTGGATAGAAAGTTTGGTTGCTCTAGCTCCTGTAATCTCTGAGATCTAGGCGCTCATTTCGACGAATAAGCAAAGCAGACAGGGTCGCGTGTGAGAGAGAGCGAGAGGGAACGATGACTTTCAAAATTGTTTTCTTGATAGTGGCTATTTTAATAATCAGATCTGATCCAGATTCAACACTCAGATAACTACGATCATTCTTTATGATTCTGTGTTTTTAGTTTTCTGGTATCTTCAAAATTGTGTACGCCACAGACTTTCGTCCTTTGACAAGCGGAAGGGGGCGGGGCGATATTTCGACATACATTTGGAGTAGTGTGATCACACAGGAGACTGGATACAAAATTTTGTTGCTCTAGCTTTAACTGTCTCTGAGGTATAGGCGCTAATGAAGACGGACAGACGGACGGACAGACAGACATGGCTGTATCGACTCGGCTATTGAATATATATACATTGTGGGGTCGGAAACGCTTCCTTCAGGGCGTTACACACATCCGTTATCACCACAAATCTAATATACCCCTATACTCTTCGAGTTCCGGGTATAATAATAGCCAAACGCTTATGGTGGTTTGTAACATAAAATATCTTAATTCATCTAAACCAATCAGGATTTAAGCACGGCAAGTCGGTTGCAGACGATCTGCTCCTCGAAGACCAACTGATAACCAGGTCGCTGAGATCCGAAAAGCGCACATCTGTCAATACCCTTGACTTCTCAAAGGCTTTCGACAGAGTCGGAGTGCACACCATAATTGACCAGCTAAACACCTGGAAAGTTGGACAAAAATTAAAAAACTTTGTTAAAAACTTTATGTCTAACAGAAAAATAAGAACAAAATTTAATTTGTCCATATCCACTCTACAATGGTATCCTCAAAGGATCATTCTTTTCTTAATTGGCTACCACAAACTCTCACACATCATCAGCCTGCAAAAAGAAATACAATTCAGCGCTTACGCCGAAAACTTTTTCCTAATCATTCCCTTCAATAGACAAAAAAACCAAACATACAACCTAGACAACCTTTTCTATAACATTCATGAATGGTGCTCATATTCAGGAGCATCACTATCCCTACAAAAATGCCAACACCTCCACATATGCCGAAAGCAGAACTGCACCTTCAACGTATCGTGCAAAAATACCCCGATCCCCTCAGTCACTAGCCTACAAGTCTTAGGATTAACAACAAATACAGATGGGACTCACACGTAAAACAAATTCAACTAAAGCAACTAACTAAAGCAATCCTAATATCAAAAAATAGATCATGCACTTTTTATCTACGGCCACGGCCCTTAATCAAATATTAATAAACTTAAATCTTTGTTTAACGCCGCAATTCGCATATCCCTTGGAGCATTACGCTTAACCCCTATACCCAATTTGCTCTTTGAATCAAAAGAACAAAAAAGAGACCTTTAATCACAACCAAAACCTACAAAACAGTACTAAACAGTTGAAACTCACCACTTCACAAATACATTAAAAACGAGAGGGTACTTTATACCCGGTACTCAGTCAGTATATATGTACATATATATGTATACCTATGAGCTTGTGATTTATTTAATTTATTATATGTTCGCAAAAGGGACGAATTAAATTTTGGCTAAAATGGAAAATTTCAAAAAATTAAGTCGAACCCCATGCTGTAGTTTAATATTTTTGAAGTTATCTGTTTCCATTTTTATTTACATATAATTTTTACATCGGCTTCTACATTTTTACATACACATGTATAACTACATACAAGAGACGTGGTCGGGCGTGCACGATATGTGGGCCTAAGTCCAAGAACTTCCCACGATTTGAAGCATCTTCGGTTAAAAGCAATAAAGCTGAGTGAGCACGTTCTGATTGTTAACTATTCATAGTAGCCAGTGCATCAGCTGCCAACCAGGGCTGCATAACTACTAGGCAGTGCTAGTCTAACCCACCGATAGCTGGCGCTGCTATGTAGCACCATGGGAGGCTAGCGCCGGTAGATGGCGCTACATCCTACATCCTAGAAGTAGGCCACACCTTCCAGTCCCTTTTTAGGGCATTAGCAAGAGTGCGAAAGTAACTGACCACAGTAGCGGCAGGGCCATCTGGTACTCAACGGGTCCCGGATCTGACCTCCTGCCAACCCCACCGCTCAGCGGCGTACCCATAAACGGGGCTCTGGCGACCGAGAAGGGGCGGTATAGCCCCCAGCGGCTAACGTCTGGAAGAAATTCCCGGCCATCGCTGGATGCCCCGGAGTAGCCTACACAGTGGTCCTATGGAGCCTTATGTCTATGGAAACGAGCACCTTGCTAGGCACAATCCTACCCGTACCACGGAGACCAGTAAAGTGTTACGTACGACCAACTGGACCCCCCCTTACGAGCATTGGACTATGGGCTGACGGTGTGGGCATTCTACGACCTGAGTAGGCAGGCTGAACCCCTGCTGAAATGGCTCGTAGGTCAATGTCCCCACCGCCCCCGTCTCGCTAAAACCCTGGCAGGCCTCGAGTTACGCTTCCCGGTTGTACCACTTATGGGCTTGGTTGATCCCTATCCCAACTATCACCGATCTAGCTCTGAATCCTGGAGCCCATAAGGCCCAGGGGCAACCCTAGCATGGACCTCACTCCTCGGAAAGGCACCCATGGGATCGCGATGGTGACTACGCACTGCGACCGGGAATAACGAACTCGAGTTGAGACCCAATAGCATGGAAAACATAGCATGACTTCACACACCGACGGAGAGAATGACCGAGGAGGCAGTCTTCGGTAAACGGAACGCCCTCACCAGATCCCCACCACCGTCTGCACCAGCGAAAACTCGCGGCGTGAGCACAGTCCAGCCTGGAACTGACGGTAGGAATACGGAGCGGCTGCCGACGAACCCACTGGAGCTGTTAAAGATCCTGGGTACTCGGGCTAAAGAACTCGTTCAAAGGATGAACGAGCAGCGGCACGTGGACATCCCGATGAAGGACCTAGCCCTGAGTGTGGTATCCCTGCAGGCGCTCGTCCACGGCAGCCTCGATAAGCTGCAAACCAGGACAATCGGGACCGCCTCTACGGGCACCCAAACCGTCACGAAGCCGCCTCAAGCCAGCACTAAGAGGCTAAGGGAGTCCCCGCAATTGGCTGCTGAGCCGACAAAGAGGCAGAGGGGCACAAGGGCCAAGGGAGCGGCGACCCAACTCGAGCTGCCTGCGCTGAACCTGGGGGACATAACCCCCTCTGGCACAGTGGACCATGGCGCCACCCCGGCCGCTAAAAAGCAACTCAGGTGGCAGCATGTGGGCCCCAAGGCACGCAAAAAAAGAAAGGAGCCCCGGGATCGCGAGCCTAGACCGGATACAATCATCATCCAGCCCCAGGGAGAGATGACTTACAGCGATATCCTGCGTTTGGTGACCAGGCGACAGGACGGAAAGCTCCAGGAAGTTAGCGAGAATGTCGACAAAATCAGGAAGACGGCAAAGGGCGATCTGCTGCTGGAGCTCAACGGTGCCGGCAAAAGCAACACTCTGAAGCTGAAGGAGGACATCAGTGCGGTGCTGGGACTGCAGTCGGGCATCAGAGCAGTATCAGAGGAGTTATGCGTGGAGGTCAAGGACCCGGACAGCCTGGTCACGAAGGAGGATGTCGCAGCGGCGATAGCGGCAACGCTGGATGCACCCAGCATGGACAGCAGCGCCATTAAGAGCCTGAGGCCATCCTTTGCTGGAACGCAAATGGCGGTTGTGTGCCTGCCCCCGGTGCTCGCTAGAGCCCTCCTGGGTATAGGGAAACTGAAAGTCGGCTGGACGATCTGCAGGATCCGGACAGCCCAGCGACGCTGCTACAGATGCCTGGAGTTCGGGCACTTAGCAATCAGGTGCAAGAGCACGGTGGATCGCACTGGATGCTGCTTCAGATGCGGGGAAAGTGGTCACAAAGCGGCAACCTGCCAAAACGAGCTGCGCTGCTTCACCTGCGCATCAAACAAGCGCATGGACACGAAGCACTATGCCAACAAAAAGGCTGCCAACAAAAAGACAGCAAACGCCAGAGTTTCCTCGCGCTCTGTGACTCTGCGGAGCAGGACCCATGGGGAAGGGCATACAAGCTTGTGACGAAGAAGCTTGGCGCTGAGAAACATGCCCCCCATCGGACCCCGTCGTGGTCAGATCCATTGTGGAGGATCTTTTCTCGCGCATTGCGGATCACCTGCAGGAGATCCCCCGCCAAGTGCAGCCAACCAACCAGGCCTTCGAAGAGGTGACTCTCGATGAAGTCTCGGCTGCAGCCAGGGGCAATAGCCCAAGCAAGGCACCTGGGCCGGACTCCATCCCAAGTCGAGCTCTCAAACTCGCCCTCTCGCTGCGTCCGGAGGTGTTCGTAAAACTACTAAACCAGTTCCTTTGCGAAGAAGTCTTTCCGGAGAGGTGGAAGACGCAGAAACTGGTGCTTATTCCCAAGCCAGGCAGGCCGCCAGGGACAGCGTCGTCGTATAGGCCAATCTGCCTGATCGACACAGCCAGCAAACTACTGGAGAAGGTGGTATGCTCTCGACTGGAACGAACCATCGCTGAGGCTGGAGACCTATCACCGCACCAATATGGGTTCCGCAAGGCCAGATCCACGACTGATGCCGTCGGTAGAGTGGTGGACATTGCCTCTAGTGCGATCGCCGGCACTCGGTGGAAGGGCGGCGGGAAAGAATACTGCCTAATGGTCACGTTGGACATCAGGAACGCGTTCAACACTGCGAGGTGGAGCTGCATCCTGAGGGCTCTAGCGTGCTTCGGAAACCCCATGTACCTCCAGCGGATAATACGAAGCTACTTCGAGCGAAGGCTGCTCCTCCACCCAAGCTGGCACGGAGCAATACGAGGTATCGGGTGGAGTCCCTCAGGGGTCGGTGCTGGGCCCCCTGCTGTGGAACGCGATGTACGACGGCATACTGCAGCTCAGTCTCCCTCACGGAGTGCACGTGGTGGGTTTTGCGGACGACGTGGCCATCTTGGTGGTGGCTAAGGACCTGCCCATGGTTGAAGCTACCTGCGACCAGACGATCGCGCGGATTCAGCAGTGGCTAAAGCTCGTAGGGCTCGAACTTGCCCCCCACAAGACCGAGGCGGTGCTGGTGTCCAGCAGGAAGAAAGTCGAGACGGCCAAAATCACAGTGGCGGGCACCTCAGTGACGTCAAAGCGGGCGATAAAATACCTCGGAGTCATGATAGACATGCGACTCTGCTTCCGAGAGCATCTGGCATATATGAGCTCGAAAGCGGCTGCCACCAACAACGCACTATCGCGGATAATGCTGAACACCAGAGGACCCAAGCAATGGCGACGCCGACTTCTGACGAGTGTGAAGCGGTCGGTGATGCTCTATGCGACGCCAATCTGGACAAAGGTCCTGCTAACAGCGAGCTACGCCCGGGGCCTTGCGGCCACTCACCGCCTCTCTTCTCTGCGCGTCATAAGTGCCTTCCGTACGGTCTCGGACGAGGCAGCCCACGTGATTGCGGGTATAGCCCCGTTGGAGTACCTGGCGGAGGAGCGGTATAGGTACTATCGGGAGTCGCATGGCAGAGGCATCGATTCGACTGGAAAGAGGCAATTGCGCATGGAGTGCAAGCAGCATAGCCTCAGGAGTTGGCAGCAGAGATGGGATACGTCCACCAAGGGGCGATGGACTCACCAGCTCATCCCATCCATCAAAGCGTGGGTACAGAGGAAGCACGGAGAGGTCAGGTTCCACCTGACCCAGCTCCTCAGCGGCCATGGGTGTTTCCGAAGCTACCTGCACCGCTTCGGGCACGAGGACTCTTCTGAGTGCACTTGGTGCAGACAAGGGGTGGTGGAGGATGCCGAGCACATAATGTTCGCGTGCGGCAGATTTGAGGAGCAGCGGCAGCTGCTCGAAGAGTCCCTGGGCGGACTTGTATCCAAGGACAACCTGGTGCCGTACATGCTGTCGACCCCGGGAAACTGGAAGGCGACCAGCAACTTCGCGGCAAATATCATGATGGAACTGCGCGCGGTGGAGCGCCGGAGAAGAGATGATTAAGAATAAGCGATGCCTCGAACGATCCGTGCGAAGCAATCGAAGCGATCACGGCCGTACCACACGGGTCGGGCTCGCACTGCCAAATTTCTAGCCCTAAGATAGTAGTTAAGTAGATGAACAAATAAACAGAATTAAAAAAAAAACGAGAGGGAACGTTGTGAGCCGCGGCAAAGGCCGAGGCTCTACTTTATACCCGGTACTCAGTCAGTATATGTACATATGTACATATATACATATGTATACATATGTATGAGCTTGTGATTTATGTAATTAATATTTAATGTTAAATTTTGGCCAAAATGGAAAATTTCAGAAAATTAAGTCGAACCCCATGCTGTAGTTTTTGTTTTTAGAAGTTATCTGTTTCCATTTTTATTAACATATCATTTTTACATCGCTGCTAAATTTTTACATGCTCATGTATAACTACTTACAAGAGACGTGGTAGGTACGAGAGAGAGAGGGAATGAGTAATCGCTTGGCAGGCGACTGAAATTTAATTTGTTCCTTCTGGCTATAATAATGATCAGACCTGATCCAGATTCGGCAATCTGGTAGATAGGTAATTTTTTATGATTCTGCGCTTTAAGTTTTCTTGTATCTTAAAAATTATCGATTGCACAGATTTTCGTCCTTTGTGGGGGCGGAAAGGGGCGAAAGTTTGGTTGCTCTAGCTCTTATAGTCTCTGAGATCTAGTCGCTCATTTGGACGAATAAGCAAAACAGACAGGGTCGCGTGTGAGAGAGAGCGAGAGAGAACGATGTTTTTCGAAATGGTTTTCTTCATTGTGGCTATGTTGATAATCAGATCTGATCCAGATTCAACACCCTGATAGATATGATCATATTCTATTATCCATGCTACAGATTTTCGTTCTTTGAGTGGGCGGAAGGGTCGAAATTTTGAAATACACTTTGAGTAGTGTGATAACATTGGAGACTGGATAAAAAATTTGGTTGCTCTAGCTTTTATAGTCTTTGCGATATAGGCGCTAATGAAGACGAATAGACAGACTTGGCTATTTCGACTCGGCTATTGATGCTGATCAAGAATATATATACTTTATGGGGCCGGAAACGCTTCTTTCTGTGTTACACACAACCGTTACACACAACCGTTATCACCACAAATCTAATATACCCCTATACTCTTCGAGTACCGGGTATAAAAAGAAAAAGAAAATTCACCATTTGCTCCGACTCCCTCCCATTGATTAAATCCATCTCCAACATCAACAGCAATATACAACCCTCCTCACCAAAACTGCCCCTAAAATAAAATCCCCTTGGGATACCTAGCCACTGTGGTGTTGAAGGTAACGAGCTAGCCAACACTACAGCCAAATCCACATTTCATATGCCCCTACATTACACACTCAACCTTAACACAACAGACATAAACAAATTCCTTGCTAATTAACTAGCAGGAAAAATCAAACGAAACATAGATCTCTGCAACAGATGGTACCGACAACTAAACCCAAACCTAATATACACAAACCTGTACCCAAAAAATATGAACCAAAAAAGGACAACACATAGTGATCAAATTAAAATAATTAGGCTCAGACTAGGACACACGCGATTTACACAACAACAACACTACATCCCTGGCAACATCCTACCCTGCCTTAACTGCCATACACCAGACGAACTCACTATCCAACATATCCTCACTAACTGCACCGCAACTTCCCACCTTAAAATCCAAATCTTCCAAAACACATGCCACATATCCATCCTCGAAAACCCAACCATAGAAAACATCTCCAAAGTTATTGAATTCTTAAAAAAAACGAACATATTCCACCTCTTTTAATCCTAATTAAATCAATCTATATGTAAATATGTAAATGTAATCTTAAATAGCTTTAACAAGCCGAAGGCCTTTGCAGCCAGCGCTTTAGATTTTAAGTTAGTTTTAATTTAAATTATAGCTGACTATTATATAAATAAATAAATATCTATCGTAGGGATCGACCTAATTTTTTTAAATGTTCCATTTTGGCAAAAATTGAATTCGTCCCTTTGACAAATATATAATAAATTACATAAATCATAAGATCACATATATTCTTAGTACCAGGTATAAAGTAGAGCTCACAACGTTCCCTCTCGTTTTAAATAGCTTTTATTTGATATAGGTGATTATGTAATATTGGCGGGTCACAACGTGTTTTATACGAATAGCTGGAGGATCGAATGCGGCGGTATAGCGATATGCGTGCGGTTCTTTGCGTCTAACAAAAGAGAATAGAGAAGATCATGCGATGCGACGGTTCAATGCAATAACGGTGCACATCGATGTATGCGTGCGCAGTGGTGGGTGCTGGCTATATGTGAGAGAGAGTGATAGTTATGTTTTGGGTACAAGCAATAACAACACACCTATGCGTGTGCAAATAGGTGCTTAAGCGGGGTAATACAATTATAAGCATATGAATAGGAAAAGTTATAATATGAATAGATTAATCAAGAGAGTTTTGGGAGTCCACCATCCCGAGAAGGAGCATGTGCACGAACATTACCCCATTGCATATTCTGCGATGGTGTACCAAAGGTCAATAAGTTTTAGCCTAGATCGGTAAGGTGGCAGGATTCTATCAGATTCCCAGTGTAAATTACGAAGAGCGAAAATTCAAAATTGTTTCTGCACTGATTCTAGAATAAGTTTTGCTCCTTATACTGTGCACTCCACTCTCAGGAACAATACTACAATGTCGGGCGCACTAACAAAATGTACAATTGTTTTGTCACATACGGGTCGTCAAACTCCTTGGAAAAACGCTTGATGAATGTTAGAACACCCTTAGCTTTATTAGCTGTCGCCGCTATATGACTATTAAAACACAGTTTATGATCAAATAATACTCCAAGATTATTTGAACTCGAAATTCGATCCAAGAGAAAAAGATACAAAATGTTGAGCACGACGGTAGAAGGTCATAAGCTTGCCTTTCGAGAAGTTCAAAAAAAGGAGATTACTTGAACACCACAAGAGCAATACATTTAGGTCCTTATGAAGGTGTGTATACATTAATGCATCCGCATACATTAATGTATGAGAGAATGTTATAACTTGGGGTGGGCCATCACAAATAATGTGCAGAGGAGCGGACCCAAATGACTTCCTTGTGGCACACCAGATGTAACGTTAACGATCGCTGACAAAACATTAGTAAATAAGACCCGTTGTGTACGATTTGAAATATACTGTAATTGTGGTATATTTGGACGATTTTATTTTGGAACGTCTGCTCCTTTGTGTTACTTTATTAGCAATGAATCTTATATGTTCGTGCTGGGTTCAGCTAACCCGCAACATGCAATATTTATATCTATGTCTTATAATTATGTGTAAGTACA
This sequence comes from Drosophila azteca, assembly GCA_005876895.1. Taxonomy (NCBI): domain Eukaryota; kingdom Metazoa; phylum Arthropoda; class Insecta; order Diptera; family Drosophilidae; genus Drosophila; species Drosophila azteca. The sequence goes on along the minus strand of VCKU01000003.1, from coordinate 15,526,337 downwards.
TTGGTGTATACATATGTATGCAGAAGGCATACGAACGTTGTGTATATCTTGACCACTTGAGCTGCAAAGTGCAACGATCAGCATGTATATAAGTGGTGGATCGTATGACATATGCACTGAGCATTCCCACCACGCGCTATGATCGGCATGTATGTAAGTGGTGGATCGTATGACATATTGTGAGGAACCGTGGGCCTCACAGTAGCGATGAGGCTGACGGCCCGGATATGACTGACGGGCCGGATAAGTATGACGGCCCGGCAGATCCGGATATCCAGAGGCCGCCAAATTCGCCGTGGCCTCTCCCCTGAGAGGGGCGGATAGGCCACCGTTAGGGGAGAGAGAGCAAGAGTGGCGAGAGGAGGCGGCTCTCACTGGAAGGAGGAACCCACGGGAGCGGACCGGCAGCGGACCAACGCATGCCCAAATATGGGCATTTGGACGGGTCACCGACCGAGTCCCGTTACGAAGGCCGTGGGAACCCTCGAAGGCCCGATGGAAATTCACTGACGGCGGAGGTCCCGTTAGGCTCGGCCTATAAAAGGAGGCCGACGCCTGCAACGGGCCTCTTATTACGCGCGCGCAAGTCCAGTATAGTGATCGACATCGGGCGAAAGTGAAAAGTGAAAACTGATCAAGGAGAGAGGATCAACCAAGGACAACGAGGAGAAACCAGGACCAGGACAAGTCCTACACCGGAGCACCGAGTGAGTCGAGTACCGAGAACGGGATTCCAGAGCAGTCAGTGGTGGAACAAGTGAAGGGCGAACCGTCGAGTGCGAATTCAGAGTGGCGGATCGAAGCAGTTGCTGAGATCATTGGCCCCGAATACTGGCATCGACGCCGCTACGCCTGGAGTCAGCCACGCGACTGACCGATTCCCCGGTTAAAAGTTAAGAGCAATAAACTAAGCATTAGCCATAAGCCCTAGCCCTAACTTAGTCCTAAGAACGCTCAATAGGCCTACAATAAACGATATCAAAGAGAAAACCCCGTCTTATTACTTGTCGCCGAGGCAACACATATAAATTCGTTGCATAGGGCCCAGTGACCGCTGAGCGAGCCCAGCTACCGCAAGCGGACACGAAAAACGGTTCGTTACAATATGCACTCAGCATTCCCACCACGCGCTACGATCGGCATGTATGTAAGTGGTGGATCGTATGACACATGCGCTGGTGCTTTTTTTTTTTTTTTTTTTTTTTTGTGTCGTGTGAAAGCATCATATAGACCCAGTCGAAGCCAGAGTGAGGGACTCTAACCGCTCTAAAACCAAGCACACCTAATCCCAAATCCCGGCTGACCTGTCTACCAGTAGGTATTACTCCGCCGGGGGGAAATGCCCAAGGGGCTCTTCCATAGGGCATGGTCATAAGCTCGTCAATCTTTAACGAACTTTACCTTCTTTCTTTGCGTGCTCTTTCCTCGCGACGCAGTCTGATGGTCATTGCTTTCTTCCGACTCCATTAGGCATTCTGCCAGGTTTGCCACAGTTATTGTCCTTCCTAGCTTGGTTCTTAGAGCTACCCGATCTTGCTCGAATTGTGGACATTCGAAGAAGCAATGTTCAGCGTCTTCGACAATCCCTGTGCAAAGCACACAGAAGGGGTCGTCCTCATGCTTAAACCTATAGAGATAGGCTTTAAAGCATCCATGTCCCGTCAATAGCTGCGTCAGGTGGTAATCCACTTGTCCATGGCGGCGGCTCAGCCAGCTCTGCAGGTCAGGGATAAGCATATGGGTCCAGCGTCCTTTGTTGCTAATATCCCACGAGTTTTGCCATTGGTCATTGTCTCCTGGTCAGCAGTCTCCAGTTCTCGTTTTTTCCTGATCCCAGAGGCTTCACTTGACAGCAGCTGGATTGGGATCATTCCTGCTATGACTAGCGCGGCGTCCAGGGATACCGTTCTGTATGCGCAGCATACTCTCAATGCACACAGTCTTTGGACTGCCTTGCATTCTCGGGCATATGTCGGTTGCTTCATGGCGTCCGCCCATATTGGTGCAGCATACAGAAGCGTCGAGTTGACAACGCTCGCTAGGAGCTTCCGCCTCAGCTGCTTCGGTCCTCCAGTGTTTGGCATGATGCGCGATAGGGCAACTGCCGTTTTGCCAGCTTTGCTACTGGCATACGTCATGTGGTGCTTGAAGCTGAGCCTATGGTCAATCATGACCCCCAGATACTTCAAGCTTAGTCCGGAGCTGATAGTGGAGTCACCTACTCGGATCGTGGCCGTCTCCACTACCATCCTGCTACTTATGAGCTCCGCCTCTGTTTTGTGGGTGGCCAGTGTTAGCCCGCTCCCTGATAGCCATGTTCTGGCTCGCTCTACTGCGTCATTGCAGATTCCTTCTGCTTCTGCTTTGTGTTTTGCCACTGTGACAATTGCTATGTCGTCGGCAAAACCTATCACCGTGGCACCCATTGGCATTTCTTTAGGATCTTTAGGATTCCGTCGTACATGATGTTCCACAGTAGTGGGCCGAGTACCGATCCTTGGGGAACTCCTCCAGTGATTTGGTATTCACGTGGCCCCCTATCTGTCTCACTCAGTCTCTGAGGTAGTCAGCGGTGATTTTCTGCAAATACGGCGGTACTTGGAGTTTTGCCAGTGCCTCAAGTATGTGGTAAACACTGGCCGAGTTGAACGCATTTTGGACGTCGAGTGTTGCCACTATGCAGTACTCTTTGGTCCCGTACATCCATCGGGTGCCCTGAATAGCTCGTTTCGCTATCTCACATACCTCGCCGATTGTGTCCACCGTGGAGCTGCCTTTGCGGAACCCCTACTGTCTCGGTGAGAGTTGACGCGTTACTGCTTCCTCCAGCCTCGTGTGGATTATACGCTCGAAGATCTTACCTACTGTGTCCAGCATGCACAGCGGTCTGTAGGATGATGGCTCCTCAGTTGGCTTGTTTCCTTTAGGTATAAGGACTAGCCGCTGCCGTTTCCATGGGCTAAGGAAGATTCCTTCGGACATGCACGCATTGAATAGTCCCTTATACGTTTGTGGGCTTGTCTCAATGGCAGCACGAAGTACTGTATTCGGGACCCCATCCGGTCCCGGTGCTTTACCATCCTTGATCCGTTGTAGTGCTTCGAGGACTTCTGCTTCTGTGGTGGCTTCTATTTCCAGTGGCGGAATTCCCTCCACAACCCTCTGGGCTGCCACTTGCTCTGGAAATAGTGTTTCCACTATGTTTTTAACAGGTCTGCACACATTGGCGGTGGGGGACTGAACACTCTCTTCATTACCAGTCTGTATGCGTAGCCCCGAGGGTTCGCATCTGCTTCGTCGCAGAGCTTTCCAAAAGCATTTGCGCTTGCTCTCCTTGATCTGTTTCTGCAAGCGGCGTCTGCTCTCTTTAAATTCTCCTTGGGCTCTCTCGAATTCCAGATAACCTCTCGAGCGTTGGTATATGCGTCTTTTGCATTGGCACTCCCGCCTGGCGCCAGCTATAGCTGCATTCCACCAGTATGTTGGCGTGCGTTTTCCAGAGCTCGGACTTTTCCTTTGCATGGAGGCGTCACATGCTGCCACCGTATGTGTGGCCAGTTGTCGTGCTCTTTCCTTGGTCTCGTACCCCTCGAACATGGCTCGGACCATATCCGTCTCCAGCTTGTTGGCCTTGTACCCTGCCTGCCTGCCCAGGAAAGAGTTGCGTGCTCCAGCATCCTGGATTTCGCAGATCAGGGCTTGGTGATCGCTTCCGGTGTATATGCCGCTAACCCTCTATGTCGTCCTTGGGCTAAGGCTGCTGCTAACAAACGTTAGGTCTATTATAGACGTGCTTGTGTTGCGTGCCTGTGTTGATCAGCTTGGCGTCGAGCGTCGTTCTCGGGCATCCCCATTCCGTAGCCCATGCATTAAAATCGCCGGCTATGAGCGTGGGGTGTTTATCCCGCGCATCATCGGCTATATTTTCCAATGCCTCCTTCGCCTGCTGCAGCGTGAGGGTCGGTGGCAGGTAGCAGCTATAAATATACATTCCATTCAGTCGGGCTATAGCAAATCCTTCCCCGATGCGTGGTTGCAGTAGCTGATAGTTAGGGCTTCCACAGCTCCATATCGCTGCCTTTTTGCTGACGTCCGCTATCCAATCTCCAGCGTTGCGATTGCGGTATTGCTCGCTTATGACCGCAACGTCGATGCGGCGCTCTCGGATGGTCTGCTCCAATAGTTGCTGTGCCACCTCACAGTGATTCAGATTTGTTTGGACGATTTTCATCCATTCCTCATCTGTTGTATCGCCTTTTGGTACTGCGGGCAAATCGAACTTGTTGTTTGGTGCTTCGGGTCCTTTGCCCGTTGGCGCTTGCAGAGAATGCAAGCTGGCTCTGCCTTGCAGTCCTTAGCCAGGTGATCCATTCCTGTGCAGTTGTAGCAGCACTTTGTGAAGTCCTGGTCACTCTTACAGTTCAGTGCTATGTGACCAAGGTTAATGCACTTGAAGCACCTTCTGGGAGACGATTTGACTCGTATCCTGCAGTACCCCCATCCCAGGCGGATCCTTCCTTTCTGTAGGAGTTTCTCAGCAACTGCCGGTGAGACTTTCATCGTCAGTATCTGGGTGCTCCTATAGGCTGGTCTGATGGAAATGACAGCCGCTTCGTTGACTTCCACCTCACTCTGTTCCTTGACTTCTGCTAGAACTTCCTCTTGGGTAGTCACTTCATCTATGTCTTTTATTTCCAAGGTCACCGTTTCCGTAAGGCTCCTTACGTCCGCCATGCTTCCCAGCGCCTGTTTGACTGCTGCTTGCATCTCCTGGGTTTTCGGGTCTGCCGATTTTCCCAATATTAGGAGCAGCTCGCGTTTTGCTGTGCGTCGCACTCCCTGCACCGATTGTCCCAGTCCCTTAAGGCTTGGTTCATTTTTGACCTTCCTTAATATGTCCGCATACGAGACCGTGCTGGGGCTAGTGGTAGCAATGACAATTGCATCGCTACGTGACGGTCTTGGTTGCTGCTTTGGCTTCGGCCTTTGCTTAGCCGCAACCGTTACCCACCCGTCAGCTTTCTCCTTAGGGATTGCATCTGGTCCCTTTTGGGCTACGGCGTCGCTCCTTGGGGTTTCCAGAGGCTTCATCACATTTTTGGGCTTTTTGGGCCCATGTTTAGCCTTCTTTGGTGTAGATGACGGGTGGGTGGTGTTCCTGGGCTCTGTCCGTGCCCTCTTCCCCCCCCCCCCCTTTCCGTCTCTTCCGGCTGCGTGGTCCTCGCTACGGCCTGCTCCAATGCTGCCCCCCGCAGGTAAGATTCCACCTGTCGCTGGAGGCAGTCGATCTCTTCCACCATGACACGCATGGGGTTTGTTATAGACCGCCTTGGGGCCGCCATCAGCATCGTGAGCTCTCTGGCACACCTGCCAATCTTATCCAATTGTGCGAACGCCCTCTCCTTCGGGTTTGCAAACGCCACTCGCAAACGGCCCGCGCTCGATACCTGTGTCATGGCCCTTTCATTGGGGTTTGCATGCTCCTCTTGGGGCTCCGCAACTCCGGAGGAGAGGACATTGCACGCTCCCTCTTTGCTGCATCTGGCTGTGCTGGTGATCGAGCCAGCCCATTCCTCCGCGCGAAGGGATTATCCTCATCCCAGGCAAATGAGCTTGTCAGCAGGGTGCTACAAGCCGCAACTTGTTCCTGCTGTTCGCTCATCTCTGGGCCGATCCTTTTCCGCCGATCTGGCAACTCCGGTTGTTTTGCAGCGCCCTCTACAAAACAGCTGTTGAGCGCTGCGATCGCTTTGCAGCACTTCCCTCGATGGGGCAACGTCCTGTCAGCTGTGCTGCAGTTGTTTACCTCGCGTTGAGCCTGTCCAAGTTTGACTCAAAACAGCACTCAATGCAAGTGGCGCCAATATCACTGCAAAAGAGAAAAGGAAAACAGGCGCTTACCTGCTGTGCCTTCCCCCCTCCCTGTGGCCTAGGGACTAACGGCGTCTGTCTTCTCCCAGTTGGATTCCCGTGTTGATTTCGGGCCCAGTAGCCGCTTCACCACTTCTGTGCTTGGTGTGTTGTGCAGGTAGGTACTGCAACACTGCCGTGGCTCACACTTACGCTTCCTTCCTTTTTCCTTTTAGGCTGAAATTTTTTTAACGTACGGTGCGAGATAAAACACGACCGCACTCACAAGTATAGAAAACCTTCTCTCAATGTCTTCTCTCAATGCGCTGGTGTGTGTATATGTTTAAGTGTGGTCTTTTGGATATTTGTATATTTATGACAGAGTGTCACAATGTATAGATTTACTGTTATACCCTTTGATTTGTAAAACTGGCAGAGTAGGTATACTACACCTCCCTTTTTAAAGAAATTACGTAATATATGTAGTCATTTGGAGAGTGTTAAATTCGGTATAAAAATATTGAAATTAATTATAATACAATTTTTTTTTTTACCTTGTTTTAGAAGTACATAAAAAAATGTATAATAAGTGTAATAAAGAATGTGTAAAATATATAAAGCGAATTAAAATGTGTTCTATCTCCTTTTTTTTAATATTTGTGTTCATTGATAAACAAATTTTTTTTGTATTTTAATATATTTGATTTACTTTAACTCCATTCAACTTCAAATTTTCATTCGACTTTTCCAGAAGAATTTAAATCTTCTTTATTTTATTCCCATTTTTTTTTTTCATTATATATTTCATTATACTACAAAACTTTTTTTTGTTTTTTATTTTATTAGGTTGATCAGACCCTATCTTTATGTACTTTTTGTTTCTTATTCTTACTATCTTTAATGTAAATGTTATCATTATCTTCTATTTTTTCTACTATATATGGTCCAAAATATACTGGGTCCAATTTGTGACCTGCTTCATTTCTTATAAGTACTTTATCTCCTATTTTTAATTTAACATTTTTTGTTTTTTCATCGTATGCTAATTTTCTATAAGCCTTGGCTTTTTCTAACATAATTCTAGCTCTTTTGTATGCTATTTCTAATCTAAACTTTATTTTCTTAGAGTAGTCATCTAGATTATAGATAGGATCTATGTAATTAGTTTTATTTAAATCTATGAACTGTTTTGGTAGTCTGCCTGTTTGAGATGCCAAGCTTTTTTGGCACCTATTTTGTCCAAAATAATAAGCCGAATTGTTCCAAATTTAGTAGTTTTTATTTATACTGGCGGCTAGCGGAAGCCGATTGCTTGCTCTTTGCCCGGCCAGATAAATGTAAACTCGAGATCCAAATGCAACCAATGCGCAGAGAGGTTAGCAGATTACTAATTATTGGCACCGTCGGCTTAACAAAGCTAGAGCCGACGCGGCGGCTGCAGAGCGCCCTTTACAGAGGGAGAGCGCAGCAGCGCTGCCGAACGTTGGTGTTTACAGTGCCTTTATGTTCTAAATATTCTATGTATTCTAAGTTAGGCCTGTTGTTTAGCGGCTGGCCCGAACATACTCCCCCCGTTGGAAGCCAGTCTTTCAACAGATTCCTTGAGGGGCAGTACACATAGCCGGGTAACGGCCCTTCTGACGGTTCCTGTGGCAGTCCTTAAATCAGCGACGCGGCTCACTCCATCCTTGCCCTTGAAGACCTCGACCACTCTAGCCAGTGGCCAACGCATTGGAGGAAGATTTTCGTCCTTAATCAGCACGAGATCGTTTACGCAAAGATTTTGCGTGGGAGTCCGCCATTTCGACCGCTCTTGCAAAAGAGTTAGATACTCTTCGCGCCAGCGGCTCCAGAATATCTGCTGCAATTGAGTGACCCGTTGCCAGCCATCCAGACGATTGTAGTTGAGCTTCGTTAGGTCAGGCTCGAGGATTGTCTCGTGTGGACCACCTAAAAGCAGATGAGCAGGAGTCAGGACATCTAAATCAGCAGGATTTTCTGAAAGTGAGAGCAGAGGGCGAGAATTAACTATTGCCGTGATCTGGCAGATCAGGGTGCGCATCTCGTCGAAGTCAAGCACAGAGGGCCCAACTGAGCGGTATAGGTGATGTTTTGCTGTCTTCACGGCAGCTTCCCACAATCCGCCAAAGTGCGGAGAGCGTGGTGGGATGAAGCGCCAGTCGATCGAGTCAGCCAAGCAGGATTCATGGACCTCTTTGATATGCGAGTCGCTCATAGCTAGTTTCTTGAGCTCCAAAAGCTCGTTCTTGGCGCCAACGAAGTTGGTCGCATTGTCGGACCAAATTTGACTTGGCCTTCCTCGCGTGGAAGTGAAACGCTTTAATGCGCCTAAAAACGAAGCGGTGGTCAGGTCCTTTACGAGCTCCATGTGTATAGCCTTAGAAGTAAAGCAAATGAATACACTGATGTAGCACTTGATGGGTGGCCTCGTGCGGATTTCTGATCTGTAGAAAAAGGGCCCACAGTAATCCACTCCAGTGACTTCAAAGGGTCGACATCCCTCCAATCGCTCCTTGGGCAGATGTCCCATGATGTGCTGAACCATGCGCGGCCTAGTCCTGAAGCATCTCACACACTTGCTGACTACTTTGGATACTGCCTTGATTCCGCCAATGGGCCAATATTCCAGTCGAACTTTGGCAAGTAGTGCGCGGGGTCCAGCATGAAGGTTCCTCTCGTGATAGTACCTTATCAGAGCACAAGTTATGGGATGTCCCTTTGGCAGAATAAGCGGGTGCTGAGCATCAAATCCCAGAGATGAGTTTCCAAGACGACCTCCAACTCTTAGTAATCCATTCTGATCGATGAACGGAGAGAGTGAGCTGATTAAACTGGATTTCCTAACTTGACCATTGCCTCGAATTTCCTTTATATCCATCCACAAGTTAGACAGCTGAATGTGTCGGATTAGAAGATGCGTTCCCTGCCGAATATCGGAAACGGTGAGTCCAGAATGCCGAAGACGATGAACAAATTTATGCATGTAGGCGAATGTGCGCTGCATGCCGAAGAATGAGTTTGTAAATTTGCATTCTGAAGTGAGATCGGTATGTGGAGACGCGATCAGCAATACACGCTTGCGAAGCTCTGCCGTTGCTGCTTCAGGAACAGGAGGTAAAGGCCACTCTTCCTTGGAGCCTACCAGAAATGATGGACCGTGAAACCACAGCTCTGACTGGATAAGTTGGTGGGGAAGCGATCCTCTAGAGAGAACGTCAGCAGGATTTAAAGATGTGGGAACATAGCGCCATTCCATGCCTGCCGTCAACTCTTGAATTGCTGCCACTCGATTTGCCACGAAGACTTGAAATTTGGATGGTTCATCCCGTATCCAAGATAGTGCTGTCGATGAATCTGACCAGCAATAAACCCGACCTGTAAAACTTCCAATGTCTTTTAAGTTAGTCATTAGTTTAGCGAGCAAATGGGCTCCACTTAATTCCAGCTTGGGGATCGATAACGTTTTTAGAGGCGCCACTCGAGACTTTGAGCACAAAATATTGCTCGACAACTGCCCTTCCCTGGACACCACATATATGCAAGCGCCATATGCTTCCATGCTGGCGTCACAAAATCCGTGAAGTTCGATTAAAGTAGCAGAAGAATGAACAATGCGAGGAAATGATATCCGCGGGATGGCTGACAAGCTGTTTCTCAAGTCCATCCAAGATGAATGCAACGCTGAGGGTAGGCTTTCATCCCAATCCAAGTTTTCTCTCCAAAGCTGCTGAAGAAAGATTTTGCACCTGACAATAACGGGATTTATCAATCCAAGAGGGTCGTAGAAACGAGCAATCGTAGACAAAACTGTTCGCTTGGAGGGCTTCGAATTTGTGTCCAGCGGGGACAAGGCAAAAAGCAGCTGATCTGATGCAGGGTCCCATGCTAGGCCAAGAGTTTTCGTTATGTCACTTCCATCATGAAATCTTAAGTATTTCTCTCTGTCATCTTCAGGCGTTCCTTCAAGTACTTCCTGATGGCTAGAGCACCATTTCCTAAGCTTAAAGTTGCCGCAAGAAAGTATAGTAGAGGTTTGACGCATCTTTTCCATGACCTCAGCGACAGAGCTGCCGCCCGAGATGAGATCATCCACGTAAAAATCTTGTTGCAGAGCAGCTGAGCCAAGAGGGTAGGACTCACCCTCGTCAATGGCCAGCTGGTGCATTGCGCGAACTGCTAAAAACGATGCAGCTCTAGTGCCATATGTGACGGTGTCTAATGTGTAGACCTGAACTTCGGACTGGACAGAATCTCGCCATAGAATGCATTGAAAGTAATTGTCAGGTGGAGACACTCGTACGCAGCGGTACATTTTACAAATGTCCCCAGTGAGAGCGACTGGATATGTGCGAAACCGAATTAGTATGCTGAACAAAGCAGGCTGAATAACAGGGCCTGCCATCATCGCATCATTTAGGGAACATCCAGTTGATGTGGCTGCCGAACCATCGAAAACGACACGAAGCTTTGTGGTCGTACTATCCTCCTTTAAAACACAGTGATGCGGCAAGAAATATCTGCAGAGACTACGAGAATCAGGGCTGACTAGGGACATATGCTTCAACTCAATATACTCCCTCATAAAGGCAGAGTACCGCTCCTTAAGTGTAGTATCACGATCCAACTTTCGCTCCAAATTAATGAAACGACGATGCGCCTGAGTGTAGGATTCCCCTAAGCGATCGCCATTATCCTTTAGCGGGAGACGAACTGAATACTCTCCTGATGGCAAACGTGAGAAGTGGTCTACGAAATGCGCTTCACAATCTAATTCTTCCTTCGTATTCAAAACGGCGTCCGCACAAGCCTCGACCTCCCAAAACATACGAAGAGTTTTATCCAACCTTGCATCCATGTCAGCTTCCGAATCTTTAGAATTGCGCGTTGCCAAGAGCGCCGAGCGTGCTACCCTTTGTCCACCGCCAGATACGATCCACCCGAGCCGGGTCTTCTGCAGAAGAGGCAGACCATCGCAGAGTTTGATTTGCCCTACGCAGAGGAGATCATAGAAAATGCTAGCACCGATGAGGAGATCCACTCGCTGAGGGTTGAAAAATGCAGGATCAGCAAGCTGAATATTGGATGGAATATTCCAGTCGGCTACATTGACTGCCAGACTTGGTTGACAATCGGTGATGGTAGGAGCTATAAGAGCAGTAAGCGTAGTTGCATAGTCAGCTGTGCGAGAATGCATACAAATATTCACGGTGGATCCCTCAGTAGCCACGCTGGTGTCGCCGAGCCCAGAGACAAGTGCAGACGATTGAGTTCTCCTAAGCTGAAGCTGATGGGCGAACCTGGATGTGATGAGATGAAGCTGAGATCCTGAATCTAGTATGGCACGACAAGGAACTAAAACGCCAGACCGATTCTTTACAAGAACCACAGCGGTAGCCAGAAGCACAACATCAGATTGAAGACCTTGGGCAGCAAGAGAGGTAGAGGCAGGGGAAGGTGAGCTGCTAATAGAATCCTGAGCGGCAGAAATAGCGTCTGGTTGGAGCGTTAGATCTGGAGCGGAAAGATCTGGGGAGCACTGAGTTGTGGATTGCAGATTTTCGAAATGCAACAAACTATGATGCCTCCCACCGCAAACTCGGCATTTTCCACTGTTGCATGCACGAGTCCGATGCCCTGCCTTCAGGCAATTGAAACAAAGGGAAAGCTTCTTCACTTCCTTGTGGCGCAGCAACGGAGACAAATTCCCGAACATCTTGCAGGAGTATATGCCATGTCCCGCTGACTGGCAAAAACTGCATCCAGACGAGTCGGTTGAAGAATTGGAGGCTACAAACGTTTTTTTGAACGGCAAGGTATGGTTTTTTCCCACCTGAGCGCTGCTAGCGGGTGCCGCTGTAGCGTATTCCAAATTCTCCATTTTCTGGCATCGCTTCTCCAAGTATCCATAGAAATCCATTGCTGTAGGTATAGCATCCGACGACAGTTGTTCTTCCCACTTAATTTGAGTCTTAGCGTCCAACTTCTGCAGCAGCATGTTGATCATCATGCAATTGGATATCTCCAAATCCGTTCCCAATGTCTGCAAAGCGCGCATATGTAAGTTGACTGCATCCGAAAACTCCCGAAGCCTTTTGGGAGATGGCGAATCCACTCTCTTGAGCCCAAGAATCTTCTTGATGTGTGCCTGAAAAACAAGTCGTTTATTACTGAAACGTTTATTTAGTATATCCAGCGCCACGCGATAATTGGCACTGGAGAGTTCCAAAGATCGAACCGAATCCAAAGCCACATCAGCGAGGCTAGAGCGAAGGTGCTGGAACTTCTCGATGTCACTGAGATCCGCATCCGCGTCTATGATCGAATTGAACATAGCCATAAAATCCGAATATTCGACGTATCCACCGGAGAACTTGGGTATTTTTAGCTCAGGAAGTCGCTGCTTGTGAGCCATAATGATGGTACTGTGTCCAGAATGGTTTGGTAGGGTCGTCGAATTGGCAGCAGCGCGCGAGTGGCCTAATTCGAGAGCCGCCAATAGCTCAGCCTTCAACGATATGAAGAGCGTATCAAAGTTGTTGCGCATCTCACTCCCAATCTCGTCCTGATTGAGTGCTTCCAGTTCGTTGTGCGCCTTATTAAACTCCTTTCGAATTTCTGCCAGCATTTCAATTCGAACGTCGATTTCCGTGGGATTCAAACAATCGATCTTATCGCCAGCGAAGGAGTCGCCGAGCCCGCTCATTCGATCATATAACGACTGAACTTTGCGTTTATAGAGACTCAGCCCGTTATTAGCCGTCACCATATTTCCGCCCGCGCCTGTATTTGGATCGCTTTCCATGCTTAACGGTGTGAAATGCAACGAACCAGCGGAGAATAGATAACCGTTTAAGCGACTGAGTACAAAATCGAGAAAGAGATGAAACGAAAGCCGAAACCGTGGCTGCAGTTGTGCAGAGAATGGAAGATTCGACGATTATGCGACGGTGAACAGCGGCTGGAGCGAGAATGAGAGACACGAAAAGTCAACGACAGTGTCTGCGGCTGAGCATAGAATGAGAGACTCGAACGATTAAAGCAACGGAATCTCAGACGGCCGCACTCGCACTGAATTTGCACATAAACCGTTTTAAATGCTGCACAAATGTATTTGGTTGTGATTTAAATTTCACAGACCCGAATAATGTTTAATTTAAATGTTTTATACGAAACGCGATTAGCCAATGTCTTTAATCACGTCGGGGTCACCAATGTTTGAGATGCCAAGCTTTTTTGGCACCTATTTTGTCCAAAATAATAAGCCGAATTGTTCCAAATTTATTAGTTTTTATTTATACTGGCGGCTAGCGGAAGCCGATTGCTTGCTCTTTGCCCGGCCAGATAAATGTAAACTCGAGATCCAAATGCAACCAATGCGCAGAGAGGTTAGCAGATTACTAATTATTGGCACCGTCGGCTTAACAAAGCTAGAGCCGACGCGGCGGCTGCAGAGCGCCCTTTACAGAGGGAGAGCGCAGCAGCGCTGCCGAACGTTGGTGTTTACAGTGCCTTTATGTTCTAAATATTCTATGTATTCTAAGTTAGGCCTGTTGTTTAGCGGCTGGCCCGAACAGTAGTTCGTATGGACAATACTCATGCGTTGCTGATGGTGTCGTGTTGAAGCAATAAGTGAAATATTGAATCCAGACATCCCAATCAGTTTTGTCTGCAGAGATGTATGAACGAATGTATTCATTAAATGTTCGATGGCTTCGTTCTATTGTCCCTAATGTTTGGTGATGGTATGCAGTAGCGGTGAGATTCTCGATCTTCATATACTTGCATAAATCAGTTAAAATCTGGTTTTTATACTCTGTTCCCATGTCCGAAATGAACGTCTTCATTGGACCGAACTTGAGTATGAAATTTTCGAATATAGCCTTTGCGACATTATTTGCGCTTTTGCTTTTTATTGGAATGGCTACTAAATATTTTGTAAGGTCACAAATTAATGTGACTATATATTCATTTCCATTTTCTGATTTAGGCAGCGGACCAACTGTATCCACTATCCCAATCAGTTTTGTCTGCAGAGATGTATGAACGAATGTATTCATTAAATGTTCGATGGCTTCGTTCTATTGTCCCTAATGTTTGGTAATGGTATGCAGTAGCGGTGAGATTCTCGATCTTCATATACTTGCATAAATCAGTTAAAATCTGGTTTTTATACTCTGTTCCCATGTCCGAAATGAACGTCTTCATTGGACCGAACTTGAGTATGAAATTTTCGAATATAGCCTTTGCGACATTATTTGCGCTTTTGCTTTTTATTGGAATGGCTACTAAATATTTTGTAAGGTCACAAATTAATGTGACTATATATTCATTTCCATTTTCTGATTTAGGCAGCGGACCAACTGTATCCACTATCACTATATCGAAAGCATTCACAGGTGTTTCTGTGAGAGTCAAAGGAGTTTTTGTGTGTATCTTTGCTTTAGACATTTGGCATTTTTGACATCTACGTACGTACTCTTTTATATGACGTGTCATATTTTTCCAGTAGTAGTGTCATTTTATTTTTGCAAGCGTTCTTGTTATGCCACTGTGGCCTCCTTGAATTGGGTCGTCATGGTATGTAGACAATATTTGTTGTACCTCTTTTTCATCTGGAGTAGCTGGAGTAGCGCTACTCTTAAAGATTTTAATATTTTATTGCCCATATTTTTAAAAGAGTCTTTCGAAACTTGTTGGCTGACGCGTGTGTCTGTTTTACAACAATTTCAGCCTAGTTCGCAGCATGTCGCGCAGAAAAGACAACGAGGAGGTCGACAAGCAGACGCGTATTGCCATTGTCAGCGATGACAAGTGCAAGCCGAAACGCTGTCGACAGGAGTGCAAGAAGACCTGTCCGGTGGTGCGCATGGGCAAGCTATGCATCGAGGTGTCCCCCACGTCGAAGATTGCTTCTTTGTCCGAGGAGCTGTGCATCGTTTGCGGTATCTGTGTCAAGAAAAGCCCCTTCGAGGTCATCACAATCATCAACCTGCCCAGTAACCTGGAGAAACATACGACTCATCGGTATAGCAAAAACTCGTTCAAGCTTCATCGCCTGCCCATACCGCGACCCGGCGAAGTGCTCGGTTTGGTTGGACAGAACGGTATTGGCAAATCGACGGCTCTGAAAATTCTGGCGGGCAAGCAGAAGCCCAATTTGGGCAAGTATGCCAACCTACCCGACTGGACGGACTTCCTAAGCTACTTCCGTGGCTCTGAGCTGCAGAACTACTTCACAAAGATATTGGAAGACATACTGATTGTTTCCTAAAGGGTTCTGAGAGTTTTCCGACGCGTTTTGCGCCACTCTCACATTGTTATTATTGTAACCTTGGTTGGATTAGCTCGGCCTCTTCCACGATTTTGGCCTCGTCTTCCTCCACGCGTATTGTAATTATTGTTGTAGTTGTTATAACCGCCTCGTTTATGACTGTTGTGGTTGCAATTTTTACCACTATCATAACCTCGGCCTCCTCTATTATTGTGATTTGCACCTCGTCGATAATACAGGACAAAGTTACTTTGACCTATTACCTCCGTGCAGCTATCGACAAATTTTAAGACGGCGTCGTTCATATTTGTGAATATGCCTGACTGCATGATAGACTTTACTTTATCAATCGAACAATTATGGGTCATAGCTTTTACAGTTGTTGCAGTGCTGTATTTATTTGCAAGTGATTGGCTTAGGCCGTCATTGATATAGGCTCCTTCAAGGGCCTTTGCCAGTTTTTCCACCTCTTGAGTGTATTGGGTTGCCGTTTTGTTTCCCTGTTGCAGATAACGTAGCTTGGCAGATACAACTTCTACCGATTCTCTTTTTATTGCAGTTGACAGTTGCGTATTGATTGCAGCAATTGTCGGCTCATTACTTATTAGATTTCTCGCATGGCCTTTTAGTCTTGTTTTTATAAGGCTTATGGCTGTTAGCTCATGTGTGCCTTTTAAGGTATCCAATTGATTCAGAGAATCTAGGAAACTTTGAAGATTTTCCGGCTTACCATCAAACTCTGGTAATAGAGATGTGGCTAGCTTGATAAATTCTGCAACTGTTTGTGCCATTTCAGAGATTGTTATCGTTTCCGGTTTCTTTTCGATTGGATCGATTTCTTCTAGTGTTTCGATGTCACTATCAGATTCGGCGTCGCCTGACTGAGTTGATTCGTCTAATTCGTTTAATTTGTTGGGATCAAACTCCGCCAATTGATATATATTGTCTGGCACTGTTATCTGAATGTGTCGCCTATTGGTTACATTAATTAATCTTGTGTTTAGGGATTTAATTACCCTTAAAAATTTACCTTTGTGCTCAGATGTGAATTTTTGTCGAAACGATTTACTAAGGTTTACTATTATATTCCCTTAAGCTAGGTATCCAGCACCGCGGAAACGAAAAATTACTGCCAAACTTCATATACAAAAAACGGGCCAGTAATTTTTCGTTTGTGTTTTCCTGGAGTCAGTATCCAGCAACGTAAACGGAATCCCCGAATTCTTATCGATAGTATCGATATCCACACGAATGTGGACTGTGAGAACAGCTGATGAGGGTGCCAGGAAAATATATGTGCACATTATTACTGAAGTACAAGTGAGAAGTTTCAAAAATGGAGGGAAAACAAAGTCGCAAATTTACCAAGAGGGACTCAAATTTTCAACGAGAGGAGAAGATAGAATTAATTAAAGCAGTTGAGGCAAGACCATGTTTTTGGCGGATCACAGAAAATAAGCATTTTGATTATTTTGACGTTTTTGCGCCTCCGACTGCGCTGTACTTCTTCTTACAACAATATGTGTCGCTACCAACACAATCACTTCATCGTCAGAATTACTTTTTTTCCTATTTTTAATTTTAGTTTCATTTTAAAAATTGGCTCTGTTTAAAAACACAGCTGATTCATGAGAGTGGCCAACCTTTTTTTTTGTTCTTGGTCACACTATTTCACTTAAGTTCCACAGAACCGAAATAAAGAGCAGATTCCTGTCAGTAAAATTTCGCGGTGCTGGAGACAGGCCTTCATGAAAGAAAATTGAATTTTATTTTCAAAATCTTGTGGTTTATTTAATCTTTTTTTTTAATCCTTTATGGGATTTTAGAATATAATAGGATTTTATTCATTCCTCTATTTGAAAATCGAAGATAAAAATTGGAGTGATATTTTCATTGCAATGAACTTATTGCAAGATTTATCAATTACACAAAGATTCTAAACGCAGCTGAGTATAAATACTCAGCGCCAGAGACGTGGAAAAGTTAGTTATTGGCTCAAGTTAGTGGTTGGCTCACAATTCAAATTACATTTCATATATATATAAAAAAAAAAATTCTCCAACCACATATGTTAGTATTGAAAGCCTAGCAGGTTTTAGTGTTTTGCGAATTCCACTGACGTGCGTCAATTCGCATGTAGAAATTAAACCTATGACAAGTTAAGGCTTAAGCATATTTGCGGCCCCCTTGCGTGGCTTCGCTCGGCTGCGAAGTTTTAACTCAGCTTATAGTTCGTTGATGCGCTCTATGTAGCACTGTCGGTATTCTGGTGTCGTTGCTGCCGCCAGCAAATCTTGTTGTAGGCGCTTTTGTTGAAGTAGCTTCCTTACTTGTCCTCCACGTTTTGTCTTCTTTTGTTCTTTCGGTTTTTTCTCCTGCCGTGCCCGGTACTCAGCTATTGTGAGTGGGCGTGGTCCTGAATTCCCTTTGCTCAATAGGAGCAGAATCTATGTTGTCGTCACTCATAAGCGCGTTAAGCAGTGCCGGCGCTGGTCATCGCACAGGCCACACATGTGTTTGTGGGCGTTTGGGTTGTGTATGTGTGTGGTTGTTGGTTTAGATTAGCTTGTTTTTGTAAGCGCGTTAAGCAGTGGCGGCGCTGGTCATCGCACAGGCCACACATGTGTTTGTGGGCGTTTGGGTTGTGTATGTGTGTGGTTGTTGGTTTAGATTAGCTTGTTTTTGTAATGGAATCACAGCACTTTTGTTTTTTTTATTAAATATTTAAACTTAGCATGGTAGCTTCGTGAACTTGTCACGGTCGCCATGTAATTGTGGTATATTTGGACGATTTTGTTTTGGAACGTCTGCTCCTCTGTGTTACTTTATTAGCAATGAATCTTATATGTTCGTGCTGGGTTCAGCTAACCCGCAACATGCAATATTTATATCTATGTCTTATAATTATGTGTAAGTACATTGGTGTATACATATGTATGTATGCAGAAGGCATACGTACGTTGTGTATATCTTGACCACTTGAGCTGCAAAGTGCAACGATTGGCATGTATATAAGTGGTAGATCGTATGACATATGCGCTGGTGTGTGTATATGTTTAAGTGTGGTCTTTTGGATATTTGTATATTTATGACAGAGTGTCACAATGTGTAGATTTACTGTTATACCCTTTGATTTGTAAGACTGGCAGGGTAGGTATACTACAATACGACGAAATCCAACTTAGAAGATTACTAGGAAAACCTAAAAGGGAAAGCTTCTGAATCAATAGAGTATAGTTAACCAAATCAAATGCTTTGCTAAAATTCGTAAAAGAAAGAACCGTCGGTTTGCAAACCGCTCTGAAATCCACGGTTGATTATGGATGAAAACTCGAGCAGATTGGTAGTTGTTGACCGATGTTAAAAAAAGCCCGAACAAAGATGTTGCGATTGCCGGGTAACCGGGAACTCGAAGAGCTTAGGAATGGTAGAGAGATTTGCAATGTCGCGTTTAGAGTTGACAAAACTAACTAATTTTTTAGGATCATACTACGGAAGCTTATACTACAAGAAAAGAGGTAAAGATTATAGCACAGACTATTACTTCTTAGGAATTGAGAGCGGGCGTAAGAATATTGTACAAAGACAAGCAAGGAATCAGTTTTCTGGTACTTTTTAAAGAGTATGGAATAGGATTCTTTAAGTAGGACAAATTCCTGGAGAACCAGGGAGGCTTCTCCGGAACATAAGTATTAAGGCCAGAGTTTACAATTTTATAGATCGAGTTGACTGTTACGTCAGTATTCGGTAAGGAAAAAAGAGTGGATAATCGACATTCGAGAGGTGAAGGTTAAGATTGGCGAAATCAGTTTTGCGAAAAAACTTCATCCGGTGAGGAGCCGAGGTAATGCAAACACAAGTAGAACTGGTACACTCTAAAGTTATAGATAGCGTCGGATGGTATAGGTCTTCAGAAAGTGATAGTGGACAGACTCTGGCTACTGCACCTAGAGAAGCAACAATAACGAAAATATTGTCGAGAAGTCTGTTCCTATTCTTTTTAATAGAATTAATTTGCAAGGGCAAGGGAAACAACCGTTAGCTAATTGATAAAATCGTTATGAATACTAGGAAGCAATTGGTTAGCATCGTCGCAAAGCAGTCAAGAAATAAGTGGTAAAGTAAAGTCACCCATGACCGCAATCTGATCAGCACAACCTAACGAAGACACAATGGAATGGATAGCAGAAAGGTGTTTTGAGTAAACAGAGCAGGTTAGATAAATAAAATCCATACCAACACGGACTTTGACTACAATGAACTTGATCTCATGGATATTGTTGAATGGAAATAACTCCGATGAGAAGTCAGTTTTAACTGCAATCAGAACTCCACCAGCATAAGATGCACGGTCCATTCAATAAATGATGAAATTGTGAGCAAGAATTTCATGATCACGAACAGTGGAGTTGAGCCATGTTTCGAAAAAACCGATAGCATCGAAATTATAAGAGGCACTATCCGTATGTAGTTGGAAAAATTTACCTAAAAGACTGCGTACATTCTGATAGTGAATGAAAAAATGGTTAATTAATTTTTTGAATTGACAGGGCCGGTAACATTGGGACTCTGATTAGAATTGACAGGGCCGGTAACATTAAAACTTTGTTTTGAATCTTTACATAAGAAAGGCTCATGCATGCTCAGGACAAATTGGCGTTCAAGAGGTCTAGCAAGGTTAGAATCAGGGACGAAAATTGTAAAGGATAAATATTACGCTTATGTTTAAAAGAAAATTTGGACACAATAATATCAATAATAAGGCGAGCGCTAACATCCTCTGTTGTGGCCTCCGGATTAAGTCGGGAAACAAAAATTGCTTTCCGAGGAACTCCACTCTACTAATTTGAAGACCCGAGCGAGAGCCAGAAGGTGAAGCCATACCAAGAAAAGGTCTCGGTACGGGGGCAGAAGCATTGACAGTGGTGGCATCATCAGCCGCAAGCATTTCCACCCTGGGAGCACACGCAGCGGTGCTATTAAGGTTAGGCGACACAATTGGCATAGTGCTGTTTAAGGCTATAGCGATGGCTGCCGAGTTAGAAGGGGCCTCAGCATCCATCATGACAGCCGCGTCAGCTTCAGCAGGTGGGGGACCAGAGGCGACAAGAATGGGCGCAGGAGTGACAGATGCATCGGCACCATTGGCTCCAGGCTACATAGCACCAGTTACAGGCGGTGACCGAGCACGAGGTGCGGGTGACAATAACAAGTCTATTGCAAATATGAAATTAAGGAGATAGTAGGAATACTAGGAATTAATTCAAGGATTTTCGCTTAACATAATAATGTCAAATAACACTAGTAGACACGACTTTTCCGCTGTCTCCAAAAATGACTTTTTCTGATAGATTTGGATGTTTACAAATTTTTAAAGCATGTTTTTTTTTCATGGTGTAGTTTTTTTTAAAGAATTTTTAAATAATTTTGTATTTTTTGTCATAGGTAGGGCTCCTATTTTTCACATAACTTAAGTTTCCTACAACTGGTTGTATTGCAATTAAAAAAAGCTGACAAATGCAGCTATAAATCCAACTCAGACACTTTTTATCTGCAACTTAACGTCTGGAAGATATTAAGCTTCCAAATTGAAATTTTATAACTTTTTTCGGTATTTTGACTTTGAAAGCTAGGGAAAAGTCGAAAAAAAATATTTAAATGCCTTGATTTTTGGTTTTATATACCCACTTTAATTAGACGTCGTTAAAGGTATCGCCTTTAAAAATATAAAAATAAACGACTAACTTATAACCGTTTGACCCAAAAAAAACTACATCATGAAAAAAAACCATAATTCTTTAAACAAATTCATTTTTGGCCACAGCGGAAAAAAGAGGGGCGTGGCGAGATTTTTAGTAGTACTTACAGTAGTGTGATAGCACAGGAGACTGGATACTGGATTCGGTTGCTCTAGCTTTAATAGTCTCTGAGATATAGGCTCTAACAAAGACGGACAGACGAACGACCGGACAGACGGACGGATGGACGGACAGACAGACATGGCTATATCGACTCGACTATTGATTCTGATCAAGAATATATATACTTTATGGGGTCGGAAACGCTTCCTTCTGGGCGTTACATACATCCGTTATCACGACAAATCTAATATACCCCTATACTTTTCGAGTACCAGGTATAACAAATTTTCCGGAAAATTTGATGGAGTTTTTTTGTAAATTATATCTGATCAAAAATTTAATATAATATTAAATTGTATTGCGAAATTGACCATTAATCGTGTACTATTGATCCGAAAATTTAAAAAAATTAATTTCATATGTTCAAATATGCCCGAACAAAGTTAAACTTTGACTGTGTGGTAAAGCTGTTAGACATTAAAGCACCATGTTCTTGTGTATACTACAGCTTGAACGATATATCTGTCAAATGCCTTTATTCAATGAAGTTTTCTTTCTTCATTCAGAAGTTAATTTAGCAAGCTGAAGCCATGTGCGACGCTTTTGCACCAGTACCGAGATCTATTCTGGGTGTGGCTTCACCACCTGGCTTTCGCTCGGTAATACAACTTAGTGTAGTAGTACCTCGGAAGGCTATATTTGTCTCCCGTGTAAGCCCTGAGATCACATCAAAGGATGATAGACAACAGCTATGCCCTTATCTTAAGGCTTCCCTTAATATCATTATTGTGACCAAATTTACATTTACTCATAAGCGTAACATTTCCTCCTTCAAGATTCTGTATTCTGGTCTGATGAGCATGTGAGATGGTACAGAGGGGGCCTAGCTGAGGCCACCTAACGGATCGCACGTTGCGGATAGCGAACGACCTACCTTTGTAAGTAGGTCAGCTGCGAATAAGCGTCCCTAGGGATGGGGAAAGCACCGAAATAAGCATTCCCGAAAAGCCAGCGGGTGTTCGCGAAGTAGCAACACTGACGATAAGCTTGTGGTGCCGCCTCGTTTAAGTAGCTCACACAACCCTCATCTTTACACATCATCTACCACATCCCAACCCCTATACTCATCTCACACCGATCCGGACTAAGTCTGGGGATCCGGTATAAAAACTAGCCCAGTCGTTAACGGAGAGCTCAGGGCCCCCTGATCTAATGATGTCTTATCCGGGCAACGTGAATCTCTGCCCGATTCTTTCCAAATCGTGGGATTAGATATGGAAAACAACAACAAACAAAACAAAAACGAGTCTGGCAATCCTGCGGCTGCCCTGCCTGCTGGTAAGGCTGAAGGGGTGAGAAGTGCTGGCAAGATACTCCGTCGGCAAAACGCGACCATGATGTCCAGCCCGACCGAACAGGGGGGGAAAGAGGTCGAGTGGGCATCAAAGGTGCTGCCCAACTTCGACAAAGAGGCACCGAAGAAGGTTATCCCGCAGCCCCGCAACCAAAAAGGCAACGCTCACAGGATACTCCTGGACCGGCTCTAAAGCGCTCAAGAGTACTGCTGAATGTCTTATTCACGACAATCGCCAAGGAAAGGACGCTGATCGGCGTCTTGGATAAAGGAAGAGCGGACTTGAAGATTCCCAGGAACCAGTGGAAGTGGGTGGAAGCGGCACTGGCCGACCGCTGTTTCGAGCTGCTGGATAAACAGCGTGGCGCCCCTCCAGTCTGTAAAGACATCGGGTGGTACCAGGGCTGTATAAAATTTATAGAGAGCTCTGTCCAGCTGTATAAAGCAGCGGTAGCGCAAGTCGGAGAGGTCGTCGCAGGGGAAAAGCTCGTCGTAGCCGACTGGAGCGAGGTGCCTAGTGAACCAAGGGCGAGAGATTGGGTGCCCGCATCTATGAAGTAGCCAGATCGCATCCTTAAACTGCTGCAGCGATGCAACCCAGGGCTTCCCACCTCCGATTGGAGGGTAGTTGAGGTCTTATGAACCAGGCGGTGTTCGTACTCAACAAAGAGTCGTTAGCTCCAATAGAGGTTACAAAAGGGAAGCTGAATTTCCGCCTTAGTGCGGTAAGTCAAAGTCTACAAGTCGGATGCAGCGGCCGAGGCACGTCCTGTCGACAACCCAGTCGAGCAGGACGTTGCCTCTGAGATCGAAGCACCTGACGACGAATCGGAGCTAGCCCATGATGGCTACTCCCCCGATACGACTCTGATGCGCGAGTTCGAGGCGATAAGTCGCGACGATACCATCGATGATGACTCTGACATCAACAACACAGTGGTGGAGAACTCTCACGATGTCTCTAAGACCCCTACAGATCAGTCTCCACCACTGTAAAGCAGCATCCGCTGCTCTTATAATCCGCTTGGATGTGAGCGGAGCAGATGTAGTCCTGATCCAAGAGCCTTGGGTAGTAGGAGACAAGGTCTGTGGATTAGCGACGAAAAGCACAAGCTTATTGTAGCTCAGAAAGAAGGTAAAATCCAAAACTGCATTCTGCAAGGAAGCACTTAAATGTCTTTCTGCTCCATAACTTCAGCAATAGCGACAATACGGCGGCCAGCCTTGAGCTAAAAGGTTCTCAAATAAGGCTGATGTCGTCCTACATGGCTATTGAGGACAGCGATCCTTCCGGTGACCTACTACTACTTTTTTTGTTAACCCAAGGAAAGCAAACTGGGAAAAATATGTCACAGAAATAGAGGGACTACTTCCCTCCAAGGCACCAATCTACCAGAACACAGAGCACGATCTAAATCATGTAGTGAACAGGTTCACTAAAGCATGCAACGCGGCTTTAACGGCAGCATGCCCATTAAACCAACACAAGGGGAAAAAGAAAACCCCCTGGTGGTCAAAACATATAGATATCCCACGGAAAAGCAGCAGGTCCCTCTTCAACAGGTCAAAAAGCGCGAACGAGGAAGAACACTGGGCAGATTACAAAAATTGTCAGACGATGAAAAAAGGGTCTCGTGGCAAAAATTTGGTTCTGAAATCGAGGTAACGTCGGAAGCTGCAAGACTGCGCAAGATCCTCTCCAAAATGACCCCCTCGGTGGCATACCCAAAGAGAAGTGGTGGTACGTGGACTAACTCCAGTGAGGAGTCCCTACACATTCTACTCGACACTCATTTTCCAGGGTGCTCCATCAATGGACCGACTCACTTCTCTAGTGAGGGTTCGATCACCTCAATGGAGCATATCTTCTCAAAACGGAACATCAACTGGCCAATGAACAGTTTTGATCCGAACCAGGTCATTCCAGCCCAATTACAAAAGGCCGGAGACATGGCCATCAACTGGCTGCAATGTATCTTTAAAAAGATACTAACAGTGGGGAAAATACCACACGCTTATCTTAATGCAAAAATAGTCTTCATCCCCAGAGCAGGTAAAGCCTCGCACTCAACTCCAAAGGACATTAGACTGTAAGTCGTGGCATACGCGGACGACGTGGCAATTGTCTTTTCGGGAAACCGCAAAGCTCGCGAGACTGTCAGGGTGGACAGAATCGCGAGGTCTTGTAGTTAATCCCTCAAAGACGGAACTTATGCTATTCACAAATAAATACCAGATTCCGCCTCTATACCCCCCAATTTTAAATGGATGCAGGCTCTCCTTCAGCGACAGTGCCAGTTACTTAGGGTTGGTAATAGACAAGAAGCTAAATTGGAACCTAGACATCAAAGACAGAGTGAAGAAGGCCACGATAGCCCTATACACTTGCAAAAAAGCTATTGGCTTAAAATGATGCAATAGTAAGACCAATAATACTCTATGAAGTTACAGCCTGGTGGCCGGCCTTATCAAAAAAGACGATCACCAGACAACTCAACAAAGTTCAACGAACTGCCGCTCTTTGCATAAGTGGAGCTCTTCGCACCACTCCAAATGATGCGCTAGATGACTTTCTATTACTCAAAAGCTTTGCCCTCGCAGGAAAAGAAAGGGCAGAGATGGCAGCAACACTTCTGAGAGACTCCGACCAATGGGCACCTCAGCACACAGGTCACTCTTCAATTTCATCGCCATGAAAACGGACTACTGTGTCCCAAGGGAATACACAGACACCCCTTTCAATGTAATCATCCCTCACAGAGACCAGTGGAGTGAGGGACCCCCAGGCCCAGAAGAAGCCTTAAACATCTTCGCAGATGGGTCAAAGCTGAACAAGAGGGTCGGAGGAGAAATATACTCCGAACAGCTAAACATTAGGCATTCCTTGAGGCTCCCTGATCACTGTAGCGTCTTCGAAGCGGAGGTCATGGCAATCACGGAAGCACTGAATTCCCTTCAGGAAGCTACCGCCATGGTAAATCGCGTAAATATATATAGTGACAGCCAAGCTGCAATCAAATCGCTTAAATCGCCACAGTTGCAGATTGCCGCAAATCTCTTCACGAAATGGCTCTGCAATTTTTTATCAGCCTTATGTGGGACCCGGGCCACCGGGACATGGAAGGCAGACGAGCTGGTCAGAATTGGCACTACAATCCCCCTTCTCCAAGATAAGGAGGATACTCGTATGCCGATGGTCACATGTAGGCTCATAATAAAGGAGCAATATAAGCGTCTAATAGACAACAAGTGGCAATCAGTACCACCTTGTCAAATAACTCGGCAAACATGACCAGCCATAGGTAGAAAGCGCACCTCCGAGCAAGCTCGGCAGACGAAGGTTCCCTAACGGGACACTGACTAATAGGTACCCACGAAAATAGACTGGGCGCCCCATACAACGACTTTTGCCGAAAAGACTGGCGGCCGCTGTCACCTAACCTAACCTAACCTCCCTTATTTTTATCTAGATCTATATCAATTTCATCGTCTATATGGCTTGAGCATACACGAGTTCCAACTTGAAGTACAGAAACTTGGCCCATTCGAATTAAACTAGATTCTTATCAGAGTTGTTCCCGTTGAACAATATCTAGGAGCTTGAATTCATTGCAGTTAAAGTTGGTATTGGGACATCATTTATCAATTTAACCTGTTCTGATATTCCTCCCCGGTATGATGCTGACCTTTACTTAAAGCACCTTTTTGAAGCACCTTTAAGAAAAACTTTACCCCTTACTCTTTTGCTCATATAAATTACCACACCCTCAGCAGGACTACGACGATCAGAACGAAACACATCATACATTACAACTAATTAACATGTACTTAAACACTACCTGGAAAGAAATATATACCACAAAATCTAAACTTAATTAAATTTATAACATAATATATCTATAAGAATTTTTACATAGCATAGCTATACATCTTATTTCTAATTAACTCTGTAGGCGATGGCCCTGGCAGCTAGCACTATATAAGATCTTATGACGGACTTGGCTTTGCAAGCCATACCTGACATCAAATAAATAAATAAACGAGAGGGAACGTTGTGATCTGCGGCAAATGCTGCGGCTCTACCTTATACCCGGTACTCAGTCAGTATATACATATGTACATAATGTGAGGGAGCGTTCCCTCACAACAGGGGAACGACCACCTTCGTCCAGGAGGCGTTAGGGTGATGGCCCAGAAAAGGGGCGAGAGAAAGCGGGCCGAAGCCCGCCGATCTCAAAAATTAAGTTTCTTGTTATTTTCAGGCTGGAGCCTCATTGTTATTTTGTTATGTTTTTTGGTACGTAAGCCTTTTTTCCTTTGACACATTACATATTTTTTAGTAATAAGTTAGATAAATAAAGTAGCAAGTTAGTGAAGAAGGACGCAGGTTTCATTAGGGTGAAGAGGGTGGTATCAGTCAGACGCTTCTAATCCCCCCTCAAAATTAGGTAACTACGCCCGCGACTTAGAAATAGAGAGGGAAACAACAACACCAGAGAGCAACAGCAGCCAGAGAGGAAAACAACAACGCGACAGAACAACAGTAGCCCGAGAAAACAACAACGCCACCGAGCAGCAGCAGCCCGAGAAAAAAAACGACAACGCCATCAATAAAAAAAGAGAACGCCACAAAAAGAACCAAGAGTCAGATTTTTGACGCGTGCCGGTCAAAAAAGGGCTCGAGATAGTGAAATCGGGATCGAAAGAGGATGGTTGTGTTAGCGGAAAAGTTGTGAGTCGCGAGGGCAGGATAGCCAGGAACCAAGGAACACGTGGCAGAGTCACCGGAGCCCCACCGAGAACACCCAAGGGACACCAGCAGGTGAAGGAGAAGGGTAAGCTGAGGCCGTAGGCGAGGATGAGAGTAGAGAGATGGTGCAATAGCAGAAGGCAGGGCCCATAATATAAGAATAAAACCTAACTGTGCGATCACACATACACCACGATCCTTTTAGGAATCTATAATCTTGTATAATAAAGTGTCCAAACAAAATCGACACCACTATTTCTTTTATGGTATCTCATACACGTACCCTGGGTCTTTGCGGGTCTGAATTGGGGCGTGGCGGCTTAGCGATCTGAGTAGGATCCTCTCCTCTTCCCCCGGGAGTCGAACGAAGCAACACTGTACGCAAGAAAGCCTAAGGCTGGCACGATGTTCGCGACTTCGATTCCCCCTCCGCCGTATTCTTCCCCCGTACTAATTTCCTATACTCTGGGTATCCCGCAAACGGTGTTGTACGCGGGAAAGCCTAAGGCTGGCACGACATCCGTGAGTGGTGATCTCCCTTCCCCCAAAGCCACCTTTCCCCACGCTACGTAGTAGGGTGGCGCACGTCACTCCGCGCTCCTGTCCAATTCTTTAGGTCTCTATATACAAAATTCTCTGTAAGCGGACCGGATCCTGGCGTGACTGAGAATCTGTACCACGGCCAGGAACTTCCTTACAATACATACATTTATGAGCTTACGATTTATGAAATTTATTATATGTTCGCAAAAGGGACAAATTAAATTTTGGACAAAATTGAAAATTTCAAAAAATTAAGTTGAACACAATGCTGAAGAAGTTATCTGTTTCCATTTTTTATTACATATAATTTTTACATCGACTGCTACAGTTTTACATACACATGTATAACTACATACAAGAGACGTGGATGTGTGCGAGAGAGCGGTGCGAAATTTTCAACACATTTGGAGTAGTGTGATCACACAGAAGACTGGATACAAAACTTGATTGCTCTAGCTTTAATAGTCACTGAGATATAGGGGCTACTGAAGACGGACGCACGGACGGACTGACATATTTATATCGACTCGACTATTGATGCTGATCAAGAATATATATACTTTATGGGGTCGGAAATGCTTCCTTCTGGGCGTTACACACACCCGTTATCACCACAAATCACGTCTCTTCATCCGCATAGCTTGAAAGCTGCTCGTTGAGGTAAACGGGGAATTCACACGTGTTTCAAAGCCCAGTTAGTTGTGATTTATTTTTTCGCCGGTACTGGGCAGCTCTTGGAAAGTTTATTTTATCTTGGAGATAAAAAGTCCTTAGCTGTCCCTTCAATTCCGACCCCACCAATATACATACGTCCTGGACCATCGGGTATTACCATCACAGGCGATAGGACATGGCTAGCCCCTGACTTCACAGCTACGGATGCGACTACTTATATTCAAAGCAAAATAAAAGTCATGGATATAAAGGTAGAGAGCTTAACTTCTCTTATGCCAGAGAGATAGCTTCATTCAAAAAAGCTTCACTCATCTTCCCGCTCTACCTCTACCCGTCCAAAAAACTAACCAAATCTCTTTTAATGACTTATCAGAATGTTCGAGGCTTACGTAGTAAGCTCAGCATTCTTTTCCAAGATAGTGTCGCATTTACATCCCAAGTTATTGTGTTTACCGAGACCTGGTTATAGCCGGACATACTTAGTTCCGAAGTTTTGGTATATCGGTACACAACTTATAGAAAGGATCGTTCGTCTCGACGTACAAGAGGGGTTCTAATTGCTGTGGATTTAAACTTCACGTCGGAACTTTTCACAGTCCAGATTCAGCAAGAACTGTAATTCCTATGTGTAAAACTGATTCTTCCCGCTTTCTCAGTTTTCATAACTTGCTCGTATATTACACCTTCTTCAACGAGTCTAATAGCCTAGTGCCCATGACATGACATGGATTTGTTGACGGCTTGATTGACCTGTCTCACGTTAATCATGTTAAAAATTCCTTGGGTCGATTTCTTGATCTGTGCTTTGTAATGGATGCGACCTTATGCCAACGCTCTCCTCTCTCTTGTTATGTAATGGCTCCGTCAAACTTTTCAGTTCTTAACGCTCAATGCTATAAGAACTACCTATCTCGATGCAGGATACGTTTTTCTAAGGATCCTAAGCAGTTCTACAGCTTCGAACACAGTAAGCGTAGAACGTCCGCACACCCATCCTCGCTATCCTTCCTTAATATTTCGGTAGATAATGATCAGGCAATTGCCGATCTAGTTGGACGTTTTTTCCAAACTACCTTTTGCAGGAAAGTCTGATCAGCCGTACGCATACGGTTTACCGAGATCGAACTGCACTTTCAGTCCTTTGTTAAATGAAAGCTCGTTGCTTCATGATCTACAGTAAAGCGGAGTTCCCGGCTGTATACTCAGGTACTGTGCCGAGTCTCTGTGTGGGCCGTTGCTTAAACTATTCAACCTATCCATAAATTCTTCATGCTTTCCCCCGATATGGCAGGAGTCCTTTATAATTCCTCTCCATAAGAAAGGTAGCAAGTCTGACGCAATGAACTATAGAGGTATATCTAAGTTATCCGCTATTCCTAAAGTGTTTGAGAAAATTTTAACTCCGCACCTGCAGCAGCTATGCTGATCACTTATATCTTCAGCTCAACATGGATTTATAAGGCGGAGATCAACCACTACTAATTTATTGGAGTTTACCTCCTTCATAATTAAAGGCTTTCAAGGTAATCTGCAGACGGATGTTGTTTACACTGATTTTAGTAAAGCGTTCGACCCTGTAAACCATTCACTCTAAGCACAAAAACTTGACCTTTTAGGGTTCCCGCCAAATCTCCTGAGATGGATCTCTAGCTACCTTTGTTCTAAGTTTCAAAGAGTACTTTTTAAAAACTCCCTGTCCTCACCAGTTTTGGTGACTTCGGGCAGCCATCTAGGCCTCTTACTCTTTAAACTCTTTATAAATGACCTTTTCAGAACACATTTCTACCAAGTTAAATAAGGCCATTGGCGGGCTTGGGTTTATAAAGAGGTGGTCAAAGGAATTTGACGACCCCTTTATAACAAAGAATCTCTACACCTCTCTGGTTCGTCCGATTTTAGAATACAGCTCTTGTGTATGGTGCCATCAGTACAACGTACACCAGGACCGTATAGAATGAGTTCAGAAAAACTTTTTACTTTTAATTATATTCTTATTTACTAGATTCATTAAAATTATTGCTAAATGAAAAATTAAAAATAGTTTTTTGGATCTCCATCATGCATAATAATTTTTTGATCCATATTCCGCATGTATGGAATAAGGCTGTCAAAGAATGCCTCGTCGTCGTCTTTCTCCTTGCTTGTATTTATTTTTTTTTCAAGCAACAATAATTTTTTTTTGCTTAATAGCAACTGAACTTTTGTTTATTTTTTGGGTAGATGAATTGGTTCATCTTCATCAACAAGATCAAGAATCTCTTCAGAAATCTCTCATATAGAGACATTTCAGAAACAAATCCGTGAGAAGATGCGTCCATGGTAAGTTCTGAAGAAGTATTCACCAAGTCAAAATTTTCAAATAAATTACGTGCCTTTATTTGCTCTTTTAAAAAAAGAAGACTTTTAAAATGAGGCCAAGAAGTATAATTTGTGTAAGCCTCTTCTGAAACTCTAGATTTCGGAGCTTTCGTTTGCACTCGTTGCGGAATTGGTCCCGGATGCTCTTCCATTTTTTTTTCAGCAGTCTTCTAAAATAAAAATGTTAATTATTAATTACACTTATGTCGAAAATTATTCGTAATTACAGATTTTTAGCTACTGGAACATCTTTCTCATCATTGACATATTCATTTAAAAAGGGAAGAACTACTGTTTCACTTGTTGTGAAATAGACTGTAATAGTACTTTGGGAGGAGCTACAACCGCTACATATGCCGCAGCCCACGAAGGAAATAATTAGACAGGCGGCAGGCAAATTTTGGAAGCTGTGGAACTTTCCCAATTTTGCTGGAACAATCGATGGAAAAAACATTCGTATTAAGTGTCCACCGCATTCTGGCTCTATGTTTTATAATTATAAAACGTACCTTTCGATAGTACTGCAAGGAGTAGCAGATGTCAATTGTAAATTTATTGCCATGGAAAACAAAGTGATGGCGGAACATTTAATGCATCACAACTCTATATGCAGCTAAGATCTCGACAATTCTTTCCGCCAGATTTTTGCTTGCCTGGAACAAAAACTAAGATGTCAAATTCTCGAAAATTTTTTAAGGCCATATTCAAGAAGAGATATAAATGCAAACAATGAATATTTTATCAGTAGACTTTCCAGAGCTAGAAGATGCATTGAATGTGCCTTTGGTATCATAACATCCAAATGGCGTCTTCTTTGGAAGCCTATTGAGACAGATCCCGATTTTGTTGATGCTATTGTAAAGAGTATATGCATTTTGCATAATACAATCATTGACCTTGAAGGGCCTTATGATTTCAATATAGAATCACATACTTTCATATTGGCAACGAAAATCATAATTTCGCCGAAACTTTCAATCATGTAAATTTAAAAACAGGCCAAATAATTAGAAACGCTTTTAGCGACTTTGTTTGCACACACAGACACACAAATGTGTGCAGGTATTAATAAATATATATGTTGAGTTACCGAGCTTTTTCGGCAGCGTAGTTTGCGATTATTAAAAGACGAGATTTCAGTTTGATCCAGTTTATTGTGGGTTATAGAAGAAATACGATATAGAGTCGAAGGAAATATGGGAAAGGACGATGAGTCTGTTTAGCTCGATTCAAGACGGGGTCAACTTGAAGACGCGAGGGGTCGGTTCAACGACAGTGTCGGTTGAAGAGCTAGATCCAGACGCTGCAAAGGCAGGCGGGCCGAATTGCCCGTGCCCTAATGCGAGTGCGACGATATCCAGACTGTTTGAGGGCAGGCGGGCTGAATTTCCCGTGCCCTACTGCTGGTGATGTAGAAGTCGATGTAGAGTCCAAACACTGCAAGAGGAGGCGGGCCGAATGAAGAGTCCAGACGCTGCAAAGGCAGGCGGGCCGAATTGCCCGTGGCCTAATGCGAGCGCGACGATATCTAGACTGTTTGAGGGCAGGCGGGCCGAATTGCCCGTGCCGTACTGCAAACGAGAGTGCGACAGATTCAGAGGAGAGAGCAATGACGAAGACGAAAGATCGAGAGTGTGATAGAGAAGTCGGAAGAAAGAAGGAAAGAAGAGAGAGAAAACGCGAGAGTGCGGCTGCATAGGTCGTGTGTATGACAATGTGGTACAGTGGGCAGAGCAAATAGCAAACAATATAGGCCTTTAGCTTTACTGGACTGAATATGATTTTAACTATGTCGACCAAATATCGGGCTGCGGAGCCCGATAGTTTGAGTTTCTAATATGCTTTCAATTTCTGTCCAATTTTATTCGTAAAAAATTCTATTGTAATAATTTCGGCTCTTTTGGTCCCATAGCGCTGGGCGCAAAAAAACTTCCCTTATTAAATTTTCAACGTTTAGGTCCATTCTGTTCAGGCGTTCTCTTACAAATGACACCAAATGAAAAAAAAATAAACAGAATAGCCATATGAGCTTTCAAACACGCGTGTTTTGAAAACAAACGGTAATTAAAGGACAGTATGTAGGAAAACCATTCTACTCTCTCAGAGAGTTAAAGCGACAGGTTGCAAATAGCTTTCTCGCTTTGCTCTCGCTTTATCACTTGAACTCGCAACTCGCTTCGGTCTCATTCTGACATTTTTCGAGCGATTGCACTTAAAAAAGCTTGCAGTGGTTTCTCGCTCATCCTCGCCCAATATTATCGCTTCGCTTCTCGCGCGCACTCTGACATCAGCGTAATTGATTACTTTTAATAAACCTTCCAGCCTAAGCTAATCGTAGGAAAGTGCTAGGGGTGATTTTTGTGCACAACTTGATCAAGGGTGACTTAGACAGCCCTGACCTGTTGAGCCGCATAAACTTCACGATTCCTATTAGAAGCACTTGAAACTATATACCGTTGTTCTTGCCGCATTGCTTATCAACGTCCCAAATTAGTTAAGTGATGTGTTTATATGTATGTGTTGGTGTTTAGGTATTTGGCACGCTGTTACTCCTGTGTTTGAGTCCTCAGTTCACAAGAGCGACGAGAAACAAAGCATAAGAAGAAAAAGTTCTGTTGTTTTACTTTGTTACGACTGCTGTTTTGTACTTATAAAAGTATTTTTTGAGATGCCAAGCTTTTTTGGCACCTATTTCTATCCAAAATAATAACGCGAATTGTTTCCAAATTTAATTATGTTAATTTATACAGGCGGCTGCTAGCAGAAGCCGATTGCCTGCTCTTAGCCCAGCCAGATAAAAACAAACGAGATCAAATGCATTCAATGCGCAGAGAGATTAGCAGATTCATGAAATTGGCACCGTCGGCTAAGCAAAACTAGAGACGAAGCGGCGGCTGCAGAGCGCCCTTTCCAGAAGGAGAGCGAAGGAGAGAAGGAGAGCGCTGCCGAACGTTGGTGTTTACAGTGCATTAAATATTCTACATATGTATGTATAGTTTTAAGTTAGGCCTATTGTTTAGCGGCTGGGCCGAACATACTCCCCCCGTTGGAAGCCAGTCTTTCAACAGACTCCTTGAGAGTCAATACACATAGCCGGGTAACGGCCCTTCTGATGGTTCCTGTGACAGTCTTCAAATCAGCTACACGGTACAATCCATCCTTGCCCTTGACGACCTGGACCACTCTAGCCAGTGGCCAACGCATTGGAAGAAGATTTTCGTCCTTAAGCTAGGTATCTAGCACCGCGGAAACTTAAAATTATTATTATTAGAATTATTATCGATAGTATCGATACCGACACGATTGTGGACTGATGTCCATATGTTCATATGTAAGTTTTATTTACCTGTTTATTATGACAGTAATAAGCTAAAACTCCCTTTGCAGCAGTCAAAGGCTTTCAAAAGGAGGAACCGACACGAGAGGATGGCCTCACTAGGTTAATTGCCAAATACCTAAAGGAAATGAAGGAGAAAGCCGCCATGGAAAAAGGCACAAGCAGACCAATCTTTCCGTTTTGGAGCGACTTGCTGGGTCAGCCACCACCTGATATTGCAAAAGCAACTGAAATGGAAATTACTAAGGTGCTATATTGGAAGGTGAAGAAGAATAAAAAAAAAAAAATCATAATAATTAAATAAAATAATGGAATTTTTTATTATTCTCGTACACCAGCAGATTAATTTTGCCAAAGTACTGACCAGGCTTCGGAGTTTACAAAATCCTTTACTGTGTTCCTTACAAACTTGGGGTAATCCTGTACCCGACCACGGAAAGTTTTTGCTGTGCTTTCAATCAAAAGGCTTTCATTCGTGACACCATATTCTCTTAGGCATACACTCTCTCATCATAAAATTGTGTAGATAACAGCATGCCGCAGTTATATTTTGCGCTCTGTTTGGGCCACAATGTAACGTGTTTTGAAAAGCTAGCCACCTGTTACTCAGGATCCTGAATACATTTTCAATGCAAGGACGAGCTCGACTTAGCCGGTAGTTGAAAATTCGCTCTTCTGTGAAAAGGTTTCGATATCCATATGTCTTCATAATACGTTTGTGAAACGGGAATGCATCATCTGCAACAATATAATATAATATGGAGTATGTACTCCCTGCAGCATACTATAGTCTGGAAATGTAATATTTCCATATAAAATTGCTTTTCCAAGCGACGAATACGAAAAGGCATTCATATCGCCCTCACTCCCGTAAGCACCAACGTCGATGTAAGTAAACTTATAAGAAGCGTCACACACCGCCATAAGTACAATTGAGTGAAAGCCCTATAGAACGAGGGTAAGGGGTTATTCTTATGCGTTGCCTCAGGTAATTGTACATACTCTAGAGTTGTAGAAAGCGCTACTGCTCTTTGGTGGTACCTTGATTCCTATGTGCTTTCCATCGATAGCACCAATGCAATTAGGAAAGTTCCACTGCTCCATGAATTCCGTTGCCCACTTGAGCATGTTATTTGAGTTCCATTTTGGAAACTCTCCGTGCAACGCAGTGTAGATTGCGTCAAAAACCAGATCAATATAGGTCGAGCCAACGTTAGCCGAGCCAAAACATAAAATACAAACCATTAAATAAGTAAGTATTTTATATATTTGTTGTCTTGCAATAGACTTACCCAAGAACAATGGCTAATTTAGCTTTGAGTGGAATAGCGTGTGGCCGTGAGTTGCGCTACTAAAAATGCTTCCACCAATGAAAATAGATAATTGAAATGGTTTTTATCCATATGAAAGTTCTGGTAAAACACTGTAGGGTTCTGCAGCATATTCGGAAACTATGAAATGTGTAAGACACACTTCAATTGGTACAAATATTAATTATATGAATACTCACATCATTATGGGACCTCCCTTTTGCTTCCTCTGCTGCAAATAAGGGTTTACCTAACATTTGTGACACCTCCATCTGCGATGCGCTTCTTTTTTCTTTTTAACAACAATAAATAATATAATATAATAAATAATATCCCGCCACCAACACAATCACTTCGACCTTCGAACTATCACAATTGGCGCTGTTTACAAAAAACCGCTGATTCATGAGACTGGCAAATCACTTTGAAGGTTATTGGTCACACTATTTTAGTTAAGTTCCAATTAACCGAAATAAAGGGCAGATTCCTGTACAGTCTTTTAATCAAAACAGGATCGTTTACGCAAAGATTTTGCGTGGGACCTCTCTTGCAAAAGAGTCAGATACTCTTCGCGCCAACGGCTCCAGAATATCTGCTGCAGCTGACTGACCCGTTGGCAGCCATCCAGACGATTGTAGTTGAGAGCATCTAAGTCAGCAGGATTTTCTGAAAGCGAGAGCAAAGGGCGAGAAGTAACAAATGCCGTGATCTGGCAGATCAGAATGCGCAGCTCGTCTAAGTCAAGTACAGAGGACCCAACTTAGCGGTACAGGTGATCTTTTATAGTCTTCACGGCTGCTTCCCACAATCCGCCAAAGTGCGGAGAGCGTAGAGCGACTTCATATGTGATTCGCTCATAACAAGTTTCTTGACCTCCAAAAGCTCGTTCTTGGCGCCAACGAAGTTTGTCGCATTGTCAGACCAAATCTGATTTGGCCTTCCTCGCGTGGAAGTGAAACGCTTTAAGGCGCCTAGAAACGAAGCGGTGATCAGGTCCTTTACGAGCTCCATGTGTATTGACTTAGAAGTAAAGCAAATGAATACACTGATGTAGCACTTGATAAGTGGCCTCGTGCGGATTTCTGATCTGACTTCAAATGGTCGAGATCCCTTTAAACGCTCCTCAGGCAGATCTTCCATGATGTGCTGAGCCATGCGCGGCCTGGTCCTGAAGCATCTCACATACTTGCTGACCATCTTTGATACTGGCTTACTACCTCCGATTGGCCAATATTCCAGTCGAATTTAGGCAAGTAGTGGGCGAGGTCCAGCATGAAGGTTCCTTTCGTGATAATGTCTTACCGGCGCACTAGTTATGGGATGTCCCTTTGGCAGAATTCTACAGATGAGTTGCCAAGACGACCTCCAACTCTTAGTAATCCATACCGATCGATGAACGGAGAGAGTGAGCTGATAGAACTCGATTTCATGACTTGAACATTGTATCGAATCTCCTTGATATCCATCCACAAGTTAGCCAGCTGAATGTGTCGGATTAGAAAATGCGTTCCTTGCCGAATATCAGAAACGGTGAGTCCAGAATGCTGAAGACGATGTACAAACTTATGCAAGTAGGCGAATGTGCGTTGCATGCCAAAGAATGAATTTGCAAATTTACATTCGGAAGTGAGATCGGCATGTGGAGATGCGATCAGCAATACTCGCTTGCGAAGCTCGGCCTTTGCTGCTTCAGGAACAGGAGGTACAGGCCACTCTTCCTTGGAGCCTAACAAAAACGATGGACCGTGAAACCACAGCTCTGACTATATAAGTTGGTGGGGAAGCGAGCCTCTACAGAGAACGTCAGCAGGATTTAAAAATGTAGGGACATAGTGCGATTTCATGCCTGCCGTCAATTTTCGAATTTCTGCCACTCGATTTGCCACGAAAACTTAAAATTTGGCTGGCTCATCCCGTATCCAAGATAATGCTGTTGATGAATCTGACCAGCAGTAAAACTGACCTGTAAAAATTCCAATAGTCTTCAAATTATTCATGATTTTCGAGAGCAAATGGGCTCCACTTAATTCCAGCTTGGGAATCGATAAAGTTTTAAGTGACGCCACTCGAGACTTTGAGTACAAAATATTGCTCGACAACTGCCCTTCCCTGGACACCACATATATGCAAGCTCCATATGATTCTATGGTGGCGTCACAAAATCCGCGTGATACTTGACAAACTTTTTCTCAAGTCCATCCAAGATGAATGCAACGCTGAGGGTAGGCTTTCATCCCAATCCAGATTTTCTCTCCAAAGCTGCTGAAGGAAGATTTTGCACCTGACAATAACAGGATTTATCAAGCCAAGAGGGTCATAGAAACGAGCAATCGTAGACAAGACCGATCGCTTGGAGGGCTTCGACTTTGTGTCCAGCGCTAGACAGGCAGCTGATCAGATGCAGGGTCCCATGCTAAGCCAAGAGTTTTGGTTATATTACTTCCATCATGAAACCTTTAGTATTTCTCTCTGTCATCTTCAGGCGTTCCTTCAAGTAATTCCTCATTACTAGAGCACCATTTCCTAAGTTTAAAATTATCGCAAGACAGTATAGCGGAGGTTTGATGCATCTTTTCCATGACCTCAGCAAAGATGATGCAGATCTATTGCCATATGTGACGGTGACTAATGTGTAGACCTGAATCTTGCACTGGATTGAATAGAATCCGCCATAGAATGCCCTGATAGTAGTTCTCAGGTGAGGACACTCGTACTCAGTGGTATATTTTACATATGTCCCCAGTGAGAGCAACTGGATATGTGCGAAAAAAAATTAGTATGCTGAACAATGCAGGCTGAAAAACACGGCCTGCCATCATCGCATCATTTAGGGAACATCCAGTTGAAGTAGCTGCCGAACCATCGAAAACGACATGAAGCTTTGTCGTCGTACTATCCTCTTTCAGGACACAGTGATGAGGCAAGAAATATTTGCAGAGACTACGAGAATCAGGGTTGACTGGGGACATATGCCTCAACGCAATATACTCCCTCATAAAGGTAGAGTACCGCTTCTTGAGTGTAAGATCACGATCCAACTTTTGCTCCAAATCATCGCTGAGTTTTATTTGCCCAACGCAGAGGAGATCATAGAAAATGCCAGCACGAATGAGCAGATCCACTCGCTGAGGGTTGAAAAATGCAGGATCATCAAGCTGAATATTTGTTGGAATATTCCAATCGGCTACTGTTCGGGGCAGATCCTCACCGAATAGCGGCTGGCCAAATAGCAGCTAGTTATTGGCCTTCAGCCGCATAATTACATGTTTATACTTGCAAAAATATTCTGTTAATTCTTACAATTGCTTGCCCTGCTAAACGATCTCTCAAAGCTCGCTCTTCTCTTCGTTATGTATGCTCGGCGTTAGCTATGTTTGCCGAGCGAAGCGAAGCTGCGCCCAGCGATCGGAGCGGCAATGCTGTAAATGAGAAGAGCACGCAAGGGCCACTCGCCGTTCAGACGTCATTAAAGAACATTCGTGATTTTATTTCTGCGCCGCGTTTTATTAATTTAGAATAATTATTCGGCCGATCGGGGATAAAAATCATTATCCCCACATAAAATGTGGTGACCCCGACGTGATCGTCTGAATAGCGGCTAAATATAACATTTGAAAGCCCCAACAAAATTGCTTTGACCCATCTGTGAAGATTTGTATGGCCCCTTCTTCCAATTTAGATTCTTGTCAAGTACCTAAGTAAGAGCCTGTATCCATTTAAAACTGCGGGGCTTAGACACGGAATCTTGTATTTATTTGTGAATAGCACAAACTTTGAGAGATTAACTCCAAGAGCTTTGCATTCCGGGTTTATTTCTTGTATAGGGCAAGACTGACTTTGTAGTCTGCCCAATGCTTCTCTTCGTTAGCGCTTTTGGCTCTGTTGAAGAGAGTTCTGCAGCTTTTACGTAGGATGTCGATTCGTTTCGACCACCAGGGGGGTTTCTTTTTACCCCTTGTATTGTGTGGCAGTCAAGCCGCCGTAAAGGCCTTGTTGCATGCTTCCGTAAACCTATTCACTAAGTCGTCTTAAGTGTCTGGGCACTTTGGTGCTTTGTTGGGAAGTAATTGCTCCATGGCTGAACTACATTTTACCCAATTGGCTTTCCTGCGGTTAGTATAGTCGATGGGTTTTGGGCTCTCGGGGATAGAATCGTCTCAATGTACCTATGGTCAGAGAAGGAATGGACCTCTAGGACTTTCCAGCTCTTCACTTTGTCTGCCAAGTTAGGATATACTAGAGTGAGATCAATAACCTCCTGTCGATTTTTTATAATAAATGTGGGGTCGTTTCCCCGATTGTAGATAACTAAGTTTGAGTTTAGGATAAAGCTTAAAAGCGACTCACCCCTTACGTTGGTATCCGAACTCCCCATTGGGTTTGATGAGCATTGACGTCGCTGCCTATTAGTAGGCATGTATTGGACCTCTTGCTATCGCTGGCCAGCTTGCAGACGAGGTCGTTTGGAGAATCATTTTCCTTATGGGCCATGTAACGACATCAGCCTCAGATGTGTCCGCTTTAGCTCTAGGCTTACTGCTGTGTTGTCGTCATTGCTAAAGTTATGGAGCAGAAAGATATTTAGGTGCTTTATTGCAAGAATGCAGGTTCGAGTTTTACCTTCAGTTTGGGGTACAATTAGCTTGTACTCTCTCTGAAGATTTATTTGAAGGAGTCTCAGAGACTTCTTCAAATATCCCCACCACTGTAGAATCGGCATCTGAGTCGTCGGAAACGTCCTCAAAATAAGTGCATAAGTTCTGCGTCTGACGAGTCTCCCTCCATGGCCGACTCCAGCTCGTTGTCCGGTGCTTCGATCTCCGAGGCAACATCCTGCTCGACTGGGTTGTCGACAGGACAAGCCTCGTCCTAGGCTGCGTCCGACTTATACATCTTTATGGTGACCGAGCTGAAGCCGAAGTTCAGCTCTCCTTTGGATCCTTCTATCGGGGCCAGCAATTCCTTATTGAGGACTAGCACGGCCTGATTTGTTGGCCCCTGTTTCTCCTCAACCTTAAATACCTTCCAGTCTGTAGTCGGCAGTCCTGGGATGCATCTCTGCAACATCTTGAGGATGCGCTCAGGCTCCTTGAAGGTAGCTGGCACCCAAATTCTGGCCCTCGGTCTACCGGGCACCTCGCTCCAGTCTACAGCGACGAGCCTCGCTCCAGCGTAGACCTCTCGAATCTGCGCCACCGCTGCTTTACGGAGGTGGCCTGGGATCTTCGTCAGAGGATCTGAAAGCAGTGGTCGGCCAATTCCACCCACTTCCATTGCCTTCTGGGTATTCTTGCCTCCGCGCTGCCTTTGTCGAGGACGCCAATTAGCTGGTCGATGGCAAATCATCTTCCTCCACTTTACCAGAAGGTCGGGCTGCCGCAATGTTGTGTAGCTGCCTCTCCAAGGTGTCCGTGTTAGGAGTTGATCTGCCACCCACCCCAGATTCGTGAGGGAACCCAATCGAGTTCACACCAGCGCTTTCCACCAGGTCTGTCCTGCTGTTGACCTGGTCGGGCCAGGCCTTAGGGCCGATGCCTTTCCATGCGAGGGATCACTCCCATTTGGCGTTTGGGTACCGATTATTCGCAGCTGACCTACCTTTTTTAGGGGTAGGCCTTTTGCTGTCCGCAACCTGCGACCCATCCGGTGGCCTCAGCTAGGTCCCCTCTGAGCCACCTCATGCGCTCATCAGATCTTTCCTGCCTGGTTCCGCGCGTAACCAGCCACTTAAAGAATTGCATATCAACGGAAACATTTTTTTATTTGAAGGAAGCTACCAGATATGCAGGCACCTTGACAGAAGGCGACAACAGCAAAACCACGGAAGCGCACCAAAGAATCTAAACCTACGGCTTAGCAAATCAAAGAACGCGGTCTGAAAATAAATAAATTTTAATTTTCTAATTTGTGGAGGTTTTTTTTTTATAGTTCTTAATTTTAAAGTAGTTTTGTAGGGTTTCCTTAACAGGATGGTTTTTTTTTTATCAAAAAATTATCACTTCGCTAAATTCTTGTTAAAATTGTTATATTCAAAGGAATCAATTTTGTTTCTGCACTGAAAGTTTTCTGAGACCTCTAGCTTTTAATTCGAACGCATATATTTCAATAATATGCACTTGGTCAACAGTTATGAGGGAAAAACGAAAAACAAACGATACCCACAATCGGCTCACTCTCATTGATTTTGCAGTCGACGAGTACTGCATGTTTTCCAGCTATCTTTTTGATATCGCTGTTCGCAAATGTGAGAGATTGAGTTCTTGTCCAAACTTATCATTAGCAGACCCAATTTCTAGCAGTCTGTGTAACCCATGCCATCACAAAGCAAGTAAAAATTATCATTTTTAAATTTATTCACAGGAAAATAGTTTTGGTTAGTAGCTTATTTTGTTCGGAATTGATGATGAATTGAATTTTTTCTAAAACCTAGTTTTTGTCGCATGTACGATTAGTACAAAATCACTGTAAAAATACTTAAAATAAACTGTGCGTATAATTATTCATTTAACATAAGAAAATATTCGACCTATTATGATTCCTCTTGAATCTATATTATAGCACCTTACAAACCTCCATTACAATACAACTGAAAAGTCTAAAGAATTCAAATTTACGTAGCGATAATGTATTTTTCCTGCGGAATGGCCATATAAAATTCTTAAATCAACTGACTGACAGCTAGTACTGGCGAGAGGTGACTAGCGGTGGCACTAGCTCAGAATTATTTCTATCAAAGGCAACATTTACATATATTTGCTCAAATATATTTTTATATAAATACATACTATAATATGCGTTCAATGTTTAAACGTGTAGTTTTGCTTAAATGTTTTGTTTGAACGGATCAGACTTTTTAAAAATTAATACAATTAATCGACATATATCCAAATCTTTTTATAAATCATGAAAGTTTCAAAAACATAACCGGAATATTGTGAAACTCTAAAGTTCAATCATAATTGCCTTCCATAATCACACAGCTATTTTAAGTAATTTTATTTTAAAAAATATGAAAATTCATATGTTTGTAGTTATGTACATATGTATGTAGATATGCGGCGAATGTTATGGATCATTTTCAATTATGCATATAGTTCATGCAAGTGTATATATGTACATATGTATAAACACACATACATTATAAGTAACTTCGAAATTAATATAGATTGTTTTTCCGAATAGCCCAGCCTGTGCTGTGCCCAGCCTCCCAATAAAACAAGTGCCAAAAATACTTTTATTAAACACACCTTGGACGTTCTGTTGGTCTTAATGATAATTTCTATTAAAATAATGATATGAAATTATTTGAGTAGTTTTTGTGTTATGTATCAATCCAAATGCAGAATTACGATATCCTACTAGGCTAACTACCTACGCTTTGTAAAGTGTTAATGAAAAATAGTCTGTAAAAATATATGTATGTACATATGAATGTATGTAATTTACATATATTGATGCATTCCTGTTTTTACAAACATATACTATATGTAGAAATGCACTTATCTGAATAGATATTTCCACTTAATCTTGAAAGTTAATCCCTTTCATCTTTAAAATCATTTCAACTAATCAGACCTCTCAATTAAGTCTTATTTACGGACATATTTAGAAAAATACCTAAAAAAAATCCGGATTCGCGAAATAGACTTTTTCCTGAAATTTTGTTATTTACTGGGCACTTTGTCGCGATTGACCGGCAAAGTATCTTTTGTATCTTAACTATACAAGAAGACCCGGTGAACGTTATTTCGTCCTAATTGAACGATTTCAAGCATGCATTAAGTTCATCGGCAGCACCTGCTTCTGCTTCGGAATGACGGGAAGCATTTCACGAAAATCTTTGAAGAGCATAGTCTCGAATTACCCTTATCTTAACGTAGTATGGCACTTCTAAATGCATTTACTTCTGCATGTTCCTCTTGACTATAACGAATATTCTGATTACTTATTACATGACGTGTCGCCCAGCAATTTGTCGTCAAGCAAATAACTGAATTGAAAATTTCGTCGATTGAGAATAATAACTCGAGTTTTAAACTGATCTCAAACTATGACAATTGTACTACTTTTGTAAGAGGAACAAATAATAAAAAAAGCTTTTTCCCGATTGCGGGTTGGTTTTCCCAAATGTTTTTCTTAAGTTTTGAACTGATGTAATACGATGCATTAATATTTGCAAACATATTTTTAATATTGATTCCTTGGGTTGAAATATATATATCGTTTGATTCATTGACTTGTTGCCATTTTAAGGTAAATTTTAAAATTCCATTCTTATGAAATCTTTAGTACTTTCTGTTAATCGATTAATCTAGTTTCTCAGTCCAATTGAACTCATTTTTTTGACGCGGAGGAAATTTTTAAGGACAAAAATAGTTTTTTGGTGCCAAATACTTCATCATGCCAGAAACTGTCAAAACGACGCCTTTTGACTTCTTTTGTGTCTCCTGAAGGAGCTCTCCAAATGATAGCCGGGTGTAAAGCATGACTTCCAGGTACCTTTTCGATATAATAGATGCCTTCCAATGCTATTACTTGCAGTCTCTACACTAATTCTTAATTCTACTTAATTCTTCTTCGCTTCCGTTTTGTGATTTCCAAGTTGAAGTCCTGCCAGCTATAGCGAACCCCTTGTAACAGGGCTATTTCGGCCAATT
Organism: Drosophila azteca; assembly: GCA_005876895.1. Classification (NCBI taxonomy): domain Eukaryota; kingdom Metazoa; phylum Arthropoda; class Insecta; order Diptera; family Drosophilidae; genus Drosophila; species Drosophila azteca. The sequence continues at coordinate 15,482,350 of VCKU01000003.1, read as the reverse complement.
GTATGCTCGACGACCGGGGTTCACAGAAAATTTTTGATTTCTGAGCTTTGTAGCTGAAATAAAAAATGGTTCAAGAATAAATCGTTGTTTTAGAGCTACAAGAAGGGCTCTTTATTTTTTTAAAAATACAGAGTCGAGTAAGATACTGATTACTGCATGCTGGTCAACGTCGGTGTCCTATAGGGTGGTCGGGTGATCATTGCTATAAAGGTTTAGGTAGGCGAAGGCTTAGGTACGCTCCGAAGGTTTAGGTGCACTCCGAAGGTAAGAAGGGGGCCATTTATGTGCAGAAGAACTGAAAAAAAAAGAAAATCTATTGCACAAGGACCGCTTCAAAAATCTTCAGTGATGTGAACGGAGGTCCAGCTTTTATTCTTTTAAGTCAAATGTTCTGCCTTTAGCTTGGATCTAACATGCCTGAAAAGTCCTAACGAGTCCCTAAGCTTTCTAGAGCGTAGTCTTATTAACTCAGTTGGGAGCTTAGTAGTGTGGTCGTCAGCAGCTGTGGTAAGGTCTCACTGCAAGAAACGGGTACACCCTAGTGTTCGAATTTGAATTAATTCTGGGCTTTGCGATGGTTTTCTTGACGACCATGACCGTGCCATAATCAGCAAATACCTGATAAAACCATACTTCATATTACACAGTAAAGGTCCTAGTACGGATCAGAGTAGAACCCCTCACGTGATGGAGTATGTCATGTATGTGTCATACTGCAGCCATCTATTGTCCAGCTAGTCGCTTTACATTGCTTAAAGGTGTCTTGGGATTTCGAGTATCTTGAGGAAGGACAAGCGTCAGCTTGGCTCTCCAATTGAGCTGGGAAAAACGCTGCAGCAGAACTGGCCGTTTGCTACATTGTTGTGCTGGGCTGGGTGTGGTGGTTCGAAAACATAATTTTCTCACAAATAGCGCGTCAGTTTTTTGACTGATAACCTGGGACGTGTCTGGAGATCGATTCGAACAATAATTTTGCGTCATTTTTGTCTTCCTTGCTAATTCTTTTTTCATAACAACATAAGCTTCGAAAGCATACTTTACAAAATCATTAGATATAGAAGTCTATAGATATACTAGGCAGAGGTGCTCTTAGTAACATCACAATTGTCGGATGCAAGACAAAGCACAGACCAAGCAATTGAACATATGAATTTTAGCATGGTTTTCTTGAGACAGGGATCAATAAGCCATCAATAAATTCAGTTAGTGGCATAAGTAGGTACTAAGACTATTACCATTGACGAAAAAATACCTAACATTTTGAACTATCATATGGTAATTATCTGATAGAGAGGAATAAGCTGGTTTAATGATGGACAGGTGCTTTTCGTATATTGAGATATCAGAAAAAGGTGAAATATATGAACAAGTGTCCTTCACCAGGGTTCCAGGTATTTTTTAACCTGGAGAGAGTAATGTTCTAGTAGGAATTTGGAGTCCATTGCAATTATAACCACTCTTCTAAGTCAAAACGAACGTTTATACATACATATATGTATAATCGACGTATACCGTCATACCAAAACTTCAAATCACAATAATGTTGTATACAAATGTAAGACTTCCATCTAGAAACAGAAAGCTGAGCCTACTGCTCAAGCCTAGTAATAGCAAGCGAATAATTTAGACTGGGGCAGTAGAGTGGAAAAATGAGGATGGTAGAATGTATAAATTAGTGTTATGAGGAGCTTAATCGTCTTCTTAATCCAGAGCATTTAAATATAATATAAGATCAGTGCTAAAGAAAACTTTAATGAAATTATGGGATCATTACATTGCAGTCGTTTAAGATGCATTTCTTGCATAATAAATGTTTCATCAAGCGATTAAAGTCAAAACGAGAGAGAACGTTGTGGCAAAGGCCGCGGCTCTACTTTATACCCGGTACTCAGTCAGTATATACATATTTACATATGTGTATACATACATATGTACACATATGTGCTGGCGATTTATGTAATTTATTATATGTTCGAAAAAGGGACAAATTAAATTTTTGCCAAAATGGATTTTGGCCATTTTTATTTACATATAATATTTACATCGGCTGCTAAATTTTTACACACACATGTATAACTACATACAACAGACATGGTAGGAACGAGAGATAGAGGAAATAGTAATCGCTTGGCAGATGTTGGGTAGCCACTGAAATTTAATTTGTTCCTTCTGGCTATAATAATGATCAGACCTTATCCAGATTCGGCAATCTGCTAGATACGGTAATTTTTCATGATTATGCGTTTTTGGTTTTCTCTTATCTTAAAAATTGTGGATTCCACAGATTTTCGTCTTTTGGGGGGGCGGAAGAGGGCTTGACAAAATTTTGAAATACACTTGTATTGAAGTGATATCACAGAAGCATGGATAGAAAGTTTGGTTGCTCTAGCTCTTATAGTCTTTGGGATCTAGGCGCCCACTTCGACGAATAAACAAAGCTGACAGGGTCGCCTGTGAGAGAGAGCGAGAGGGAACGATGACTTCGAAATGGTTTTCTTCATTGTGGCTATTATTATGATCCGATCTGATCCAGATTCAACACTCTGATAGAAATGGTCATCATCTATGATTTTTAGTTTTATTGTATCTTCAAAATTGTGTATGCCACAAACTGTCGTCCTTTATGGGGGTGGAAAAAGGCGAGGCGAAGTTTTGAAATACACTTGGAGTAGTGTGATGACACAGGAGACTGGATGCAAAACTGGGTTGCTACAGCTTGAATAGTCTCTGCGATATAGGCGCTAAGGAAGACGAATGGACGGACGGACAGACGGACAAACAGACATTTCTATATCGACTCGGCTATTGATGCTGATCAAGAATATATATGCTTTATGGGGTCGCAAACATTTCCTTCTGGGCGTTACACAAATCCGTTATCCCCACAAATCTAATATACCCGAGTACCGGGTATAAAAAGCATTGAACAAAAATATTAGATTTAATCGTAGCAGCCATTTATTTTCAAACGTTTTAGAAAAATCATTTGACGAATCATATGAGCTTCAAGAAATATTAAATGCATGCACAAAAATCTTTAAATATTTAAAAAAAGCAAGTTTGCAGCATAGACTAAACAAAACATTAAAAAACTCATGCCCTACTGGACGGAATCCAAATTATACAATGTTTAATTCTATAGTAGATAACTGGACAACAGTTAATCAAATATTAAGTGAGACTGAGGGGGGTCAAAAGCTCATAATCGTAAATATAACGAGAGGGAACGTTGTGGAAAATTTCAAAAAATTAGGTCGAATTCTATGCTAGATTTTTATATATTAAAAGTTATCTGTTTCCATTTTTGTATACATACGCTTTTTACATCTGCTTCTAAATTTCTGCCTATTAGAAACGTGGAAGTGTTTGCGAGAGAGAGAGAGAGACTGGTAGCGCATGGTAGGCGTTGCGTAGCCACTGAAATTTAATTTGTTCCTTCTGGCTATAATAATGATCCGACCTGATCCAGATTCGGCAATCTGTTAGACACGGTCATTTTCAATGATTTTGAGTTTTTGGTTTTCACGTACCTTAAAATTTGTGGATTTCACAGATTTTTGTTCTTTGTGCGGGCGGAATTGATATCACAGGAGTTTGGATAGAAAGTGAAGTTGCTCTAGCTCTTATAGTTTCTGAGAAATAGGCATAATAAAAGATGAATGGGCAAATCAGACGGGGTCGCGTGTGAGAGAGAGCGAGAGGGAACGATGCCTTTCGAAATGGTTTTCGTCTTTTCGGCTATATTAATAATCAGATCTGAACCAGATTCAATACTCTGATAGAAATGGCCATTTTCTATGATTCTCCGTTTAAAGTTTTTTCGTATCTTTAAAATTGTGTATGCCACAGACTTTCGTCCTTTGTGCGGGCGGAAGAAGGCGGTGCGAAATTTTGAAATACACTTGGAGTAGTGTGATCACACAGGAGACTGGATGCAAAATTTGGTTGCTCTAGCTTTAATAGTCTCTGAGATATAGGCGCTAATGAAGACGGACTGACGGACGGACGGACGGACTGACGGACAGACAGACATGGCTATATCGACTCGGCTATTCATGCTGATCAAGAATATATATACTTTATGGGGTCGGAAACGCTTCCTTCTGTGCGTTACACACATCCGTTATCACCACAAATCTAATATACCCCGATACTCTTCAAGTACCGGGTATAAAAATACCGTCCGGTACGTTGTTTTTCCAACTTCCAAAATAAGATTGCAAAAAACAAAAAGGACCTGAAATTTTGGTTTTATCGAGTCTTAGGTATATATACATATATCTAGGATATACATATACCTTTCCTGCTCATATTCATTGGGGTGTAAATGTTATGGACAGTTACTTTTATTCCTTATACCTACGCCTTGGTGAGGATAAATATACATAAATACCTGTTAGGGTCAAATGTTGACCTTTTTTTCACAGGTGCCTGTCCCGCAGATATTTGACCTTTCTCCTTTAAGCTATTCATAAAAAAGAATTTATAACTTTGTACCTATAGTATCCCTGCCTCAGTGCAATTCTTGACTTCCAGCAGAATACGATCGTGTGTTTTCAAAAAATACCACTTGTTTCTAATTGCAATGGACAATTCAAGCCGGTGAACTTCATGTGCTTACCGAGCAGACTCGGTAACTGTTCCAAGAACAGTATAAAGAAAACTATAAGATATGGCCCAAAAGTATTGACGAAGAGTGGGCTCCAAGCTGTAAATGTGTGTGTAAATTGAATTTAACAGCATTTGATAAAGAGGAAATGTAAGTTACCCTAAATCACAAGCTATAAAGTGTACACAAAATATGCTAAGCCCCCCTTTTTTTCTTACACATTTTTTTAGAAAAGAATTCAAAACAACTGGAATTGGCTAAACATGAGGTATCACTACCCGCAACAGTCTCGTCAAGGCTTTACGCTTCCTGCTCCTCCTTTGGAGGAAATATCGCCACTAAAAAGCGCAAAAAGAGATGTCTTCTTCGTCGCATGGAACAACGGATTGACCAATTAGGATTGTTTTTCCACGTCTGACGCTGGAAAAAGTTAAAGTTAAAGTTATTTGATGGCCCCCAAATTCGAAATCTACTAAAAGATGATGGATTTGAAAATATTTTATCTACGAATGAAAAAGCAGCCTGGAACTCATTCCGACTGGTTACAACAAATTTTCTTGGCAACAGAAAGAGTGATGATTACGTTAATATCGTTCAAGACCTACTTAAGAATTATGAACAAATTGGAGCCAACATGTCACTAAAAATCCATTTCCTTCACTCCCACTTAGACTTTTTTTCCGCCAAACCTTGGGGACGTTAGTGATGAACACGGAGAGAGATTTCACCAACAATTAAAAGCTATGGAACGACGGTATCAAGGTGTTTGGAATGAGAATATGTTGGGCGACTATGTGTGGACTCTCATAAGGGAATCGGACTCTAATGACAAAAGAAGACAGCCAAGTAACTTAAATCATTTTTTAAATGGTAACAAGCCATTACAATAAAAATATTTAAGTAACATAACACTTGAATAAATTCAAGCACTCCCACTTTTTTCCGCCATGTATTGGGGATGTTAGTGATGAACACGGAGAGAGATTTCACCAACCACTAAAAGCTATGGAGCGACGGTATCAAGTTTTTTGGAATGGGAATATGTTGGGCGAAAGAGAATATAAGAGAATCTGAATTTAATGACAAAAGAAGACTGACAAACCATTTTAAAAATAGTAACAAGCAATAACAATAAAAATATTTAAGTATTGTAAAACTGAGATAAATTCAAGTATTTTTCGGTATTTTTTCAGATAAAATGAGATTTGAATTTTTTTGGTCAAACGGCTATAGCTTAGCCGTTTATTTATATATTTTTATAAGCGGTACTTTAAATGACGCTTAATTAATGTGTCTATCTAAAACAGACTTTTCGACTTTTACTGAGTTTTTAAAATCAAAATTTCGGGAAAAAAACCTTGAAAATATTACAGACGGTAAGATAAAGCTACACAGTTCTTTGGTTCAAATTATAGCTGCATTTATCAGCGTTTTAGAATTGCACAGTTCAATAACACTAGATTTCCTGAGTTTTCAAAGTCAAAAGTTCGGGGAAAATACCACAAAAAATTATGAAATTTGAATTTGAAAGCTTAATACCTTCCAGACGTTAAACAGTAACTACAAAGTCTCCGTGTCGGATTTGTAGCTGCATTTGTCAGCTTTACAGAACTGCAAAATATAATACAATCAGTTATAATAACCTTAAGTTATATAAAAAGCATAGAAGCACTACCACTGCATGTTCGTCTAGATGAGCGCCCTCTTCCGCCCCACAAAGGAGGGAAAACTGTATAATCCACAATTTTTAAGATAGGTTAGGTTAGGTTATGTTATAGCGGCTGCCAGACTCACTGGGAGCCCAGCACACTTATGCCGTTTCTGGCCCGTTGTGATACCGCGGGGAGTCTACCCCTTCTCGCATTGTGAGACCTAGGGTCAACAGTTGTCCCAGCCTGCAGCTCTTATGAAGTAAGCTATCTTTCTGGGACATATGGTGGACATTACCGAAATGTCTGATATGAAGGGCGAGTCCAAGTGCTGTAGCCTTCTTCTGCTGAGAGCTGGGCAAGAGCAGAACAGGTGTTCCACCGTTTCCTCCTCTTCCTCGTCTTTGCAGCTACGGCAAAAATCATTGTATGGGTACCTCTTAGCTAGTTAGGGAGCGTATGACTACGCTGCACCTTCGTTTGCCGAGCGTGCATAGCTCAGAGGTGCGCTTCCTGTCTATGGTTGGCCATGTTTGCCGAGTTATTCGACAACGTGGTACTGATTGCCATTTTTTGTCTATTAGTCGCTTATATTGCTCCTTTGTTATGAGCCTTCATGTGGCCATCGGCATACGAGTATCCTCCTTGTCTTGGAGAAGGGGGATTGTAGTGCCAAGTCTGGTCAGCTCGTCTGCAATACAGTTGCCTTCGATGTCCCGGTGGCCCGGGACCCATATAAGGCTGATAAAAAATTGCTGAGCCATCTCGTGAAGAGATTTGCGGCAATCTGCAACGGTGGCCGAGTTTGCAGAGATCGCATTAAGCGATTTGATTGCAGCTTGGCTATCACTGTAGATATTTACGCGGGTTACCGTGACGGTAGTTTCCTGAAGGCAGTTTAGGGCTTCCTTGATTGCAATGACCTCCGCTTGGAAGACGTGGCAGTGATCAGGGATCAGGGAGTTTAAAGGAGTGCCTAATGTTTAGCTGGTCGGAGTATATTCCTTCTCCGACCTAATTGTTCAGCTTTGACCCATCTGTGAAGATGTTTAGGGCCCCTTCTGGGCCTGGAAGTCCCTCACTCCACTCGTCTCTGTGGGGGATAATTGCATCGAAAGGGGTATCAGTGTATTCCCTTGGGACACAGTAGTCCATTTTGGTCGGGACAGAACTGCTGTTAAATATTGAGGAGTGACCTGTGTGCTGTGGAGCCCATTGGTCGGAGTCTCTCATACGTATAGCTGCCATCTGTGCCCTTTCCTTCCGTGCAGGGGCAAGGCTTCATAGAATGGCATCAAACGCATCATTTGGAGTGGTGCGAAGAGCTCCGCTGAAGATAAGGGCGGCTGTCCGTTGAACTTTGTTGAGTTGTCTGGTGATCGTCCTTTTTGATAAGACCGGCTACCACATTGTAACTCCATAGAGTATTATTGGTCTAACTATTGCTAGATATATCCATTGGACTATACTTGGGTTCATGCCCCATTTCAAGCCCACAGCTTTTTTGCAAGTGTAGCGGGCTATCGTGGCCTTCTTCACTCTGTCTTTGATATTCAGGTTCCAGTTTAGCTTTTTGTCACTACCCTAGGTAACTGGCACTGTCGGTAAAGGAGAGCCTGCATCCATTTAATATGGGGGGGTTCAGAGACGGAATCTTGTATTTACTAGTGAATAGCACAAGTTCTATCTTTGAGGGATTTACTCCAAAACCTCGCAATTCTGTCCATCTTGACAGTCTCGCGAGCTTTGCGGTCATTAAGTCGCAGAGTGTTTGAGGGTATTTACCCGAGAAGATAATTGCCACGTCATCCGCGTATGCCACGACTTTACAGCCCCCCCCCCCCCATATATGCTATGTTCCATAAAAGATGGAATAGGACGCCACCTTGCGGTGTGCCTCTACTGACAGACCTTGATTGAGTGGACGATCCCATCGATGATGTCACCGTCCTGCATGTGAGCAATTGATCAATGAGCATCACCAAGAGACGGTCTACCCCAAGGTCAGTCAGCGCTTCCGTAATGGCACCTTGTATGACGTTGTTGAAAGCTCCCTCGATATCTAGGAAAGCGATTAGAGAGTATTCTTTGAGGTATAGTGATTTCTCTATCCCCGAAACTACTTCGTGAAGTGCCGTTTCCGTGGATTTTCCTTTCCGGTAGGCGTGATGTGCTCCTGACAACACTTGAGAATCTATAGTTATTCTCAATTGTAGCCTGACGAGTTTCTTAAAGGTTTTGAGAAGGAAGGATGATAGACTGATTGGTCTTAAGTCCTTTGGTGTCGAGTGCGAGACTTTCCCTGCTTTCAGGATGAAGACTACTTTTGCATTAAGCCAAGCGTGTGGTTATAGCCAGTTGATGGCCGTGTCTCCGGCTTTTTGTAATTGGGCCGGCATGAGCAAAATTTTTGCCGAGAGGCCCTTTTTGCCTGTCTAGTTTATTTCTTGTATAGGGCCAGACTATTTTTGTAATCTGCCCAGTGTTCTTCCTCGTTAGCGCTTTTGGCCCTGTTGAAGAGAGACCTACAGCTTTGCCGTAGGGTATCTATTTGTTTTGACCACCATGGGGGTTTCTTTTTCCCCTTGTGTTGGTTTAGTGGGCACGCTGCCGTGAAAGCAGAAAACCTGTCCACTAGATGATTTAGATCGTGTTCTGTGTTCAGGCAGATTGGTGCCTTGGAGGGAAGTAGTTCCTCCATTACCGTGTCATATTTTTCCCAGTTGGCTTTCCCAGGGTTAGCAAAGACAGTGGGTTTTGGGCTCTCGAGAGATAGTGTGGTCTCGATAGACCTGCGGCCCGAAAAGGAATGGTCCCCCAGAACTTTACTATGTCTGACAGTTTGTGAGACACTAATGTTAGGTCAATTACCTCATGTCTATTCTCGGAGTTATGGAGCAGAAAGATATTTAAGTGCTTCCTTGCAATAATACAGGTACGGATTTTACCTTCTTTCTGATCTACAATAAGCTCGTGCTCCTTCGTCGCTAATCCACAGACCTTGTCTCCTACTACCCAAGGCTCTTGGATCAGGACTACATCCGCTCCGCTTGCTTCCAAGCGGAGTATAAGGGCAGCAGATGCTGCTTTACAGTGGTGGAGATTTATCTGTAGTCGAGTCGTCCTCGATTGTGTCGTCGCGACACATCGCCTCGAACTCACGCATTAGGGCCGTGTCGGAGGAGTAGCCGTCATGGGCTGGCTCAGGATCGTCATCGAGTGCTTCGATCTCCGAGGCAACGTCCTGCTCGACTGGGTTGTCGGCCTCGCTCTAGGCCAACTGGGCACCTCGCTCCAGTCGACTGCGACGAGCTTCGCCCCTGGGTAGACCTTTCCGACTTGCGCTACCGCTGCTTTGTACAGCTGGACGGAGCGCTCGTCTTCGCAGGCTATTAATTTGATACAACCCTGGTACCACCCCATGTCTTTACAGACTGGAGGGGGGCCGGGTTGCTTGTCCAGAAGGTCGAAGCAGCGGTCGGCCAGTGCCGCTCCACCCAGTTCCACTGGTTTCTAGGGATCTTGGAGTCCACGCTGCCTTTATCCAAGACGCCGATCAGCGTCCTCTCCTTGCGGTCTGCCGGAGCCGGTCTCCTTGGAGCCGGTCCAGGAGTCTCCTGTGAGCGCTGCCTTCTTTGGTGCCTCTTTGCCGAAGTTGGGCAGCACCTTTGATGCCCATTCGACCTTTTTCCGCTACTGGTCGGTCGGGCTGGACATCGTTCTCGCGTTTTGCCGACGGAGTATGATGCCAGCACTCCTCCTCTCGGCATACGTGAAAGCTTTGGCTTGGGCGCTAGTCAATGGCAACTCACCCCCGCAGCCTTTCCACCAGACATAGCGGCCGCAGGGTTGCAGAGCCACTCTACCAAGGTATCAGCTTTAGTCGGCGATTTGCCACCCACCTCAGAACTGGGATGGGATCCCTTCAGGTTCGCCCTAGCGTCTTCCACCGCGCTGGTTTTACCTGCTGTGTCGCGGGTCAGGCCAGGCCTTTGGGCCGATGCCTTTCCCTGTATGGGATTACTCCCAGTTGGCAGTTGGGGAGCGCCAGACTCGTTTTTGTTTTTGTTTTTGATTTGTTGTTTGTATTCCATGTTGGATCCCACGATTTGCAAAGAAGAGGCGGTCCGTCCGGGCAGAGATTCACGTTGCCCGGATAAGGCATCATTAGAACAGGGGGCTGCCAAGTCCCTGAGCTCTCCGTTAACGACTGGGCTAGTTTTTATACCGGGCCCCCAGCCAGGCTGACTCTCGGCACGGGTCGAATAACACACTTAGTCCAGCCCGGTGTGAGATGAGTGTGGGGGTTGGGATGTGGGTAGGTAATGTGTAGGGGGTGTGGGGTGTGTGAGCTACTTGAACGAGGCGGTACCATAAGCGCATCGTCAGTGTTGCTACTTCGCGAACACCCGCTGGCTGTCCGGGACTGCTTATTTTGGTGCTTTCCCTAGGGATGGCCGCTTATTCGCAGCTGGACTACCTCCAAAGGTATTTCAATTCGTCCGTTCTGCGAACTTATAACAAATTGCATAATTACCGGGTATAAAGTAGATCCTTCTTCTGAAATCGTATTTTACCTTTTTTCTTAAAAAAGACCAAAATACTACCAGGTTTTTTAACAAGAAATTTGTATTTTTAAGGATAAAAAATGGTAAAATGCGGTTTTAGGAAGATTGCATATTGTTTGTGCAATAGTAATCCCTTTCTATGTTCATATACTGATCAACAAAAAAAAAATGATTCAAATATCGGACAAATCTGACTTCAATGTCCTGCTTAACGACTAAAGTCGTATATGATTATAATATTCCGATCTTTAAATCATTTTGGGCGTCGAACAGTGCAATCTATCTTTTTTTGTATAAAAAGCAGAACTGTTGCGAGGTACTACTTTTACTTTGTAAATTATTGTTAAAATTCTTTACAAAAACGTATAAATATCAAAGCAGTTTGAAAATCGTTAAATTGATTACAATTTTAAAATACTAAATAAAATTTATAAATTTAGCTCCATTTACATTGCCACAATCATTACCACCGGTGTGTATATTTTAAAATAAAACGTATATTGAAAAATTGGTGCAAGTGTAATAAAGAGTATTCAATCATAAACAGGATGAGTAAGTATTTTCACAACTTCTATTTAATACGCTATTAAGATCTATTTTGTTAACAACAAGTATAGGTTGTTTTTGTCGAGCACCGATGTTCTGATTTTTTGGCAAAGGCTTGCTAATGTTTTTTAGTTCCGTGCCGACCCCTGCTTTAAATAACATTTTTCAAGAATTAAATAATGGTTATGTTATTATTATTAAGAAATTTTAAGCCAAATCAGATCAAATAATATTTTTAAATGATGACAAGCTTTTAACTGTACAGTCTGAGCTGTGAATGTTTGCTTGGTGACACGAATATTTTATATGGGTATATAGATCGCGCATTCTCATTGCAATTGCAAATCAATGATATCGATCCAGATTTAGCATCGCGTTCCGAATTCGAATAATTTTGCGTGTCAACTTAAGCGTTGTTAATGGCTATCCACAGATTAAATCCGCCTACCTTTTTGAATGAATCAGTTCTAAATACCACCATGTCACATACAAGGAACCTGCCCAAGATGAAATTGCCCAACTTTGGTGGGAATTATTCAGAATTCAAAAATTTCATTGTTTTGTTTTCAAGCATTATTGATAGTGACATGTCTTTAAGTAACGACGAAAAGTTCAATCATCTCTTGAATTATTTAGAGAACGAAGCATTAGGCACTGCTAAGGTTTTCCCGGTGACAGATCAAAACTATTGCAAGGCTCTCGAAGCGCTAGTGCAGGCTTATGATAACGAGTACCTCAGGTTCCTTGATGGCGTAGCTAAACTGTTTGAATTACAGGCGATGCAGACTCCGTCGGCAACCGCATTACGGTCACTCATTTACAAGGCATCTGCCATATACGAATCGTTACTGTCAGTTGGGGATGACAAGGTTATTACTCACTGCCTGTTAATACACCTCGTTCTGTCGAAAGTTGACAAAAAAACTCATTCAAGATGGAAGGAAAATTTGGATTACCAAATTTGGTTCCGTCGTAGTCCAATTTTGTAGCCGCATTTAACAAGCGCTATCAGCATTTGTCGGTAAAGGGGTCTTAAAGGCTCGCAAGATAAAAAAAAAGCAATCTGGGAAAACAGCGTTGGCTGTATCTCAATCAAGTTCGATTGTTCGATTCTCTTTGTAGTAATCAGACGTGTTTTTGTTTTGCGCTCCGCTTACTTTCAACTTATTTTGCCTATTCTTCCTCTTTTGGCGTTTATCTGGCACACTGGTCTGATATCAGTTTTTTTTAAGGAAAAAAAAATAATAATTTTTACATTTTAATATGGAATTCTCTTTGATCTGTAGCAAAAAAACCCTGCTGGCTCTGCGATAGCGTAGTGCACGCTAAATGCGCTGGGTTTTCTGGTCTCGTGGGTGATGCAATCTCCAAAAAAAATGGCCCGCATTACAGCTGTGAGGCATGCCGTCCGGTTGAGAAGGAAACGGCAGAATTTATGAGGTAGACCCGGAAGGGCTTTATGGAGCTTACCGTGGGCTTCAAAGAGCAATACGATCGGCTCCTAGCCATAGAGTCTCAGTTTATTGGTTTCAAACTACTGACTGAGTCTCCTAGGCGCAAAAAAGTCACTCCGCGGGATCTGCATGTGCCAACTGCCCCTCGGCCGGCCGATGCTGACAAGCTGACTCCGACCACTCCAATAGTGCAGCAGTTGATTTCGTTCGCTTCTCCAAAATCAACGACAGTGATGTTGGTGATGAAAATTTGGTAGCTGAATTTATCTCGTCGGAGAGCATGCAGCCAAAATCGTCTGTAGCGTGTCCGTAATATCCACAAACTCCTTAGCTATCCCCTCAATTCCGACCCCACCAGACAATATACGTCCCGGACCACCGGGTATTACCATCACAGGTGATAGGCCTGTGGTGCCAAGATTGGTTGCGATCCCACCAAAGAGACAAGTTTTTGTCTCACGGCTAGCCAGTGACTCCACAATCAAAGATGTGACGGCTTATATTCAAAGCCAAATAAAAGCCGTTGATTTTAAGGTGGAAAAGTTTAACTTCTCTTATGCCAGGGAGATAGCTTCTTTTAAAATAATTGTCTCCCAAACTCACTTTAACACCATCTGTTCGGCCAAGTTTTGGCCGATGGAGTGGTGAAGGAATTTAAGGCAAAGAAGAGGACTAGGCTCCCAATAACTCTGCCAACAAATAACACCAATGCGCCATCTTCGTTTTCCCGCTCTTCCTCTACCCGTACAAAAAACTATTAAATTCTATTTTAGTGACCTATCAGAATGCTCGAGGCTTACGTAGTAAGCTCAGCATTCTTTTCAAGAATAGTGTTGCATTTACATCACAAGTTATTGTGTTCACCGAGACTTGGTTAAAGCCGGACATTCTTTGTTCCGAAGTTCTTGCAGGACGGTACACAACTTTTAGAAAGGATCGTTCGTCTCGACGTGCAAGAAGTGTTCTAATTGCTGTGGATTCAAAGTTTACGTCGAAACTTTTCATAGTCCAGATTCAGCAGGAACTGGAATTTCTGTGTGTAAAACTGATTCTTCCCGCTTTCTCAGTTTTCATAACTTGCTAGGAATTGTTTGTTCTTCGGTAAACGAGTCTAATAGCCTAGTGCCCATGTCACGACATGACTTTGTTGACGGCTTGATTGACCTGTCTCTGTCTCAAGTTAACCATGTTAAAAATTCCTTGGGTCGATTTTTTGGTCTGTGCTTTTTAACGGATGCGACCTTAGCGTTGTTTACTCGAGTCCCCCCGCTCACTAAACCTGAAGATGCCTACCATCCTACTTTCGAAGTGTCGCTTGACCTAGGACCAACTGTACTGGATCGGTCGGAAAGACTACCTCAATGTGTCTGCTGCTTCCGTAAAGCCGAGTTTACGAAGCTTAGCAACCACATTAGGGATTTCGATTGGTCTGCTTTATATTTGTGCACTGATGTTACGATAGGCACAAACGTTTTCCATAATGCACTGGACTCACTTTTTGTCTCTTGTGTCCCACTTTCTGCCAATTAGATCGAGAAAACTCGCTTGGTTCACCAAGGAGCTATCCCGTCTGAAAAACCTAAAATCAAGACTTTACAAAAAATTTCAAGAAGTTGGCTCTCTCTCTTCTCTACCTAATTAAGGCTCGGTCAAACTTTTCAGTTCTTAACGCTTAATGCTATAAGAACTACCTATCTAGATGCAGGATACGTTTTTCTAAGGACCCTAAGCAGTTCTACAGCTTCGTTAACAGTAAGCGTAGAACGTCCGCACACCCAACTTTGCTATCCTTCCTTAATACTTCGGTTGATAATGATCAGGCAATTGCCGATCTTTTTTCCCGTGTTTTTCAAACTACATATTCGCAGGACGTTCACTCTGGTCAGCCGTATCCATACGGCTTACCGAGGTCGAACGACATTCTCAGTCCTTTGTTAAATGAAAGCTCGTTGCTTCATGATCTACGAACAGTAAAGCCGGGGTTTTTACCGGGTCCGGACGGAGTTCCCGGCTGTGTACTGTGTGTGGTCCGTTGCTTAAACTATTCAACCTGTCCATAAGTTCTTCATGCTTTCCCCCGATATGGAAGGAGTCCTTTATAATTCCTCTCCATAAGAAAGGTAGCAAATCTGACGCGAACAACCATAGAGGTATATCTAAGTTATCCGCTATTCCTAAAGTGCTTGAGAAAATGTTAATTCCGCACCTGCAGCACCTATGCAGATCACTCATATCTCCAGCTCAATACGGATTTATAGGGCGGAGATCAACCACTACTAACTTATTGGAGTTTACCTCCTTCATTATTAAAGGCCTTCAAGGTAATTTACAGACGGATGTTGTCTACACCGATTTTAGTAAAGCGTTCGACTCTGTAAACCATTCCCTCCTAGCACAAAAACTTGACCTTTTAGGGTTCCCGCCCAATCTCCTGAGATGGATCTCTAGTTACCTGTATTCTAGGTCTCAAAGAGTCCTTTTCAAAAACTCCCTGTTCTCACCAGTTTTGGTGACTTCGGGTGTACCACAGGGGTGCCATCTAGGCCCCTTACTCTATACACTCTTTATAAATGACCTGCCTTCTGTATTAACACACTCTCGAGTACTTATGTATGCGGATGATGTTAAACTCTGTGTCCAGTATAAGGACATTTCTTTTCAATCCAGGTTGCAGTCCGATCTCGATAGATTTCAGTCTTGGTGTTGTGCAAATCTATTAAACCTTAATGCTTCAAAATTTAAAGTAATGACTTTTCATCGCTCCAGCGCCTTTCTGGTTCCTTACACCCTTTGTGGTGGTTCTCTTGAGAGAATTACCCGGGTTGATGATCTTGGTGTTCTATTAGATCCCAAGTTAAAGTTTTCAAACACACATTTCTACCATGGTGAACAAGGCCATGGGCGTGCTTGGGTTTATAAAGAGGTGGTCAAAAGAATTTGACGACCCCTATATAACAAAGACTCTCTACACCTCTCTGGTTCGTCCCATTTTAGAATACGGCTCTTGTGTATGGTGCCCTCAGCACAACGTACACCAGGACCGTATAGAATCATTTCAGAAAAACTGTTTACTTTTTGCTCTTCGAGGCCTCAGCTGGGATGCAGGTGTGAGACTGCCGTCTTACTCTAATAGATTGCTTTTAATAAACCTTTCAACCTTCGCTAATCGTAGGAAAATGCTTGGTGTGATTTTTGTGCACAACTTGATCAAGGGTGACGTAGATAGCCCTTACCTGTTGAGCCGCATAAACTTCACGATTCCTATTAGGAGCACTAGGAATTATACACCGTTGTTTCTTCCGCTTTGTAGATCAAATTATTTTTTGTAGGAACCGTTTCGGGTCCTATGCTCGGCTTATAATTCTTTCTACCATATTATATCTACTACTAATGCCCTTCCTAGTCTTAAATTGATATACTTATTTATATACTGATACTCTTATATCTTTCCCGTAATTAGAAATTGCTTAATTTTTTAGTTAGATTAGTTCTACTTTTCCTCGAACACTAGTCTAACACCTATTTTTCCTGCATGTCCGCGATCGGTTCGACTACCGAATCGCTCGTTATGCGGCAGCGCCCCTCGGTCAGTTGGGCGGGAGGTGGACTGCGTTCTTGCTTATGATACGCGCGTAACAACCATCGGCTGGTGTCGCTTGAGCCACTTGATGGTGCAGTCATTGCATATCAACGTCCAAAAAAAAAAAAAAGTAAAGTCCAGAACACAAATTGTGCGAATTGTTCGTCTTTCTCAGCTGCGTTTGTCATGACTCGATTCAAATTTGCCAAGGATTTCCCCTTTTCATTAATTGCTTGCGAAAAAGGCACAGTGTTTCAGCCTGCAAGTCTATACATCTCTATGCTGAAGGCCCCACCACACATTGTTGCATCGCTACAATGTTGACTCGGGGGCAACGCCAATCGCCCCTGATGTGCTTGGGTCTCAGGGAGCCGTGGCAGCTGAAAGGTCAAATCATTTGTCATCAAATCATGCCATGGCAGTTTATTCTGATCAGGTAGTTCTGATCACAGCAATTGTGGATATTAAAGGTGGCTCCAGTCAGCGACATCCACCAGTGTACTGCTGGATTTTGACTCGCAAGTAAACTTTATTACCGAAGAGCTCGCTTGAAATTTACAATTAAAATTAATTCGCAAAGATTCTTGCGCTCGCAATTGTGTAACACAAGCTTAAAGTCACTATCTCTGCCCCACACCGACTTATATTTTACCTTTCTTTTTTCTTTTTTTCATATATATTGTTTTTAGTATCAAAAAATGAGCTCCTGTTATGCTAAACGCTGTGACGCTCACATCGGTTCACCGTTCTGCTGGTTGTGTGACAGCACGGCTCACTCTAACTGCGCGGGTTTTGGTTATATCGGTGTTCGCGTTGTCGATCTGATTAAGACCCGCTGCGGTCTCAACTGGACTTGTAGGGATTGTAGGGTAGTTGAAGCCGATATGCGAACCTTTATGAGACTCATAACGAATTCGCTGCTGTCCACTCTGAATTCCGGATATTACTGCCCAGTGTTCACAATTCTAATTTTCTTGCAGTTAAAGACACATCCGCTCCTCCAGTCAGTTCGCCAGCCTTGATTGACTTTGGCGCCAAGGAAATCTATGTATATGCTGGCTCTTCACCTGCTGTCTCTGTCGTACCCGTGTATGTTTAGGATATCCAACTGGACGGTAACGATCATCGCGCTCCCGTGTCTGCCCAGGTTGTTCAAACGGACTTCAATGATCATCCCCTTGTTGGCGTTTCTATTGGAGCCGTCGATGTTGCTATCAGCATGGAAGTATAAGTTCTTCCTTTAAAATTCTTGTCCCGGAGAAGTTTGTCAGTTCGTGTTAGAAACCTCTATCGGGCCTGAACACAGTAACTGTCACATCTTCAATAGCCGATCTCGATCTTCGCAATCCGCACCTGTTCGTTCCGACTTAACTTCCCAATTCTTTTCCATCGATGAGCTCAACACTATTGAAATAATCGTAGTTAAAATTCATCTGTGTTCTTTTAATTTATTCATATCATGCCATCTGTTAGAGGTAGATATCGAATATATCCCCTGTATTCCAATATTTAAATTAATAAGGCACTAATTTGGTTTTAATAAATTTATCAAGTAATGCTTTATTGTTTGTTGGTGATCGGAGCTGCACTGGACGTCTTCATCATAGCGGCCCCGCTGCAGCGTCCGAAAGCTCTGATCTCAAGAAAGAGCGAAAGCAGATAAAATCAGAGCGCGAGCTTAAGCGGGGAGAGCGCTTATGGAGGCAGATAACATTAAAGGCAAAACAGATAAATAATTGTGATCGATTGCATTTACTTTAATTTAATTTACGTCGTTCTGCTCCGAACATCCTCCCCCCTTGACTTTCTTCATTAGACCCGTCGCTGTTCGAACCATTGCGACTCCGATGATTCCATCCTTGCCTGGTACGACAAGGCCAAGAAGCCATTTGAGGGGTGGCAAGTTTTCATCCTTTAAGCGGACGACGCTTCCAGTCCTTATGTTTGACATAGAGTATCTTAACTTGCTCCTCTCTTGCAACAAAGACAGATGCTCCACTTTCGCTAGAAGTTCTGTTGCATTTGAGACACCTGCTGCCAACGATTTAAATGGCTAGCGTTGAGATGTGTGATGTCCGGTTCTGGAAACGTTGTGAAGCTCGAGCCTTTTAGAAAGTGAGCTGGAGTAAGCACATCTAGACTGTCAGGTTCTTCCTAAATTGGATAAAGTGGTCGAGAGTTAAGAATGGCAGAAATCTCATATACGAGAGTGCGAAGCTCTTCAAGAGTCAGCACTGTTGCGCCAACGACTCGATAGAAGTGGTGTTTTGCCGACTTGACAGCCGCTTCCCATAGCCCGCCAAAGTGAAGAAAACGAGGAGGTATAAATTTCCAGTAGATTCCATCGTTTAGGCAAGATGAAGCGATGACGGAGACGGTTGGCGCGCTGTTGAAAAACTCCTTGAGCTCCAGCAGCTCATTTCTTGCACCCCTCGACACGACATTTGGTGGGTTAAGATATGTTGCAACGTGATGCCACTTCATTTCCTTGGTCTATTAATGGATCTGCGCAATTCTGTTGGAGACAAAAATGTTAAAGTTTGATGGGGCCTTACGTATCCAAGACCACACAATAGTTGAATCTGACCAACGAGGAATATCACAGGAAGATGCGAGATTTTGCTTAATGCTTGCGACGAGCTCAGCCAAGAGCACCGCCGCAGACAATTCCAACTTGGGTATGGCTAGTGTTTTTACCTACCTTGGACTTTGGGCAAAGCAAGCGAGATGCTACATTCTCATGGATATTCGATCTTATGTAAACGCAAGCTCCATATGCAGCCATTGTTCTGATTACTCAAACAAATTCGTTATCCGTTCCAATCGTTTGTTCGTTTATTTAAGATAAATCTCTTATTAATTTAAAATTCGTTCAAAAATTAGTTTTCTGCTCGTCCGTCTTTTCTAGCTAATGCCGTTATTATTGCAACATATCGCTCATAACTATATGTATATAGTATATCAACTAAAAATATCGCTTATAACTATCATATATGTATATGGTATATCAACTAAAAATATCGCTTTCGTGGATTACGTCAGGGCTGATCTGGATTCAGGGCAGCAAAACCAACGCATTCAAAAACAGGCAGTTAGGTTTAAATACTGAGTATCTATAACATTCCACCCACCGTAAAACGACTACGGAGTTTTACCCAATACATCAAGAATAGCTAACTTTGATAAGGGTCGTTTCAAAATGCCTTTTGACGTTTCGATCTCTGCAACTCTGACTTGTCCATCCTTTGCTTTTATGGGTCGTACAACTATTCCCCTTTTCCTGTTACCTCTTGGCTCGTTCTCATCGCAGATCAATATCACGTCTGCAGTTTTGATTGGCTTTACAGGTGCAAACCATTTCGTTCGCCTAGTTAGTACTGGCAAGAATTCCCTAATCCAGCGGCGCCAAAAAATTTCCTTTAATTGTTGTGATATCCGGTATTGCTTATGATGACAAAAGCTTCCACTATCATTAGAACGTTGTGTTGAGTTCATGGTGCACAATAAGAAGTGATTGGGTGTAAGTGATTCTGGCTCCTCCATAGTGACAGGAACGTGCTTTAAAGCTCTACAGTTTATAATGTTTTCTGCTTCTATAATTAGGCTTCTCAGTGTTTCGACTCTGGGAGCCTGTTCTCTTAATGTTACTGCCAGAACTCGTTTCACCGATTGTACCATACGCTCCCAGCATCCACCTGAGCTTGGATTGGCTGGGCAATTAAACTTCCATTGAATCCCTTTAATTGATAGCTTGGCCTTGATTAGTTCCGTATCCAGTAGATCCCTTAGTCTTCTTAGTTGATTATTCACGCCAACAAAATGTGTGCCGATGTCAGATCTTATAGAATACGGTATGCCTCTTCGGTTAACAAAATTTTGTATAACCATTATGCACGCATCGGTTGACAGATCCTCCGCTAGCTCCAGATGAATAGCTCTGATTGTCAAACAGGTAAACAATACCACCCACCGTTTCTCAAGGCGTCTCCCAATCTTGACAATTACGGGCCCAAAATAGTCCAATCCTGTCAAAGTGAATGGTCGTCATTTTGATGATGATATATTTTGTGGTAATGATGTACTATCAGATTGGTTAATGGGTGCCCTCTTGAGAGAATGTTTGGCTGACGTGCCGTTTGGGGCAATATTATGGCGTAGTCAAGCCTGCCGTGCACAACTAAAACTTCTTCTTTACTTAAATTAGGAGACAATGAATATATAGGACTACTCTTTTTAAGCGGTTGACATTTTTCTAAAATATCGATTTCTTCCTGGAAGATCTCCAATTGTACCAATCTTCACATTGTCAACTCGACCTTCCGCATCTCATTGAAGGATAATAGACCCGTTACTTTCAAATCCTTTAATCCGGACCAGTTATTTATAAAATTGTTTATCCAGCATAATGGTCTAACAAGGCTTACATAATTCGAAAATCGTTCAACATCTATAAATTGTTCCTGTACTGTTGTCATATATACCTTTCTTTTCTCGTTGATATCATCACTTGATGTTTTTAATATTTTCTGACATGGCCATAAATTCTCTTCTTCTTTTTAAAATATAGGTCCCTTTGTCCAGACTGTTTGTGGCTTGTATTCAATGTTTTTGTACATTTCCGTAGCCTTGTCCGCTGAGTTTAAGTGCGTGGGTACCCAGCGCCAGTCGTTTTCATTTGTCGTTCATTTATCCGATGTGCTACAAACTGTTTGTATTGTCTATGGTCAGAGCAAATCCACGCAATAACGGTACGTGAATCGGACCATAGAATGGTTCTGGATACAGTTACTTCATGGCTCTTCACTATCGGGATTCTTAGTCGAACGCCGAGCACAGCGGCTTGTAGCTCCAATCTTGGCACCGATAATAGTTTCAATGAAGCGCATCTAGCCTTGCCAGCTACAAATGTGACTTTGACATAATTTTCAAAACTAATGCGCCACTAGGCAACACCGGTGAATGCTTGTTCGCTAGCATCAACAAAAACGTAAAGTTGTAAGTTCGCATTTGTAGACAAAAATTTTGAAGAATAACAACGGGATATTTTAAAGTTTTTTAAATTATTAAGTTGCTGTATCCACAATACAAAGCGTTCGAATATGTTTATAGGGATTAAGTCGTTCCAATTTACGCCAGAGCTGCATACATCCTGTACCAAATTTTTTTCGTATATCATAAGATTTCGTATATCATAAGATCAGACAGCATTCCGAGCGGATCATAGACAGACATGATCAGGCTTAATAGCTTTCGTTTTGTGGGGCGCTTTTCCCCCTTTACTATGCTGGGATCCAATCGATTCATTTTCAGGTCAAATATGATTCTCCCAGTACATCCCCAAAATCTTGTCGACTGCCATGTTATTCATTTTGAGAGGTTCGCCAGTATTCTTACTGCGCTCTCCATTGTTTAGTTTACGTTGGACTTCTGCTGAATTAGAAATGAAACCTCTCAAGTCAATTCCTTGCTTACTTCATAAGCCGCGATCAGTGTTAAAACTTGCCACATAATTGTAATTGCCTTTATCACATCCTCTTTTTTCCTTGTAGCGTTCAGCGCATTCAGATTTTTAACGTATTAAGCACAACATGGGGAACATGTAGTTCCGAAAATCGTTATTTGCATCTTGTACATATCTACTTCTGCGTTTGAATCGTCTCGCCTCCATAGAAATCGTAACGAATCCTGATCACGTTCCCTGATCCGCACCTGCAAAAACATTTCCTTGATGTCCGCGCATACTGCCACCTCACCCGGTCGAAACTGAAACGAAATCTGAATTAGCGGTGGGTTTTCGTCTGGACCTTTAAGTAATTTAGAATTCAGCGAAATTCCATCCAACATTGCGGCGGCGTCGAAAACGAGTCTCATCTTTTTTGGCTTATTTATATTATAAACCGCAAAATGAGGTAAATTCCAAGTACGTGGGGTAGTGTTAACCGATTCTGACCGCGAAAATTTTACAGCATATCCCTTTTCGACGAAATTCTCTATAGCGTTTGCGTATTCGTCCTGCAGACCGGTGTTATGTATCTTATTTTCTATTGCTCGGAGTCTTTTTAGGCATTTTGATAGCTAGCTGTCAGGTAATTTTAATTCATCATTCGACCACAGAAGTGCTATTTCATAAGCACCGTCAACCTTCTAAGTTTCTTTTACGGGCTGGTCAGATCAGATAACCTTTTGATTTTAACGGTTTCTCGGCGATCTTAACACCAAAGTTTTCTTTTGTGAAGTGCTCCTCAATAAGTTTATTGATTTCACCATCTCTGTTTGTAGGCTCTAAGTTTATGTGCGTTATGGAGATCATAGGGGGTCGATCCGTAAACCAGCCAACCGAGTGGGGACTTAGCTGCAACAAGGTTACTATCTAGGAATACACTTTTAATAAGTATCTATTGCAATAAGAATCGACGGCTTAAGACAGCTATAGCTCCTGATCGGAAGATTTTTTAATTGCTTACAATTAGCCCTTATTATTTGAGCGTTCAATGACTGTAATGGTAACACCAAGCTAGACTTTTTTCAGCCAATATTTTTTATTATCCACATTCCGTACCTTAAGTTCACATTTCATCGAAGAGATTTGTTTCGAATGATTACTAATGCAATTTAATGATAACACTGTGATAGTTTTTTTTAAAAAAAAAAAAAGACAAGACCAAACTCGACGGTTTCCCCCTATTTCGGGTCCTACGAATCGAACTGCATCATTACTTTTTTGAGTTACAATCATGGTTTCATACAAAATTTTTTGTTGAAGTTTTTCATCAAAGTGGCCCATTGTTAGAGAAAGGCACATTTTTCTTCGGTCTCTAACTTTTGTAATGTTGACTTTTTTGGTAAGCTTTCTTCGGCAAAGCTGCTCAGAATAAGTCCGTCTTTAAGTTCTTAGAAGACTGTAAGCCCCAAAATCAATGTTTTGGGTGTCCTTATAGCCCATATGTTGAAAAAACTGAAATATAACCCATTTTTTAAATGTTTTTTCCCTCACGTTTCGTCAATATTTTAATTTACCCTTTGATACTTATACATTAAGTGACATCTTGTAATAGTAAGAAACTTTAGCAAAGACAACGTTATGAGCAAACTAAGCATTAGAAAAAAAAACATAACAAAATTTGAATTTTTTAAAAAAGCGACTCTAACTATGTTTGGGTGCTGTTTTATTTTTTTTTATCTTCTAAGTGTTATTAATAAGTATTATAAATTTGTACAGAATATTTAAAATTTAATTTAATAGGACTCATCAACCAATGTCCAACACAAATCAGCAAGCAAAGAGTCAAGCTTTTTGCCGCTGTACCAGTGCTCAAGGGGAGCGGCGACTTGGTGAAATCTTTCACCGTGCTCATCGGATTCAGTTGGAACTTGCTGCTCAAAGTGGTCCTTGTGATGGTGAAGGAAATGAATTTTTAAGGACATATTCACACCTATTTTTTCAAAATTTTCTAACATGTCATCCACATATTTTTTCCAATCTTCAGACCGGTGCACTCCTAAGCAATGGTTTATAACGCTCATAACAGAGTTCCAGGCAATTTTTTGCTTACTGGTTTGCAGACAGGATACACAAAAAATATGTGTTTCATTTGTCATTGGGACACAAGATACCGCGGAAATCAATATAGAATGCGTGATTGGAAGCTTCGCACAGATTTTAATCTAAATGTGGCAAATGTTATCCATATTCCGCTGATACCAGCTAATAACATTTTGCTACCACCACTGCACATAAAATTGGGAATTGTCAAAAATTTCATAAAAGCAATAAATCGAGATGGCGAAGCTTTTAAATGTTTGACAGAAATATTTCCACGACTAAGTGTTGCGAAAATAAAAGAAGGTATTTTAAGTCTTTTTTCAGCGCACAAATAGAACTAAATCAACATATCATTATTTTCAGGTGTTCTTAATGGCCCCGATATAAGAAAACTTATGAAGAACACAAAATTCGGAGAACTTTTAAGGCCAAACGAAAAAATTGCCTGGAACTCTGTTATGAGCGTTATAAACCATTGCTTAGGAGTGCACCGGTCTGAAGATTGGAAAAAATATGTGGATGACATGTTAGAAAATTTTGAAAAAATAGGTGTGAATATGTCCTTAAAAATTCATTTCCTTCACCATCACAAGGACCACTTTGAGCAGCAAGTTCCAACTGAATCCGATGAGCACGGTGAAAGATTTCACCAAGTCGCCGCTCCCCTTGAGCACTGGTACAGCGGCAAAAAGCTTGACTCTTTGCTTGCTGATTTGTGTTGGACATTGGTTGATGAGTCCTATTAAATTAAATTTTAAATATTCTGTACAAATTTATAATACTTATTAATAACACTTAGAAGATAAAAAAAAATAAAACAGCACCCAAACATAGTTAGAGTCGCTTTTTTAAAAAATTCAAATTTTGTTATGTTTTTTTTTCTAATGCTTAGTTTGCTCATAACGTTGTCTTTGCTAAAGTTTCTTACTATTACAAGATGTCACTTAATGTATAAGTATCAAAGGGTAAATTAAAATATTGACGAAACGTGAGGGAAAAAACATTTAAAAAATGGGTTATATTTCAGTTTTTTCAACATATGGGCTATAAGGACACCCAAAACATTGATTTTGGGGCTTACAGTCTTCTAAGAACTTAAAGACGGACTTATTCTGAGCAGCTTTGTCGAAGAAAGCTTACCAAAAAAGTCAACATTACAAAAGTTAGAGACCGAAGAAAAATGTGCCTTTCTCTAACAATGGGCCACTTTGATGAAAAACTTCAACAAAAAATTTTGTATGAAACCATGATTGTAACTCAAAAAAGTAATGATGCAGTTCGATTCGTAGGACCCGAAATAGGGGGAAACCGTCGAGTTTGGTCTTGTCTTTTTTTTTGACTATCACAGTGTAATTTTTCTTTATCCTCGTCAACACCCAAGCTCTACGTTTTCTATCTTGGTGCAACATGCGACTATGATACGATTTGCAGTCACCTATTTTACATTCTCGTTTTTAAGACCATGACCAGGGCGCAGACATCCGAAACACAACCTTAACCTTTTTACTAAAGACCATCTCTCATTAACACTGGCCTTCGAAAATATATCGCATTTTTCGAACAAGTGATCGCCTTTACATTCATAGCATTCGATTTTAGATTTTTCTTCGCGTTTATGAGTTGTTGTTTGCATTAGCATCTTCTCATTGCTATAATTTTTTATATTTTGTTGAATCGGAGCGGCAGCGAGAAGAGCCTGTGTAATATTTGTTGCTGTTTCTTCTATCCAGACTCCAAAATGGCTTAAATCGGGATATGGTGTATGTTTGACGCATATATTGTCCAATCTATACGGGTCCTCATAGGAAGTTTGCTTACGAGATCGCCTAGCAGTACCGGATTCTGTAAATGCTGTAACACATTCGCTGATCTTAGAAATATGATCAAATAAGCAACCTTCGACGCGAATGGTACAATTTTCTCCAAAGCTTTCCCTTTAAAGCTTAAACCCTTTTGAAGCCTCAATAAATTCTCAAGATTTTAATACCCAAATGCAGCTGAAGTCTCGGAATACATACTGATAAATAGGGGCTAGTCTTCTGGTTTACCGTCAAGCATGGGCAGGTCGATTATCTTATCTCCGCAAACCCGAAGCTCTCAAAACAGACTCACCCTGTAACGTACCACCTTGAGCATCACCAAAGTACGCTCTGTTTCCAGACAATATAGCGTTGTGTCCACCAGCTATACCCTATTTTTTGCCGGAGCCATAGGATACTGCCTTGAACGGCACGAAGAGTCGGTGCGCCACAAGCCAATGAAGCGCCAAATCCATAAGCAACACCCTATGCGTTACCGTAACGAACATTCGCTGCACCACCAGACGATGCAACTCCAAATCCATCGGCGACCCCCTGTGCGTTGCCGGAGCCATAATTGCTTTCTTGAATGACACGAAAAGTCGCAGCGCCACAAGCCGATGTTGCGCCAAGTCCATCAGCAACGTTCCATTTGTTGCTGGAGTCATAGCCGTGATGATCAGGAACACTCGCTGCGCTACAAGACGATGCAGCGCCAAAACCATCAGCAACACCCTGTGTGTTACCGCAACGAACATTCGCTGCAACACCAGACGATGCATCAGCAACACCCTGTGTGTCGCCGGCACAAACATTCGCTGGTCGTTTTCTTTCCGCCAATTCCTCTCTGATGCTGGCTATTTGTTGTTGCTGTTGTTGCAGTAGTTGCATAATGTTGTCCATCACACTCTGCATATCTACTTGGCTTTCGCTTTTCTCTTTCGTTTAAAGTTTCGTCATCCATTGTTTCTTCAGTTGATTCGGAAGGCTCTGAAGTTGATGTCTTCTTTTCCATTTTTTCCAGAAGTTTCATCTTGCTTCTTGTCTCCATTTTGTACGCCTATGTATGCTAACGCCGAGAACACACTCACATTCGCCTGCACCGTTTCAACTCTTTTACTTGGCCATCGAGCAGTTTTCTTATAATTTTTGAAACTGTTCTGATTGCTCAAACTTGTTATCCGTTCCAATCGTTTGTTCGTTTATTTAAGATAAATCTCTAAGTAATTTCAAATTCGTTCAAAAATTAGTTTTCTGCTCGTCCGTCTTTTCTCGCTAATGCCGTTATTATTACAACATATTGCTCATAACTATGATATACTTATATATAGAGTATATTAACTAAAAATATCGCTTATAACTATCATATATGTACATATATGGTATATCAATTAAAAATATCGCTTTCGCGTGTTACGTCAGGGCTGATCTGGATTCAGGGCAGCAGAACCAACGCATTCAAAAACAGGCAGTTAGGCTTAAATACTGAGTATCTATAATAGCCATGCTAGCATTACAGAACGCGTGCAATTGGATGGATGCGTTTTGCAGCATGACATAACGAGGAAATTTAAAATTTTGCTCGATGCGTAATTGCGACATCAAGTCCGTCCACACTGCCGACAGAGGCTCAGGCAGAGCATCATCCCATCCTAAGTCCACCTTCCACGAACTCTGCAAGAATATGTTGGCCTTGGCTAGAATAGTTGCTATAGAGCGGATCATAAAATCAGGCTATAGAAGACAGTACAGTACGCTTGATGGGTGCGCCTTCTGGAATGATTTTCGAAAAATTGAGCAGTAGGTTTTCCGAGTTGGGATCCTATAAGAGCCCCAAGGCCTTCGCTATGTCTGTTCCATCATGGAACTTAAGCAGCTTTTCCCTGTCCTCCGCAGGCTCCTCTTAAAGTACTCCAGGCCTTCAGTGGGAGGTTTTTGAACGAGATAGAATGAGTCGCCAAGGGCCTCAAACCCAGCAGTAGCTAAGAGTCGAACGAAAAATTGACCATTTTCCAAACGAGAGGAGTTTTCCTTGAATAAACGCTCGCAAAGAAGATCCTCACTTGATGCAGCTTCCAGACTTACACTGCTGCAAACCGTGGCCCTTGCGAAAACAATTGAGGCAGAGATGCATTTTCTTTGCTTCCTTACAGGGCGAAGTAGGGGACAAATTATTAAGAGAGGCAATGAGGACATTCTGACTATTCTGGTGTTTCGGTTACCAAGTCATTTTCCTGATTCTGATGTCCTTTTCCTCTACTTCTATCTAATGGTAGCCGCTGGCTAAGTCCAACTGGAGAAGTATTTCGCTCTTCCTAGCCCGTCTAATACGTCGTTAATTACACTACTCAACAAAATTCAACTAGATTTGATAGATTTGAAGATTTAAACATTTTTAAAGAATTATGGTTTTTTTGTTGTTTAGTTTTTTTTAAATAATTTGTAAAATATTTTGCATTTTTTTTAGAGGTACTTGTTTTATATTTTACATAACTTTAGTTTTCTATAGCTGGTTGTATTTGCAGTTTTAAAAAGCTGACAAATGCAGCTATAAATTCCACCCAGACATTTTGTAGCTGCAGCTTAACGTATGGAAGATATTTAGATTTCAAATTCAAATTTCAAATTTTTTTCCTTATTTTTTCCCGTAATTCCCGTAATTTCCCGTAATTTTGACTTTGAAAGCCTAAGAAAAAGTCGAAAAAAAAAATATTTTATTGCTATCATTTTTAGTTTTAGATAGACATATTAATAATGCGTCGTTGAAGGTACCGCTGTTTAAAATCGATGGATAAACGGCTAAGTTACAAATGTTTGACTAAAACTTCATATGCCGAATATATGAATTCCACGAGCCACTATAAGCGCTTTGCAATTATTTTATCCATTACTTTGGCAGTTTTATCCAAATTAGGCTTATTAACTGGGATTACTAAACTCGCTTTATATTGTTGCGGTATGTTAGAATTGAAAATATTATTGAAAGTTGGGATGGTGTGTCTAATGATTGGGTATGAAATTGAGGGATTTGAGGGAGCTCAGTAGTTGGATGGGACTTATGTTTAATTCAATCTTTTTTGCTGATTGGCTTGGTTAGTTGTTAAAAGGTGCTGATTGGCTTGGTGAGATGTTAAAAGGTAGGTTATGTTATCCCGGACGGCCCTCACGGGGCCTCTCATAGGCCAGAATGGCCCTTAGCTATCCGGATTTCTTATGCACCTTTACGAGAGTGTTTCTGAGGTTCCGAAGTCCCCCAGAATCGAGGTGTGTCTAGCAAAGGCAATCAGTTTCCCTGGCGACTTCTTGGGGGCATCCTCTAGTGATGCCAGCATCGGTGCACCCAGGTATATTCTCCTTGCCCTTGATAGAGCCGAGCACCGGCAGATGAGATGTTCCAGTGTTTCGACAGCCCCGGGTTCATTGCATTTCCTGCAGATGTCACTGTTGGTGATGCTCAGCATAGTTGCATGCGACGCAGCCAGGCAGTGAAGTGTTAGTATGCCCACTAACAGTCTGCAATCCTTCCGTGGAAGATGCAGCAGATAGTGGCTGAGATTATCATTGCGCTCCTTGCAGGCGGTGGTGTTCTTCCACCTGTTGTCTGTCCTCATTTTGGCCTGCTTCTCCAGGTCGCTTTGTAGCGTCCTTAGGGAGACCGGCACGCTTTCGGTCCTCTCGTTTGCCAGCCCTACGCCTTCCTTAGCCAGAACGTCCGCCTCTTCGTTTCCTTCGATGCCCTGGTGACCTGGCACTGACTTAGTCGTGCTTAGTGAGTCTAGTGCCTCCCTGCTTGCCAGGACACTTCTGCAACTGACCGCGGACGACTGCATTTGTTTTTTTTGTCGCTGCTTGGCTGTCAACGAATATGTTAACCGTATTGTGTGGTCGCTCTGTGAGCTGAGCGACCTCTGCTGCCTTCTTGATGGCGAAGACTGCCGCCTGGAATATGCTGCATCCGTCGGGTAGCTTATACGACGCCCTTATTTCAGGGTTCGTACAGTATAGGCTTGCTCCTACTCCTTCATTCATCTTGGAGCCGTCAGTGTATATGTTGAGATGTTGAGTCTGGTCCCGTCCCGCTTTCCAGTCTTCGGGTCCCATGAAGAGGTTTGTTTTTACTTCAAGGCACGTTTTGGGGGATCATGTAGTCGGTTGAACTGATCATGTCCATTCCAATTGAACTTTGCCCGAATCTTTGGGGAGACATGTTCCCCGACGCAATCAAGCGCTATGCTGCCTTGCCTGCAGTCAGCCTAGCGTAGATGTCGAGGGGTCGATTCCGATTATAGATTCGAGTGCTTTGGTTGGCGTTGACCTCAGCGCTCCTGTTATACAGAGCAAAGCATGCCGCTGGGTTCGTTCCATTGGCTTGTGATACGTCTTCTTTTCAGTAGCTTGGCAATGTGGAGCTCCGTTGATGCTGTCTTGCTCTTATGCAAGTTGAGCTGCAGCACACTCTGTTTCATGAGCAGCTGGCTCCCCTGCATACGACGGGTTGACTACAATGGTCAGGTCACCGTTCTCTTCTTCCAGCGTGTCGTCCAGCGCCATACCCAGGGTGACCTCTACGATGGTATCCAGACAAAGGTCTTTCTCCACTTCGCCTGCTTGCAGGGTGTGTGCGTCCTTGTCGCTTGGCTGACGCTTTTTGAGGCGCAGGTATACGCTTCCCATACCCCACGCCATTTTCCCGTATTTTGGGTATAGTTGGTCCGCTGCTTTGTTAATCTGGAGGATCACGTGCTGGCCCCACTCGTTGGGTAGTGGGTTACCAGCGTGCAATACCTTCCAGTCAGCGCTCGATATCTCGGGGTTTTGTCACTTAAGGAGCTTCAGCGCGCGGTCCCCTTGGATTGCGATGGGGAAGAGCACCTTCGCTTGTGGTATGGACGGGACTAGCTCCCTGTCCACCACCTCCAGCTTGGCCCCCTCCCACATCGCTTCCAGTTGGCCGACCGTTTGCGTCAGCCACTTAAGCGTCTGGTCATTCTTACATTTCAAGATTTTGACCCCATTCAGCCACCCAGCACCATCAAAGGTGGGCATGGGAGCTGTTTGGTTCTCTTCCATCCGTGTAAACAGGGAGTCTACCAGCCGCACGTGGACCAATTTCTGCTGCGCCGCTGTCATCCACCCATTCTCATCACGTCTATTGATGAGAGGTACGATCAGGTGTCTTTTGGACACATCACTGATCCTTTCGCTTGACCCTTGTTTTGCCTGTTTAGGTGTGGGTTCCGCAGGGGCTGGTGCCTGGTTCAGTCGAGCGAAGAAGGCTATCCTCTTCTGTTCTGCTGATGGATAGCACGCTCTCCAGGTCCGAGTCTGCCTCGACAACGGCACCTGCGCGGCTCTTCCTACAGCAGGGGGTTGTGGTTGTATTACAACTGACGTGACCTGCTCCCGTCACGTCCGAGGTGTACACTGGCGACACGCAGAGAGGATTGCTCCTCCCCGTGCCCGCCAGTGGTAGAATCCACGCTTTCCACCGACGTTTGGGTTGACATCCCAACCCGTGCTTGATATTCCTTACTTACTTTAGGACGTTGATATGCAATGACTGCACCATCATGTGGCCCAAGCGACACCAGCCGATGGCTGATACGCGCGGATCCCAGGCAAGAACACAGCCCACCTCCCCCCAACCGACCAAGGGGCGCTGCCGCATAACGCGCGACTCTTTAACCGAACCGATCGCGGACATGCAGGAAAGATAGCTGTTAGACTACTGTTCGAGGAAAAGTAGAACTAATCTAATTAAAAAAACTAAGCAATTTCTAATTACGAGAAAGTTATAAGAGTATCAATAATTTAAGACTAGGGAGGGAGTTAGTAGTAGAAATAATATGGTAGAGGGAATTATAATCTAAGAATAGGACCCTAAATGGTTCATGCAAGGCGTACCTCGATCCACAAAGCGGAAGAAACAAGGGTGTATAATTCCTAGTGCTTCTAATAGGGCTGTCTACGTCACCCCTGATCAAGTTGTGCACAAAAATCACACCAAGCATTTTCCTACGATTAGCTAAGGTTGGAAGGTTTATTAAAAGCAATCTATTGGGGTAAGACGGCAGTCTCACACCTGCATCCCAGCTGAGGCTTCGAAAAGCAAATAGTAAAAAGTTTTTCTGAACTGATTCTATACGGTCCTGGTGTACGTTGTACTGAGGGCACCATACACAAGAGCCGTATTCTAAAATGGGACGAACCAAAGAGGTGTAGAGAGTCTTTGTTATATAGGGGTCGTCAAATTCTTTTGACCACCTCTTTATAAACCCAAGCACGCCCATGGCCTTGTTCACCATGGTAGAAATGTGTGTTTGAAAACTTTAACTTGGGATCTAATAGAACACCAAGATCATCAACCCGGGTAATTCTCTCAAGAGAACCACCACAAAGGGTGTAAGGAACCAGAAAGGCGCTGGAGCGACGAAAAGTCATTACTTTAAATTTTGAAGCATTAAGGTTTAATAGATTTGCACAACACCAAGACTGAAACCTATCGAGATCGGACTGCCACCTGGATTGAAAAGAAATGTCCTTATACTGGACACAGAGCTTAACATCATCCGCATACATAAGTACTCGAGAGTGTGTTAATACAGAAGGCAGGTCATTTATAAAGAGTGTATAGAGTAAGGGGCCTAGATGGCACCCCTGTGGTACACCCGAAGTCACCAAAACTGGTGAGAACAGGGAGTTTTTGAAAAGGACTCTTTGAGACCTAGAATACAGGTAACTAGAGATCCATCTCAGGAGATTGGGCGGGAACCCTAAAAGGTCAAGTTTTTGTGCTAGGAGGAAATGGTTTACAGAGTCGAACGCTTTACTAAAATCGGTGTAAACAACATCCGTCTGTGAATTACCTTGAAAACCTTTATAAATTATAAAGGAGGTAAACTCCAATAAGTTAGTAGTGGTTGATCTCCGCCTTATCAATCCATGTTGAGCTGGAGATATGAGTGATCTGCATAGGTGCTGCAGGTGCGGAGTTAACATTTTCTCAAACACTTTAGGAATAGCGGATAACTTAGATATACCTCTATAGTTCATTGCGTCAGACTTGCTACCTTTCTTATGGAGAGGAATTATAAAGGACTCCTGCCATATCGGGGGAAAGCATGAAGAATTTATGGATAGGTTGAATAGTTTAAGCAACGGCCCACACAGAGACTCGGCACAGTACCTGAGTATACAGCCGGGAACTCCGCTTTACTGTAGATCATGAAGCAACGAGCTTTCATTTAGCAAAGGACTGAAAATGCCGTTCGACCTCGGTAAACCGTATGGATACGGCTGACCAGATAAAACGTCCTGCGAATAGGTAGTTTGAAAAAAACGGGCAAAAAGATCGGCAATTGCCTGATCATTATCTGCCGAAGTATGAAGGAAGGATAGCGAGGATGGAAGTGCGGACGTTCTACGCTTACTGTTTACGCAGCTGTAGCAGAGACAGGTCAATCAAGCCGTCAACAAAGTCATGTCGTGCCATGGGTAACAGGCTATTAGACTCATTTGCCGAAGACCAATCAATTCCTGGCAAGTTGAAGTCACCAAGAACTATCATGTGATCTTTGTCAGATAGCGAGGAAGAAATAGCGGTTAAGGCGGACAAATGCTGCTCGTAAATTGCGATTTCCGAAGAAGGTGGAATATACGAGCAAGTTATGAAAACTGAGAAAGCGGGAAGAATCAGTCTTACACACAGAAATTCCAGTTCCTGCTGGATCTGGATTGTGAAAAGTTCCGACGTGAAGTTTGAGTCCACAGCAATCAGAACCCCTCCTGCACGACGAGACGAACGATCCTTTCTATAAGTTGTGTACCGATCTGCCAAAACTTCGGAACTAAGAATGTCCGCCTTTAACCAGGCATAATTGGCCCGAAGGTCCATACAGCTAATATTTATCGGGGGGACCACCCCCAAGCGTTTTAGGCCATTACCCTTGTCCGGTATAATGCAGTGCCCATTGCCCAGCCGGCACCCTCGTGGAGTTCATCTAGAGAATTTTCGCCAGCCATTGTAGCCTCTAACGTAACCAATCGTCAGCCAAGCTTTGGAATTGACACTCATAGCTATAACATTCCAGCGAAAATACCACTAGCGGATCCGGAGTTTCATGGGACTCAGCGCGTCGGTCTTTTAATTGGCGCAAGTCTGTTTTACGATCTCCTTTGTGTTGGGCAGGTCAAGCTACTGCCGCAATAATGCAATGTCTGTAGATTACTCCAGTTTGAACGGTTCTTCTTTAATGGTTGCTCGCGCTCCGCCCGTTGCCGCTGAGGATGATAGTCCAGCTGCCAGCTAAATATAATTTGTATTTCTTGGGTGAATCTTACAATCAAGCGCGTCGCAGATTCCTGTCCCTTGATCGGAAGTTCAATCGTCGCCCTGATATGAAGTCTTAGTACGCCACTTTCATAAATGAGTACCTTGACTTAGGCCATATGTTCCTGCCCAGTCAATCAGAAACTGCCGATATTTTATACCTCCAGATTGCGTAATGAAAGAAGATAGTTCTACGACCAAGCTTCGGGTCGTTTTTGATGGATCCGCTTTCACTTCTTCTGGCTATTCCTTGAATGATGTTTTAATGGCTGGCCCCGTAATACAACCTAAATGAGTATGAGTATGAGTCTCGCCCGAGGACAACAACTTGCAGTGTATTATGTGGAGAAACAAGATGACTTGCGTGTGTTTCAACTGTACACCGCTTAGGATCCGGTTTCTGATAAACTTTTATTTACTTTCTTGGCCCTACAATCGTCCCTGCTGGCGCTCTGTTTTGTCAACCATAGCTCGGTTCTACGATCGTCTAGGACTAGCTGGTTCTGTAATTACGAAGTCAAAAATCTTCACTGAGTACCCAGTGGCAGGATATATGCAGCAGTTTTGGCCAGATTCGTCTACTTAAATTTCTTTGGCTTCCAGACTCTGAACTAGAATTTCATGGATTCTGATTAGAGCTTTGTGGAGCAGAGTTGCTGGCTAGGCTCATATCTGAAATAACCGGAATAAATGTCTACAATTCTGCTGTTGCAGTCTCCTGGATTCGAGACGAGACTTCAATATTTAATATATTTGTCACAAATAGAGTGGCAACGATTTAGAAAATGACCGACAACATGGCCTGGCGTTATGTTTCCAGCCACCATTTTCTCTCGAGGGGCCCTTCCGACTGAGTTTAACGAGTTGACCCTTTGGGTTTACGGATCTCCGTTTCTTTGTGGCACCTCAA
The DNA here is from genome assembly GCA_005876895.1 of Drosophila azteca. Lineage (NCBI taxonomy): Eukaryota > Metazoa > Arthropoda > Insecta > Diptera > Drosophilidae > Drosophila > Drosophila azteca. The sequence continues at coordinate 15,447,363 of VCKU01000003.1, read as the reverse complement.
ATGAGTGGCCGCCCACGGTATTAACAGAAAGGCCAGCCTTTGAGCTCTTCTGGTTAAATCTCCCCACATGGACATTATAGCTGACACCAAGTATGCGAATTCGTTTTCTTCCTTGCAACGCGTTTTCGGACACATTCACAAATTTTGCAACTGCGTTCAGCGCCCCGAACTCATTGTCTCGGACATTGAACATGGAACCCAGCTATTGCACCGCCTAGTCCAGCAATGGGAGGACATTAAATCACTGCGTTCCAGATCGGTTACTGCGGTCGGTCTCCTCATCTAGCTTACTTGCATCATTGTCGCCATTCATGGATCATTTTGGTCTTCTCAGAGTTGATGGTCGACTGAAGAACTCTTCGTTGCATTTTGATGGCCGTCATCCAACATCCAGCAGCCATCCACCAACTCTTGCCATAATCTCCCACTTTCATGAGCGGAATCTGCATGCTGGTCCTCGAGTTTTGCTTGGACTAATACGGTCCCAATATTGGCCAATTAGGGGGTAGGAAGACGGTGACCAAGGCAGTTAACAAGTGCGTAAGATGCTTTCGAATGAAGCCTAGGGTATTGGAGCATATTATGACGGATCTTCGAAAGGATCAGCTCGACGGTTCTCATGCTTTTGAGATCACAGGCGTAGACTTTTGTGGCTCATTTTTCTACAAACCGGAGGCGCGCAATAAGGCTCCAGTCAAATGATATGTCGGTGTATTCATTTGTTTTGCTATGAAATCATCTGGAGCTGATTACGGATTTGTCTACACTTGCTTTTTTTCATGGGCTAAAGCGCTTCATATGCACGGGAACGACGGGAACCGCGACAAATTTGGTCGGATAACGCAACAAATTTTGTTGGCGCTAGGAATGAGCTGATGGAATAAAAACTCCTGTTCCTCAGCGATGACCATCACAAAGCTGTGCCGGATTTTAGCTTGGTTTAATCTATAGACTGGCATTTCATTCCTCAGCGCTCCCCGCATTTTGGTGGCCTATGAGAAGCTGCAGTTAAGACGGCCAAGTACCACTTCTACCGTACGGTAGGCAGCTCGGTTCTTGGATTTGACGAAATGCGGAAGTTGTTATGACACATCGCTGCCGTAATTAATTCAAGACCTTTAATTTAAATTTCAGAGAGCCCTGCCGATCTTGATTTTCTAACTCCAGACCCTTTCTCGAATGGTGGCCTTCCTGCTTCGTTCACGCAGCCTAACTGCCTCAGCTCTTCTGGTCCCACTGGAAGGAAAAGCACATAACTTCGCTGCGGCAAAATTTAGAATGGCGTACTGCAAAGCCCAGCTTAACATTGGCAGATTTGGTCTTTGTCAAGGATGAGAATCTTCCTACTATAAAGTGGCCAATGTCGAGGATGGTCAAGCTTGTTCCAGGAAGAGATGGCGTATCCCGAGTCGCCGTTCTGAAAACTTCATCTAAAATTATTAGCCGTCAACAAGCTGTGTCTGCTGCCCCTTAAGATGCTGTTGAAGTGCATGCTTTCAATGGGGGTAGTATGTCGGGTCAAGGAGCATTAATATCATTAATTATAGTAAGTAGTGCGGTCTAAAGTAAATTAATCTAGATGTTTGTTATTTGCAATTCCCACTTTAAAATCATTTATTAACACATATAATTACGCACGGCAGCGGCCTTCTCTTGTCTACTTTGTTCACAATCATTCGTCGTAATCGGCTTAGCAGCAGCCCGAGTTGCTTTATCTCTCTCATTAATCGCACTCTTTTCCTCTCTGTAAGCGTTGCCTCATAGGGGATGGCAGCCCTTGCAAGTCAGTCGTGAATCGATCTAAGAAGCCATCGGGATCAATTTGTTACCCATCGCGCTTACGCGCATACAATATTTGATCTGATCTGCAACGCACAAAAATGTTGATGTTTTTTGAATCGGACTGGGACAGATTCTAAAAGGGAAACATTACATTTTGTTGTCCTGACCAAATATTTCAATAGATTTTTAATATTATGAGATCGCGGAACATACATATGTATATTCGCCACAACATATCTAATCCGCTCTGAAATCTAAATAAAATAACACAGAACAAGGCAGAATGATTCAGATAATTAATTTGTTCTTGCATTTGTTCAAAAATTGTTAAGTTTGTTTCAGCCAGCAGTTAAAGATGGCCCAAAAACATTCGATATCACCATCAGTGCGTTCAACTTAAGGCGCATCCAGATAAATAGAAAGTCCTCAAATACATCTGCTAACACAACTGATAAGATTCAAATCCCAGCAGTCAGTCCTTTCCCACAGCCAAAGAAGATTATTGACAAGTGGAGCATGTGATACCCTCCGTTACCAAAATGAGAACGACAGGTTCCTGGCAACCAACTGGATCAACGTTCTCCTCTCCTTGTCTCACATTGGTTCCGAGTCAAATTGTATTTCAAAACACTTTAAGGTAAAATCCAATGGTTTCAACCGAAAGTTGGCACAAGTTTCTGGTTACTTTTTGCGCATCAAATGTAACGACGACGGTCTTATGGGAAGATTTCGTCACCACAAAGATATAAATGTCATCGTAGAAGAAAATTAACTCCTTCCTAAATCATACATGCTACCTTTTAAAAGTAATCCAAATCCTATCCGATCCCAAGGGAGTTCTGTTTCTAAAATGGGCTTACTCGCTCGAGATCACCTTGAATCAGAAAAGGATAACGGGTGATCTCTGCACCAAAGATAATCAATCAATTCGATTACGAACGAGAGGGAACGTTGTGAGCCGCGGCCATTGCCGCCGGGTACCTTATACCCGGTACTCAGTAGGTATATACGTATTTATGTATACATATGAGCTTACGATTTATTAAATTATTTATATTTTCGCAAAAGAGACGAATTAAATTTTGGCCAAAATGGAAAATTTCAAAAAATTAAGTCGAACCCTATGCTGTATTTTTATATTTTAGAAGTTATCTATTTCCATTTTTATTTACATATAATTTTTACTTCGGCTGCTACATTTTTACATACATATGTATAACTACTTACAAGAGACGTGGATGTGTGTGCGAGAGAGAGAGGGAATCTCTTGGCTGCCGTTGGGTAGCCACTGAAATTTAATTTGTTCCTTTTGGCTATAATAATGATCCGATATGGTCCAGATTCGGCAATCTGATAGATACGGATATTTTCCATAATTCTGCGTTTTTCGTTTTCTCGTATCTTACAAATTGTAGATTCCACAGATTTTCGTCCTTTGTGGGCGCGGAAGGGGGCGTGGCGAAATTGTGAAATACACATGTATTGAAGTGATATCACAGGAGCTTGGATAGAAAGTTTGGTTGCTCTAGCTTTTACAGTCTTTGGGATCTAGGCGTTCATTTGGACGAATAGGCAAAGCAGATGGGGTCGCGTGTGAGAGAGAGCGAGAGGGAACGATGACTTTCGAAATGGTTTTCGTGGTTGTGGCTATATTAATAATCCGATCTGATCCAGATTCAACACTCTGATAGAAATGGGCATTCTTTATGATTCTGCGTTTTTAGTTTTCTCGTATCTTTAAAATTGTGCATGCCATAGATTTTCGTCCTTTGTGTAGGCGGAAGTAAGCGGGGCGAAATTTTGAAATACATTCGGAGTAGTGTGATCACACAGGAGACTGGATGCAAAATTTGGTTGCTCTAGCTTTAATAGTCTCTGAGATATAGGCGCAAATGAAGACGTACAGACGGACGGACGGACAGACGGACAGACAGACATGGCTATATCGACTCGGCTATTGATGCTGATCAAGAATATATATACTTTATGGGGTCGGAAACGCTTCCTTCTGTGCGTTACACACAACCGTTATCCGCACAAATCTAATATACCCCTATACTCTTCGAGTACCGGGTATAAAAAGCATATTTTTCTTTCGGAATTGAAAGACTTGCCGAGCCTTCCTTGGCAGATCATATATTTTTTGAGAGCTCACTAATCAATGTCCTGATTGGAACTGAGGCTCTATCCTTGGGCATGAAACAATTTATTTGCTGGGTACTCAAAGGCCCAGTGTGCTATACGCCAAACCATTTGTCCAATTGTATGCTTTTCGAATCAAGTTTCCAGAGTACCAACCAAAATGTTAGGATATAAAAGCAGTTTTCCTCCGCAGGGAGCCTCAACGGCTCCCTAAGCATAACCGTAGGGAATATAAAAATAACACTACTCGACAAAATTCAATTTTTTTTTGAAGTTTTGGTCAAACGGTTATAACTTAGCCGTTTTTTTTTTATATTTTTATAAGCGATACCTTAAACGACGCCTAATTAATGTGTCTATCTAAAACCAAAAGTCAAAGCACTCAAATATTTTTTTTCCACTTTTCCTGAGCTTTTAAAGTCAAAATTTCTGGAAAAAATGCCGAAAAATAATGAAATTTCAATTTGGAATCTTAATATCTTCCAGACGTTAAGTTGCAGCTATAAAGTGTCTGAGTTGGATTTATAGCTGCATTTGTCAGTCAAAAAAAACCAAATTTGAAGTGATATCACAGGAGCTTGGATAGAAAATTTAGTTGCTCTAGCTCTTATAGTTTACATATATTTTTTACATCAGCTTCTACATTTCTACATGACATGTAGAACTACTCATACGAGATCTGATCCAATACGGTAATTTTTCATAATTCTGCGTATTTGGTTTTCTTGTATCTTAAAAAATCCTTTTTTTTTTTTGTGTTTTTAAGTTACCGGACTACCCGTATTTTAAAAATTCTTAAAAATAAAGAATTTTTTTTTCCAGGTTTAGTTTTTATTTAAAGAATTTTTTAAAAATTTGGTATTTTCTGTCATAGGTAACACATAACTTAAGTTTCCTACAACTGGTTGTTTTAAACTTTTCAGTATTAAAAATCTGACATATGCAGATGAGTGATAGATGAAGACTAAATGAAGGGCAGGCAGGCCGAATTGCCCGTGCCCTAATGTAAGCAAGCGAACGATGATCCGAGACCGCGATGGTGAAAGATCGAGAGAGCGACGAAGAAGGAAAGTATTAAAGAAGACGAGAGAGTACGGCTGGATAGGCTGCTGCCGTGCGGGATCTTATGTCGATGTACAATGGGATACAGTGAACAGTACAAATAGCAAACAATAATAGGCATTTAATTTTACTGCTGCACCACTGATTATGATTTAACTTATGTCGACTAAATATCGGGCTGCGGAACCCGACATACTCCCCCCGTTGAAAGACTGATTTTCAACAGACTCGAAACGGTTTAGCAGAAGCTTGCTAGAAGGCCAGGCATCGACACAAATCAAGGTGAGGAGCACGCCATCGCGACCAGAAGATCTTAAACGCATTGTATGAGATATGACCTATTGGTACTCAGCCTGGTAACGTTAGGTTCTGCACACTGCGAGAGGGGGTTGACCTTCAATCGAGCTCGAATGGGCACATTCAGATCGGCAGGGCTCTCTGTAATTGCAACGAAAAATGTATAATAAGTCAGGGCCAAGAAATGGCCTAACCGTTTGCTCAACCCATTCAATCGACGAACTGAGTACTCAGTGGTACTGTAGAAGTTGTCCGTCTTGATTGCAGCTCCACTCCCCCCAAAAGACAGATATTGGGGTGAACCTAGTCCAAGAAAAGATTTATTTCCAGCGTGAAGATTGAGCTTATTAGCGTTGACCAAAGTAGATTTGGCTATGAGATGAACTGGATGATTTGATGGCGGCCAGCAGAGTTTGACGAAGATTGAAGTCCATGAGCCAAGCGTGACTACAGAGAAGCGACGATGATTGATGGCTCTAAAATACGAACATATGTTGATCAGTATCCGGTTCTGGAGATGGTTCGAATGGTGAGGAGACATCAGTGCTAATATTTTACTTCCAATGAAATTCAGTAGCTGGTTCTGGAGCTGGTTGGAATGGTGTGGAGACATCACTGTTAATGTCTAACTTCCAATGATATTTCTGGAAGCAGGCACCTCAGAACACCCCAATTGGAAGCAATCTCTTGGTGAAGGTCCAGATTGTTTCATTCCAGACTCCTCCTGAGAGAGACAACAAGATTCCGAGACATCTATGTATTTCGGATTGGATTGGATTTCGGGTTAAATTTCGGATTGGATTTCGGCATCAACAGGCTACGCTTCCTGCTCATCTCTTGTCAACTGCTGAGTTGGCCTCTCAGATAAGCATGAGGCAGGCTCGGCAGGCTCGACGAATTATTCTTCTTGCGTATGCACATGACTTCTTGAATGGAGTTTCTCCATCGATTAAACTGGAGATATCCTTGTCAGTTGCATAGGGCTTGGACGGCGGGCCGGCATACGCTGAGGTGGATGGTGCCAGCCGACAATGTTAGCGACGACAAATTTGGCAGAAGCCGTGGAAGGAATAAGCTGGCGAGGGAAACGAGTGGCAATGACATCCCGAATCGAAGCATTCAGAGTCATGAAATAATCACTAATCGACAAAATTTAACTATTTTTTCCGCTGTCGCACAAAATGACTTTTTCTGATAGATTTGGAGATTTAACATTTTTTAAAGAATTATGGTCATAGGTAGTGTTTCTACTTTCAGAAGTTTCCTACAACTAGTTGTATTGAACTTTGCTGTTAAAAAAAGCAAACAAATGCAGCTATAAATCCGACCCAGCCTTTTTGTAGCTGCAACTTAACGTCTGGAAGATATAAAGCTTTCAAATTGAAATTTCATAATTTTTTTGGTATTTTTTTCCGAAATTTTGACTTTGAAAACTCAGGAAAAGTCGAAAAAAAATATTTAAATGCCTTGATTTTTGGTTTTAGATAGACACATTAATTAAGCGTAGTTTATGGCTGAAAAATACCGTCCGGTACGTTGTTGGTCTAACTTCCAATTGCAAAAATCAAAAAGGACCTGTAGTGTTGGTTTAACGAGTTTTAGGTATGTATATATTTTGGATATATACCCTACCTGTTCATATTCATTTGGGGTGTAAATGTTGTGGACAGTAACTTATTCCTTATACCTTAGCATTGGTAAGGATAAATATACATAATTACCTGTTCAAATTTGATCAAATTTCGACCTTTTTCCTTCAAAGGTGCCGGTCCCGCAGATATTTGACCTTTCTCCTTCAAGCTATTCATAACTCTGCACCTATAGTATCCCTGCCTCAGTAAAGTTCTGACTTCCACCAGAATACGATCGTGTGTTTTCGAAAAATACCACTTGTTTCTAATTGAAATGGACAACTCAAGCCGGTGAACTTCATGTGCTTACCGAGCAGACTCGTTTATGTGGAAAGTATCTGACCAGCAAAGAAGAAAAATTCGTTTTTACCGAAAAGTTCCAAGAACACTATAAAGAAAACTATAAGATCTGGCCCAAAAGTATTGGCGAAGAGTGGGCTCCAAGCTGTAAATGTGTGTGTAATTTAAATTTAACAGTATTTAATAAAGAGGAAAAGTAAGTTACCCTAAATCACAAGCTATCAAGTGTACAAAAAATGCTAAGCCTTACTTTTTTTCTTATACATTTTTTTTAGAAAAGAATTTCGTTTTGGAACTCCAATGCTATGGAGAAACCCTAACAATCACAGCTCTGAATGTTTCTTTTGTTTATTCAAAACAACTGGAATTGGGCTAAACAAGGCTTTACGCTTCCTGCTCCTCCTTTGGAGGAAATATCGCCACTAAAAAGCGCAAAAAAGAGATGATGTCTTCTTCGCCGCCTGGAACAACGGATTCAAATAATGATCAATCAGGAGAATATAAATATTGCAAGCCACTTTCACAGGAACAATTTAACGATTTGGTGAGGATCCTGGAACTTCCTAAAAGTAAGGCTCAGATTCTTGGATCTATTTTAAAGGATGCCCGTTTATTGAAGGAAGATGTCAAAATACCTCATTTCCGGACGCGGTACTTGGTTCACGTACAATTTTATATGACGAAGGATGACATAAGCGTTTGCCACGATATTTTTGGCCTCTTCAAGCAAATGGGTGAAGATTACGACCCAAAAGATTGGAGGTTATTTGTTGACAGCAGTAAATGAAAGCACTACCTATGAAAAAAAATACCAAATTTTTAAAAAGTTCTTAAAAAAAAAACTAAATAAATAAGATTTAAAAAAAAGTCATTCTAAAAAAAGTATTTCGGGAAAATATGAAGTTTTTTTTGTAAAGTCGTTGGTTATATCCTCTCGACCCATTGCCTCAACATCGATCATTTTTCCGACGAGTAGCTTTTTTGGGCAGACTCCAGATGGCCGTCAAATGCGTCGATCTTCAAGGCGACGTCCTGCGTCCTACAAGATGCGCACCGTCCGCTACGTCTGACTTACACACCTTAATGTTGACTGGGGTGAAGCTCGCCTTTGGCTTCCTCTATCGGGGTCAGAGACTCTTTGATGAGCTTGAGCTCATGCTTGTTCGTCAGTCCCTCTATCGCCTTAACTTTCACTACCACTCACACTGGTTCCTGGGTATAATCTCCTTCCCGCTGACTTTGTCGAGGGCGCCAGTCTGTGATACATTGGGCTGTATTCTGAACCGGTTTGCAGTCAGGGCGTGTCCTGCAACTTTTTTAGATAGAATTGATGATCTACAAATTTTTAAGGAACCTTGGTGTTTATTTTAAGGTGTAGTTTTTTTCTTAATTTTACAAATCTAGTATACTCTTTCATGTTTTATCAGAGGGGCTTCTTTTTTTCACATAATTTAATTTAATTTTAGTCTTGAGCAACCTCTGCTGCTTTCCTGATGGCAAAGACTTCCGCCTGAAATATGCTGCAGTGGTCCGGTAGCTTATATGATAACCTTAGTTTGGGGTCTGTGCAGTATAAGCCAGCTCCTACTCCTATTCCATCTTGTAGTCGTCTGTGTATATTTTGAGGTGCTGAGTGTGGTCCCGTCCTTTGTTTTGCATTCCTCGGGTCCCAGAAATTTATTTGTTTTGAAGTCAAGGCAAGTTTGGGTGGTCACGTAGTTATTATTTATGTCCTGCCAATGGAACTGTGCCCGTATCCTTCGGGCAGCATGTTTCCCGACGCAATCCTGCGCTGTGCTGCCTTTCCTGCCATCAGACGAGCGTGGATGTCCAGGGGATCAATTCGAAGTATCGAGTGGTCCCTGTGATGCAAAGCAGAGTCTGTCGCTATGTCTTGTGGTGTAATCGAGGTATATTTGGACGATTTTATTTTGGAACGTCTGCTCCTCTGTGTTACTTTATTAGCACTGAATATTATATCTTCGCTCTGGGTTCAGCTAACCCGCTACATGCAATACTTATATCTATGTCTTATAATTATGTGTAAGTACATTGGTGTATACGTATGTATGCAGAAGGCATACATACGTTGTGTACATATATCTTGACCACTTGAGCTGCAAAGTTCAACGAACAGCATGTACATAAGTGGTGGATCGTATGACATATGCACTCAGCATTCCCACGCGCTACGATCGGCATGTACATATGTAAGTGGGTCATCGTATGACATATGCGCTGGTGGTCTTTTGGATATTTGTATATTTATGACAGAGTGTCACAATGTATAGATTTACTGTAATACCCTTTGATTTGTATTACTGGCAGGGTAGGTATACTACACCTCCCTTTTTAAAGAAATGACGTAATATATGTAGTCATTTGGTGAGTGTTAAAGTCGGTATAAAAATATTTAAATTAACAGTAGAAATTTTTGGTTTTTTTTTTGTTTTTTTTTTTTGGTTTACCTTATTTTATAAGTATATAAAAAATGTATAATAAGTGTAAAAAAAAAGAATGTGTTAAATATATAATGTGAATTAAAATGTGTTCCATCTCTTTTTTTTTTTAATATTTGTGTTCATTGATAAACAAAAATTTTTTTTGTATTTTAATATATTTGATTTATTTTAACACTTTAACTCCATTACACTTTAAATTTTCATTCGACTTTTCCAGAAGAATTTAAATTTTTTTTTTATTTTATTCCCATTTTTTTTCAATATATATTTCATTAAAAATTTTTTTTTATTTGGTTGATCAGACCAATGTTTTTTTTTTCCATGAAACGTTTCATTGAATATATATTTTTAACCTATCTTTATGTACTTTTTGTTTCTTATTCTTACTATCTTTAATGTAAATGTTATCATTATCTTCTATTTTTTCTACTATATATGGTCCTAAATATACTGGGTCCAATTTGTGACCTGCTTCGTTTCTTATAAGTACTTTATCTCCTGTTGGAGCAGAGAGTAAAAAGAGAAGAGAGCAAAAAAGCCTCTCCAGATTCGGGCGACCTGCAAAGCCGACCTTCGCGATCGCCGACGGCGAATTGGGTTGCGGGCGGCCGACGCTGGTTGATGGGAAGAGTGGAGTGGGATCGGACGTCACTTGTCGAAGTACGCCCAACGCCACTGCATTCGTTTGTCAGCAAATAAAACCATTTAAATAGAACAAAAACCGCGTCTCATTCAATTCATTAGTTTGTTTGTAATCTAAAAAATATTAGATTTTTCATTGGCGCCAGAGCAGGGACATCGGTTTTGTTTTTTTTTGTTTTCGTGCTGAATTTAGTTCTTTCGCTCAGTGGTGGCTTAGGGCTCGCGTGTGAAAAAGCGCCAAGTTGAACCGTGCCACAGACGTGCCCTTTTGGACCCTCGCCATTTTGGACGCTGCCGTAGTTGAAGCCACGGACGTGACCCTTTGGACCCTCGCCATTTTGGACGCTGCCGTATTGGCAGTGCTGATGGACGTCAAAACAGGACGATTACTTTCTATAGATTCGCTAGAAAGTTTGCAGGTATTCTGTGCCAAAAATTGAGTCTCACCGGTTGTTTTACGTTGTGTCGCGATATATAGTTCGTTTGTCCGACCAGAACGATCAACTGCAGTGATATACATATGTGCGTGTGTATGTGCTAACAGTCAAACACAGAGAACACAGCTCAATTTCTGGCACCTTCCTTTTTATACCTTATTTGGCCAAATTAATGTGCATTAAGTGAAAGTGTCGCAAGTATACGTGTGAACAAACATATGTTCATAAGTTCGAATTCATCGAACATACCTACGCCATATATACGTATGCTCATGCTGACCACCACTTAATGTGCATAACCAAGGCGGCAACACATATGTACATATTTGGCTAAAAATTTATTGAACTATATCCAAATATAATATATATACATTATAAACGGTGGTCTATCTAGTGCATTTAATAACATTGGTCGTGTGTTTGTGCAATCGCAAAGCGTCGCAGTGTCTTTTCGGTTGTTCGCTTTGATTTAACCGCTACGTACAATACAATATACATACACACCTACAGACATCTGCTTGCAATTGCACATACACGCAACGCTTAGTAAAGGTTCTTGGGCACCAGCAGCTGATTTGTCGTGCGTTCGTTAACCTTGCTCGCTCTGTGCTTGCATCGGTTATATATTAGTTTGTGTGTGCGAGCGCTCGCGCCAAATTTACCGCTTACTCTCTTCTCCCCCGTTTTGGCATACCATACAGGTCAGCTTGGTTCGAGCGCCTGTATTACTTCGTCTTGTGCGTGCGCTCGCGCCAAATTCTCTCACTTACTCTTTGATCCCCCGCACTTTGCACTCTACCCCTGTTGCCCACAAAGTGGCAGCAGCGAGCATCGGGCTTGCTTACTTTCGGTCGCTTGGACCGCTTTCGTTTGTTTGTTCACATATTGCGCCAGGGCGTTTGTGTTTGGGTAAGCAAGCTTGGTGTTTTTTGGTACATAGCTGCAGTGCGTGTGCGAGGGTGGCTTGAAGAGTTTGGCGAACTTTGGGTACGGTATTGAAGGTAGTTCCTTTTTCGCATTTCAACTATGTCTGAGTCCGATAGGCCAACTGTGGAACGGCCAACAGCTGAACGGCCAACAGTGCCTAAAACAAATACCAAGTTGGCATTGTGTCAACAAAGGTTTGAAAAGGTCAGTGCTGATATTGCACGCGTGCAAACAGCCTTTAGATCGAAGCAGATTTCATCGGACAAAACCGAATTAGCTTGTCGCCTAGAACTTTTAGAGGGTTATATCGATAAGGCTATGAACCTGCAGGCAGAGTTGGACATTTTGAGTCCAACCAATGAAAGTAGAGGGCCGTTGGAGGATCTGTGTGTCGTCACTAAAGCATTGTTTATGAATGCAATTAAACCAAGATCCGATACACAGATGCAGCATGACTGCTCAGGGAATTCACGGTTCGACACACACATGCATGACTGCTCACTGAATTCGAGCCAGCGATCGCAGCTGCCGAAAATGCGTTTGCCGAAGTTTAGTGGCAAACATTCGGAGTACAAAAATTTCATGTGCCTGTTCCAAAGCCTTATTGACGACGATGCTTCTTTGACAAACGTAGAAAAGTTTAACCATCTCGTTTCGTGTTTGTCAGATGAAGCATTGGGTGTAGTAAAACCCTTTCAGATGACAGACTGCAATTACCCTAAGGCCCTTGCCAGTCTGAAGTCAGTCTACGACAATAAATGTCTAATATTCTTCGATACTGTTGCTCAGTTATTCGATTTGCCAACCATGACCAAGCCATCTGCATCGAGTTTAAGATCGATGATAGACACGGTGTCTGCGATATATTCATCGCTGTCGTCTGTAGGTGACGACAAAGATATTGCGAATGCAATGATCATTCACATGGTCATGGCAAAGGTCGACCATGTGACCAAATCCCGTTTTGAGGAGCAGCTTGACTATGATAAGCTGCCTTCTTGGGAAGACTGTGCCAAACAGCTGAACAGAAGGTACCAGTACCTGGCAGCAGAAGAGTCAACTCATGACAAGTCAAGGGTGCGTAACGAGGTGAAGAAGCCTCAACGGAAATCGTCCTTTGCGTGTGCTAGTGCATGTCAAAGGTCGTCGACTGCATGTACCTATTGCAGGTCTGCAGACCACAATATATATTCTTGTCCTTCGTTTAGTGCCATTTCCGTCATGCAACGTTTTGAGTATGCTAAAACTCAAAAACTGTGCCTCAATTGTTTGACCACGGGACATACAGTATCGAGTTGCAAGGGAGCGAAGTGTAGAGTGTGCTCAAAGCCTCACCATTCGCTCCTTCATCGGTACACTGCATCAGTGCAAGGTGAAGCCTCAACGTCGGAGGAATACGTAGGTCACGTGCTCAATGCGGATCAAGTCGTTCTGGCTACCGCGATCGTAAGCATCAAAGACAGATTCGGACAGTTACATCCAGCAAGAGCTTTGCTCGATAGTGGCTCTCAACTAAATTTGATGTCTGAGAGCCTAGCACAGACGCTTCGGCTTAAACGTGAGCCAACTTCCCTTGCTATCGCAATGGTGGGTGGTGCAACCACCGATAGTAAAACTAAGGTTTGTGCAACGATACATTCTCGCTTGAATTCCCACACGTTTTCCGCTGAGTGTTGGGTACTAAAGTCGATTTCCACATCTCAGCCCGGGCAATCACTTTCCACATCGAGCTGGAAAATCCCAAAAAACATTCAATTGGCAGATCCCGAATTCCATAAGCCGGCTAAGGTGGATGTTCTCTTGGGAGCTGAAGTTTTTTATGGGCTATTGTGCATTGGGCAAATTAAGTTACATTCCGAGTTGCCCATTATGCAAAAAACATTGCTCGGTTGGATTGTTGCAGGCAAATGTACTGGACAGGCGCCTCGGCAACAGTGTAATGAGAGTTCGGTAGCTCAAGTGTATAGTTGTTCTCTCGACTCATTAGTAAACCGTTTTTGGGAATTGGATCAATGTCCAATTGAGTCGAAGGCTGTCCGCCAAACGGCTGAACAACAGGCCTGTGAATTGTACTTCGCAAAAACGGTACAACGATTGTCTTCCGGTCGCTTTCAAGTAAAACTTCCATTTAAGACCGACCCTAAAGTTCTTGGCCTGTCCTTTCAAACTGCGGAAAGGCGTTTTTTGCAACTTGAGCGCAAACTGTCAAAGGATGACACTCTCAAAAGTATGTACCATGACTTCATGAAAGAGTACTTGGATTTGGGACATATGTCCATTTTGAAGTCTGCTCCTCTAGAACAGCATTACTATATTCCTCACCAATGCGTTCTCAGACCTGAGAGTACCTCAACCAAACTTCGTGTTGTGTTCGATGCTTCCAGCAAAACATCAACAGCAGTATCGCTGAACGAAACACTAATGGTGGGGCCAACTATTCAGAGGGAGTTGTATTCAACATTGGTCAACTTTCGGTTGAACAAATATGCCGTAACTGCCAACATTTCGAAAATGTACAGGCAGATAAATGTTTCTGAGGAAGACAGAGACTTCCAGCTTGTCTTGTGGAGAGAAAACACTTCACAAAACATACAGGCATACAGGTTGAATACTGTTACATACGGTACAGCGTCAGCACCCTTTTTGGCTGTACGTTGCTTATTCGAATTGGCAGATAGTTTCGCACAATCACATCCCATTGGCGCGGAAGTGATTCGCAATTGTTTTTATGTCGACGATATGCTGGCAGGTGCAGACAGTTTAAAAGAACTGGACACAATTTGCAGCCAGGTTCGGGATATTTTGAAGTCAGGAGGATTTCCGTTGGCCAAGTGGGCTTCCAATTGCCCGACTCAATCTGGAAAGAATGAGGAAATCAACATTAAGGTTGATGAGCAAAGCTCAGTCAAAACGCTTGGAATGCGCTGGGCACCTCAAGATGATGTATTTAAATACCATCTGGACGTGGACAGTTTTGCCTCCCTGAAACCCACCAAACGCAATATATTGTCGATAGCCTCTCGTTTGTTTGACCCTCTTGGTTTGTTGTGTCCAATTGTCACTAAGGCAAAAATGCTGTTGCAGGACTTATGGAGGCTAAAGGTAGACTGGGATGAGGCGATTCCTATGAGTCTACACACTGAGTGGAATAAGTTCACCAATACCTTGCGGGATTTGCACAAAATTTCAATCCCTCGTTACGTATGTTTGACGCTGTACCAAGGGGTTCAAATTCACGGCTTTGCTGACGCATCCAGTCACGCCTACGGTTGCTGCATATACGTGCGAACATGCAACGACGAAGACGTTCGCGTATCATTGCTCACGGCAAAGTCGAGGGTAGCTCCGCTGAGCGTAAAGACAATACCCCGGTTAGAGCTTTGTGCAGCACTATTGCTGGCCAAACTCTGGCAACAAGTGTCGACCACAATGACAAAATTCACGATAAAAAGCGTAAATTTCTGGTCAGATTCGCAGGTCACGCTATATTGGTTGGAGCGTGATTCGGGTACGTTGGGTACATTCGTCGCGAATCGAGTAGCAGAATGTCAAGAACTGTCAGCTGGAGTCGTATGGCGTCACGTTCCAACGGATGCTAATCCAGCAGACTTGGTTTCAAGGGGAACAGATGTTGACGACATTGTGAGCTCCTTTTGGTTCAATGGGCCAAGCTTTTTAATGGCAGAAAAAGATCGATGGCCTCAAGTTCATCAGTTCGAGATAGCGTCAGAAGTGAAAACTTCTGAAGATAAGAAAAGTGCAGTGGTATGTGCGCTTGGGGTAGGTGATGCTGAATCGAATTGCATTGTACAATTAATCAACCGGCAATCAAGGTTTTCTAAGTTGGTCCGGATAATGGCCTACGTGCTTCGATTCTGTTTCAGGCAGCTTAGAGGTGATTCGCATGTTGTATCTGCGGCAGAAAGAAACATTGCGTTTTTAAAGCTGATCGCAGTCGTACAAAGCACAACATATAGCACGGAGTATAGATTATTGGAAAAATCGGCAGCATTAGCTCCGATGCTGCAATCGTTAAATGCATTCGTCCACGAGTTTGATGAAAATGGTATCAAATTTAAGTTAATTCGAGTAGGAGGGCGCTTGCTACACGGCCCTATCACATACGACGCCAAGTTCCCTCTGTTGCTACCAAAGGGATCTGAATTGGTCAGCCTTTTGGTCAGGCATTTGCACCTTATGCACTACCATGCTGGTGCAAAGGTTCTTGTGGGATTGCTGAGGCAGCAAGTTTGGGTGATCAATGCCCGAAGCGTGTGTACAGCGCATATTAGAAGATGCGTACATTGCTTTCACTATAAGCCAAAGTTGTTGGGACAAATAATGGGAAATTTGCCAGCTGACCGCCTTCGTGAGGGTCGGCCGTTCAGAGTAGCTGGCGTAGATTTTTGTGGACCGTTCTACGTAAGCTATAGAATCAGAGGTAGACCACCCGTTAAGATGTACGTTGCCGTTTTTGTTTGTTTCGCCTCAAAAGCAGTCCATCTAGAACTTGTCTCAGACCTTTCAACTGACGCCTTTCTAAATGTCTTCAAAAGGTTCGTTGGGAGACGGGGACTTCCGGAGAAAATGGTCAGCGACAACGCGACCAACTTCGTGGGAGCGAGCAACGTCCTGAGGGAGCTCCAAGCGGCAGTTTTCAGGAGCAGGGAGGAACTGCAGGAGTACGCAGCGGAGAGAGGGGTGAACTGGTGCTTCATCCCTCCGAGAGCACCACACTTCGGCGGGCTGTGGGAAGCCGCAGTGAAGGCAGCCAAACACAGGCTGGTGCGAGGGGCAAGCGACGCCAACCTCACGCCGGACGAATTGAGCACGCACCTGGTGGAGGTCGAAGCGTTGCTCAACTCCAGGCCCCTCGTGGCGGACACCAGCGACCCGAACGACGGGGAGGCCATCACGCCTGGGCACTTGCTCATCGGCCAACCGCTGCTGGGCCTGCCGCACGGATTCACGCCCGAAGAGCCCAACAACAAGCCCGCACCCGGATACTTGAAGCGGTGGCAGCAGTTGTTGGAGCTCAAACTGCGCTTTTGGCGCAAGTGGTCGCGGGATTACCTGCTCAGCCTGCAGCAGCGAGCCCAGTGGAGCAAGGGCGAGGCCAATCTGACCGAAGGAGCCGTCGTGCTGGTGCACGACGACAACACCCCCCCTCAACGATGGATAACAGGGCGCGTGACGCGCGTAATGACTGGAGAGGACGGCAAGGTGCGGCTGGCCGAAATAAGAACGCCAGCCGGCGTGATTAAACGGCCCATCCGCAAACTGGCACCACTGCCAACGTGCTGAAGACCGGAGGTCTTCAGCGGGGACGGAATGTTGGAGCAGAGAGTAAAAAGAGAAGAGAGCAAAAAAGCCTCTCCAGCTTCGGGCGACCTGCAAAGTCGACCTTCGCGATCGCCGACGGCGAATTGGGTTGCGGGCGGCCGACGCTGGTTGATGGGAAGAGTGGAGTGGGATCGGACGTCACTTGTCGAAGTACGCCCAAAGCCACTGCATTCGCTTGTCAGCAAATAAAACCATTTAAATAGAACAAAAACCGCGTCTCATTCAATTCATTAGTTTGTTTGTAATCTAAAAAATATTAGATTTTTCATCTCCTATTTTTAATTCAAAATTTTTTGTTTTTTCATCGTATGCTAATTTTCTATAAGCCTTGGCTTTTTCTAACATAATTCTAGCTCTTTTGTATGCTATTTCTAATCTAAACTTTATTTCCTTAGAGTAGTCATCTAGATTGTAGATAGGATCTATGTAATTAGTTTTATTTAAATCTATGAACTGTTTTGGTAGTCTGCCAAATACTAGTTCGTATGGACAATACTCATACGTTGCTGATGGTGTCGTGTTGAAGCAATAAGTGAAATATTGAATCCAGACATCCCAATCAGTTTTGTCTGCAGAGATGTATGAACGAATGTATTCATTAAATGTTCGATGGCTTCGTTCTATTGTCCCTAATGTTTGGTGATGATATGCAGTAGAGGTGAGATTCTCGATCTTCATATACTTGCATAAATCAGTTAAAATCTGGTTTTTATACTCTGTTCCCATGTCCGAAATGAACGTCTTCATTGGACCGAACTTGAGTATGAAATTTTCGAATATAGCCTTTGCGACACAATTTGCGCTTTTGCTTTTTATTGGAATGGCTACTAAATATTTTGTAAGGTCACAAATTAATGTGACTATATATTCATTTCCATTTTCTGATTTAGGCAGCGGACCAACTGTATCCACTATCACTATATCGAAAGCATTCACAGGTGTTTCTGTGAGAGTCAAAGGAGTTTTCGTGTGTATCTTTGTTTTAGATATTTGGCATTTTTGACATCTACGTACGTACTCTTTTATATGACGTGTCATATTTTTCCAGTAGTAGTGTCTTTTTATTTTTGCTAGCGTTCTTGTAATGCCACTGTGGCCTCCTTGAATTGGATCGTCATGGTATGTAGACAATATTTGTTGTACCTCTTTTTCATCTGTTATTTGGGTCATCGGCTGGAGTAGCGCTACTCTTAAAGATTTTAATATTTTATTGCCCATATTTTTAAAAGAATCTTTTGAAACTGATTCAAAGATCTTTTCGCTCGGTGCCACTTTGAGTTGGCTGATTTGTAATATACCGGCCTCTTTTTCGAGCCTTTGGAAGAACTGACCTAGGTCGAGAATTCCATTGGTATATAAATCGCTAACTTCCATTCTTGCGATAACTTTATTTCCATGTTTAAATAAACATTTAGATTCTGTTATGCGCAAGGTCACTACTTTTCGTACTTCATCATTTGTAATGACTTCGTGTACATTGGGCTTGGGTACATTATGACTTTGCCTTGGCAATAGTTCATATTTTTCTGCTGTACAGGCTTTGTTTTGTCTACTTTGTCGCCTGGTAGTGACTTTCAGGACTTTATGTTGAATGTCTTTGAGTTCTTTTATAGTTATTCGTGAAAGTGCGTCTGCTACAAAATTATCTTTTCCCTTTAGGTATTCTACTGTGAAGTCGTATTCTTCAAGCTCTAGCCGCATGCGAGTTCGAACTGGGATTGGTCATAGAAAAAAGATATGTTAGTGGTCTGTAATCCGTTTTAACAACAAAGTGTTTGCCATAAATGTATGGTCTGAAATGGGTAATTGCCCAATGAATTGCCGCTAACTCCTGTTCTGTTGTGCTCTTATTGCTTTCCCCTTTTGTAAATGAACGAGATGCATAAGCTACTGGGAGTTGAATTCCGTCACGGTTCTGAGTTAGAACCGCTCCGCAAGCTTGTTTACTAGCATCTGCTATAATGCAAAATTCTTTGCGAAAATCAGGATATTGTAATAACGTGGGGTGCATAAGCTTTTCTTTAAGGTATTGGAATGCGTTTTGGCATTCAATTGACCATTCAAAAGGAACATTCTTTTTACATAATCTAGTTATGTGCCGTGAATAATCGGCGAAGATTTTTATAAATCGACGATAATAATTGCAGAATGCAACAAATCGTCTCGCGCTGTCCGCGTCATGAGGGACAGGATAATTTTTAATGACGTCGAATTTCTTGTCATCTGGCAATACTCCTTTGTCAGTGCACTTATGACCTAAGAATGTCACCTCATGCATGAAAAATTAGAATTTTTCTGGATGCAACTTTAGGTTATATTTTCTACATACATTAAAAACATCAGTTAAGTTTTTAATCATGTGTTTTTCGGAACATCCTATCACCATTAAATCATCCATATAAAGGAATGCCTGAGAGGGTTCTAAACCCGAGAATGCTATTGTCATCATTCTCTGAAATGAATTGGGTGCTATTTTAAGACCAAATGGTAATCGCGTGAAGCGATATGAACCATTGCTTGTTGAAAAAGATGTTATATTTCTTGAATTTTCTTCAAGTTCAATTTGGTGAAAACCTGACATTAAGTCAAGGCATGAAAAGTATTTAGCTCTGCCCAGTTGGTCTAGAATGTCATCAATTCTGGGGAGCGGGAATTTATCAGAAAGTAACTTTTTGTTGATTTGGCGATAGTCAATTACTAATCGCCATTTCTTTTCTTCCGAATTGGGCTGTTATACTCGGATACAGACGGTTCTACGATTTTGTCGTGTATTAATTTCCCTACTTGTTTCTGGATTTCATTAACTTGGCTATGCGGGCTTCTGTAGTTTTTGATATAAATGGGCTCCTCATCTTTAAGTCTTAATGTTTGTTTATAAAAATTATTTGTCGCTATTGGTTCGGTTTCCAGTCCGAACACGTCACTATACTTGGTGCATAATTCTGTTAATTGATTTCTGAATTGTTCTGGAAAATTTTTAGTCAATTTTGAAAGTACTTGTTTGCTTCTATTTTCTGGATTAGTGTTAAGAATATCGTAATCTGTTAAATTTTCATATTCGATTTTGTTTACTTTGACCAGTTGGTCGAAATTAGTTGTATTTAGAAGGCGAATGTATACATGTTTGGATGCTGCTATTGTATTGGCAACATAGATTCCATTATGTATTTCTTGATTTGGAACAAATATATAATCGTTTACTGAATTAATGTCTATTTTTCGAACTACTTGGAATCTGGCTGGCAGAAGAACTGTATTGTTGCCAGCGCTATATGTTATTGGAACATAAATAGGATAATTTAAGTTTTGAGGTCTAATTATAAACCAGTCTTTACTTGGTTTGAAGTCTAATTGGCAATTGAATTTTTTAATAAAATCAATTCCTATTATTCCATCACACCGTATTGAAAAATCGGAGTCTACTAAATGAAATTCATGTGGAATAATATATTTTGTTGATTGAAGTTCTATTGAAGTTGTTCCTTGAGATTTTATTACACCCTGGCCTATGCCCTGGATGTTTATAATTTTGTCTTCTTGAATTTTGAAAGAATCGGAGTTTATTTTTAAAAGTGAGATATCTGTACCAGTATCTATTAGGAATGTGAGTTTATTTTTAGTTGAATGATTATAAAAAGTGACAAATATATTAAGACTGTAATTGATGGAATGAACCTTTGCATTTACTGATTGTCTCCTAAAGGGTCCGGAGAGTTTTCCGACGCGTTTTGCACCACTCTCACATTGCTATTATTGTAACCTTGGTTGGAGTTACCTCGGCCTCTTCCACTATTTTCGTTTCGTCTTCCTCCACGGGTATTGTAATTATTGTTATAATTGTTATTACCGCCTCTGTTGTAACTGTTGTGGTTGTAATTTCTACCATTACCATAACCTCGGCCTCCTCTATTATAGTGATTTGCACCTCGTCGATAATATAGGACAGAGTTACTTTGACCCATTACCTCCGTGCAACTATCGACAAATTTTAAGATGGCATCATTCATATTTGTGAATATGCCTGACTGCATGGTTGATTTTACTTTATCATTCGAACAATTTTGGGTCATAGCTTTTACAGCTGTTGCAGTGCTGTATCTATTTGCAAGTGATTGGGTTAGGCCGTCATTGATATAGGCTCCTTCAAGAGCCTTTGCCAGCTTTTCCACCTCTTGGGTGTATTGGGTTGCCGTTTTGTTTCCCTGTTGCAGATTTCGTATCTTGGCAGATACAACTTCTACCGATTCGCCCTTTATTGCAGTTGACAGTTGCGTAACGATTGCAGCAATTGTCTGCTCATTACTTATTAGATTTCTCGCATGGCCTTTGAGTCTTGTTTTTATAAGACTTATGGCTGTTAGCTCATGTGTGCCTTTCAAGGTATCCAATAGATTCAGAGAATCTATGAAACTTTGAAGATTTTCCGGCTTACCATCGAACTCTGGTAATAGAGATGTGGCTAGCTTGGTAAATTCTACAACTGTTTGTGCCATTTCAGAGATTGTTATCGTTTCTAGTTTTGTTTCGATTGGTTCGCTTTCTTCTAGTGTTTCGATGTCACTATCAGATTCGGCGTCGCCTGACTGAGTTGATTCGTCTTACTAAGGTAACTACGTTATTATATTCCCTTACTAAAATTTCTATATGATATTTCAAAGTCTCTGCTTTTATAAGTGCATCTTTATTAATGCATTTGTAAGATTTACCGAATTTGTAACGAAATGCGTCTATACGTTTCGCGATTTCGTTCCATTCCATTCTTTAATGGAATTATCCTACCCTTGTAAATTTGATCTATTTTCTACTTATTCGTTTTTAGACGTTATCTAGGTTATTTGCCCTATTCATGTATCTTTTCTTGATAATTTTGTTATGCTTAACATAGAGTGTAAGCAGAAATTGCAAAACTAATACTATCGTGATAATTAATAACAGGAGCCACAATGCGTTTATATCATCCGTGTGATCAATTATCTTGACGTTGTTTACAACGTTAGCAGTGTTATCTTTTGCCTCACTGGACTCACTAAACCACCCCATTATGTAGTTTTAATTGGGCTATATATATTCAATGAAAAGAACAGTTTTTTTTTTTAATGTTTCATGAAAGAAAATTGAATTGTATTTTCAAAATCTTAGTTTTCATTTAATCTTATATGGGATTTTAGAATGTAATAGGGTTTTATTCATTCCTCTATTTGAAAATCGAAGAAAAAGAAAAAATAAAATTGGAGCGATATTTTCATTGCAATGAACTTATTGCAAGATTTATCAATTACACAAATATTCTAAACGCTGCTGAGTATAAATACCCAGCGCCAGAGACGTGGAAAAGTTAGTTATTTAGTGTATGTGGTTGGCTCACAATTCAAATTACATTTCATATTTATAAAAAAAAATTCTCCAACCACATATGTTAGTATTAAAAGCCTAGCAGATTTTAGTGTTTTGTGAATTGCACTGACGTGCTTCAATTCACAGGTAGAAATTAAGTCTATGGCAAGTTAAGGCTTACGCATATTTGCGGCCCCCTTGCGTGGCTTCGCTCGGCTGCGAAGTTTTAATTCAGCTTTCAGGTCGTTGATGCGCTCTATGTAGCGTTGCCGGTCTTCTGGTGTCGTTGCTGCCGCCAGCAAATCTTGTTGCAGTCGCTTTTGTTGAAGTAATTTTCTTACTTGTCCTCCACGTTTTGTCTTCTTTTGCTCCGTCGGCTTTTTCTCCTGCCGTGCCCGGTACTCAGCTATTGTGAGTGGGCGTGGTCCATCGTTCGGAAACACCTTCAGGTGCTCCTGAAGGGAAAGTGCTTCCCTTTGCTCAATAGGAGCAGAATCTGTATTGTCGTCACTCATAAGCGCGTTAAGCAGTGCCTGCGCTGGTCATCGCACAGGCTTTGTGGGCGTTTGGGGTGTGTATGTGTGTGGTTTAGATTGGTTGGTTTGGTTGGTTGTTGGTTTTGTTGGTTTAGATTAGCTTGTAAGTCAAAAGATCCATTCAGTGGTCGACGGTGCTGTGCTTCGTCTACTTGGACCTTGCACGCATCTTTCTGCGCTTACGCTTCTTACGCTCTCATTTTCTTAGCTCTCATTTTCCTTCTTGTCGGTTTGACTGGTGGAGAACTGTTGCTTTGCAGTGGAATCACAGCACTTTTTTTTTCATTAAATATTAAAACTTAGCATTGTAGCTTCGTGAACTTGTCACGGTCGCCATGTAATCGAGGTATATTTGGACGATTTTATTTTGGAACGTCTGCTCCTCTGTGTTACTTTATTAGCACTGAATATTATATCTTTGTTCTGGGTTCAGCTAACCCGCTACATGCAATACTTATATCTATGTCTTATAATTATGTGTAAGTACATTGGTGTATACGTATGTATGCAGTAGGCATACATACGTTGTGTATATCTTGACCACTTGAGCTGCAAAGTTCAACGAACAGCATGTACATAAGTGGTGGATCGTATGACATATGCACTCAGCATTCCCACGCGCTACGATCGGCATGTACATATGTAAGTGGGTCATCGTATGACATATGCGCTGGTGGTCTTTTGGATATTTGTATATTTATGACAGAGTGTCACAATGTATAGATTTACTGTAATACCCTTTGATTTGTATTACTGGCAGGGTAGGTTGGCTAGGCTGTGGAGGCATAGAATGGCATCTAGCGCATCATTTGGAGTGGTGCAAAGAGCTCCACTGATGCAAAGGGCGGCAGTTCGTTGAACTTTGTCTGGTGATCGTCGTTTTTAATAGGGCTGGCCACTACACTGTAACTCCATAGAGTATTATTGGTCTAACTATTGCTAGATATATCCGATAGACTATACTTGGGTTCATGACCCATTTTAAGCCAAATAATTTTTTGCAAGTTTAAAGGGACATCGTGGTCTTCTTCACTCTGTCTTTGATGTTCAGGTTCCAGATTAGCTTCTTGTCAATTACCAACCGTAAGTAACTGACACTGTCGCTGAAGGAGAACCTGCATCCATTTAATATTGGGGGGCTTAGAGGGGGGGCTTGTATTTATTTGTGAATAGCACAAGTTGCGTCTTTGAGGGATTTACTCCACGACCTCGCGATTATGTCCATCCTGACAGTCTCGCGAGCTTTGCGGTCATTAAGTCGCAGAGTGCTTGAGGGTATTTTCCCGAGAAGATAATTGCCACGTCGTCCGCGTATGTACGACATTACAGTCCCCTCTCCCTCCTCCAGGTCACATAGAATCTTGTTGACTGCTATGTTCCATAGAAAAGGCGATAGGACACCACCATGGGGGGTGCCTCTATTGACGTACCTCGACTGTGTGGACGATCCCATTGAAGATGTCACCGTCTTGCATGTGAGCAATTGATCAATGAGTATCACCAAGTGACGGTCCACCACCAGGTCAGCCAGCGCTTCCGTAATGGCACCCGGTACAACGTTGTTAAAGGCTCACCCGATATCTAGACAAGCTATTAGAGTGTATTCTTTAAGGTATAGTTATTCTCTATCCCCGAAATTACTTCGTGATGTGCCGTTTCGGTGGATTTTCCTTTCGGGTAGGCATGCTGTGCGCCTGAAAAAAATTTAGAACTTATAATTACTCTCAGTTGTAACTTCACTAGTCTCTCAACAGTTTTCAGAAGGAAAGATGATAGACTGATTGGTCTAAAGTCCTTTGGAGTTGAGCGCGAGGTTTTACCTGCTTTGGGAATGAAGACTATTTTTGCCTTGAGCCAAGCGTGTGGTATTTCCCCCACTTTTAGTATCTTCTTAAAGATACATTGAAGCCAGTTGATGGCCGTGTAATTGGTCCGGACCAGGGGATTTGAACGGATCCAAACTGTTTATTGCCCAGTTGATATTCCGTTTTAAGAAGATATAATCCATCGAGGTGACCTAATTTTCACTAGGGAGTTGAGTCGGTTCGCTGATAGAGCACCCTGGAAAATGAGTGTCGAGTAGAATGTGTAGGGACTCCTCACTGGAGTTAGTCAACGTACCATCACTTCTTTTAAAGTACCCCACCGGGGGGGCAGTTTTGGAGAGGATCTTGCGTAGTCTTGCAGCCCCTGACGTTTCCTCGATTTCAGATCAAAATGCCAAAAGCCCCTTTTTGCCTGTCTAATGTCTTTTTTTTATAGAGCCAGACTAGTCTTGTAATCTGCACAGTGTTCTTCTTCGTTAGTGCTTTTGGCCCAGCAGGTGTTAGGACCTATGTGCTACACAGCATATTCTTGGATGCGTTTATCACCATGGTGGCCTTCTTCACACTTTCCACTATTGTCTCCATGCCAGGTTCCTATTCAGCACTGTGCCGAGGTATTTCAACAAGTACTCTTAGCGTATATTTTTTGTTGTTGAGAGTTTTCTCGACGGTAGCTACTAGCGAGTGCAGTGCTTCCACCGATTTTTTTTTGTCATCCTAGTTGGTTGGCATCAGTCCCCCTTCTTCCTTTCTGATGTTTAGCTTCAAAAGCTTTTCCATTGTTTTTAGTAGAAAGGAGGTGAGGCTTATCGGTCTGTTATCCTCGGCACTTACCTGGCTGCACTTTCCTGACTTTGGAAGGAAGACAACTCTGGAAGTTTTCCATTGGATAGGGATATAGTCTGTCCTTAAGCATGCCGTGTATATAGCGAAAAGCCATGGGGTGATCACCTCTTTAGTCACCTGCAACATGGTCCGTAAAGGAATCTATGGCCCATTGGATTTTCTTGTGGGTTATAAAGCCTGTGGGGAGGATTTGTTCCTCTGTTGCTAAGTCATGTTGCGTTGTGGCATCAGTAACCTCGGTGCATCCTGGGAAGTGAGCCTCCATTATCCTTCATTGTCCATTTTTGAGCTTGAGCTGACTCTGTATGGTATTTTGCTTTGAAAGCAGCTTCCTGCCGTTTCAGGCACCTTCTCTAGTAGATGCTTCTCTATGCCATCTCTATGTCATCCGCAGATTTCACTGACCCCGGACTCGTGACTTCGAGGAAACCGTTTTTCTGGACTTTTCCCAGCTTGTGTTCCTGGGTCCCTATAGTCTATCACCTTCGAAGTGTATTCAAGTTCGCACTTAAACTAAATGTACCTATGATTTGAGAAGGATTGTCTTTCGAGGACTCGCCACTGAGATTCTGCGGTACTCTTTCCCGTTACAATCTAGCACGTTTGATGAGGTGGGACCTACGTAGGTGTATTCCCCTCCTACATTTGCTACTTCTATATTAGTCGATAGTATAAAGTCAAAGAGTGACTCACCTCGGTCGTTGACATCGGGGCTTCCCCACACACTGTGGTGGGCATTTGCGTCCGTACCAATGATCAATTGGTAGACCTTTCATGTGCCAAGTGGCAGGAGGCTACCAAAAGGGGATTTTTCTCACTTTCTAGCATAACTACTGTCAGGTAGTGCTGTAACGAGACATAAGGTAAGCGTGGAGATAAGGTAAGCGTGGACATAAGGTACGCGTGGAGATAAGGTAAGCTTACGATTACGACAGTTCTATTCCCTCTTCACGGTATTTGGTAGAATGAGTAGGTAGAATGTAGTTGGAGAACTTTAGTCCGGCCACCGAATTGCCTGACGCAATCCAGGACTCCTGGAAAGAAGCTATGGAAGCGAGCCCTTGCTCCATGTCCATGTGGATCTCCACTGACGCTATCTTGCTCTTATGCCAGATGAGCTGCAGAACACTCAGTGTCATGAGCGGCTGAACAGCCTCTACGATGGTTTCCAGACCAAGGTATTTTCCACTTTGCCTACCTATGGGTGTCTTTCTTCCCGGGGTGGCGTTTCTTCAGGCCCAGGTAGACACTGCCCATGCCCCGCGCCATCTTTCCAAATATGGGGTACAGGAGGTTCTCCGCTTATTTGTTGATTTGGAGGATTACACACTGGCCTTCCTCGCTGGACAATGGGCAGTGTAATACTTCCAGTTCTCGGAGGATATCTCCGGGCGCTGACGCTGTAGGAGCTTCAGCACCCTGTTTTCTTGGATCGTGATGGGGAAGAGTGCCTTTGTATTTGGTATGTATGGGATTAGCTCCTGTTCACCACCTCCAGCATTGCCCCTTCCATATCGCGTCCAGTTGGCCGACAGTTTGGGTCAGCCACCTAAGCATCGTTTTTACCCCGTTGTGGGCATGGGGGCTGTGGGGTCCTCCTCCATCCGCACAAGCAGTGCATCGACTGGCCGTGCGTGCACCATCTTTCACTGCGCTAAGGTCATCTTCCCAATCTCATCGTTGCGGTAAATGAACGCCACATCTCCTCCACCTTATTGGCGTATTTGCCGAATGTCGTATTTGCTGATGTGGGCTTTGCTCTGGAGCCCGCTCTGGATCTTGATGGCTACCTTCTTTTGTGACTATATTGTATTGTGCTCATCTCCTCCCAGGAACGCTTTGGCTCTTTGTGGCATTTCCGACTGGGAACTGACGAGACTACTGATAAAGGCAACGGCGCTCTCTTTGGCGTCGGCTGAATTTCACTGACGACCGCTTTCGCGCTCTCGTGATCGGCTCTCTGCTCTCTCGCTATCTGGATAGGGGATGCGAGCTTACAGATATAAATATATATAATATATAATACATATATATATCCTTTCTAAAAATAAGTAGAAGTGACATAGTGTGTGGGACCAGCGCCTTTCGAAAAATAGAGGTAGATGTCGCACTACTTTGGTTTTACTATATGTATAAACTAATGATTTATTGCTTGATGGTGATCGGAGCTGCACTGAACCTCTTCATCAGAGCGGCCCCGCTGCGGCAGCCGAAAGCTCTGATCACATGAAAGAGCGCAAATAAATAAAATCAGAGCATGAGCTTAAGAAGGGAGAGTGTTTATAGAGGCAGAAAACATAACAGGCAATAGCAAACAAACAATTTTGATCGATGGCATTTACTTTAATTTAAACAATATCAATAAAAAAACAATCCTCCTCACGTTGAAAGAACAGGCAACTCCTTGCCTGGTATGGCCTCCACGACACGGCCTTGCATTTAAAAGACCTGCTGACAACGATTTAGACGGCTAGCGTTGAGATGTGTGATGTCCGGTTCTAGAAACGTTGTGAAGCTCGAGCCTTTTAGAATGAGAGCTGGAGTAAGTAAATATAGACTGTCTAGGTCTTCTGGAATGATTTTTAAAAAATTTAACAGTAGGTTATCCGAGTTAGGATCCTATACCAGCCCCAATGCCTTCGCTATGTCTGTTCTATCGTGGAAGTTAAGCAATTCTTCCCTGTCTTCCGCAGACTCCTCTTCAACACTCCAGGCTCATTGGAGCATTGTTTGCGTATAGGAAAGTGTCCTCTTTGCAGAAGCCCTTTTACTTGACGATGGATCTCATTAGCTTCCTCAATGGTGTCCCCGCCGGATATGAGATCGTCTACGTAGAAATCATTTCTCACGACTGGGGCTCCTATAAGAATTAACGCTTCCTCATTGCACGATAGTTGGTGCATGGTACGAATTACCAAAAAGTCAGCGGACTTTGTTCCATACGTAACGGTCTCCACCTTTTAAATGATTTTAAAGGATTCATTGCGAATATTCATTCGGGTGTTACATTTTGGCTGAATCTTTGGGTCAGTCAGCAATAAGTCATTGAGGGAGCGCCCAGATGTGGTCTTTACAGATCCATCAAAAACAACACGTAGTTTCGTACTGCTGCTGTCGAGTTTTTGCACAGTTTTGCAAGGAAAACTGTGGAAAATGTATAGTCCTGGATGTTAACGACATGTGCCCTAAATCCAGATATTCTTGAAGGAAGGCGCTATATTGAGCCTTCAGCGGGAGGTTTTTTGAAAGCTTTGTCCTCACTTTTGGAACGACGAAGAGCGAGATAGAATGAGTCGCCAAGCGCCTCAAAACCTTAAACTATCTAAATGTTATTGTGTGTCCGTCTACAGTTTGGTCGTCGCAACTATAACTTGAACCAGTTGGACTGCGGAGTGGGTATCTTGCGGTGCGCAAGGTTGTTGTGCAAAATGAGGGTCTGAAGACACGGCGACAACCTCTGATGATCTGAAAAAAAGTGCTGATTTTATAGTAAAATAGTAAAATAATAATGGGCTATTGTGATGGTCAGCAATTACACAGTGTTATTGACTTCTGAAGAACGATCGCCGTAGCAGAATTTGCTGCCGAGGCGGTTTGTCATTGACTCAGCTATAATGCTGAATCGTGATATTTTTTTTTATATGGGTGAACTGATATTATTAGTTTTGATAAATGTGTATTTATATTTCATAATATTTTTTTTACATAATTCAACGACTGAACATTCTCCCGGCCATTGAACTGGTGTTTAACCATCGTCTAAATTGATGGAGAAGTGACGTGACATTGGGGTAGGAGCTGAAACCCGCACGGTTCTTGGGTTGATGGCCGTGGCTTCCATGATTGATACTTTGTTCGAAAAATGTGGGCAATAATCACTAGAATAGATATTGCTAGGGCTGCATAGGTAGCAAATTGGTGCTGCTGCACCGCGGTGAGTTGGTGTGGCAGCTCTTGATGACATATTGCCGTTAGCTCATCAAGTTCTTAAAGATAACTAGATTTCTGGGTTACCATTGGTGGTGAGGGACTTTTATCTCAAAATTGAGTGTAGGTTGATTTTACCTCGCTGTTTTTCGTGCTGAAAGTGCTGATGCTTATTTCTGTGTTGAGAGCAGTACATCCAGGTGGTAGCGAGAGTAAGCCAGTTCCTTTCAACTGAATGGTTGATAGAGATCCGTTGCAGACTGCTGGAAGTCACATTGTCGAATGTGTAGCAATCCAAATCCATTTATTTGGTTGCTGAGTTCTTGAACACACCATTTCAGCCTTTGAATGAGTAACTTTACATAATGTTGCTGTTTTGTTGTTAAAAAGCTGAAACTCGCAGCGGCTATCAACATTAACAACCGTTTGATGATCGTTTCATGGCCCAGGTGGGAATTGGGATAATACTGAAGGCTTCAAGCTGAACGGTTGAGACCAGATGTAGCGTTACTATGAAGACGACGTGTGTTGCAGTTGGTATTCCTTCGGCCCGCATGAGGCTGTGAAAATTGAATGAAATTGTTTGTTGTAACAGGCAGCACTAGATCGTGTGGCAAATGGTTCCGTATTTGGTCTAGATGGTCTCAGGGGAGACTAAAGTTGGGCTGATTTTCTGATGGTGAATACCGATTAATAAATTAGATGTATCGGACTGCATATGTTGAAGACTCGTTGTCAGCACAGTCAGTTGTGCTATGAGTCCTAGGTATACCTTAGTCAAATGATCGAGATGATATGTTTTTCTTTCTCGGCTGATGGTAGCAACTTGCCGTTCTAGCACCTTCAGGCGGTTGTCCGTTGCTGACTTCTCTTTCCTGAGGACATTGATTGTAGAATAAACAATCGAAGTTTGATTTCATAGTAGATGAAGTAGAAATATTCGTTGGTTTTTACTTTTTCGATTACTTCCGACATATTTTCCACATACTTTGAGTCAAGTTTCTTACTATTGTAAGGAAGCGATCTGGGGCTGGGGTACAGTTCTCAGTCTATCCTGGGTCACTTGGATAGGTGAGGGGAAAGCTGAGGGGAAAAGCTTGGTCACCGCGAGACCCACCGATCCCAGCGACGCATCAGACCTTAAATTGGTTCACAGTAGTCGACGCCTGCATTAGGAAATGGGCGTGCTTGTGTGACTTTTTGTGCTGGGAGATTGCCCATCATCAGGTGCATTAGCTTTAATCTAGCTCTGGAGCATCTATTTCATTTATTTATTTCATCCTAGCACGACAAGCATTTTATACTTTTAAATTAGGGCGCTAGTCACAACAAGTGTAACATTAACTTTTGACATTTAAATTACTAACATTAAGTAGTTATTAAAATTACATACATTCGAACTTATATACTAACATTTTAATAATATAATATTTAGTTTAGTTTTAATTTAGTTCCTAGGAATTTTACTCTTCATCTTACTCCCCGTTCAACCCCTCTCTACTATCTCAAATTCAAGTTATGTAGTGCGTAGATGATTCTCCAGAGCGATTTTGAACTGCACTCCTCCACTGATTGCCTTGATGGCGTGGGGAAGATGATTCCAGACTCGAGCAGCATATACAAAGAACTGTTTCATGGTGCATGTGTACTTGTATTTAAAGCAGATAATGTTTTTCGTCCGTCTTGACGTGCTAAACTTGAGTCGTTAATATAAGTAAGATGGCTCTTTGGTGTATATAACTTTGTGCAGTAATACTAAGACCCTAAAAGTCTATCTAGAATTTAAGTGGCATATCAAAAATTTTTATCATTGCGTCCGAAATATGGTTAGTTCTACGTCGATTATAAATATATCTCGCGATATTATTAAAAGCAACTTGCAGCTTGCGTTGGCTTGAGGAACACTACGCTTGACACAAAGTAATGACGAGTACATATTATTTATACACACAGACTGCATACGATTACTCAAGTACGAAACAATTAGTCTTGTTGCTGCACGCGAAAAATTACATAGACGACCTAGCTTAAAACAAAGAATTTCGTGGTTAACCGTGTCAAAAGCCTTACTGTAATCTAGAAGGGTCAGAAACGTTATATTGTCCGAGTCCAGTTTTTCTCTTATATGTTCAACAACGTTTATTATTGCTGTTGTACAACTTCTGCCCACTCGAAAACCTGATTGCTTATTTGTCAAAAGTTTTTTAGTTGTCAAGTAATTTGTCATCTGTGTAGCCATAAGTCGCTCTAAAATTTTTGACAAGTGGGGTAGAATGGAAATTGGCCTGTATTCATTGACTGATTTTGGAATTGGAAGTATTTTAGCTACTTTCCAAGAATCAGGAAATACGGATTGAGTCAACGCTGTGTTGTATATGTAGGTTATGCACGGCAATATGTTTGGCAAAAGCATTTTTATGAATTTCGGATTAATATCATAAATTCCTGTGGCATTTGACTTAATCTTTAATATCGATTCGAGGACATCTGACTCAGTTACATAGTCAGTTTTAGTCACTTCAGGTACTTTACAGTCTAAAAAAATTCTATTAAGTTCGTCAGGATCAATATCACAGATGCGCGGAGTAGTGGATTGACCAACACCCAGTTCTTTAATATACGCCCATTTCTGCTGATTCGATCTCGCTAAGTTAAATTTGTTACAAAAGTATTTTCTTTTCTCTGAGTTGATTAACTGTATCACATTTTTCTTAATTATCTTATATTGTGCAGCATGGTTGGCTGTTTTGTAACGTTAGTACAACAAACGGTATCACGTTTGTTGATTAATATTTTAATTTTCGAATTAAGCCAGAGATTTCCACTAGGGTTGACCGTTTTGACATTAAATTATTTTGTAGGACAGTCATTTGTGAATTAATATTAGCATAGTCATAAATAGAGTCCCAGTCACATGAAATAAAGTCAGCACTTAACAAGGCATAGTCAATGTTTCTAAAATTTCTATAAACTATTCTGCTTTCAGTTAAGTCGGTATGAAAATTATAGGTCAAGAATATTAGGTCGTGTTTCGAAAACATTGGCATTGATAGTTGACTGTAAGTAGAAATTTTATGTCAGTCGGTTACAAAAAATAAGTCAAGTAAGGTATCACAGTAATTTGAGAAATGCGTGGGTGCAGACGAATTTACTAACGTTAATCCCATGGATCCTATGTCGTCCGATAATTGCCTTTCTCGCAGGACATTGCTGTTGAAGTCCCCAGCTAATATTACATCTGTATAGGCAAGCGACATGGTAGACAATACGTCAGTTAAATTTTGATATTCTATATGTCGATGAGGTCTATACACACAGCCTATTAAAATTTTGGAAGAATGTATTGTGCTTGTGTCTTGAACAAATATCCACTCAACTGCACTTTCATTTGGGTGATTACATACAAGTTTAGCATTTAAACGATTAGTTAAATATCTGGCTACACCTCCTGCGTGACTAACTCGATCAGATCGAACCAGTACCAGTACAAATCAAACCAGTCATAACCAGTACACTCTACTAACAAATTACTAACATTAGACGAAAACCACGTTTCTGACACACATATGACATCAATATTGGACTGGACAAATAGATACCTAAATTCTTCGATTTTCTTAGTTAGGCTTTGGGCATTAATATGGCATACACGCAGACCTTCCCCTTGATTGTCAAGTATTCTTAGCATTGTATAGCTGCTCGAGCCGGACGGCCATGCATTATCATCCATGATCACTGGAATAAAAACAAATTAGAGAAGAATCCAAACACCACTGTTTTAAGAGTACGGGGAGATGATGTAAACAGAGTGAGATTTCTAACAGAAACTATTACAAGATGAAAAGAAATATTAAACCTAATGTAAAACATAAAGTAGAGGACAAAAATTAATTCTATTCTTTCGAAAATTATGCCGCCCAGTTCCAGTTCCTCCAGATACGGATTGAGTCGCCTCCTCAGCCACAGCTTCCACTCTCTGTAGGGCACAGAGCTCAGCCATGTTCTTAAGGCACACAAATTCGCCGCAAACACTCTGCCGAACGTAGACCATCGCACGGCGGGTGAAGACAGCCGACAGAGCATTACGCTTCTTCATCTTCATTGACTCTCTGAAGGTGTCGTAGTTGATTTTAGAGAGCTGCTAGTTGATGTAGAAGGGTTGTTTAGACTAGATTCCAAACAACTCCAGGCTAAGTGGCTGCTTGGTCTGTCGTCGATGCTCTCCAGCCCGTTGCATCAGCATGATTTTGTCACGCCTGCTATCCTCTTTGGCTTGGAGTTTCGCCTCCACTTCCTCCACCTTGCTGCATAGCACACGAATTTCGCAGCTTCCATCCTCAAGCTTCTCTATTCGTCGGCCAAGCAGCTCTACCTCTTCCGAGAGACTATGAAGTCTAGCCTTAAACTTATCTGCTATCTCACGCAGAATTCTTTCCTCAGCTTCCCTCACGCTTCAGCTAATGTGTTTCGCCTGCTCATGGAATCGATTGTTAATTAGCTCGATCAGCTGCGGCGAAAGCGTATCTGAGATGCGACCAGATCTTAAGTCCAGCGACGAGTCACTGCGGACGCACTTTGCTGCGGTTTTTGACATCCCGCTTTGCCGTTTAACAGCAGAGCAAGGTCCAAAAGAGATGCAGAGAGAGCGTAGGGCGTAGAGCGTAGGTTGAGAGAGGGAGTAGGCCTCAGAGCGAACACGACGATTAGTACGGCGAACGGCGAACGATCCAGCAAAGCGACGAAGCGATGAGCAGTGCGTAGGCAATGCAACAGATAAAGTGCATGAAACGGTGAGCACAGAGAGCGGAGATCCAGACAGGAATGGGCAAAAGCAATAAAAAATAGCTTGCGCGTCTTTAAATTTATTTATTTCTTTATTGGATCAACCTGCAACTACCGAATCACTGATATTCAACACAATTATTGTTCAGCTATGATAAGTTCCGAGATACACACAACTATTGGCAATTAATGTTGAGTGAATTCTGAGTAAAAGCAGAAAATGCAGGAGCGACGCGGAAAGACGACTGGCTGTTAGAACTTAGCTGATCTAATAAGGAATGGATCTATCACAACTGTGAATGATGTTTCTAGCCATCATTTTGTCGTTAGTGATCCAATATTGTTGTCTTACAATTGCCCTTAGTGCTTGGGCTCTGCAATGAATGTTCTCCTCATGGAGTTCTCCCACAATCATTTTGACTATGGGGTCATTGTATGGTAACAAAATTGCTTAGCGTTGTACGGAACTGGACCTTGTTCTAGTTTACCACCAACTCGGATGAGTCCATCGTCTCCTAGTATGGGAGATAACGATATGATTGCGGTCTTGTCTACAGTTTTATAGCATTGTAACTGGCTTCGACTTGTTGGATGGTTCGCAAGATTATAGCGCGAGCCTGACTTAGTTCTCCTGCGCAGAGTGTCGTTGTAGCCGCTCTATTGGTTTTATTGCAAAAGCGTAAAATGTATGCTACAATGCCTTGAAGCTTGTAAAATGAATTTTTATGTTTGCATGTGTACAATTCCTCTCAAAGTGCGCTTGATGCGATTGGTAAGCTGACATTCTTAGCCTTTCTCTCGGGATTGCTAGGCTCATTGATAGATGTAGTAGTCCATTTGTCTCTGGATTAGTGGAGGAATAATGGTTCATATAGCCACAGATTTTGATCTGTCAATCTGCTCGCTGCAATTCCTCAGGAATACTATGTCGATACCGATGCGCAAGACAGCACAACTAGTTGTTGCAACGGTAGAACGGTTGAATTCGGTGAGTGAGTTCGGCACCAAAGACGTCAGCGCAAAGTTTTAACCGTGGTAAAGATTGTTTGGCTGCATGTGATACACGTGATTTAAAACAGAGCAGTCGTACGGAAACTTGGATGTTTTTATGTGTGGCGCGTGCGTATATTACTATGCCATTGGCTCGTTCTAGTGCGTCTACAAAAGTTCTTGGGTAGCTCGGACTTTGCCATCATTAATGTGTCGGGAAATTTGCATTTCGTTTAATGCTTGTAGGTCTTCCCGGTATTCTTTCCATGTGCTTTGCAACTGTAATGGCAATTCGTCATCCCAATCCAGTTCTAGCCCACAACGTTGCAGCATGACAATATGCGCTTTGACTTCCAACGGTGCGAAAAGTCCAAGTGGGCCAGCTCGGAGCATACCACTCGTTTAATGATACAAACGTATAGCTTGGCTCATTTGAGTTCGCCCGCACAGTTGATCCTTCTTGGGCATCCAGATGAGACCTAGAGTTTTTACGCTGCTGTGATCTAGCGTCTCTCCTAGTTTTACGTCGGTTATAATGTCTTCTTTGGGGATTCCTTGAAGGAGCACCATATGCGTAGTTTAAATCCGTAAGACGACAATATCTTAGTAAGTTCGTGTTGAACTTGAAATGGTTCTGGAATCATATCTACTCCAATAAAACAGTCATCAACGTAGAAATTCTTCGTTAGGGTTGAAGATTCTACTGGTAGTCTGTCTTTGTTTCGGTTTGCCAAGTGATCCAGACATTTGGTTGCCAGGAATGGAGCAGCCCCATATGTGACAGTTTTCGGGCGATAGTACTTGATGTCCTCAGATGGATTGATTTCTTCATACTATCATCTGATGGAATTGATCCTCCGGATTTATCCACACTTGTCGGTACATTTGCTTTATGTCCGCTGTAAATACGTACTTATGAGTCCGAAACCATAATAATATGTAAGGAAGTTTCTGTCTAGTGGCCGGAG
This sequence comes from Drosophila azteca, assembly GCA_005876895.1. NCBI lineage: Eukaryota > Metazoa > Arthropoda > Insecta > Diptera > Drosophilidae > Drosophila > Drosophila azteca. The sequence goes on along the minus strand of VCKU01000003.1, from coordinate 15,411,129 downwards.
TATAGCCTCTCAGTTACGCCAGGATCCGGTCCCGATACAGAAAATTTGTATGTTGTGACCTAGAGAGACAGATGGGAGCGCCGAGTGCCAAGCGATTACACGGCGACGGACGTGATCTTTGGGGAAAGGGAGTTTTACGGGAGGGAGGATCGCAACTCACGGAAGTGAGCCTTAGGCTTTCCTCCCTCTGCTCGAATTCTGCTCCCAGCCTCTGCCGGCGCTTTGGCCCTGTCGCTTTGCTCGCTTACGCTGCCGCTAGTGCGTTGGAGATAGAATGATCGACCCCCCCTCTCTCGCTCGGCCTGGGCACATATTCGGCATTTGGTGGTGGTCTTTGCTAAAGTTCTGTCTCCAGCCTCCGTCGGTGCCTCGGTAGCTCTCGAGCTTTAAGTCTCTGCCGACGCTACTATCGTTGTGTGGGCGCGAAAGCGAGAGCGGTGATTGGGATCATCTTTTCTCTTTCGATTGCTGCTGCTGGAGTGCTCTTGGATATGTGTTGTTGTTCTCTTGATTATGTGTTGTTGCTGTTACTCTTTTTGTTATGCGTCGTTGCTGTTGCTCTTTTTATTATCGCCGTGGCTGTTGTTGGTTGCTTTTGGAAGAGGATTTGAAGCATTCGCCTGGAACAATACCCCATTCCATTTTTGTTTACATATAATTTTTACATCTGCTTCTACATTTAATAATGTACATTTAATAACTACATATTCGAGACGTACAAGTGTGTGCAAGAGAGAGAGAGAGGGAATGAGTAAGCGCTTGGCAGGCGATGCGTAGCCACTGAAATTTAATTTGTTCCTTCTGTCCACAACAATGATCCGACCTGATCCAGATTCGGCAATCTGTTAGAGACGGTTATTTCCCATGATTCTGCGTTTTTAGTTTACTTGTATCTTAAAAATTGTATACGCCACAGACTTTCCTCCTTTGTGCGGGCGGAAAGGGGCGGGGCGAAATTTCGCAACACATTTGGAGTAGTGTGATCACACAGAAGACTTGATAGAAAATTTGTTTGCTCTAGCTTTTAAAGTCTCTGAGATATAGGCGCAAATGAAGACGGACAGACGGATGGATGGACGGACAGACAGACAGACATGGCTATATCGACTCGGCTATTGATACTGATCGAGAATATATATACCTACTTTATGGGGTCGAAAACGCTTTCTTCTGAGCGTTACACACAACCGTTATCACCACAAATCTAATATACCCCTATACTCTTCGAGTACCGTGTATAAAAATCGCCCCTTTTCTGGGCCATCACCGTTGCACCCTCCTGGGGTGAAGGTGGTTGTTTACAATATTGTGAGGGACACTCCCTCACAAATAGGGAAAGAAGTTCATTTTGAGCTGTGGGTCCAGCGTGTAGAATATCATTAAGAGATTTTTCACTTGATTTACATGATGCATCAAATGCTATTCACAGCTTTGTTGTAGTGCTCTCAGGTTTAAGCATACAGTGATGTGGTATAAAGCAATGCTTTTTCGGAACATATGATGCCGGGACCATTTTCATGTGTTCTAGTTCTTCATATTCTTTCATGAAGTTTATATAGTCCTTCCATGTGTCTAGTGAATTTCGTCGCTTCAATGCCAGGAATCTTTTGGTTGCAATTCCAAAGACCGCTTCCCAGAGCTGAAGAGTGTTAAAAAAATGGGAGTTTTACTATGAGCCGACCAGCACATGCTGTTTGTAGGTTCTTTATGAAATGAGCTTTGCATTGTGCTTCGATCGTTGTGCGTGGTTTTTCGCTTGTCTCGAGATTGTCCAGCGTTTCCTAAGTTTCCTACAACTGGTTGTATTGAACTTTGCAGTTTAAAAAAACTGACAAATGCAGCTATAAATCCGACCCAAACACTTTGTAACTGCAACTTAACGTCAGGAAGATATTAAGCTTTCAAATTCAAATTTCATATTTTTATCCGGTATTTTTTCCCGAAATTTTTACTTTGAAAACTCAGGAAAAGTCGAAAAAAAAATATTTGAATGCTTACATTTTTGCTTTTGGAAAGACACATTAATTAGGCGTCGTTTAATGTATCGCTTATAAAAATAAATGGCTAAGTTATAACGGTTTGTAGGAAACTTAAGTGATGTGAAAAATAAAAGCACTACCTATGACAAAAAATACCAAATTTTTTAAAAATTCTTTAAAAAAAAAACTACACCATGAAAAAAAACCATAATTCCTTAAAAAAGTACAAAACTCAAAATCTATCAGAAAAAGTAATTTTTGGATACAGCGGAAAAAAAAGTTGAATTTTGTCGAGGAGTGTAATGTTCTGCCCTGAAGAGCATGTCGATTTTCCTGGCTTCTAGAAGTTTGGATCTGCCAGTGGGAACTCTCTTGATATATTCAGGTTTGCTGAATCGAGTGCCTGAGCTGGTTAAGTAGCTATTATTTGAGGCGTGAAACCGTTGTGTAGGGATTTTTATAAGCACAATTCCCCCTCTAATTTTTCGATGCGCAATGTTGTGTCATTGAGTTTGAGCGACAACATTGAAGCCATTCGTTCAGAGATCAAGTTTTTCTGTGATCCTGATTCTAGCAGTGCTCTGACTTTTCAAATTTTCCAGAAATTTCAAATTTAAAAGTATCGGCAAAAATTATTGACAAAAGTTAAAAGTTGAATTTGAAAGCTTAATATCTTCCAGACGTTAAACTGTAGCTACAAAGTGTTTAGATCGGACTTATAGCTGCATTTGTCAGCTTTTTTTAACTGCAAAGTTCAATAAAATCAGTTATAGAAAACTAAAGTTATGTAAAATACAGAAGCATTACCCCTGAAGAAAAATAGCACTTTTTTCAAAAATTCTTCAAAAAAAAACTAAACTATAGAAAAAACCAAAATTCTTTAAAAATGTTTAAATCTCCAAATCTATCAGAAAAAGTAATTTGGGCGACAACGGAAGTGTCGCGTTGACTAGTGTAGTCAGTGATGACCATAGTTACAACCGCCGTGAATGAGGAACTATAGCTGCCATACTGAGACTGACGACTTCCACAGCTTTCCTAATGGCTTAAGCTGCAGATGACAAGCCATCCGAGACGTAACAAAATTGAGTTCCGATGCGGAATTCAATATTGCCCGACATGGGACAAGCGTTCCAGCGCTACGATGGCCGTAGCTAACAACACGAAATCTTTCGAGATATTGAGAATAGGTGCAGGGTGAGGTGGAGGGGCTGAGCATGAAACCAATGCCGATGATTGCGATTGCGAGAGGCTCTTTTCTGCAGCAATGAACAACGTATGATGTTTCATAAGACACTTCTTTCAACTTCAAGAGCAACACTGCTGAAAACCGTGGCCCTTGCGCAAGCAATTTGAGGCAGAGATGTCCTTTCTTTGCTTCCGTATGTAACGTTATGATGTGACCTACATCCAGATTTATTTTCATTATTAGGTGAGGCAATGAGGACATTTTGACTAAGCTGGTGAATTATTTCTGCCACCTGATGGCTTGGTGTTTCGATTAGCAAACCATAGCAAGCCTGCGTCACAATTTATATGAGAAATCCATCTCAAATTTCCTCAGTTGATGCCAAAGTCAGAATCGCATGCAGGTGAGCATTGACTTTATTGCTAAGTTGCCGAAGCCTCCTCGCGGATCCCATCTCAATACCTTGTAACCCAAATATCGCCTTTACTTGCGCCTGAAAATTATGATATTTATTGTCGAAACGATTAGTAAACATTTCTAAAGCAATCTCATACTTCACATCATGGAACGTATGGTTTCTAGAGCTACTTCGTCTAAGCTAGAACGAAGATACTGGAACTTTTCCAAATTACTCAGCTCTTGCTCATTGTTCACAACAGTCTTAAACTAATACACGCGAAACGAACAAATTTTTTTGGCGGGGCTCTTTCACTTAGTTATGATACGTAGATACAGATATATGTATATATACATATATGTACATATACATATGTACATATACATATGTACATCTATGGATTATGAAAACGAACTTTGCACTCAACTGCACCCAAATGCAGGTAATGCACAATGTCACTGAGTACACTGCAGTACGTTTTGCATGTGTTTTTTGTGTGACCGAATATAAACCTGACCGAATAATAAATTGCTCGAACGATATCGACAATTAACTTATTAAATCGCGGTACAGGCTCCATATCACGTCGGGGTCACCAAAATGTTAGAGGCAGATATTAACTTTATTACCTGTACTCAAATGTTTGATTAATTACGCACTAATTTGGTTTTTCTATATGTATAAACTAATGCTTTATTGCTTGATGGTAATCGGAGCTGCACTGAACCTCTTCATCACAGCGGCCCGCTGCAGTAGCCGAAAGCTTCGATCATATTAAAGCTTAAGCTACAAAGCATTTGGGTCTGATGCATGTATCAGCTCGGCGGAAGAACTGTCTCTAAAAACAAAATTGCTCAAAAATGCATCAAGAAAAAAAAATGTTTCCTTAAAATTCGACTTGTTGTTACTGGCGAGCTAAAACACAAGCTCCACAACATGGAACAGTAAGCATGGAGGGAGAACAAGTATGTGCTCTTTGGCTGTCGGTAGTTAGTTAGCAGACGTTGGTTCTGTCCAAATCGCTATACCGGGTGTTAAATTAAATGTAGACATCAATATTTTTTTTTTTTAACCACGCTTGTTTTGCTCCTATTATTCTTGGCACTTATTACACCCGGTACTCGAAGAGTATTGGGGTATATTCGATTTTTAGTTATAGCGGAAATTTGTAACACCCAGAAGGATAGGTTTCCAACCACATAAAGTAATTATATTCTTGATCAGAATCAATAGCTAAGTCGATACAAGCCATGTCTGTCTGTCCGTCCGTCTGTCCGTCTTCATGAACGCTGTAGTGGCCGCTTGTCGGAAAGATTGGAGAAAGAATTTTATCCGTGCCCAAAAGTAGGCAATACCATTTGTGTCGCATTTCGCTGCAGTTATAGTTATGCCGTAATCTCTCTCGGCTTGACAGGATCATGGTAGGGTGGGGGGTGGCACAACTCTGTGTCATCAGAGAAGTCCGGTAGCGTCGGTAGGATACTATATTTTCTCCCTCTAACTTTTTTTTCTTTCGTACTTTAATTTACAGGGTATCTTGTCCCCAGCTTTCCCTTTCCCTAAAACAGTACGCGAAATTTATTTATTTATTTATTTATAAAAGTTAGCTATAATTTAAATTAACACTAACTTAATATCTAAAGCGCTGGCTGCAAAGGCCTTCGGCTTGTTAGAGGTATTTAGGGGCTAGTGTATTTACAAATTTACATTTACATCTTACATTTACATATTTACATACATATATATATTGTTTAGTTTAATTAGGGTTATAGGAGGTGATATATGTTCGTTTTTTTTAGGAATTCAATAATTTTTTAGATGTTTTCTATAGTTGGGTTTTCGAGGATGGATATGGGGCATGTGTTTTGGAAGATTTGGTTTTTGAGGTGGGAAGTTGCGGTGCAGTTAGTGAGGATGTGTTTAATATTAAGTTCGTCTGTTGTATGGCAGTTAGGGCAGGGTATGATGTTGCCAGGGTTGTAGTAGTGTTGTTGTGTAAATCGTGTGTGTCCTAGTCTGAGCCTAATTATTTTAATTTGGTCACTACGTGTGATACCTTTTTTATTCGTATTTTTTAGGTACAGGTTTGTGTATGCTAGGTTTGGGTTTAGCTGTTGGTACCATCTGTTGCAGAGATCTATGTTTTGTTTAATTTTTTCTGCTAGATCATTGGCAAGGAATTTGTTTATGTCTGTTGTGTTAAGGTTGAGGGTGTAATGTAGGGGCATATGATATGTGGATTTGGCTATAGTGTCGGCTAGCTCGTTACCTTCAATACCACAGTGGCTAGGTATCCAAAGGAGTTTTATTTTAGGGGCGATTTTGGTGAGGAGGGTTCTTATGGTAATAGGATATAAATTATTGTTGTTGATGTTGGAGATGGATTTGATCGATGAGAGGGAGTCGGAGCAAATGGTGTATTTTCCTTTTCTTTTTTGGACTAATTTTATTGCCTCAAGAATGGCTATGGTTTCGGCTGATAGGATGGATGAGTAGTGGGGTAGGATGCATCTTTTAAGGATTTCGTTTTCGGTGGTAATGGCAAAAGTTGCTGTGCTGTTTTGTAAGGATCCGTCCGTGTATATGAATTTGTGATTGTGGTATTTGTCTTTGAGTTCAAGAAATTGTTGTCTGTATGTGCATGGTGGTGTGTTGGGTTTGCTGAATTTTTGTAGTGTAGTGTTGATAAGGGAAGGGATAAATTGCCATTGGGGGGTGATTGCTTTTTTTGGAAATGGGAGGTAGGGAATGTTGTGTTTTTTGCATGAGATAATGACTTTTTCCAGTGTTGACGTTAATTTACTTATTTTTATGTTTCCATTTTTTTTTAATATATTTGTGAAGAGGTGAGTTTGAACTGTTTAGTACTGTTTTGTAGGCTTTGGTTGTGATAAGGTCTCTTTTTTGTTCTATTGTTGGTATGTTTGATTCGAAGAGCAAATTGGGTATAGGGGTTGAGCGTAGTGCTCCAAGGGATGTGCGGATTGCAGCGTTAAACAAAGGTTTAAGTTTATTAATCGTTGATTTAGGAGCGTGACCGTAGATAAAAAGTGCATAATCTATTTTTGATATTAGAGTTGCTTTGGTTATATTTAAAAGTGTGTGTGTGTTACAATTTAGTTTAGGGCTTGATAGGCATTTAATGACGTTAAGTTTGTTGTTTAAGGCTGGTTGAATTTGTTTTATGTGTGAGTCCCATCTGTATTTGTTGTTTATTGTTAGTCCTAATATTTTTAGGCTAGTGACTGAGGGGATCGGGGTATTGTTGCACGATATGTTGCAGGTACAGTTCTGCTTTCGGCAAATGTGGAGGTGTTGGCATTTTTGGAGGGAAAGTGATGCTCCTGAATATGAACACCATTCATGAATGTTAGAGAAGAGGTTGTCTAAATTGTATGTTTGGTTTTTTTGTCTATTGAGGGGAATAATTAGGAAAAAATCGTCGGCGTAAGCGCTGAATTGTATTTCTTTTTGCAGGCTGATGATGTGTGAGAGTTTGTTGTAGGCAATTAAAAAAAGAATGACCGATATTGGTGATCCTTGGGGGATACCATTGTGAAGTGGGTATGGGCGGCTTATAATGTTTTTAATTTTTGTTCTTATTTGCCTGTTAGACATAAAGTTTTTAACGAAGTTTATTATTTTTGGTCCAACTTTCCAGGTGTTTAACTGGTCAATTACGGTGTGCACTCCGACTCTGTCGAAAGCCTTTGAGAAGTCAAGGGCGATGACAGATGTGTGCTTTTTGGATCTCAGCGACCTGGTTATCAGATGGTCTGCGAAGAGCAGACCGTCTGCAACCGATTTGCCATGCTTAAATCCGGATTGGTTGGGATGGATAAGGTTATTCTGCGTTACGAACCACCATAGGCGTTTGGCTATTATTTTTTCTAAGGTTTTGGATAGGCAGCAGTTTAGTGAAATTGGTCTATAGTTGGCTATTATTGTTTTATTTGAGTTGGGCTTTTGTATGGGGATGACTAGGTTGGTTTTGTAGGATTGCGGGATGAAGTTGTTGAAGATAATATTAAATAGGTTAGTGATTCTTGTCTTGAGTAAGTCGGAGGTGTTTTTGATCATAGGGTACGATATTCGGTTAAGGCCGGGAGTTGTTCCTTTAAGGGAGTGCAATGCAGATAGTAGTTCTATTTGTGTAATTGGTAATTCTATTGTTTGTGCTGTCGGACAGGGTATAACTGTAGTTGTTGAGTCTGAATATTTGTTGGCAGTGAAGTTTTGGTTAAAGTTTTCGTCTTTGGAGTGGTCTGACCAGTGTTGAGCAAAAAGATGAGCTATTTGGGTTGTTTCTGTCGTGTGTAAATTGTTGGTTGTATCTGTGATACAGTGAATGGTTTTAGTGGGGTTAAGTCCACAGAGACGTCGGATGCTTGCCCAGATTTTGTCTGAGGGGGTGTTGGGGTCGATTGTGGACGTGAAATCGTTCATGGCTTTAGCTTTGGATAATTTCAGCTCTCTTCGGAAGAGAGCGTTAGCTCGTTTATAACTGAGGAGATTTTCCGTGCTGTTGGAACGTTTGAAGTTCTGCCAGGTTTTAAATTTATTTGCCCTAAGTTTGGTTAGGGTTTTGTTCCACCAGGGAGTGTTTTTGCTGAAGCGATGCGGGGTTGTCTGTGGTATACTGTGGTGTGCTGCTTGTAGAATTATTTTGTTTATGGTTGCTGCTTCTCTATTGATGTTCGTGCTTTTGGGTATCAGTTCACTTAAATCATTAGTTATTTTTTTGAATCGTGGCCAATCTGCTTCTTTTATTTTGAAAAAGGGTCGAGAGAAGTTTGTTGTTTGTGGCTGTGGGAACAAGGACATTAGGATTGGGAAATGATCGCTACCATGAAGGTCGTCGACTATTTTCCAGTTAGTGAAGGGGGTGAGTTGGGGAGAGCATAGCGAAAGGTCTATGTGGGTGAATGTATTGTGTGTGGAAAAGTGGGTTGGGGAGCCGTCGTTGAGTATAGTGAGGTTGGCGGTTTGGAAAAATTTTGATAATATTCTTCCTCTTCTGTTGTCCTGGGGTGATCCCCAACTGTGGTGCCAGCTATTGAAGTCGCCTAGGATAATTTGGTTGGTATTGTGCGTTTCAAAGTGGTCGTTTAAACATTTGAGTGAGAAAGGTTTGTTGGGAGGGATGTATGTTGAAAGGATGTTAATTTTTGTTTTTGATACAATTTCTATTCCGAGTGTTTCCAGGTCTCGAGATTGGTTTGACTGAGAATGTTGTATGGATTTGTGGACTAATGTGGCTACTCCACCAAATCGGTTGGATGCTGTGTTGGAATAAATATGGTAATTTACTGGGACGGGGAAGGGGGTATTTGTGTTGAAATGGTGAGTCTCTTGGAGACATATGATTTGTGGGGAGTATTTTTTTATTATAACTAAGAGTTCATTGTAGTTGTTTGTGTATCCTCTAATGTTCCATTGTAGTATTTTGAGCATTGCTATAGTTTTGAGTTTAAGTTTTTAAGGTTGTTAATTGGTTTTGTTTTGGATTTAAGCTAAAGTTAAGTATAGGATTTTAGTTTTAAATAGATTCGCTGTCGCTGTGTTGGTTCTTGTTTTTAGCTGTTCTTGGTTTGGTTTTTGTTTTTGTTTTGGGGGCCTTAAAGTTAGTAGATAGGGGACTAGACTTATCTTTAAGGAATATTCTTAGTTTTATATCTTCGGTGGGCTGCAATGTATGAGATTTGTTTTCCGTATTGGGAGTGTTACTGTCTGTTTCCATGTCTTCTGCTACGATATGCTGTTGTTGATGTTCTTTTTGTAGCTGTATTGTTTCGGTTGATCGTGCTGTGGTTGACTGGGTTGTGAGTGCGTTATGGTTATGGGATGTGGAAGTAGATGGGGAGTTTCTTAGCTGCTGCGTGGCGCTAGTTTGTGTGTGTGTGCATGGGGAATTGGGTGATGTGTGTGTTGGTGCCTGTGTTGTTGTTGTAAGCGATGTTGATTATGCAGCTGTTTTAGCGTAGGTATTTTTCAACTGCTGGCTGTGTCTATTGTGGTATATATCCAGCGCAGTTTTGTGATCGACTTGTTCGGTGATTTTTATTGCAGTTAATTCCTGTTGCTTAAGGAATGCCGGGCATTTGCGGTCGAGAGGGCTATGTTGGTAGTCTACTTCGGGGTTATTTTTGCAGTTTAGGCAGTTCCTCATCTTTTTGCAAAGTTCCCCTTCGTTTGTGTGATTTCCTTCTGAGCAGTTTTTGCATGTTTCTGGACTCTTACAGATGGTGGCAGGGTGACCAAAACGTAGACAATTTTTGCATTGAAGGGGAAGGGGGATATAGAGTCGCACTCGGACGATTTCGTATCCGATGTTAATTTTTTCGGGTAATTTGTGTGTTGCGAATGTTATTATAATAAGTCCCGTTTCTGTGAGTGTGTTGCCTTCTTGGTTTATGTTGTTTGATTGGTTTTTTTAGAATTTTTCGTACTTCTGATACGTTCTGCGCTTTTAGTTCTTGTAGTATTTCGTTCTCGGTTATGTAACGTAGTACATTGCAGTATATTACGCCTTTTGTAAAGTTTAGTGTTTTGTGTTCTGCTGCAGTAATGTCTATGTCTGTCATTTTGGTTAGCCTAAGTAGTTTAAGCGCTTGCAGTTTAGTTTTAGTTTTTATAAGAAGAGAGCCGTCTCTTATTTTTTTTGCACATTTCCACTTCCCCTCCACAGGCATAGTCTATGGTTTTTTTAATAACAAATGGTGATACCTTTTCGAACGATTCGTTATCATTTCGTTTTAAGACAATATATTTGGGTTCGTTTAGTTGTGCGTTGTTGTTTGTTTTGCTGAATTTGCTTATGTCCGGTGGTTCGTGCATGGTTATTGTTTTTGGGCTCAAGCCCGGTGTAACTGTTTGTTGTGTGTTTGTTTTTGTTTTTTTTTTTGTTTTCTCTTTTGGTTTTAATATTTGTTTGTCACTCGTTTGCTGGTAAGATTTTGCGTTTGCGTTTAGCGGCTCTTATACAGTTGCAGCACGTCTTGTCTCTTGAGAGGTTGAAGTGATACTGACGCGAAATTTAATAGAATAATAACTTTAGGAGCGAAGCCAACAGCTGAAAGGTTATATTTTGAAAGAACCCATTCCCATGTCCGCTCAGGGACCAGCCGTTAAAGCAAGCGCGTACTTCTTTGCACAGCTAATCGTCCATCTGCTCTTCGTTACTTGCTACAACGCCTTGATCTCAGAAACTATAAAAGCTAGAGCGCCCAAATTTTGTATCCAGTCTCATGTTATCATACTACTACAAGTGTTTTTAAAATTTGGCCCCGCCACTTTCCGGCCACACAAAGAACTAAAATCGGTGTCATACAAAATTTTGAATATACCAGAAAATTTAGAACGCCAAATCTTAGAAAATGGCCATTTCTATCAGAGTGTTGAATCTGGATCATATCGGTTCATTAATATAGCTACAATAAAGAAAACTATTTCGAAAGGCATCGCTCCCTTTCCCTCTCGCCATCACTCACACGCCACCACGTCTGTTTTGCTCGTTTTTCCCGATGAGCGCTTAGGTCTCAGAGACTATAAGAACTGGATCAACAAACTTTCTATCCAAGCTTCTGTGATATCACTTCAATAAAAATTTACTTCAAAATATTGACACACCTTTTTCCGCACCCACAAAGGACGAAAATTTGAGGAATCCACAATTTTTAATATACAAGAAAACCAAAAGCGCAGATTCACGGTAAATTGCAGTATCTACCAGATTGCCGAATCTGGATCAGGTCGGATAATTATTGTAGACTAATGGAACCAATGTAATTGCAGTCGCTACGCAACGTCTTTCAAGCGCTAACTCATTCCCTCTCTCTCTGGCAATTCGTCATCCCAATCCAGTTCTAGCCCACAACGGTGCGAAAAGTCCAAGTGGGCCAAAGATTTGGGCCAGCTCGGAGCATACCACTCGTTTAATGATACAAACGTATAGCTTGGCTCATTTGAGCTCGCCCGCACAGTTGATCCTTCTTGGGCATCCAGATGAGACCTAGAGTTTTTACGCTGCTGTGATCTAGCGTCTCTCCTAGTCTTACGTCGGTTATAATGTCTTCTTTGGGGATTCCTTGAAGGAGCACCATATGCGTAGTTTAAATACGTAAGATGACAATATCTTAGTAAGTTCGTGTTGAACTTGAAATGGTTCTGGAATCATATCTACTCCAATAAAACAGTCATCAACGTAGAAATTCTTCGTTAGGGTTGAAGATTCTACTGGTAGTCTGTCTTTGTTTTGGTTTGCCAAGTGATCCAGACATTTGGTTGCCAGGAATGGAGCAGCTGTTTTTTTGTTTATTTGTTTATTTTGTTTAAAGTTTAACAAAGTACAGTTAGGGTAAAAAAATTACATATCAGTGCTTAAAAGAAAAGGGCTAAAGCAAATACTCAGACCTGGTGGGGCTGATTAACGGCTCGATGGCCTAAAAGGTCCCACCAACAGCCAAATTTAGGTTAGAGATAAGCTATTTAAATTACATTAAGTTATTTATTAAGATTATTTTGACCATATTAGAACTAGTATCAAAAGAAAACAGATGGAAAAATTGGTTATAGTTCGGCAAAAGCTACGGAAAGATTCATAATCCGAGTAGTTAGAAAGACAGAGTTGGAGATGGAGAGGAAAGTAATGCCTAGTCGGGCGAAAAGGAGCAGCAATACTAATAAGGCTGATGAGGGCAGTCGATTCAACCTCACCAGAGAGAAGCTTATGGAGGAAGAGAACTCCTTGGCAGATTCTACGGGATTTAAGAGAGTGGAGGTTAATTAAGCGCAACCTACTTTCATAAGAAGGGAGATGTATAGAGGGGTCCCAATTGAGTCCGCGGAGAGCAAAGTTTAGGAACTGTTTTTGTACTGATTCGAGCATATCCTGAAATTTATGGTAGTGAGGAGACCAAACACAAGAACCATATTCCAAAATAGGCCGAACCAGGGAAACATACAGGAGTTTTGTGGTATACGGATCTGTGAATTCCTTAGACCATCTTTTGACAAATCCAAGGACTCCTTTGGCTTTGTTAGAGATAGTGGAGATATGAGAGTTGAAACATAGATTAGGTACAAAGGTAATGCCCAAATCATTAACTTTGAAGAGGCGTTGTAGGATAATGTTATTGATAGAGTAGTCGAAGAGGTATGGCTTATTACGGTGAAAAGTCATTATATTGCATTTTGAGATGTTAAGAGGTAGAATATTAATTAAGCACCAGTTATTAAGAGCATCTAGATCTGATTGCAAAGATAGTGGTGACAAAGGGTCACTGTAAGAAAAACATAGCTTGACGTCATCAGCATACATTAGGACACGGGAACGATATAAAATTTGAGGAAGATCGTTAATAAATAGGTTAAATAGTAAGGGACCCAGATGACTACCTTGAGGAACCCCCGATGAAACAATAACAGGTATAGAGAGAGAGGAGTTAAAGCTGACACGTTGGGAACGGTTACTAAGGTAAGAATCGGTCCAGTATAGAAGCTTTGTCGGAAACCCTAAAAGGGACAGTTTATGAATAAGTAGATTATGATTGACGGAGTCGAAGGCTTTACTAAAGTCAGTGTAAACGACATCAGTTTGACACTGTTTAGCAAATCCGGAAGTAACAAAGGTGGAAAATTCTAGTAAATTAGTAGAGACTGAGCGACGTTTAATGAATCCATGCTGTGATTCAGAGAATATAGACCTGCAAAAATGTTGAAGCTGAGAAGTAATGATTTTTTCGAAAAGTTTAGGAATGGCAGATAAGTTGGAAATACAGCGGTAGTTAGAGACATCAGATTTAGATCCCTTTTTATGAAAGGGAACTATGAAGGATTCATTCCAGACGGAGGGAAAGACGCCAGTATTGAGAGACAAGTTAAAAAGTTTTAGGAGAGGTACGCAAAGGGGTTCAGCACAAAGTTTAAGAACCGCGCTCGGAACAGAGTCTGGCCCAGAACTGAACGAAGACTTGCACGATTTTAAATTTGCTAAAAGTCCATCATAGTCGATGAAGTGGGGAAGGATGCAGTTAGAACTATTTAAAGGGATAGGATATGAGTAGCTACTGCTAAAGTCGTTCGATGAGAGTAGGATAGAGGGAAGATTAGTAGAGGGGACAGAGTAGCAACGTTGAAAAAAGGAAGCGAACAGATCAGCAATATCACAGTCCTTCTCAGCACAACTACCATTTAAGTGTAGAGAAGAAGGAAATTGGGAAGATTTACGTTTAGAATTAACAAACCTGAAGAATTGTTTAGGGTCGCGTTTAAAGTTAAGCTTGCATTTAGTTAAGTATCTATTGTAGCATAAGGTATTAAACAAGGAAAATTTCGATTTTGCAATCAAGTACTTCGAAAAGTCTGATTGTAAACCGGATTTTTTGAACCTCTTGTACCTACGGGTACAATCTTCAGATTCGTTAATCTCGGGGTGAACCAGATAGGGCCAGAAAGATTTCTGGAGGGGATGGCTAAAGGAACATGCATGGGAAAAATGGAGAAAATAAAGCTATAGAATGCATTCGTAGCAGATTCAATATCTTGGAAATCGTCAAGGAATGACCAATCCGTCTGAGATAGGTCAGTATTCAAGGAAAGAAAGTCAGCCTTCTTAAAGCAATATATATTCGAAGGCTTTATAAAGGATTTTGTATGGCTTGAGGAAGGCAACAGGAAATCAATTGATAGTGTGGGATGGTATGGGTCTTCAGGGAGTGATAGAGGAGATCCTCGACATACCAAAGTGCTCGAAGCATCAGTAGTGAAGACGAGATCAAGGGTTCTGCTCATATTATTACGTATGCCATTTACCTGGCCTAAAGATGAATCGGACAGAGAGTCAACGAAGTCATTCTGCATAGATGGGAACATTAAGTTTGAATCATTGGATGGAGACCAAGTAACGTTTGGGAGATTAAAGTCGCCGAGGACAATAAGACGATCAAAATCATTAAGCTGAGACAGAACAGACAGATAGTCAACGTGAAGCATATAAGTAGTAAATTCAGAGGACGTTGGGATATAGGAGCATGATATAAATAAATTAAAAGAACACAGACGGATTTTAACAACGATAATTTCAATAGTGATGAGCTCATCGATGGGAAAGAGTTGGGAAGTTAAGTCGGAACGAACAGCAATTAGAACGCCGCCACCACGAGATGGTCGATCAGATCTATATATGGTAAAAATGTCAACAAAAATCTCGGAATCCGAGATTGAGGGATTGAGCCACGTTTCAGAGAAGGCAATAATGTCGGAATCAAAAGTTGCGCTATCAGCATGTAGTATGGTGAGCTTACTGCATAGACCTCGTACATTCTGATAAGTGATCTTTAGAAGAAGGGAAGAATTCAGTTTTTTGAAATAGATGGTACATTAGATGGTGTAGGAAGAATTCCTATCCGAGGAGCGGATTGTGAAGATCGAGATCGGCTGCTGAAGATGTGACAGATAGTGTTCAGTCCAGAAAGAGGGTTTTAAAACATTCTTTACAAATTTCTCCGGGACAAGAATTTTAAATAAGGAAATATTGCGTTTTTCCTTGAAAATAAATTTAGTAACTAAAATGCCAGAGGAGCTATTGATGTTTAGTTTAGAGAAGATATACTCCCGAACCATGACATCCGTAGCCGATTCCATAAGACGAGAGACAAATATAGATTTAAGAGGAGCGACAGCAAATAGAGTAGATCGGTCTAGTGGGGTCACATGATTTATGGGTGAGGCAGAGGCGGGTTCAACCCGAGGGGCAGGTCCAGATGGGATAGCGCTGACTGAGGAGCCATTGCGAGCCGGTGTGGAGGGGACTACTTCAACCTCCATGCTGTCAGCATTGTCGACGACTTCCTTAGGGGGCACGGTAATGCTGTCCAGTTGGATATCCTTGGCAGTCACGGGCACAGGTGAGCAGCCGGCAGGTGAAGAGCCAGCCGTCTTCTTCGATGTAGATGAGTAAACATCGGTTACCCTGGCGCCAAAATCGATCAAGGCTGGCGAACTATTTGGAGGAGCGTGAGAGTCTTTAGCTGCAAGAAAATTGGAACTTTGAACACTGGGCAGATTGGATGAAACCTTTCTTCTCTTTGGAGACTCATTTAGAACTTTAAGATTTTTAAAATGATTTTCCATCGAGATGAACTTATCTTGAAGCTTTTTGAATTCGGCGTGTACAGCGGCGAATTCGTTATGAGTCTGCCTCATAAACGTTCGCATGTCGGCTTCTATTGCCCTGCAATCCCAACAAGTCCAGTTGAGGCCTCAGCGGGTCTTAATCAGATCAACAACGCGACCACCGATATGACCAAAACCCGCGCAGCTAGAATGAGCCGTGTTGTCGCACAACCAGCAGAAGATGAACGTTTGGCGAGTGGCAACCGAACGGTGGCCGTCGCAACGCTTAGCACAACATTCACTCATTTTTTTTATATTATAAAAAAAATATAAATATGAAAATGAAAGAAAAGAAAGGTAAAATAAAATTCGGTGTGGCACAGTGATTTTGACGTTAGCTTGTGTTACACAATTGCGCGCGCAAGAACAACAAAACAAACACAATAACGGCAAGTAAACGAAGAGACACAGAGAGAAGAGATAACAGAAGATTGATCATTTTTAGCAATTATTCAAGCGCAAGCGAGGTTAAGCACGACCGTCCGTTTCCCCATATGTGTTGCCCCATATGTGCCAGTTTTCAGGCGATAGTACTTGATGTCCTCAGATGGATTGATTTCTTCATACTATCATCTGATGGAATTGATCCTCCGGATTTATCCACACTTGTCGGTACATTTGCTTTATGTCCGCTGTAAATACGTACTTATGAGTCCGAAACCATAATAATATGTAAGGAAGTTTCTGTCTAGTGGCCGGAGTATAGCCTCTCAGTTACGCCAGGATCCGGTCCCGATACAGAAAATTTGTATGTTGTGACCTAGAGAGACAGATGGGAGCGCCGAGTGCCAAGCGATTACACGGCGACGGACGTGATCTTTGGGGAAAGGGAGTTTTACGGGAGGGAGGATCGCAGCTCACGGAAGTGAGCCTTAGGCTTTCCTCCCTCTGCTCGAATTCTGCTCCCAGCCTCTGCCGGCGCTTTGGCCCTGTCGCTTTGCTCGCTTACGCTGCCGCTAGTGCGTTGGAGATAGAATGATCGACCCCCCCTCTCTCGCTCGGCCTGGGCACATATTCGGCATTTGGTGGTGGTCTTTGCTAAAGTTCTGTCTCCAGCCTCCGTCGGTGCCTCGGTAGCTCTCGAGCTTTAAGTCTCTGCCGACGCTACTATCGTTGTGTGGGCGCGAAAGCGAGAGCGGTGATTGGGATCATCTTTTCTCTTTCGATTGCTGCTGCTGGAGTGCTCTTGGATATGTGTTGTTGTTCTCTTGATTATGTGTTGTTGCTGTTACTCTTTTTGTTATGCGTCGTTGCTGTTGCTCTTTTTATTATCGCCGTGGCTGTTGTTGGTTGCTTTTGGAAGAGGATTTGAAGCATTCGCCTGGAACAATACCCCATTCCATTTTTGTTTACATATAATTTTTACATCTGCTTCTACATTTAATAATGTACATTTAATAACTACATATTCGAGACGTACAAGTGTGTGCAAGAGAGAGAGAGAGGGAATGAGTAAGCGCTTGGCAGGCGATGCGTAGCCACTGAAATTTAATTTGTTCCTTCTGTCCACAACAATGATCCGACCTGATCCAGATTCGGCAATCTGTTAGAGACGGTTATTTCCCATGATTCTGCGTTTTTAGTTTACTTGTATCTTAAAAATTGTATACGCCACAGACTTTCCTCCTTTGTGCGGGCGGAAAGGGGCGGGGCGAAATTTCGCAACACATTTGGAGTAGTGTGATCACACAGAAGACTTGATAGAAAATTTGTTTGCTCTAGCTTTTAAAGTCTCTGAGATATAGGCGCAAATGAAGACGGACAGACGGATGGATGGACGGACAGGCAGACAGACATGGCTATATCGACTCGGCTATTGATACTGATCGAGAATATATATACCTACTTTATGGGGTCGAAAACGCTTTCTTCTGAGCGTTACACACAACCGTTATCACCACAAATCTAATATACCCCTATACTCTTCGAGTACCGTGTATAAAAATCGCCCCTTTTCTGGGCCATCACCGTTGCACCCTCCTGGGGTGAAGGTGGTTGTTTACAATATTGTGAGGGACACTCCCTCACAAATAGGGAAAGAAGTTCATTTTGAGCTGTGGGTCCAGCGTGTAGAATATCATTAAGAGATTTTTCACTTGATTTACATGATGCATCAAATGCTATTCACAGCTTTGTTGTAGTGCTCTCAGGTTTAAGCATACAGTGATGTGGTATAAAGCAATGCTTTTTCGGAACATATGATGCCGGGACCATTTTCATGTGTTCTAGTTCTTCATATTCTTTCATGAAGTTTATATAGTCCTTCCATGTGTCTAGTGAATTTCGTCGCTTCAATGCCAGGAATCTTTTGGTTGCAATTCCAAAGACCGCTTCCCAGAGCTGAAGAGTGTTAAAAAAATGGGAGTTTTACTATGAGCCGACCAGCACATGCTGTTTGTAGGTTCTTTATGAAATGAGCTTTGCATTGTGCTTCGATCGTTGTGCGTGGTTTTTCGCTTGTCTCGAGATTGTCCAGCGTTTCCTAAGTTTCCTACAACTGGTTGTATTGAACTTTGCAGTTTAAAAAAACTGACAAATGCAGCTATAAATCCGACCCAAACACTTTGTAACTGCAACTTAACGTCAGGAAGATATTAAGCTTTCAAATTCAAATTTCATATTTTTTTTCGGTATTTTTTCCCGAAATTTTTACTTTGAAAACTCAGGAAAAGTCGAAAAAAAAATATTTGAATGCTTACATTTTTGCTTTTGGAAAGACACATTAATTAGGCGTCGTTTAATGTATCGCTTATAAAAATAAACGGCTAAGTTATAACGGTTTGTAGGAAACTTAAGTTATGTGAAAAATAGAAGCACTACCTATGACAAAAAATACCAAATTTTTTAAAAATTATTTAAAAAAAAAAACTACACCATGAAAAAAAACCATAATTCCTTAAAAAAGTACAAAACTCAAAATCTATCAGAAAAAGTAATTTTTGGATACAGCGGAAAAAAAAGTTGAATTTTGTCGAGGAGTGTAATGTTCTGCCCTGAAGAGCATGTCGATTTTCCTGGCTTCTAGAAGTTTGGATCTGCCAGTGGGAACTCTCTTGATATATTCAGGTTTGCTGAATCGAGTGCCTGAGCTGGTTGAGTAGCTATTATTTGAGGCGTGAAACCGTTGTGTAGGGATTTTTATAAGCACAATTCCCCCTCTAATTTTTCGATGCGCAATGATGTGTCATTGAGTTTGAGCGACAACATTGAAGCCATTCGTTCAGAGATCAAGTTTTTCTGTGATCCTGATTCTAGCAGTGCTCTGACTTTTCAAATTTTCCAGAAATTTCAAATTTAAAAGTATCGGCAAAAATTATTGACAAAAGTTAAAAGTTGAATTTGAAAGCTTAATATCTTCCAGACGTTAAACTGTAGCTACAAAGTGTTTGGATCGGACTTATAGCTGCATTTGTCAGCTTTTTTTAACTGCAAAGTTCAATAAAACCAGTTATAGAAAACTAAAGTTATGTAAAATACAGAAGCATTACCCCTGAAGAAAAATAGCACTTTTTTCAAAAATTCTTCAAAAAAAAACTAAACTATAGAAAAAACCAAAATTCTTTAAAAATGTTTAAATCTCCAAATCTATCAGAAAAAGTAATTTGGGCGACAACGGAAGTGTCGCGTTGACTAGTGTAGTCAGTGATGACCATAGTTACGACCGCCGTGAATGAGGAACTATAGCTGCCATACTGAGACTGACGACTTCCACAGCTTTCCTAATGGCTTAAGCTGCAGATGACAAGCCATCCGAGACGTAACAAAATTGAGTTCCGATGCGGAATTCAATATTGCCCGACATGGGACAAGCGTTCCAGCGCTACGATGGCCGTAGCTAACAACACGAAATCTTTCGAGATATTGAGAATAGGTGCAGGGTGAGGTGGAGGGGCTGAGCATGAAACCAATGCCGATGATTGCGATTGCGAGAGGCTCTTTTCTGCAGCAATGAACAACGTATGATGTTTCATAAGACACTTCTTTCAACTTCAAGAGCAACACTGCTGAAAACCGTGGCCCTTGCGCAAGCAATTGAGGCAGAGATGTCCTTTCTTTGCTTCCGTATGTAACGTTATGATGTGACCTACATCCAGATTTATTTTCATTATTAGGTGAGGCAATGAGGACATTTTGACTAAGCTGGTGAATTATTTCTGCCACCTGATGGCTTGGTGTTTCGATTAGCAAACCATAGCAAGCCTGCGTCACAATTTATATGAGAAATCCATCTCAAATTTCCTCAGTTGATGCCAAAGTCAGAATCGCACGCAGGTGAGCATTGACTTTATTGCTAAGTTGCCGAAGCCTCCTCGCGGATCCCATCTCAATACCTTGTAACCCAAATATCGCCTTTACTTGCGCCTGAAAATTATGATATTTACTGTCGAAACGATTAGTAAACATTTCTAAATCAATCTCATACTTCACATCATGGAGCGTATGGTTTCTAGAGCTACTTCGTCTAAGCTAGAACGAAGATACTGGAACTTTTCCAAATTACTTAGCTCTTGCTCATTGTTCACAACAGTCTTAAACTAATACACGCAAAACGAACAAATTTTTTTGGCGGGGCTCTTTCACTCAGTTATGATACGTAGATACATATATATGTATATATACATATATGTACACATACATATGTACATCTATGGATTATGAAAACGAACTTTGCACTCAACTGCACCCAAATGCAGGTAATGCACAATGTCACTGAGTACACTGCAGTACGTTTTGCATGTGTTTGTTGTGTGACCGAATATAAACCTGACCGAATAATATTTTGCTCGAACGATATCGACAATTAACTTATTAAATCGCGGTACAGGCTCCATATCACGTCGGGGTCACCAAAATGTTAGAGGCAGATATTAACTTTAATACCTGTACTCAAATGTTTGATTAATTACGCACTAATTTGGTTTTTCTATATGTATAAACTAATGCTTTATTGCTTGATGGTGATCGGAGCTGCACTGAACCTCTTCATCACAGCGGCACCGCTGCAGTAGCCGAAAGCTCCGATCACATTAAAGAGCGCAAATAGACCTTATTTGAATTTGATAGCTTTAAATTTTCCAGATGGTAGGCTTAAGCTACAAAGCATTTGGGTCTGATGCATTTATCAGCGGAAGAACTGTCTCTAAAAAAAAAATTGCTCAAAAATGCATCAAGAAAAAAAAATGTTTCCTTAAAAAATTGTAAGTCCATAAATCTATCAGAAAAAGTCTGTTTAGTTCACGGCGTGGAAAAAAGTTTAATTTTGTTGGCAAGTGGTATTTGTTACAAAACTTTTCAGCAGGAGTGACGTCCGGCTCTACCGTTAAATACAACTTTCAGGCTGTTTTTCAGTTGGTAAGTGTGTTTTTTGTGCCATGTAGATATTTTGACACCATGTTTTGGGTCTTGTGCTTGCATGTTATTGGACAAAAAAGACTTGGCAGAAGATGAGAACGCAGTCGATAACGCGCTGTTGGTGACGAAGACCGTTGCGGTTGGGGTTGTTATTGCAGTAGTTAAGGGGGTGATTCGACTTGTTGTTACTGGCGAGCTAAAACACAAGCTCCACAACATGGAACAGTAAGCATGGAGGGAGAACAAGTATGTGCTCTTTGGCTGTCGGTAGTTAGTTAGCAGACGTTGGTTCTGTCCAAATCGCTATACCGGGTGTTAAATTAAATGTAGACATCAATATTTTTTTTTTTAACCACGCTTGTTTTGCTTCTATTATTCTTGGCACTTATTACACCCGGTACTCGAAGAGTATTGGGGTATATTCGATTTTAGTTATAGCGGAAATTTGTAACACCCAGAAGGATAGGTTTCCAACCACATAAAGTAATTATATTCTTGATCAGAATCAATAGCTAAGTCGATACAAGCCATGTCTGTCTGTCCGTCCGTCTGTCCGTCTTCATGAACGCTGTAGTGGCCGCTTGTCGGAAAGATTGGAGAAAGAATTTTATCCGTGCCCAAAAGTAGGCAATACCATTTGTGTCGCATTTCGCTGCAGTTATAGTTATGCCGTAATCTCTCTCGGCTTGACAGGATCATGGTAGGGTGGGGGGTGGCACAACTCTGTGTCATCAGAGAAGTCCGGTAGCGTCGGTAGGATACTATATTTTCTCCCTCTAACTTTTTTTTCTTTCGTACTTTAATTTACAGGGTATCTTGTCCCCAGCTTTCCCTTTCCCTAAAACAGTACGCGAAATTTAATAGAATAATAACTTTAGGAGCGAAGCCAACAGCTGAAAGGTTATATTTTGAAAGAACCCATTCCCATGTCCGCTCAGGGACCAGCCGTTAAAGCAAGCGCGTACTTCTTTGCACAGCTAATCGTCCATCTGCTCTTCGTTACTTGCTACAACGCCTTGATCTCAGAAACTATAAAAGCTAGAGCGCCCAAATTTTGTATCCAGTCTCATGTGTTATCATACTACTACAAGTGTTTTTAAAATTTGGCCCCGCCACTTTCCGGCCACACAAAGAACTAAAATCGATGTCATACAAAATTTTGAATATACCAGAAAATTTAGAACGCCAAATCTTAGAAAATGGCCATTTCTATCAGAGTGTTGAATCTGGATCATATCGGTTCATTAATATAGCTACAATAAAGAAAACTATTTCGAAAGGCATCGCTCCCTTTCCCTCTCGCCATCACTCACACGCCACCACGTCTGTTTTGCTCGTTTTTCCCGATGAGCGCTTAGGTCTCAGAGACTATAAGAACTGGATCAACAAACTTTCTATCCAAGCTTCTGTGATATCACTTCAATAAAAATTTACTTCAAAATATTGACACACCTTTTTCCGCACCCACAAAGGACGAAAATTTGAGGAATCCACAATTTTTAATATACAAGAAAACCAAAAGCGCAGATTCACGGTAAATTGCAGTATCTACCAGATTGCCGAATCTGGATCAGGTCGGATAATTATTGTAGACTAATGGAACCAATGTAATTGCAGTCGCTACGCAACGTCTTTCAAGCGCTAACTCATTCCCTCTCTCTCTCTCTCGTACACACTTCCACGTCTCGTATATGTAGTTATGCATGTACATGTAGAAATGTAGAAGTAGATGTAAAAAGTATATGTAAACAAAAATGGAAACAAATAACATTTAGTTTATAACAATCTAGCATTGGGTTCGACCTAATTATTTTCATTTTTTTTTCGCCAAAATTAGTTTGTCCCTTTAGCGAACATATCATAAATAACATAAATCATAAGCTCATACATACACATATATACCGACTGAGTACTGGGTATAAAGTAGAGCCGCGGCACTTCCCGCGGTTCACAACGTTCCCAGTCGTTTATTAACTTGTTTTGTGCATAAAAAACTAAGGCGTCCTTTCGCAATTATTGAATCACTCCTATTTCGTTTTTTTTTCTATTGCAATTTTCTAAATATATTATTGTTTTCAAAATTGCAAACGAAAAATGCTCGATCGTACTAGAAGGTATGACGCATTTATTTATCTATATGTTTTTAAATTTCAAGGTCTGGACTTTTTGGAAGACTTTGCGAGTGACTATGAAAACGCATTACTTCAAACTGGATTCGGAAATTTTCAATTTCTGCTGCTAACAATATGTGGCTTGATTTACATGAATACGGCCATAGGTGTGACTATTATATCTTTCGTTTTGCCGTCTGCTACATGCGATTTTGCCATGACATCCTCAGACAAAGGCTGGCTGTCTGCTTCACCCATGCTAGGAATGTTAATTGGGTCATATTTTTGGGGATGCCTTGCGGATACGAAAGGTCGACGTGTGGTTTTAATTGCAACTTTACTGGCAGATGGTATATTCGGAATATTATCTTCGTTTGCCCCAATTTATATAATTTTCATGTTATTCCGATTGATAAATGGATTCAAGTAAGAAATTTTAAATATAATTTTACATTTATTAATAGTTTTATAATTTAATTAAATTTAATTCATAAAGAAATCATTATTTCTCAACGTGAGAGAATTTCTTCTCTTTTTATACCCGGTACTCGAAGAGTAATATAATATAATATACCCCATATTAGATTTCTGGTGATAACGGATGTTTGTAACGCCCAGAAGGAAGCGTTTCCGATCCCATAAAGCATATGTATATATATATTCTTGATCAGCATCAATAGCCGAGTCAATATAGCCATGTCTGCCTGTCAGTCCGTCTGTCCTCTGTCCGTCCGTCTGTCTTCATTAGCGCTTATATCTAAGAGACTATTAAAGCTAGAGCAACCAAGTTTTGTATCCAGTCTTCTGTTCCCCCTTCCGCCACCACAAAGGACGGAAATCTGTGGAATCCACAAATGATGATTTTTTCGAAGAGTTTAGGAATGGCAGATAAGTTGGAATTACAGCGGTAGTTAGAGACAGATTTAGGTTTAGGTCTCTTTTTATGAAAGGGAACTATATAGGATTCTTTCTAGATGGTGGGAACGTCACCAGTCTCGAGAGACAAGTTGAAGAGTTTTAGGAGAGGCACACAAAGAGATTCAGCACTAAGTTTAAGAACAACACTCGGAACCGAGCCTGGCTCAGTGGAGAACGAAAATTTGCACGATTTTAAATTTGTTAAGAGACAAATTAACAAACCTGAAGAATTGTTTAGGGTCGCGTTTAAAGTTAAGCTTGCATTTGGTCAAGTATCTATTGTAGCATAATGTATTAAATAAGGAAAATTTCGATTTTGCAATTAAGTACTTCGAAAAGTCGGATTGCAAACCGGTTTTTTTGAACTTCTTGTACATACGGGATTAGAAATTCTTCAGATTTATTAATCTCGGGGTGAACCAGATAGGGCCAGAAAGATTTCTGGAGGGGGTGACTAAAGGAACATCCATGGGAAAGATGGAAAAAATAGAGCTATGCATTCGTGGCAGATTCAATTTCTTGGAAATCGTCAAGGAATAACCAATCCATCTGAGATAGGTCAGTATTCAAGGAAAGAAAGTCAGCCTTCTTAAAGCAATATATATTCGAAGGATTTATATAGGATTTTGTATGGCTTGAGGAAGGCAACAGGAAATAAATTGATAGTGTGGGATGGTATGGGTCTTCAGGGAGTGATAGAGGAGATCCTCGACATACCAAAGTGCTCGAAGCATCGGTAGTGAAGACGAGATCAATTACTACTCATGCCATTTACCTGGCCTAACTATGTATCGGACAGAGAATCAACGAAGTCATGCTGCATAGATGGGAACATTAAGTTTGAGTCATTGGATGGAGACCAAGTGACATTTGGGAGATTAAAGTCGCCGAGGACAATAAGACGATCAGAATCACAAAGCTGAGACAGAACGGACTGAAGATGGGCAGCGTGAAGCATATAAGTTGTAAATTCAGAGGACGGTGGGATATAAGAGCATGATATGAATAAATTAAAAGAGCGCCAGACGAATTTTAACTACGATAATTTTAATAGTGTTGACCTCATCGATGGGAAAGAGTTGGGAAGTTAAGTCGGAACGAACAGCAATTAGGACGCCGCCACCTCGAGATGGTCGATCAGATCTATATATGGTAAAATTGTCTACAAAAATCTCGGAATCCGAGATGGAAGAATTGAGCCCTGTTTCAGAAAAGGCAATAAGGTCGGAATCAAAAGTTGCACTATCAGCATGTAATTTGGTGAGCTTACTGCACAGGCCTCGTAAATTCTGATAAGTGATCTTTAGTGGTAGGGAAGAATTCAGTTTTTGAAATATATGGTAAATCAGCAGATGGTGTAGGAAGAATTCCTACCCGAGGAGCGGATTGTGAAGGTCGAGATCGGCTGCTGAAGATGTGACAGATAGTGTGTTCGGGCCAGAAAGAGGGTTCTAACACATTCTTTACAAACTTCTCCGGGACAAGAATTTTAAATGAGGAAATATTACGTTTTTCCTTAAAAGTAAATTTATTTACTACTATGCCAGAGGAGCTATTGATGTTTAGTTTAGAGAAGATATACTCTCGAACCATTAAATCCGTAGCCGATTCCATAAGACGAGAGAAAAATATAGATTTTAGAAGAGCGACAGCGAAAAGAGTATATCGATCAAGAGGGGTCACATGGTTTATGGGGGGAGAGGCGGGTTCTACCCGAGGAGCAGGTCCGGATGGGATAGCGCTGGCTGAGGAGTCAGTGCGAGCCGGTGTGGAAGGGACTACCTCAACTTCCATGCTGACAGCAGTATCGACGACTTCCTTAGGGGGCTCTGTGATGCCGACAACTGGATGATCATTAATGTCCGGTTGAACAACCTGGTCAAACACAGGCACAGGATGATCATTACTGTCCAGTTGGATATCCTTGGCAGTCACGGGCACAGGTGAACAGCCGGCAGGTGAAGAGCCAGCTGTCTTTTTCGATGTAGATGCATGTACATCGATTTCCTTAGCGCCAAAGTCGATCAATGCTGGCGAACTTGGAGGAGGAATTGGAGGAGCATGAGAATCTTTAGCTGCAAATAAATTGGAACTGTGAACACTTGGCAGACTAGGTGTAACTTTTCTTCTCTTTGGAGACTCATTTATAATTTTAAGATTTTTAAAATGAGCTTCCATTGAGGAAAACTTATCCTGCAATTTCCGGAATTCTGAGTGGACAGCAGCGAATTCGTTATGAGTCTGTCTCATAAATGTTCGCATATCGGCTTCAACTGCCCTGAAATCCCAACAAGTCCAGTTGAGACCACAGAGGGTCTTAATCAGATCGACAACGTGACCACCGATATGACCAAAACCCCGGCAGCTAGAGTGAGCCGTGTTGTCACACAACCAACAGAAAATAAATGTTTGACGTTTAGCAACCGAACGGTGGCCGTCACAGCATTTAGCACAACAGGTGCTCATTGTTTGATATTAAAAACAATAAATATGAAAATAAAAGAAAAAAGAAAGGTAAAATATAAGTCGGTGTGGCGCAGAGACTATCTAAGTTAGCTTGTGTTACACAATTGCGCGCGCAAGAAGGAACAAAACAATCAAAATAACGGCAAGTGAACGGAGAGACACCGAGAGACGATAGAAAATCATAATGCGTATGCACTAAAACCGAACCCGTTGCACGATCGGTTAGGAACACCAGAACAAGGTAAAAAACACAAATTACTTTCCTTTTACAGAAGATTGACAATTTTTAACAATTTTTCAAGCACGAGCGAGATAGAACACGACCGTCCGTAACGATGTATCGATATCGATCGATTTCTGGTTGCTAGTGTTAGGGTATGAGTCAGCGACTAGTTGTGGAGGAAGGGAACGTTGCTTCGTTTAGTTTTCAAAGTCGGCAAATAATCGTTAACTCGTGGAAATATTAAAAAACCGCTGCAAAGTATCACAATGCAGTACGGACTCAGTAAGTTTTTCCCGATGTCACTCTATGCAATTTCACCAAATTTCTCGAAAACGTGACGTGATAGAGAGTTTTCTGGTTCAGCATGTGAGGATGTAGGCATTCACCCTCTAAAGCGGCTAAGCAACATGTAATGGGAGTCGTAACCCATTTTCGAAGGTAGTAGGCATACCAATTCAAGAAGAGGTAATGGGCTACGTGGGGACTATGTAGCTATGTTATTCGTAGACAACCCTCTAATGACAATAAAGTATAGTGTGTTTTAGACAAAATCTAAATTTGTTAAACCAAAATAAAATAAAAAATGTTCCGTATTTTAGATGAAGCTAATTTTCTTTTTTGCATGTATTAATACACGAAAATTATTGTTGGACCTTTTTCGGCAACTCTAACTCCACATTTAAAATGTTTAATTCTCCGTTGTTAGGGTTAAGTTTTGTGCTTATTCTTCGACTTTTGCACAAATAAAAATATTAGAAGTCTTGTACATAAGCTACCAGCTTATGGAATCTATTAAAATGTTTGTATACGAGAGAAAATAACCGATGTACTGCTCTTGCGGAAAACTCCTTTTGGACGCATCCAATGATCAGTTTGCCGAGCCGTAATGCAGCGCTTTGACGAATATTTGACTGAGTGAATGACAGGTGATCGAAGCAGTGCAGCAAGAAATAATAGCATGTGTGTGTGCGTGTATGAACTAAGAGTGATATACACAAGCGCGACAATATTTAACTTAGAAGCATCTAGATAAGAGATATACGAAAAGATAATTGAACTGTCTTATAGCCTGTTCCTACAGACCACCATCCACCACCCATTTCGGGAATAGTCCGTAAAGTTTTGCCATTCCGAAATTTCTCAGATAGTTTCACCATCCATTTTGGAAAAATTGGCAACGAAAAAATGGTATTTAAGCCACTTAATTTGTAACAGTCGTTTGGTTTTTCGGTGTTTTACTGTCTCTTAATCCGAGCTTTTATGAGCAAAAAATATAGACGTTAAAAAGTTAATAGGAGATACTTAGGTGGTTCCTTTTTACGACTCTAAATTTGAAAATGGTGCTGAGTTAGGTAATAAAATTGAGTTTGGGTCAGGCGTAGAAAGTGCAAATGAGAGGTTCCAGAAAGTTAAATTAACACCAATACAAATAGCAGAGGAGTACATACAGGCATAGGCACAGATAAAAGAATCAAGTCTTTGTGGTGTGTGTTCATGGTTATGGGAGAAAACTTAACTTTATAATAGGGATGCTCGTATGTGCGCTTTTCGTGTAAATATAAGTACGGTGAGTATATGTATAACATAAGTTTATGTGCGGTTAATTAAAAAAATATATATAAAATTAAAAATCCACTTGTTTATAAAATGTGTGCTGCCGTCGTCAGCGGTTTTCAAGACGCAAAGAAGCGCGTCTGCCAATGTAAACACCTCTTCTGATTTCTTGCCTCTCTTCCAATATAAAAAAAAAAACGCACCCGGTGTAAAAAGCCTATGCAATACAACTAATAATACACTTCAACTTCTATTAGGCTTATATTATAGCCTAGTGTGTGACTAGCCACACTGGGCACCGTTAACCGTCTATTTCCTAGGCGGTGTGTAAGGTTAGCAGCTGGTTTTCAAATAAAACTCTGAAAAATTGGCATTCAAAAATGTTGCTACTTTTTCTGATAGATTTGGAGACTTAAATTTTTTTAAAGAATTATTGTTTTTTTTCAAGTAGTAGTTTTTTTTTTAAGAATTTTTTAAAAATGTGGTATTTTTTTCGACTTTTCCTGAGCTTTCAAAGTCAAAATTTCGGGGAAAAATACCGAAAAAAATTATGAAATTTCAATTTGGAAGCTTAATATCTTCCAGACGTTAAATTGCAGTTAAAAAGTGTCTGAATCGGATTTATAGCCTCATTTGTCAGTTTTTTTTAACTGCAAAGTTCAATACAACCAGTTCACAGTGGCAGATTTGAAGAAAATAGCGGCATAAATTAAAATACTGTCCGTAAGGACTTGAAATTTGGTACACGTGATTGTATTTGTATATAGAAAAATTGGAAAAAGTTTCAAACGTATCAGGCCACGCCCACTCATACCGCCCATATAACTCATATAAAAAAAAATTAATTTTTTACTTAAAATATCGCTTTTATTTAATATTCTTCTGCTTCGAGCTCATATGAATATGCATCTAAGGGTTTATAATCCGAATCTGAATCTGATTCATATTCGATATCTACTAAGGCGAGATTTTCGTCGCCAGTTTTCACATTGGGTTTAGCGAGAAGTTCGAGTACTTTTGACGGCAATTTTTTATAATTGTGGTTGTTGTATTTATCCAAAAAATATTTACTTGAAAGTAGAGGATCTGATGAATCAATTGCTCAGTAAAACACATCTACTAAATTATTAATGCGACTGTTTTTTCGAGAATGCGACAGTCTATCCCGTTTGTAAAACCTGTTTCGGCTCTCCGAAGCATTTTCTCCTAAGCATCCAGCTGGAACTGAAGAAGCAGCAATAATTTGGGATCCATGAACCAATATTTTGTGAACCGTCGGCGACATTGGATACCAAGGATATTTTGCCATGTATAAGTCTGAAGCTTTCGTACAGAAATTCTGGAACTTTCGTGGACATATTTCATATTCACAGGAGATTGCAATCAAAAGTGTCCCAAAGCATTCAAGAATATCCTCATCAAAGTTCAAAATAGATGAGAATAAGTGAACATTTGAAAAAGCCCTTCTAGCAGTATTCCCATCATTTGTATTGCCGCTTCCGTTTTGTTTTGGTCTATCTACGTGTAGTCCCATTTGTTTCAATAGCTTTTCTTGAATATTTTTTTTTCGAGATGCCATAAAAGCCTTATCATTTGGATCTCTGATTTGCCACTTATTTATTCCTATCCGATACGAAATATGCAGAGCAAATTCAAGAAACCTTATCCATGCGTGTAATGGGCTTACACCATATTGCAGAGCAAAAGGCTTTGGCTTAAATACTTCAGCATTTGTATCCGTGGTCATCAAAATGGTTTTAGGAGTAGCACCACATATTGGACATGATTGGGTCAAGTTCGTTCCTGTTAAAGCATTTAAAACTTTTCCATCGATAAGTGTCATATTTAGATCAAACGAAACAGAGACAGTTCTCCCAGACCAATTATTGAATAAGTACGGTTTCAAGTTTTCAATTTCGTCCTTCAATCTATTGTTTTCTGCTAAAATATGTTCTTTGCTCTCCTTAAAGAATCTAATAACTTTATAGGGATTATTGATGTGATGCTTCATCTGCAGTCATCTGAACTGGTTTTTGATTGCAATCGCTTTTCCTCTTGACATTGATAATATTTTCTTTTAAAGAACAATCAATACAGTCAGTACATTCATTACATTTTGATTTTTTGGCGCATATGGTAGCTGCATGAAAAATCATTGCTGTATTGTGCCCTTGACTAGTCGCGATATCTGAAGCTATCTTTCGTTTTAAACGACTACTGCCTTCATCGTAAGTCAGCCGTGGACGACCAACGGAACACTCTTTCACAGCAGCTCTTTCAATATGTATTGTCATTTTTGAATCAAGGAACTGTTGGTGTTTCTCTTTGAATTTTTCTATTTTTCTTTGGCATTTTGGCATGTACTTGCATATATAAGCGACAAAGTTCGAAATTTTTTTGTTTATTTCAAGTTTATTAGCTGCCTTAAGATTTTCATTAATCTTTTCAAACACCCACTCAGAAAGCGCTTTACTTGTGCGCCCATTATCAATCCAAATTTGAAGCAACTCCTTGTGACTGAACTCTACCTTGTCTGCAATATCAGCAAATATTTAAAAAAAGCGCAAGCAAAATTATTGGCGTCATCGTAAGAACATTTAACGGAAAATAATTGCATTCTTACTTGCAAGTAGCAACGAGAAGCAGGTAACATTTAGTCCACAAATCACAGAACGTTGAGGTTAGGTTTCTTCTACAAAAAATACCAACAATAACAAACGAAACGAAAGACAAAACATACAAGTACAAATTCTTTGACATTAACCTAATGATCAACATACCTTGAACTATGTTTTCCATATTTAGCAATACCTCTAGCTATTTTATTAAGCGAATTATGGAGCATTAAAAGTTAAACAAGCTTTTGAGCAAAATCAACACAAAAGCCACGTGCCACAAACAGCTGCTTTTGCAGGGCTGCCAGAAGGACGGGGCTGCATGAATAATTAAAATTTTTTTATTTTCAAATAGATAAAACACTTATTTAGTGAAAATAATATTAATTTAATAGCAATGCTAACATTTTTTTTTTTAGTTTATGCCGCTATTTTCTTCAAATCTGCCACTGTGCAGTTGTAGGAAACTTAAGTTATGTGACAAAAAGAACATCCAAATCTATCAGAAAAAGTCATTTTTGGCGACAGCGGAAAAGTAGTGTTGACTAGTGTATTCTTCAGCAAATCGCAAGGAGCCAGAAGGTTTTTAATTCTTTTATTCGCAGGCTTCTTCTGTTTTCATGCTTTAGTCGCATTCCCTTGTTCGCACTATGTTGACTTCACACTCGCCCCCACGAAGCCCCTACTTGGACTTGAGGCTGTCGTACCTGTAAAGACCACGGCAGCGTCGACTGGCACTCTGGCCAGTATCAAGGGCAAGGCTGGTGGATCGACGCAGCGGCCAAAGACCCCTAAGGAGAGTGGAACACAAGGTAGTACTCCAAGTGGTGCTGTACAGCCTAATGGATCAGGCCAGAGCAGGAAACCCACAAACGACCAAGCTGCTAATGATGAAGATCACAATCTTGAAAAGAAAGTGGAAAAGGCATGGACAAGTGAAGGACAAAAGGGAACCGCAAAAAAACCCGTTAGAAACAGAGTTAGCGGTATTAAAGTGAGCGGTGAGGCCAATACGTCGAAATTGAGTAGTTATCTGCCACCACATTCGTCCGAGAGAGTGACGCCATTCTTATACGAAATTTTCAGCCACAATTGACTGGAAATCTGGCAATAGGGCGACAAGTCCTACCAAGTACAAGCTGTACAACAATAAGCTACTCCACGCCATTTTGTGTTACGGTCACTGTTCTGCCAGAACAAAGTTACGTCTACGTATTTTGGGAACCATAACACCTTTCACCTGAATCATATGAAACAGTATCGCCGAGCCCGTTAAATGGATGGACGCCGCGTGGATTGCCTGATCTTCTTGAGTTCCAATGCGTGCTTGAGGAGACAACGGCTGAGTACCGTTGCACATCTTTGGAGAACAACCAAAGGCTAGGGAAGGCTCTGAAGGGTGAAACATGAGTTCATGAGTTAGTTAACTCGCTGCCCGGCCAACGTTCAGGTGGTGATGGACCAGCTACGGTTCCGGTATGGACGTCCAGAACAGTTGATACGCAGCCAGCTGGAAAGCGTCCGAGATGTTCAGCCCATTCAGGAGCACAACATCAATAATGGTGCCATCCGCTAAACGGATGAACCATCTCGCAGATCAACTGCGAGTGGAGAACAGCATCTCGGGAATCCCACCCTGATGGAAGAGCAGATCGCCAAGTTGCTCTTAAGCCAATGGCTGGACTGGGCTAGGCATGCAACTCCCATAGGTTCCTATCCAAAGGTTGTGCACCTGAGCGAGGCTAAACGATTCCGGCACCAAGGATCTAAAACGAACGGTACTGTATGCCAGCACAGTTCACATGGATCAGGAGTGGCTTGACGAGCACACCAAGTGTTTCCCTATATGCGAGGAGAAACACTCGAACAAGGAATGCCAGGTTTTCAACCACGCTTCCCCAAAGGTCAAAATCTAGTTTGCGAGAAAGCATCGCAGCTGTTTCGCGTGCCTGGATTCAGGACACATGAGTAGGTTCTGCAAGGGGGACAAGCAGTGCAATGTCCACGTCTGCCAGAGAACGCACCATCACCTGTTGCACGATAGACTGGCCAATCTAGCTGCTAAAAGGAGCAGCCGGACGTCACAGGAGACAACAGTCAGCATCCTGAGAAGTACGCGACAAGGAAACAGTGACGTGTTGCCCAGATTACTTTAGTCGGCACGACTTTTCCGCTGTCGCCAAAAATGACTTTTCTTAAAGATAGATTTGAAGATTTCAAATTTTTTAAAGAATTATGTTTTTTTTTCTTGGTGTAGTTTTTTTTAAAGTATTTTTAAAAAACTTGGTATTATTTGTCATAGATAGTGCTTTTATTTTTCACATAACTTAAGTTTCCTACAACTGGTTGTAGTGAACTTTGCAGTTTAAAAAAACTGAAAAATGCAGCTATAAATCCGATTCAAACACTTTGTAGCTGCAACTTATCGTCTGGAAGATAATAAGCTTCCAAATTGAAATTTCATAATATTTTTCGGTATTTTTTCCCGAAATTTTGACTTTGAAAGCTCAGGAAAAATCGAAAAAAAATATTTGAATGCCTTGATTTTTGGTTTTAGATAATCACATTATTTATCCGTTGTCAAATCGTTGCGCCTTCCTGGAGAGCCAATGTTCATATGAAATGTAATACATTTGAAAGACTTTGAGGTACCGCTTTAAAAACATATAAAATATAGTCTTGTGCATAAAATTGTATTGGGGTATATTAGATTTGTGGGCATCCGGATTCATGAGCGCCCAGATCTCAGAGACTACAAAAGTTAACATTTCATAAGCATTCACTTGTGCCCATCTGGCTTATAGTAGAAGGGAAGCATTCTGTATTCTATACTTCGACAGGTCAGCCATGATGAGCTCCACAAGACGGGGTCAGGATCTGCAATAGAAAACCTATTTTTGCAAAGCGCGGGTAACAGCTTTCATGTGCGATGTGCAAGAACTGTAACCTAGGCGCTCGAGATCGCGTCTGCGGACCAGCATGGTGATGGTTCCGATGAAAATGTTTGATAATAGCGAACGTCAACTAATAGTCCCTGCGCAAAATGTTTGGGTGACGAGCATCGAAGGCAAGCATTGAGTGCCACAGGCTAACACCAACACGAATTAGATCAAAGACATTTATTATCCGGAGAGTTTGGTACTTAACAGGTGGGAATGTTGATCTACACTATTAGAAAACGAGATTAAATAAATAAGTAATAACTCTCAATGTTTGTTTTATGTTTTATATATTGATTGACTTTATATTTAATGATTATTCTTTTGGTATGCAACATCGATACCCCGTTACAGCTTAGGCTTTTTAAGAAGAAGAGAGA
The DNA here is from genome assembly GCA_005876895.1 of Drosophila azteca. NCBI lineage: Eukaryota > Metazoa > Arthropoda > Insecta > Diptera > Drosophilidae > Drosophila > Drosophila azteca. The sequence goes on along the minus strand of VCKU01000003.1, from coordinate 15,376,832 downwards.
TCAGATTCAAGTGTGACCAGATTAACATAAAGCTGGGTACCCAGCACCGCGGAAACGAAATATTACTGCCAAACTTCATATAAAAAAAACTGGGCCAGTAATTTTTCGTTTGTGTTTTCCTGGAGTCAGTATCCAGCAAACGTAAACGGGATCCACGAATTCTTATCGATAGTATCGATATTCACACGAATGTGGACTGTGAGAACAGCTGATGAGGGTGCCAGGAAAATATATCTGCACATTATTACTGAAGTACAAGTGAGAGGTGGAGGCAAAATATGTGCGCAAAACCAAAAAGAAATATTCAAATTTTTAAAATGAGGAAAAGATTGCTTCAATAAAAGCAGTTGAGGCAAGACCACGTTTTTGGCGGATCAAGGAAAATAATCATTTTGATAATTTTGACATTTTGGCGCCTCCGACTGTGCTGTACTTCTTCTTACAACAATATGTGCCGCTACCAACACAATCACTTCATCGTCAGAATTACTTTTCTTCCTTTTTTTAATTTTAGTTTCATTTTCAAAATTGGCGCTGTTTAAAAAACACAGCGTATTCATGAGAGTGGCCAACCTTTTTTTATGTTCTTGGTCACACTATTTCACTTGAGATCCACACAACCGAAATAAAGAGCAGATTCCTGTCAGTAAAATTTCGCGGTGCTGGAGACAGGCCTTTAACTAATAATCCATAGCTTAGTGTTGTGTAATGTTATTGTTTGAAAGTTGATGATATTCCAACACACCCTCCTCAAACATAACATTACATTAATAATAAAGTAAATGATAATATTCAAAATTTATCTTATTCTTTCGTGGTTCGTGTCCATTGGGACTTATTCAGTGATCTAGCATTCGCTCTTTGGATTCAAGAAAAATCCAGAAAAACTTGATCAGATCACTATTATAACTTAAAATATTGTAACAATTCATTTGTTCAAATAAGACTACTTTAACAATTTAATTGTTCAAACAAAATAAAAAATAGAATTAAGTCAATATTCATTTTTAAAAATCCAATATGGATTCTCTCAGCATCGGTGTAGGTGTATCACTCTTCTTGCAGTAATCCCAATTTGTTTCGCAACTCCTTAAATCTTCCGGCCGGTAACGGCTTGGTGAAGATGTCAGCAAGTTGATTGTCTGTGGATATGTACTCGAGAGAAATTTCATTATTTTCTACTTGTTCTCTTGTAAAATGATATTTTATATCAATATGCTTTGCTCTTTTATGACATGAGGGGTTATTTGCAATACTAATACAGCCTTGATTGTCTTCATAAATTTTAACTGATTTTTTTGTATTAACACTACTTAAAAGTGCTTTCAACCATAAAGCTTCTCTTACAGCTTCAAATAGAGCCATATACTCTGCTTCAGTTGATGAAGCTGCGACTGAATTCTGTCGTTTTGTATTACAACAAATTAGGTTGGCATCGAACATTTTAAATAAGAAACCCGTTGTACTTTTTCTATCTACTTCATTACTACCCCAATCAGAGTCTACATAACCAACTTATGTAATCTCAAAAATTGTGTTCTTTTTAAAAACGAGTTTCATGTCAACAGTTCCCTTCAAATATCTAACAACCCTTTTTAGACATTGCCATAATTCTGCATTATTCTTGCTACTTTATCTACTCAAGATATTTACGACTGTAGTTAAATCTGTACATAATGTACATTAAACATCCAATAAGGTTACGACATGGAGCATTACATTCTTCATCTGAATTAAGTAACTCAAAATTCAATTTATTTGGTAGCGGAGTACTAACCGAGTTACAACTATCCATGTTATATTTATTTAAAATTCTTTTTACATATGCAGCCTGGCTCAAATAAATTGTATCTTTATGCATTTCTATTCTGATACCAATCAAATGACGTATCTCATTTAAATCAGTCATTCTAAATTTTTTACTTAAATATAATTTGAAATATGTAGATGACTTTCTGGGTTAAAAGGAGCATCGCAAAATCGAATCGGGGCAGTCCATCCAGATTCGCCAACACGGCAATGCAGCTTCGAACAGCCTGGGAATAACTTCTCAATACTGTTTACAGTGGTTCTGGTGAAACTTCTACTTTTTCACAAGTCCTCCTAACCTCAGTATACCTCTGGAACCTTCTAACCACAGAGCTTATTATACCTCTGCCTCCACCTAACCTCAGAGAGTGTTGTACCTCTGCAACGCTTTTTCTCCTCAGAGACTGTTATACCTCTGCAACGCTTATTCTCCTCAGACCCCTGCCACACTTTGTCCACTCCGAGTACACTTCTGGAGTACTTCTCAGAATTTCCGCCATGACCAACGACCAAGCTAGATAGAAGACCCCGAAAGAAGACCCTTTGAAACATTCCACTTGTAATATTAAGAATAATAAACACACAAACTTGTTATACTGCTTAAAACTACGCCTTCTTTAACCCAAAATCACTAATTACACTACTTGACAAAATTCAATGCCGAATTTCGGCAATAAATTCCGTTAGCCGACGTATAACAGTTTTTATATTCTACAAAAATATCAAAAATCTGTGTTTGTAACAGTTTGGGATATGAATGGTGCCAAACGGCATATGAAGTTTTGATCAAGCGGTTGTAACTTAGCCGTTTATCCATCGATTTTTATAAGCGATACCTTCAACGATGCTCAATTAACGTGTTTATCTAACACTAAAAATACCGAAAAAATTATGAAATTTGAATTTAAAAGCTTAATATCTTTCGAACGTTAAGTTGCAGCTACAAAATGTCAGGGTCAAATATATATCTGCATTTGTCAGCTTTTTTTAACTGCAAAGTTTAATACAACCAGTTGTAGGAAACTTAAGTTATGTGAAAAATATGAGCACTGACTATGACAAAAAATACCAAATTTTTAAAAAATTCTTAAAAAAAAAATTAAACCTGGAAAAAAAAAACATTCTTTAACAATTTTAAAAAATTCAAATCAATCAGAAAAAGTCATTTTGGGCGACAGCGGAAAAGTCATGTCGACACCCAGAAACCAACAGATTTCTGTGAACTCTATTAATGTGTTAAGCTGAGTATCCAGCACCGCGGAAACGAAAAATTACTGCCAAACTTCATATAAAAAAAACTGGGCCAGTAATTTTTCGTTTGTGTTTTCCTGGAGTCAGTATCCAGCAACGTAAACAGAATCCACGAATTTTTATCGATAGTATCGATATCCACACGAATGTGGACTGTGAAAACAGTGCAACACAATCACTTCATCGTCAGAATTACTTTTCTTCCTTTTTTTAATTTGAGTTTCATTTTCAAAATTGGCGCTGTTTAAAAAACACAGCTGATTCATGAGAGTGGCCAATCATTTTTTAGGTTCTTGGCCCCACTTCACTAGTTGAGTTCCACCACTAACCATACAATATATAGATAAGACACTTCATACACCGAAATTGACCGCACCAAACGGTCATTATTAACCCTCGACTGAGACGTGACGTCATGCATTCTCACGTACTTAGCGTGTTTGCATATGTGTATGAGTGCGCAACTGAAATTTGTGCTATCAACTTTGTTTTGAGTCGAACCTTTTTTTTACATGTTACATTTTTTTACATGTTTATATGCTAACTTTGTTTAATATAGAATATACTAATATAATGAGCTGATATAAGTATATATATTCACAGAAATATGTTTAATTGTATGGTGTAGTTTATTATTCAATGATATATTTGATCACATATAAGAAAGTAATATGCGCTAAAAAAAATATATTCATATGTATGTATATCATCCTTGAATATGGATATTAATGACTTAAAAATGGGGAAAAATGGGTCCATACAGATTTTAGTGTCATATTTGGACGTCAAATTTTAAATAATCCCTATTTTTCTGATGCGAATGTCCATCCAAAGACAGAACAAAGACAATATAAACACTAAGATGGACAACGCTCATACAATTCTGTTTTGTAGGGAGGGTTGTTTTTACCAAGAGCACGAACTCCAGTGCGCTCGCCGATCTAAAAATAGAATGATCTTGCTTGTATGAGTACACACGGAACTGTAAACTCGTATGTATGTGTGTATGTGTGCAGAGCTACCGAAATTGCCAGCCAAATACTTTTGAGATTTCTTGAGCCACAAATATATTTGCTGAGTGTTGCTTATTGTCGCGACGCACTAATACCCAATAGATAATTAATATAATTTGATGTCATGTCTGATATACATTTTGCATTTGTACATACTTACATTCGTTCATTATATTCGTTAATGGTACATTAAAAACGAGAGGGAACGTTGTGAGCCGCGGCAAAGGCCGCGGCTCTACTTTATACCCGGTACTCAGTCAGTATATATGTACAAATGTATATACATATGAGCTTGTGATTTAAGTAAATTATTATATGTTCGCAAAAGAGACGAATTAAATTTTGGCCAAAATGGAAAATTTCAAAAAATTAGGACGAACCCCATGCTGTAGTTTTATATTTTAGAAGTTATCTGTTTCCATTTTTATTTACATATAATTTTTACGTCGTCTGCTACATTTTTACATACACGTGTAAAACTACATACAAGAGACATGGAAGTGTGTGCGAGAGAGAGAGGGAATCGCTTGGCTGCCGTTTGGTAGCCACTGAAATTTAATTTGTTCCTTCTGGCTATAATAATGATCCGATATGATCCAGATTCGGCAATCTGATAGATACGGATATTTTCCATAATTCTGCGTTTTTGGTTTTCTCTTATCTTAAAAATTGTGGATTCCACAGATTTTCGTCCTTTGTGGGGGCGGAAGGGGGCGTGTCAAAATTTTGAAACAAACTCGAGCTGGTTCGATATCACAGGAACTTGGATAGAAAGTTTGGTTGCTCTAGCTCTTATAGTCTCTGAGAACTAGGCGTCGAAAAATACGAATGGGCAAAGCAGATGGGGTCGCGTGTGAGAGAGAGCGAGAGGGAACGATGACTTTTGAAATGGTTTCCTTCATTGTGGCTATATTATTAATCCCATCTGATCCAGATTCAACACTCTGATAGAAATGGTCATTCTCTATGATTCTGCGTTTTTAGTTTTCTCGTATCGAGTATCTCGTATCTTTCCATGTCTCCTGTTGCTATAACTACATCATCAACATATAACAGTACGTATATGTTTTCTTTGATGTCACCTTTATCGAGAATATATATGCTTCGATCTACTGGAGAGTATAAAAACTCACATTCTTTCAACGTTTGCTCAAATACTTGAAACCAGCATCTCGCTGCTTGCTTGAGTCCATATATTGCCTTATTCAATTTGCATATATGTCCAGTATTACATAATACACCTTGAGGAGGTTGCATATATATCTCCTCATTTAATGTTCCGTTCTGGAAAGCTGTTTTTACATCCATCTGATGTACTTTCAAATCATTCTGAACTGCTAATGACAATATAAATCTGAAACTTGCAATTCTGGCAACGGGAGCAAATGTTTCCTCATAATCGACTTGGTATTTTTGAGTGAATCCTCTTGCAACCAATCTAGCTTTGTGTTTTATTGGTATTCCTAGTTCATTATATTTAATAGAAAATACCCATCTATTATCTACAATATTTTTATCAACTGGCTTCTTTACAACTGTCCAGGTGTTATTAATTTCATGGGCATTTAACTCTGTCCTTATTGCTTCCTCCCAATCAGATCTATCGTTTCGATGTTTTATTTCTTCAAATGAAGTTGGGACTTCATCAAATATTCTATGAGCGTTTAAAACAAATTTGTTTAAACTATTATCGTCATCATCAAAATATGATACTTTAGGCTTAGTCTTTAGCCTTTCACTTTTTCTGCTTGGGACATTTGTGCCCTCAGGATGATCAGCAGTCTTACAATCCTTACTCTCATTCGGGATATATATTTCCTTACTTTCATTCAGGAGATCAGTTTTTCTTTTCCTACTTTCTTTCGGAAAATTCTGTTTTCACATTCCTTACTATCATTCGGGAATTTTGTTTTATCATTTTCCGTACTATCATTCTGGAAATTAAACTGATCACATTCCTTACTATCATTCGGGAATTTTGTTTTATCATTTTCCGTACTATCATTCTGGAAATTAAACTGATCACATTCCTTACTATCATTCAGGAATTCTTCTCGACTTCTTTCCTTACTCTCTTTCAGGACATATGTTTCAAATTTTACTGCTCTAGAATTAACCATATTGGTTTCGTCTACAACAACGTCTCTTGCAACAATAAACTTTTCTTTAATGGCATCCCATAATTTAAGTCCATTTGGTTCATATCCTATAAATATGGATTTATACGATTTCTCATTAAATTTACCTTTTTTAATTTTATTGTGTATATATATACGGTTGAGCCAAACACTCTTAGAAACTTTAAATTAGGCTTTCTATTATGCTACATCTCATATGGGGTTTTTGTGCTGTTACCAAGTGCTTTGCTTGGAGTTCTATTTATTAAATATGTTGCCGTTAGGACAGCTTCACCCCAGAAGCTTTTATCTAGCTGTGCACCATTTACCATGGCACGAGCTTTCTCTGTAATGGTCCTTATCATTCGTTCCGACACACCATTCAACTGAGGTGTATGTGGCACGGTTAAATGATAACTTAACCCTTTTGATACGCAGAACTCACGCATCTCATTCGACAGGTACTCTCTACCGTTGTCAATATACAAATTGACAATCTTGAGATTAAAGTGAGTTTCGCTCTTTGCTACAAAATCCTTGAATGCGTTGAATACATCTGATTTGTATTTCAACAAATAGGTTACACAATTATGTGTAAATTGGTCTATAAAAATTACAAAATAATTTTTATCATCTAGTGTTGCTGGTGTAATTGGACCACAAACATCAGAATGTATAAACAAGGGTCGTTTTACATAACTTTTGTTTTTATATTGCTTAAATGGCAACCTAGACTGTTTTCCGTTTAGACAATGTTCACAAATTTCATCTGATATTTCTAAATCACCAAGAAGACTGCTGTAACAAAATAAATTATTTTTCTTTATTTCAATTAATTTTCCATTGCTTATATGGCCTAACCTCTCATGCCATAGCCGATATTTATTTTTATTCCTAGCTTCTGCTTTGTATGCTTGGAATTTAATTACAGGTATATCATTGAACATACCTGACCTTTTAACAACGATCACTCCATTTTTTTAAATTGACACACCGTCACTATCGTCACTAACTTAATCGTCATCCCAGCCTTGACGGACATGAGGTTTCCTTCTGCCTCCTTACAATAAAGCACATCCTCCAGAGTAATATTATTTCCATTGTGCAGCCGCACAATTCCACGCTTCGTAGCATAAATATATTATTTTTATTATTATTATTTGTTTATTATTATTTTTATTTATTATTATTATCTACTTGGTTTTTATTAATCCTAATAAAATGGTAACAATTTTTCTTTAAATGCCCCTCTTTGCCACAATGATGACACTTTATATTATTTTTAGCTTTTCCCTTAAACATTTTTAAACATTTTTTTTCTGTTGTGCTTTTCTAGCTTTAAATTCATTATTTTTATTAAAATTATAATTGCTTTTTCCAACTGCACTCATGACCTTTTTACTTGTACCTGTACTTTCATTCCTTAATTTTATTTAAAAATCTAATAACTGTTTTTTTACAAAAGCTAACGACAGAGTGTCATCCGAAATAGTTTCAATTGCAGTTATTACACTGTTGTAAGATGAAGGCATAGTCTGCAAAAAATATGCAACCTTGTTCATCTCTTCCATTTTTGCGCCAGCCGCCAATAACTCACTCACTATTTCGTCAAAGACAATAAAATGACTCGAAAGCGTAATTTCACTCAACAGTTTAAGTGTTATTAGGCGTTTGTGTGCAGCTTACTGCGACGCAAGGCTTCTGCGCTCATATATGGCGCCTAAATTCTGAAAAATTGTGCGCGCCGAAATAGTTTAGGAATGAGTCACCTAAGTGCTTGATTAACACGCTCTTTGCACTTCGATCTGCCTGTTTCCAAGTATCGTCAACCTCCACAGGAATTTCCTCATCCACCACTTAAAGTATATTTAATTCACTTAATAAAGCCCTGACTCGAAATTTCCATACGGAATATTTCTCGCCATTAAAAGGTTTAATATTGTTCTTATTATTCTCCACTATGTTAATGTGTATATATACACACACTGCTATATATACAAAAAATGCACAAGCACGCACGTAGACTAATTTCACAACTATTTGCAATTATTATAATTTTATGTTTTTATGTTTGTTTTATGTTTTATATATTGATTGACTTTATATTTAATGATTATTCTTTTCGTATGCAACATCGATACCACGTTACAGCTTAGGCTTTTTAAGAAGAAGAGAGATCAGATTCAAGTGTGACCAGATTAACATACACTAATAATTCATAGCTTAGTGATGTGTAATATTATTGTTTGAAAGTTGATGATATTCCAACATACAAAATAATCGTACATATGAACGGTCCTCAAACGAGCAATCCGGTGACCTCATCGATCTGATGAACTTCTAAACGTCGCCGAAGATGAGCCTCATCACCACGATTGAGTTGATGTGATTAAAAGAAAGCAAGGTTGTCGACGTTGAAGACCTGTAGAAGCGTTTCCTACCCCAATAGATCCGATCCCAATAGACGACTAATCCATAGCTAACTGATCGAACTACAAAAAACGATGCAGGCTTAGTCCCATGTGACTGTGTTTGATTAAAGATCTGTATGTCGTCGCCAAGAGAGTCCAAGAGAGTGTATTATAGAATAGTGTCAGGCGTTGAGACCCGCGCACACATACTATGGTAAGGTCAAACTTGGCCGTTTATCTTATTCTTACAAACGATACCATAGAGAGCGTCTAATTAATACGTCTAATTAAAAATATCAATTCATGAAATATTTATTTTTCGAGTATTAAGAACAAAGGTACTTAAATTGTGAAAAAAAAACATGCGCTACCTCTCAAAAAACACAAAAAAAAATTTAATTCTTTAAAAAGATTTACATCTTCAAATTTATAATAGGTCATTTTGGGTCACAGCGGGAAAAAAATCAATTTTGTCGAGTAGTGTTATCGGTTCTTCGTATCTATTGCGCGCGTACCTCTTTGAAATCGTCTTCCCGCTAGAGACGTTTGAAATTCACGGATGCGAGACCGCGAGGCTAGCATCGTGTCTTAAGGTCAGCCTCCCAGCAATTATTTACTTAATTAGTCATTTACAAGAGTTAAAAAAGACGAAGAAGGACGTGCGCGAGAAAAAACGCTCTTAGCTAAAATCATTAAGACGACCGATGCAAAGAAGAAACGACTAACCAATTCATTCATTTAGACCTAATAATTAAAATAATCAAAATGTTCTTAGCAATAAAACATTAAATACAAACTCTAAGGAACTGGAACTATTTTTTTTTTAAGTGGAATATATTTGATATAAGCCCCGGTCCCACATATTTTGGGGACTCAACCTAAAACAAAGTGCGTAGTTTATGGTGTGAAATAAAAATGGCAGTATATAAAAGACGAAAACGACGCAGATCACACATACATTCAAACATACGAGAAGAACTACACTAAACGGCAGTATATAAAGGAACGAGAGGGAACGTTGTAGGTTAGGTTAGGTTACAGCGGCTGCCAGACCCATCGGGAGCCTGGCACACTTAGGCCGTTACCGGCCCGTTGTGGTACCGCGGGGAATCTTTCCCTTCTCGCATTGTGAGACCTAGAACTCAACAGTTGTCCCAGCCTGCGGCTCTTACAAAGTTAGCTATCTTCCTGGGACATATGGTGGACGTTTCAGAGATGTCTAATATGAAGGGCGTACCCAGGTGCTGCAGCCTTCTTCTGCTGAGAGCAGGGCACGAGCAGAACAAGTGTTCCACCGTTTCCTCCTCTTCCTCATCTCTGCAGCTACGACAAAAGTCTTTGTATGGGGCTCCCAGTCTATTAGCGTGGGTACCTATTAGCCAGTGCCCCGTTAGAGAGCGCGTGACTTCGCTGCACCTTCGTCTGCCGAGCTTGCATAGCTCCGAGGTGCGCTTCCTATCTATGGTTGGCCATGTCAGCCGAGTAATTCGACAACGTGGTACTGATTGCCATTTGTTGTCTATTAATTTCTTATATATATCCTTTATTATGAGCCTACAAGTGGCCATCGGCATACGAGTGTCCTCCTTGTCTTGGAGAAGGGGGATTGTAGTGCCAATTCTGGCCAGCTCGTCTGCTATACAGTTGCCTTCGATGTCCCGGTGACCCGGGACCCATATAAGGCTGATAACAAATTGCTGAGCCATCTCGTGGAGAGATTTGCGGCAATCTGCAACCGTGGCCGAGTTAGCAGAGATCGCATTAAGCGATTTGATTGCTGCCTGGCTATCACTGTAGATGTTTACGCGATTTACCATGTCGGTAGTCACCTGAAGGCAGTTTAGGGCTTCGTTGATTGCAATGACCTCCGCTTGGAAGACGCTGCAGTGATCAGGGAGTCTAAAGGAATGCCTGATGTTTAGCTGTTCAGAGTATACGCCTCCTCCGACCCTGTCGTTCAGCTTTGAACCATCTGTGAAGATGTCTAGGGCCCCTTCTGGGCCTGGATGTCCCTCACTCCACTCGTCTCTGTGGGGGATAATTGCATCGAACGGGGTGTCTGTATATTCCCTTGGGACACAGTAATCCGTCCTTGTGGGGACGGAACTGTTGTTTAGTATTGAGAAGTGACCTGTGTGCTGTGATGCCCATTGGTCGGAGTCTCTAAGACGAATTGCTGCCATCTGTGCCCTTTCCTTCCCTGCAAGGGCAAGGCTTGGGAGGCATAGAATGGCATCCAGCGCATCATTTGGGGTGGTGCGAAGAGCTCCACTGATGCTGTTCGTTGTACTTTATCGAGCTGTCTAGTGATCGTCCTTTTAGATAAGGCCGGCCACCATACTGTAACTCCATAAAGTATTATTGGCCTAACTACAGCTTGATATAGCCAATTGACTATACTTGGGTTCATGCCCCATTTCAAGCCAACAGCTTTTTTGCAAGTGTAGAGGGCTGTCGTGGCCTTCTTCACTCTGTCTTTGATGTTTAGGTTCCAGTTTAGCTTTTTGTCAATTACCACCCCTAGGTAGCTGGCACTGTCGCTAAAGGAAAGCTTGCATCCATTTAATATTGGGGGGTTTAGAGACGGAATCCTGTATTTCCTAGTGAATAGCACAAGTTCTGTCTTTGAGGGATTTACTCCAAGACCTCGCAATTCTGCCCATCTTGACAGTCTCGCAAGCTTTGCGGTTATTAGGTCGCAGAGTGTTTGAGGGTATTTGCCCGAGAAGATAAGTGCCACGTCATCCGCGTATGCCACAACTCTGCAACCCCCCCCCTTCCAGGTCGTATAGAATCTTGTTGACTGCTATGTTCCATAAAAGGGGGATAGGACGCCACCTTGCGGTGTGCCTCTACTGACATACCTTGTCTGTTGATCAATGAGCATCACCAAGTGACGGTCCACCCCAAGATCAGTCAGCGCTTCCGTGATGGCACCTGGTATGACGTTGTTGAAAGCTCCCTCGATATCTAGAAAAGCTATTAGAGAGTATTCTTTGAGGTGTAGAGATTTCTCTATCCCCGAAACTACTTTGTGAAGTGCCGTTTCCGTGGATTTTCCTTTCCGGTAGGCGTGCTGTGCTCCTGACAACAGTTGAGGATCTATAGTTGTCCTCAATTGTAGCCCGACTAGTCTCTCGAAGGTTTTGAGAAGGAAGGATGATAGACTGATTGGTCTAAAGTCCTTTGGTGTCGAGTGCGAAGCTTTACCTGCTTTAGGGATAAAGACTATTTTTGCCTTAAGCCAAGCGTGTGGTATACTCCCCACTGCCAGTATCTTCTTGAAGATACTTTGTAGCCAGTTGATGTCCGTGTCACCGGCTTTGTGTAAATGGGCCGGCATGATCTGGTCCGGACCAGGGGATTTGAACGAATTGAAACTGTTAATTGCCCAGCTTATGTTCCGTTTTGAGAAGATATGCTCCATTGAGGTGATCGGACCCTCAGAAGGGATGCGAGTCGGCTCATTGGTGGAGCATCCTGGAAAATGAGTGTCGATTAGAATGTGTAGGGACTCCTCACTCGAGTTAGTCCACGTACCGTCGCTACTCTTTAGGTAACCCGCCGATGGGGTCATTTTGGAGAGGATCTTGCACAGTCTTGCTGCTTCTGACGTTTCCTCGATTTCAGAACAAAAACTTTGCCACGAGGGCCTTTTTGCCTGTCTGATTTTTTTCTTGTATAGGGCCAGACTATTTTTGTAGTCTGCCCAGTGATCTTCCTCGTTTGCGCTTTTGGCCCTGTTGAAGAGGGACCTGCAGCTTTTCCGAAGGATATCTATCTGTTTTGACCACCATGGGGGTTTCTTTTTCCCCATGCGTTGGTTGAGTGGGCACGCAGCCGTGAAGGCGGTGTTGCATGCTTTAGTAAACCTGTTCACTAGATGGTTTAGATCGTGCTCTGTGTTCGGGCAGATTGGTGCCTTAGAGGGAAGTAGTTCCTCCATTACTGTGGCATATTTTTCCCAGTTCGCTTTCCTTGGGTTAGCAAAGACAGTGGGTTTTGGGGTCTCGAGAGATAGTGTGGTCTCGATGTACCTGTGGTCCGAAAAGGAATGGTCCCTTAGAACTTTCCAGTTCTTTACTGTGTCCGTCAGTTTGTGAGACACTAATGTCAGGTCAATTACCTCTTGTCTATTCTTAATTATAAACGTAGGATCATTGCCCCGATTGCAGATAAGTAGATTAGAGTTTAGGATGAAGCTGAATAATGACTCACCCCTTACATTCGTATCCGAACTCCCCCATTGGGTGTGATGGGAGTTGGCGTCGCAGCCTATTACAAGGCCTATATCCGACCTTTCGCTGTCTATGGTGATCTTGCGAACTAGGTCACCGGGAGGGTCGCTTTCCTCCTGTGCCATGTAGGACGACATCAGCCTTATGTTAGAACCTTGTAGCTCAAGGCTTGCTGCTGTGTTGTCACCATTGCTATAGTTATGGAGCAGAAAGATATTTAAGTGCTTTCTTGCTAGAATACAGGTACGGATTTTACCTTCTTTTTGAGCTACAATAAGCTTGTACGTCGCTAATCCACAGACCTTGTCTCCTACTACCCAAGGCTCTTGGATTAGGACTACATCCGCTCCGCTCACTACCAAGCGGAGAATAAGGGCAGCAGATGCTGCTTTACAGTGGTGGAGATTTATCTGAAGGAGTCTTAGAGACATCGACAGGATTCTCCACCACTGTGTTGTCGGCGTCCGAGTCGTCCTCGATTGTGTCGTCGCGACACATCGCCTCAAACTCCCGCATAAGCACCGTATCGGAGGAGTAGCCGTCATGGGCTGACTCAGGCTCGTCGTCGGGTGCTTCGATCTCCGAGGCAGCGTCCTGCTCGACTGGGTTGTCGACAGGGCGTGCCTCGGCCGCTGCATCCGACTTGTAGATCCTGATGCTTACCGCGCTGAATCCAAAGTTCAGCTCACCGTTCTTAGCCTCGATTGGGGCCAAGGATTCCTTATTAAGGATTAGCACCGCCTGGTGCATCGGGCCTTGCGCCGCTTCGACCTTGACTACCCTCCAGTCGGATGTGGGTAGTTCCGGGTTGCATCGCTGCAGCATCTTGAGGATGCGCTCTGGCTCCTTTATGGTGGCGGGCACCCAAACTCTCGCCCTAGGCCTACTGGGTACCTCGCTCCAGTCGACTGCGACGAGCTTCGCCCCTGGGTAGACCTCACCGACTTGCGCCACAGCTGCTTTGTACAGCTGGACGGAGCGCTCGTCTTCACAGGCTATTATTTTTATACACCCCTGGTACCACCCCATGTCTTTACAGACCGGAGGGGGGCCGGGTTGCTTATCCAGTAGCTCGAAGCAGCGGTCGGCCAGTGCCGCTTCCACCCACTTCCACTGGTTCCTGGGGATCTTAGAGTCCACGCTGCCTTTATCCAGGACGCCGATCAGCGTCCTCTCCTTGGCAATCTGCGCGAACGACACGTTCGGCAGCACTCTGGAGCGCTTCGGAGCCGGTCCAGGAGTCTCCTGTGAGCGCTGCCTTTTTGTTTGAGGAGCTGCGATCTTCGACGGGGCAACCCTTTTTGGTGCCTCTTTGTCGAAGTTGGGCAGCACCTTGGATGCCCATTCGACCTTCTTCCGCCATTGGTCGGTCGGGCTGGACATCGTGCTCGCGTTTTGCCGACGGAGTATGTTGCCAGCACTCCTCCTATCGGCATACGTGTATATTTTGGCTTGGGCGCTAGTCGATGGCAACTCGCCTTCCGTAGCCTTACCAGCAGATAGGGCAGCCGCAGGATTGCAGAGCCGCTCCACCAAGGCATCGGTTTTGGGAGGCGATTTACCACCCACCCCAGAATTGGGATGGGACCCCTTAAGGTTCGCCCTAGCGTCTTCCGCCGCACAGGTTTTACCTGCTAAATCGCGGGTCGGGCCAGGCCTATGGGCCGATGCCTTTCCCTGTGTGGGATTACTCCCTGTTGGCAGTTGAGGAGCGCCAGGCTCGTTTTTGTTTTTGTTTTGTTGTTTTTTATTCATATTTGATCCCACGATTTGCAAAGAAGGGGCGGTCCGTCCGGGCAGAGATTCACGTTGCCCGCATAAGGCATCATTAGAACAGGGGGCTGCCAAGTCCCTGAGCTCTCCGTTCGAGACTGGACTAGTTTTTTAACCGGACCCCCAGCCAGGCTGACTCTCGGCACGGGTCGAATGACACCTTAGCCCAGCCCGGTGTGAGATGGGGGGGGAGTAGGAGGAGTGGGGAGTAGGAGTGTGTGAGCTACTTATACGAGGCGGCACCACAAGCGCATCGTCAGTGTTGCTTCCGCTGGCTGTCCGGGACTGCTTATTTCGGTGCTTTCCCTAAGGATTACCGTTTCTTCGCAGCTGGCCTACCCTCAAGGGTAGGTCTTTCGCTATCCGCAACCTGCGACCCGTCCGGTGGCCTCAGATAGGCCCGCTCCGAGCCATCTCACATGCTCGTCAGACCAGAGGGAACGTTGTATGCCACGGCAAAGGCCGAGGTTTTACTTTATACCCGGTACTCAGTCAGAACGTATGTGATCTTATGATTTATGTAATTTATTATATACGAACATATGTTTGCGAACATATGCCTTTGCTGCGGCTCACAACGTTCTCTCTCGTTTATATTAAAAGTTATCTATTTCCATTTTTGTGTACATATACTTTTTACATCAGCTACATTTCTACATGTACATACATGTGGAACCACTCATACGAAACATGGAAGTGTTTGCGAGAGAGAGAGGGAATGAATACGCGCTTGGCCGGCGTTGCGTAGCGACTGAAATTAAATATGTTCCTTCCGGCTATAAAAGAAGTTCGACTTGATCAAGATTCGACAATTTGGTAGATACGGTTATTTTCTATGATTATGCGTTTTTGGTTTTCTTTTATATTAAAAATTGTGGATTCCACTGATTTTCGTCCTTTGTGGGGGCGGAAAAGGGCATGTCAAAATTGTTATATACACTCGTATTGAAGTGATATCACAGGAGCTTGACTAAAAAGTTTGGTTGCTCTATCTTTTATAGTCTCTGAGATCTAGGCGCTCATTTGTACGAATAGGCCAAGCAGGCGTGTAGGAGATAGCCAGAGGGAACGATGACTTTCGAAATGGTTTTCTTTTTTGTGACTATATTAATAATCCGATCTGACCAAAATGCAACACTCTGATATAAATGGTCATTCTCTATGATTCTGCGATTTTAGTTTTATCGTTATATCAAAATAGTGCATGCCACAGATTTTTTTCCTTTGTGTGGCGGATAAAAGTGGTGCGAAATTTTGAAATACACTCGTAGTAGTGTGATAACACAGAAGACTGGATACAAAGCTTGGTTGCTCCAGCTTTAATAGTCTCTGAGATATAGGCGTAAATGAAGACGGACGGACAGACGGACGGACAGACGGACGGACAGACCGACATGGCGATATCGACTCGGCTATTGATGCTGATCAAGAATATATATACTTTATGGGGTCGGAAACGCTTCCTTCTGTGCGTTACACACATCCGTTATCCCCACAAATCTAATATAACCCTATACTCTTCGAATACCGGGTATAAAAAGAGGTGCAGAATACATAAAAGAAAACATTGAAAGAAGTTAAGAGAAACTCGAAGAACAAACACTATAAGCGAACATTGTCGCAACTTACAGATTTCAACTACATAAAACAAATGCTGAATACGGAGAAAAAGTACAATGTTTTGCTGTTACATAAATTCGTATTCGAGAAGGAAGGTGATAGAAACAACAGAGAACGTTTACGGGAATTCGGAAGGTTTGAATACAGCGAAGTTGACGAACGCTTCAACGAGAAAATGAGTTATGTTGCCGAAAAAATCTCTGACAACGATCTGGCGATAATTTGAAATATGTCGCATTTACTTTATAAAAATAAAAACGACTTGAGCGCATATATTTTTCACAATATGAAAAAGCGTAACCAACTAAAAATATATGCGATGAAATAGGCGGGGACAAAAGCGAATATGAAGGCTCAAAGAAAGACGAAGAAGAAGACGTATACGGCAGCGAATTCATGAGCGTAAAGTATGAAGATATCCAAAACAAAAAGGGATGTCCAATGTCAGACGTTTCGAGGTTCGCTCTTAACTTTCGTGACATTGCAGACTCATTGTGACATTCCATGGCGACGATACACTTTCGGTTGAAGTATGGGTAAAAGAGTTTGATGAAAAGGCAATAGTTATGTACTGGAACGAGCTGCAGAAATTTATGTTCGAGTTAGAATCGAGTTGGAAAAAACTAAAAAACGCGCTGTTAATTGAATTTACAACGACGACAAGTAGTGCTCAAGTACATAAAATAATGTCTGAGAGAAATGAGAGTGTACAAGAATATTTTTTGCAAATGACGCAATTAGTTTCACGCGGGAAAATTGAAGACAATGCATTATTTCAACATATAATTGACGGAATCGATGACTCTGTTCTGCCAAATTTTGGCCGGAGCATTTGGTGGTGAAGGAGTTTAAGGCAAAGAAGAAGACTAGGCCCCCAATAGCTCTGCCAACTTATCAGACCAGTGCTCCTTCGTCATCTTCCCGCTTCACTTCCACCCGTCCAAAAAACTAACAAACTCTCTTTTAGTTACCTTTCAGAATGTTCGAGGCTTGCGTAGTTAAGCTCAGCATTCTTTTCCAGAATAGTGTCGCATTTGCATCCCACGTTATTGTGTTTACCGAGACCTGGTTAATGCCGGACATTCTTAGTTCCGAAGTTTTGGCAGATCGGTACACAACTTATAGAAAGGATCGTTCGTCTCGACGTGCAGGAGGGGTTCTGATTGCTGTGGACTCAAACTTCACGTCGGAACTTTTCACAGTCCAGATCCAGCAGAAAGTGAAATTTCTGTGTGTAAGACTGATTCTTTCCGCTTTCTCAGTTTTTATAACTTGCTCGTATATTCCACCCTCTTCGGAAATCGCAATTTACGAGCAGCATTTGTCCGCCTTAACCGCTATTTCTTCTCCCTATGTGACAAAGATCATATGAACGTTCTTGGTGACTTCAACTTGCCAGGAATTGTTCGATCTTCGGCAAATGAGTCTAATAGCCGGGAACCCATGGCACGACATGACTTTGTTGACGGCTTGATTGACCTGTCTCTGTCTCAAGTTAATCATGTTAAAAATTTCTTGGGTCGATTTCTTGATCTGTGCTTTGCAACTGATCCGACCTTAGCGTTGTTAACTCGAGTCCCCCCGCTCACTATACCTGAAGAAGCCTACCATCCTACTTTCGAAGTGTCGCTCGACCTAGGACGAAGTGTATTGGATCGGTCGGGTAGACTACCCCAATGTGTCCGCTGCTTCCGTAAAGACGAGTTTATGAAGCTTAATAACCTTATTAGGGATTTTGATTGGTCCGCTTTATATTTGTGCAGTGATGTTACGACAGGCACAAACATTTTCTATGATGCACTGGACTCACTTTTTGTCTCTTGTGTCCCACTTTTCGGTCCGATTAGATCAAGAAAACTCCCTTGGTTTACCAAGGAGCTATCCCATCTAAAAAACTTAAAATCAAGACTTTATAAAGAATTTCAAGAAGTTGGCTCTCCTTCTTCTCTTTCTCATTATGTAATAGCTCGGTCAAACTTTTCAGTTCTTAACGCTCAATGCTATCAGAATTACCTATCTCGATGCAGGATACGTTTTTCTAAGGACCCCAAACAGTTCTACAGCTTCGTAAACAGTAAGCGTAGAATGTCCGCATACCCATCCTCTCTTTCCTTCCTTAATACGTCGGAAGATAATGATCAGGCAATTGCCGATCTTTTTGCCCGTTTTTTCCAAACTACCTATTCGCAGGACGTTTACTCCGGTCAGCCGTATCCATACGGTTTACCGAGGTCGAACGGCATTTTCAGTACTTTGCTAAATGAAAGCTCGTTACTTCATGATCTACGAACAGTAAAGCCGGTGTTCTCACCGGGTCCGGACGGAGTTCCCGGCTGTATACTCAGGTACTGTGCCGAGCCTCTGTGTGGGACTTTGCTTAAACTATTCAAACTATCTATAAGTCCTTTATAATTCCTCTCCATTAGAAAGGTAGCAAGTCTGGCGCAATGAACTATAGAGGTATATCTAAGTTATCCGCTATTCCTAAAGTGTTTGAGAAAATTTTAACTCCGCAACCACTACAAATTTATTGGAGTTTACCTCCTTTATAATAAAAGGCTTTCAAGGTAATCTGCAGACGGATGTTGTTTACACCGATTTTAGTAAAGCGTTCGACTCTGTAAACCATTCTTTCCCAGCACAAAAGCTCGACCTTCTAGGGTTCCCGCCCAATCTCCTGAGATGGATCTCTAGCTACCTTTGTTCTAGGTCTCAAAGAGTCCTTTTCAAAAACTCCCTGTCCTCACCAGTTATGGTGACTTCGGGTGTACCACAGGGCAGCCATTTAGGCCACTTCTTACTCTTTACACTCATTATAAATGACCTGCCTTCTGTACTAACACACTCTCGAGTACTTATGTATGCGGATGATGTTAAGCTCTGTGTCCAGTATAAGGACATTTCTTTTCAATCCAGGTTGCAGTCCGATTTCGATAGATTTCAGTCTTGGTGTTGTGCAAATCTATTAAACCTTAATGCTTCAAAATTTAAAGTAATGTCTTTTCATCGCTCCAGCGCCTTTCTGGTTCCTTACACCCTTTGTGGTGGTTCTCTTGAGAGAATTACCCGGGTTGATGATCTTGATGTTCTGTTAGATCCCAAGTTAAAGTTTTCATAACACATTTCTACCATGGTGAACAAGGCCATGGGCGTGTTTGGGTTTATAAAGAGGTGGTCAAAGGAATTTGACGACCCCTATGTAACAAAGACTCTCTACACCTCTCTGGTTCGTCCGATTTTAGAATACGGCTCTTGTGTGTGGTGCCCTCAGTACAACGTACACCAGGACCGTATAGAATCAGTTCAGAAAAACTTTTTACTGTTTGCTCTTCGAGGCCTCAGCTGGGATGCAGGTGTGAGACTGCCGTCTTACTCTAATAGATTGCTTTTAATAAACCTTCAAACCTTAGCTAATCGTAGGAAAATGCTTGGTGTGATTTTTGTGCACAACTTGATCAAGGGTGACGTAGATAGCCCTGACCTGTTGAGCCGCATAAACTTCACGATTCCTATAAGAAGCATTAGGAATTATACACCGTTGTTTCTTCCGCTTTGTAGATCGAATTACTCCTTGCATGAACCATTTAGGGTCCTATGCTCGGATTATAATTCCCTGTACCATATTATATCTTTCACTAACTCCCTTCCTAGTCTTGAAATACTGATACTCTTGTATCTTTCCCGTAATTAGTAATTACTTCGCTTCTTTAGTTAGATTAGTTCTACTTTTCCTCGAACACTAGTCTAACATATTTAAAATATTGTGCAGTATGCAACAACACATAATTACTTCGCTATTATTTTTATTGTGGCTGTCGAGACCTCGTGGGTACCTATTAGCCAGTGCCCCGTTAGAGAGCGCGTGACTACGCTGCACCTTCGTCTGCCGAGCTTGCATAGCTCCGATGTGCGCTTCCTATCTATGGTTGGCCATGTCAGCCGAGTAATTCGACAACGTGGTACTGATTGCCATTTGTTGTCTATTAATTTCTTATATATATCCTTTATTATGAGCCTACAAGTGGCCATCGGCATACGAGTGTCCTCCTTGTCTTGGAGAAGGGGGATTGTAGTGCCAATTCTGGCCAGCTCGTCTGCTATACAGTTGCCTTCGATGTCCCGGTGACCCGGGACCCATATAAGGCTGATAACAAATTGCTGAGCCATCTCGTGGAGAGATTTGCGGCAATCTGCAACCGTGGCCGAGTTAGCAGAGATCGCATTAAGCGATTTGATTGCTGCCTGGCTATCACTGTAGATGTTTACGCGATTTACCATGTCGGTAGTCACCTGAAGGCAGTTTAGGGCTTCGTTGATTGCAATGACCTCCGCTTGGAAGACGCTGCAGTGATCAGGGAGTCTAAAGGAATGCCTGATGTTTAGCTGTTCAGAGTATACGCCTCCTCCGACCCTGTCGTTCAGCTTTGAACCATCTGTGAAGATGTCTAGGGCCCCTTCTGGGCCTGGATGTCCCTCACTCCACTCGTCTCTGTGGGGGATAATTGCATCGAACGGGGTGTCTGTATATTCCCTTGGGACACAGTAATCCGTCCTTGTGGGGACGGAACTGTTGTTTAGTATTGAGAAGTGACCTGTGTGCTGTGATGCCCATTGGTCGGAGTCTCTAAGACGAATTGCTGCCATCTGTGCCCTTTCCTTCCCTGCAAGGGCAAGGCTTGGGAGGCATAGAATGGCATCCAGCGCATCATTTGGGGTGGTGCGAAGAGCTCCACTGATGCTGTTCGTTGTACTTTATCGAGCTGTCTAGTGATCGTCCTTTTAGATAAGGCCGGCCACCATACTGTAACTCCATAAAGTATTATTGGCCTAACTACAGCTTGATATAGCCAATTGACTATACTTGGGTTCATGCCCCATTTCAAGCCAACAGCTTTTTTGCAAGTGTAGAGGGCTGTCGTGGCCTTCTTCACTCTGTCTTTGATGTTTAGGTTCCAGTTTAGCTTTTTGTCAATTACCACCCCTAGGTAGCTGGCACTGTCGCTAAAGGAAAGCTTGCATCCATTTAATATTGGGGGGTTTAGAGACGGAATCCTGTATTTCCTAGTGAATAGCACAAGTTCTGTCTTTGAGGGATTTACTCCAAGACCTCGCAATTCTGCCCATCTTGACAGTCTCGCGAGCTTTGCGGTTATTAGGTCGCAGAGTGTTTGAGGGTATTTGCCCAAGAAGATAAGTGCCACGTCATCCGCGTATGCCACAACTCTGCAGCCCCCCCTTTCCAGGTCGCATAGAATCTTGTTGACTGCTATGTTCCATAAAAGGGGGATAGGACGCCACCTTGCGGTGTGCCTCTACTGACATACCTTGTCTGTTGATCAATGAGCATCACCAAGTGACGGTCCACCCCAAGATCAGTCAGCGCTTCCGTGATGGCACCTGGTATGACGTTGTTGAAAGCTCCCTCGATATCTAGAAAAGCTATTAGAGAGTATTCTTTGAGGTGTAGAGATTTCTCTATCCCCGAAACTACTTTGTGAAGTGCCGTTTCCGTGGATTTTCCTTTCCGGTAGGCGTGCTGTGCTCCTGACAACAGTTGAGGATCTATAGTTGTCCTCAATTGTAGCTTGACTAGTCTCTCGAAGGTTTTGAGAAGGAAGGATGATAGACTGATTGGTCTAAAGTCCTTTGGTGTCGAGTGCGAAGCTTTACCTGCTTTAGGGATATAGACTATTTTTGCCTTAAGCCAAGCGTGTGGTATACTCCTCACTGCCAGTATCTTCTTGAAGATACTTTGTAGCCAGTTGATGGCCGTGTCACCGGCTTTGTGTAAATGGGCCGGCATGATCTGGTCCGGACCAGGGGATTTGAACGAATTGAAACTGTTAATTGCCCAGCTTATGTTCCGTTTTGAGAAGATATGCTCCATTGAGGTGATCGGACCCTCAGAAGGGATGCGAGTCGGCTCATTGGTGGAGCATCCTGGAAAATGAGTGTCGATTAGAATGTGTAGGGACTCCTCACTCGAGTTAGTCCACGTACCGTCGCTACTCTTTAGGTAACCCACCGATGGGGTCATTTTGGAGAGGATCTTGCACAGTCTTGCTGCTTCTGACGTTTCCTCGATTTCAGAACAAAAACTTTGCCACGAGGGCCTTTTTGCCTGTCTGATTTTTTTCTTGTATAGGGCCAGACTATTTTTGTAGTCTGCCCAGTGATCTTCCTCGTTTGCGCTTTTGGCCCTGTTGAAGAGGGACCTGCAGCTTTTCCGAAGGATATCTATCTGTTTTGACCACCATGGGGGTTTCTTTTTCCCCATGCGTTGGTTGAGTGGGCACGCAGCCATGAAGGCGGTGTTGCATGCTTTAGTAAACCTGTTCACTAGATGGTTTAGACCGTGCTCTGTGTTCGGGCAGATTGGTGCCTTGGAGGGAAGTAGTTCCTCCATTACTGTGGCATATTTTTCCCAGTTCGCTTTCCTTGGGTTAGCAAAGACAGTGGGTTTTGGGGTCTCAAGAGATAGTGTGGTCTCGATGTATCTGTGGTCCGAAAAGGAATGGTCCCCCAGAACTTTCCAGTTCTTTACTGTGTCTGTCAGTTTGTGAGACACTAATGTCAGGTCAATTACCTCTTGTCTATTCTTAATTATAAACGTAGGATCATTGCCCCGATTGCAGATAAGTAGATTAGAGTTTAGGATGAAGCTGAATAATGACTCACCCCTTACATTAGTATTCGAACTCCCCCATTGGGTGTGATGGGAGTTGGCGTCGCAGCCTATTACAAGGCCTATATCCGACCTTTCGCTGTCTATGGTGATCTTGCGAACTAGGTCACCGGGAGGGTCGCTTTCCTCATGTGCCATGTAGGACGACATCAGCCTTATGTTAGAACCTTGTAGCTCAAGGCTTGCTGCTGTGTTGTCACCATTGCTATAGTTATGGAGCAGAAAGATATTTAAGTGCTTTCTTGCTAGAATACAGGTACGGATTTTACCTTCTTTTTGAGCTACAATAAGCTTGTACGTCGCTAATCCACAGACCTTGTCTCCTACTACCCAAGGCTCTTGGATTAGGACTACATCCGCTCCGCTCACTACCAAGCGGAGAATAAGGGCAGCAGATGCTGCTTTACAGTGGTGGAGATTTATCTGAAGGAGTCTTAGAGACATCGACAGGATTCTCCACCACTGTGTTGTCGGCGTCCGAGTCGTCCTCGATTGTGTCGTCGCGACACATCGCCTCAAACTCCCGCATAAGCACCGTATCGGAGGGGTAGCCGTCATGGGCTGACTCAGGCTCGTCGTCGGGTGCTTCGATCTCCGAGGCAGCGTCCTGCTCGACTGGGTTGTCGACAGGGCGTGCCTCGGCCGCTGCATCCGACTTGTAGATCCTGATGCTTACCGCGCTGAATCCAAAGTTCAGCTCACCGTTCTTAGCCTCGATTGGGGCCAAGGATTCCTTATTAAGGATTAGCACCGCCTGGTGCATCGGGCCTTGCGCCGCTTCGACCTTGACTACCCTCCAGTCGGATGTGGGTAGTTCCGGGTTGCATCGCTGCAGCATCTTGAGGATGCGCTCTGGCTCCTTTATGGTGGCGGGCACCCAAACTCTCGCCCTAGGCCTACTGGGTACCTCGCTCCAGTCGACTGCGACGAGCTTCGCCCCTGGGTAGACCTCACCGACTTGCGCCACAGCTGCTTTGTACAGCTGGACGGAGCGCTCGTCTTCACAGGCTATTATTTTTATACACCCCTGGTACCACCCCATGTCTTTACAGACCGGAGGGGGGCCGGGTTGCTTATCCAGTAGCTCGAAGCAGCGGTCGGCCAGTGCCGCTTCCACCCACTTCCACTGGTTCCTGGGGATCTTAGAGTCCACGCTGCCTTTATCCAGGACGCCGATCAGCGTCCTCTCCTTGGCAATCTGCGCGAACGACACGTTCGGCAGCACTCTGGAGCGCTTCGGAGCCGGTCCAGGAGTCTCCTGTGAGCGCTGCCTTTTTGTTTGAGGAGCTGCGATCTTCGACGGGGCAACCCTTTTTGGTGCCTCTTTGTCGAAGTTGGGCAGCACCTTGGATGCCCATTCGACCTTCTTCCGCCATTGGTCGGTCGGGCTGGACATCGTGCTCGCGTTTTGCCGACGGAGTATGTTGCCAGCACTCCTCCTATCGGCATACGTGTATATTTTGGCTTGGGCGCTAGTCGATGGCAACTCGCCTTCCGTAGCCTTACCAGCAGGTAGGGCAGCCGCAGGATTGCAGAGCCGCTCCACCAAGGCATCGGTTTTGGGAGGCGATTTACCACCCACCCCAGAATTGGGATGGGACCCCTTGAGGTTCGCCCTAGCGTCTTCCGCCGCACAGGTTTTACCTGCTAAATCGCGGGTCGGGCCAGGCCTATGGGCCGATGCCTTTCCCTGTGTGGGATTACTCCCTGTTGGCAGTTGAGGAGCGCCAGGCTCGTTTTTGTTTTTGTTTTGTTGTTTTTTATTCATATTTGATCCCACGATTTGCAAAGAAGGGGCGGTCCGTCCGGGCAGAGATTCACGTTGCCCGGATAAGGCATCATTAGAACAGGGGCTGCCAAGTCCCTGAGCTCTCCGTTCGAGACTGGGCTAGTTTTTGAACCGGGCCCCCAGCCAGGCTGACTCTCGGCACGGGTGGAATGACACCTTAGCCCAGCCCGGTGTGAGATGAGTGTGGAGGATGGGATGTGGGTAGGTATTGTGTGGGGAGTAGGAGTGTGTGAGCTACTTATACGAGGCGGCACCACAAGCGCATCGTCAGTGTTGCTGCTTCGCGAACACCCGCTGGCTGTCCGGGACTGCTTATTTCGGTGCTTTCCCTAAGGATTACTGTTTATTCGCAGCTGGCCTACCCTCAAGGGTAGGTCATTCGCTATCCGCAACCTGCGACCCGTCCGGTGGCCTCAGATAGGCCCCCTCCGAGCCATCTCACATGCTCGTCAGACCAGAGGGAACGTTGTATGCCACGGCAAAGGCCGAGGTTTTACTTTATACCCGGTACTCAGTCAGAACGTATGTGATCTTATGATTTATGTAATTTATTATATACGAACATATGTTTGCGAACATATGCCTTTGCTGCGGCTCACAACGTTCTCTCTCGTTTATATTAAAAGTTATCTATTTCCATTTTTGTGTACATATACTTTTTACATCAGCTACATTTCTACATGTACATACATGTGGAACCACTCATACGAAACATGGAAGTGTTTGCGAGAGAGAGAGGGAATGAATACGCGCTTGGCCGGCGTTGCGTAGCGACTGAAATTAAATATGTTCCTTCCGGCTATAAAAGAAGTTCGACTTGATCAAGATTCGACAATTTGGTAGATACGGTTATTTTCTATGATTATGCGTTTTTGGTTTTCTTTTATATTAAAAATTGTGGATTCCACTGATTTTCGTCCTTTGTGGGGGCGGAAAAGGGCATGTCAAAATTGTTATATACACTCGTATTGAAGTGATATCACAGGAGCTTGACTAAAAAGTTTGGTTGCTCTATCTTTTATAGTCTCTGAGATCTAGGCGCTCATTTGTACGAATAGGCCAAGCAGGCGTGTAGGAGATAGCTAGAGGGAACGATGACTTTCGAAATGGTTTTCTTTTTTGTGACTATATTAATAATCCGATCTGACCAAAATGCAACACTCTGATATAAATGGTCATTCTCTATGATTCTGCGATTTTAGTTTTATCGTTATATCAAAATAGTGCATGCCACAGATTTTTTTCCTTTGTGTGGCGGATAAAAGTGGTGCGAAATTTTGAAATACACTCGTAGTAGTGTGATAACACAGAAGACTGGATACAAAGCTTGGTTGCTCCAGCTTTAATAGTCTCTGAGATATAGGCGTAAATGAAGACGGACGGACAGACGGACGGACAGACGGACGGACAGACCGACATGGCGATATCGACTCGGCTATTGATGCTGATCAAGAATATATATACTTTATGGGGTCGGAAACGCTTCCTTCTGTGCGTTACACACATCCGTTATCCCCACAAATCTAATATAACCCTATACTCTTCGAATACCGGGTATAAAAAGAGGTGCAGAATACATAAAAGAAAACATTGAAAGAAGTTAAGAGAAACTCGAAGAACAAACACTATAAGCGAACATTGTCGCAACTTACAGATTTCAACTACATAAAACAAATGCTGAATACGGAGAAAAAGTACAATGTTTTGCTGTTACATAAATTCGTATTCGAGAAGGAAGGTGATAGAAACAACAGAGAACGTTTACGGGAATTCGGAAGGTTTGAATACAGCGAAGTTGACGAACGCTTCAACGAGAAAATGAGTTATGTTGCCGAAAAAATCTCTGACAACGATCTGGCGATAATTTGAAATATGTCGCATTTACTTTATAAAAATAAAAACGACTTGAGCGCATATATTTTTCACAATATGAAAAAGCGTAACCAACTAAAAATATATGCGATGAAATAGGCGGGGACAAAAGCGAATATGAAGGCTCAAAGAAAGACGAAGAAGAAGACGTATACGGCAGCGAATTCATGAGCGTAAAGTATGAAGATATCCAAAACAAAAAGGGATGTCCAATGTCAGACGTTTCGAGGTTCGCTCTTAACTTTCGTGACATTGCAGACTCATTGTGACATTCCATGGCGACGATACACTTTCGGTTGAAGTATGGGTAAAAGAGTTTGATGAAAAGGCAATAGTTATGTACTGGAACGAGCTGCAGAAATTTATGTTCGAGTTAGAATCGAGTTGGAAAAAACTAAAAAACGCGCTGTTAATTGAATTTACAACGACGACAAGTAGTGCTCAAGTACATAAAATAATGTCTGAGAGAAATGAGAGTGTACAAGAATATTTTTTGCAAATGACGCAATTAGTTTCACGCGGGAAAATTGAAGACAATGCATTATTTCAACATATAATTGACGGAATCGATGACTCTGTTCTGCCAAATTTTGGCCGGAGCATTTGGTGGTGAAGGAGTTTAAGGCAAAGAAGAAGACTAGGCCCCCAATAGCTCTGCCAACTTATCAGACCAGTGCTCCTTCGTCATCTTCCCGCTTCACTTCCACCCGTCCAAAAAACTAACAAACTCTCTTTTAGTTACCTTTCAGAATGTTCGAGGCTTGCGTAGTTAAGCTCAGCATTCTTTTCCAGAATAGTGTCGCATTTGCATCCCACGTTATTGTGTTTACCGAGACCTGGTTAATGCCGGACATTCTTAGTTCCGAAGTTTTGGCAGATCGGTACACAACTTATAGAAAGGATCGTTCGTCTCGACGTGCAGGAGGGGTTCTGATTGCTGTGGACTCAAACTTCACGTCGGAACTTTTCACAGTCCAGATCCAGCAGAAAGTGAAATTTCTGTGTGTAAGACTGATTCTTTCCGCTTTCTCAGTTTTTATAACTTGCTCGTATATTCCACCCTCTTCGGAAATCGCAATTTACGAGCAGCATTTGTCCGCCTTAACCGCTATTTCTTCTCCCTATGTGACAAAGATCATATGAACGTTCTTGGTGACTTCAACTTGCCAGGAATTGTTCGATCTTCGGCAAATGAGTCTAATAGCCGGGAACCCATGGCACGACATGACTTTGTTGACGGCTTGATTGACCTGTCTCTGTCTCAAGTTAACCATGTTAAAAATTTCTTGGGTCGATTTCTTGATCTGTGCTTTGCAACTGATCCGACCTTAGCGTTGTTAACTCGAGTCCCCCCGCTCACTATACCTGAAGAAGCCTACCATCCTACTTTCGAAGTGTCGCTCGACCTAGGACGAAGTGTATTGGATCGGTCGGGTAGACTACCCCAATGTGTCCGCTGCTTCCGTAAAGACGAGTTTATGAAGCTTAATAACCTTATTAGGGATTTTGATTGGTCCGCTTTATATTTGTGCAGTGATGTTACGACAGGCACAAACATTTTCTATGATGCACTGGACTCACTTTTTGTCTCTTGTGTCCCACTTTTCGGTCCGATTAGATCAAGAAAACTCCCTTGGTTTACCAAGGAGCTATCCCATCTAAAAAACTTAAAATCAAGACTTTATAAAGAATTTCAAGAAGTTGGCTCTCCTTCTTCTCTTTCTCATTATGTAATAGCTCGGTCAAACTTTTCAGTTCTTAACGCTCAATGCTATCAGAATTACCTATCTCGATGCAGGATACGTTTTTCTAAGGACCCCAAACAGTTCTACAGCTTCGTAAACAGTAAGCGTAGAATGTCCGCATACCCATCCTCTCTTTCCTTCCTTAATACGTCGGAAGATAATGATCAGGCAATTGCCGATCTTTTTGCCCGTTTTTTCCAAACTACCTATTCGCAGGACGTTTACTCCGCTCAGCCGTATCCATACGGTTTACCGAGGTCGAACGGCATTTTCAGTACTTTGCTAAATGAAAGCTCGTTACTTCATGATCTACGAACAGTAAAGCCGGTGTTCTCACCGGGTCCGGACGGAGTTCCCGGCTGTATACTCAGGTACTGTGCCGAGCCTCTGTGTGGGACTTTGCTTAAACTATTCAACCTATCTATAAGTCCTTTATAATTCCTCTCCATTAGAAAGGTAGCAAGTCTGGCGCAATGAACTATAGAGGTATATCTAAGTTATCCGCTATTCCTAAAGTGTTTGAGAAAATTTTAACTCCGCAACCACTACAAATTTATTGGAGTTTACCTCCTTTATAATAAAAGGCTTTCAAGGTAATCTGCAGACGGATGTTGTTTACACCGATTTTAGTAAAGCGTTCGACTCTGTAAACCATTCTTTCCCAGCACAAAAGCTCGACCTTCTAGGGTTCCCGCCCAATCTCCTGAGATGGATCTCTAGCTACCTTTGTTCTAGGTCTCAAAGAGTCCTTTTCAAAAACTCCCTGTCCTCACCAGTTATGGTGACTTCGGGTGTACCACAGGGCAGCCATTTAGGCCACTTCTTACTCTTTACACTCTTTATAAATGACCTGCCTTCTGTACTAACACACTCTCGAGTACTTATGTATGCGGATGATGTTAAGCTCTGTGTCCAGTATAAGGACATTTCTTTTCAATCCAGGTTGCAGTCCGATCTCGATAGATTTCAGTCTTGGTGTTGTGCAAATCTATTAAACCTTAATGCTTCAAAATTTAAAGTAATGACTTTTCATCGCTCCAGCGCCTTTCTGGTTCCTTACACCCTTTGTGGTGGTTCTCTTGAGAGAATTACCCGGGTTGATGATCTTGATGTTCTGTTAGATCCCAAGTTAAAGTTTTCATAACACATTTCTACCATGGTGAACAAGGCCATGGGCGTGCTTGGGTTTATAAAGAGGTGGTCAAAGGAATTTGAAGACCCCTATGTAACAAAGACTCTCTACACCTCTCTGGTTCGTCCGATTTTAGAATACGGCTCTTGTGTGTGGTGCCCTCAGTACAACGTACACCAGGACCGTATAGAATCAGTTCAGAAAAACTTTTTACTGTTTGCTCTTCGAGGCCTCAGCTGGGATGCAGGTGTGAGACTGCCGTCTTACTCTAATAGATTGCTTTTAATAAACCTTCAAACCTTAGCTAATCGTAGGAAAATGCTTGGTGTGATTTTTGTGCACAACTTGATCAAGGGTGACGTAGATAGCCCTGACCTGTTGAGCCGCATAAACTTCACGATTCCTATAAGAAGCATTAGGAATTATACACCGTTGTTTCTTCCGCTTTGTAGATCGAATTACTCCTTGCATGAACCATTTAGGGTCCTATGCTCGGATTATAATTCCCTGTACCATATTATATCTTTCACTAACTCCCTTCCTAGTCTTGAAATACTGATACTCTTGTATCTTTCCCGTAATTAGTAATTACTTCGCTTCTTTAGTTAGATTAGTTCTACTTTTCCTCGAACACTAGTCTAACATATTTAAAATATTGTGCAGTATGCAACAACACATAATTACTTCGCTATTATTTTTATTGTGGCTGTCGAGACCTTTTCCGATTATCCTAAATCTAGCTTTGAAATGACCAAACTCATTTTCTACAACTCACCTAGCTTTAGAAAAGTTGTAATAGAACGTACGCTTTTCCAAAGAAGCGGCTGTAGAAAATCAATATGGCTTCATTTGCCTTTTAGAAAATCGGATCGCCGAGTCCCCGATTAGCATTAAAGGCACCTGCACTCCTTCATTTTTCTTGGATTTTTCTTGAAGCATCTCTGAAGCTTCAATACGTTTTCCAAGGCTTGACTTCCTATAGATCATGGAGTCATTGGATGTTCCTGCAGAGCCAATGTTTACATATGTATGTAAATCTGTATCTAAAGTGAAACAAAATAAGAATACTGTTAACTCTTAATAAATACATAATTTCGTGGCAGTATCTTACCTAAAACACTACTCGGCAAAATTTAACTTTTTTTTCCGCTGTGGCCAAAAATGACTTTTCCTGATAGATTTGGAGATTTAAAATTTTTTAAAGAATTAT
Organism: Drosophila azteca; assembly: GCA_005876895.1. NCBI lineage: Eukaryota > Metazoa > Arthropoda > Insecta > Diptera > Drosophilidae > Drosophila > Drosophila azteca. The sequence continues at coordinate 15,346,167 of VCKU01000003.1, read as the reverse complement.
GGTTTTTTTTTATGAAGTATTTTTTTTTTCAATAATTTTTAAAAAATGTATTTTTTGTCATAGGTAGTGCTTATATTTTTCACATTACTTAAGTTTCCTCTCAATCCGTAAGGCTGTCATTTTGCATATGTACATGTAAGCTTACGATTTATTTAAGCTAGTATGTGTTCACAAAAGCCACAAAATTGGTAAAAAAAAAAAAAATTTTTTTTAAACTAAGTCGAACGTTTTGAGAGTATTTTATATATAAAATTGTATCTATTCCCATTTTTGTTTATCTACATTTCTAAATATGGTAACATAACCGCTACACAAATAACATGTTTTCAATATGTTAACGTACAGCCAATTTTCGTTTGAGAAGCTCATCACCCAAACTAAATTTAAAGCTTATAGAATTCTTAACGATCGATATTCTATCAAGCTTCACGTTAATCAAATACACAAACCATATATACAAACCATGTTAATCTTTATTTAACTTTAACAAAATTTTAATTAACATAAATAAAAGCTCAATAGAATTTCACGGTCTGTAGAGCTCAGATCAAAGATATTTAATTCAACCTGGAAATAAATCATTGCAAGAAATCAAACCAAACAAAACATTTTAAATAATTTTTTTTTTGTTAAGAAATAAAAAACCACAAGCACTGAAATAACATTTTTTTTAATAAAACGATGGCTTTCAAAATTGTGTTCCTTATTGTAGCTTTAATACTGATCTTACCTAATCCAGATCCAGGCAAACAGATAGATATGGTCATTCTCTATGCTTTTGCGTTTTTAGTTAATGGCACAGATTTTCGTTATTTATGTAGGCGGGTGGGGCGAAATTTTGCAAAACACATGTAACAGTGTGATATCATAGGAGTCTGGATACAAACTTTGGTTGCTCTAGCTTTTACTGTCTATATATAAAGTCTAGGCGCTAATGAAAATGGACGGATGGACAGACAGACAGACATGGCTATATCTACTCGATTATTAATGCTGATAAAGCATATATGTTTTTTTCACTCCGATCGATGATTGTCATATCCGGAGTTTCTGGGACACATAAAAACCATAAATTAAGAAGGTTTTCATACATTTGGTACCAAGTAATGGTCTGATTGTATAATACATATGTAAGACTACTCAATTTTGCGATAGAATTAATATTTCAAGAAGTTTTTTGAATGGCATGCAAATAAGTTAACATTTTTTTCTTAGTGTTGCAGGAACCATGAGTATCATATTCCCATATTTAGGCGAATTTCAAACTACACAGCATAGAGAAAAAATTTTATGTTGGATGGAACTTTACTGGACTTTTGGAATAATATTGCTGCCGGGTGAGTTACATTTTATAATTCACAAATATAATCAAAACAATATTGTCTGCACTCAAATCAGGTAGCTCTAGCCCTAATGCTATATAAATTCAAAATTTATCATTTCTTGTGGTATTATTTTTTTAAAACTGTAAAAACAGGAAAATTATTTCTTGGGCTTTTAAATTGTTCATTTATGGGTATATTAATTCGGCGGTAAGGTATCGCTGGTAACCTTAATAGTAGCTAGTAATATATGGAGAAACGTCTTAGGTGCAGCCGTTTGTTCAAACCATTGCCATATTTTGCTGTTAAATACCGTTATTCGAAATACATTCCTTTATTTTCTAAAATAAATTAAAATTGATTTTTGAAAGAATTTTTTAGCGGTAAAATAAAATTTGTTCGAACTAGGCGAGCATATAAGCAAGGAGGTGGCCATCAAAGAGCTGCACAAGAAACCCGAGCGCCAGAAGGAGGTAGCCAAGGAGATGGCTCGTTTTTTTTAGAGGAATCAATCATCAATCACTCACTCAAGAGGTCCACTAAGGCACAAAAATTAAAAATCAATAAAAACGCATCTGACTATAGTTTTCTCGGGATCTTATTTATAAAAGATATTGAAAATCCGCCAATATAATTAATTGATATATATTTTCATTAACTTTGATCTGAAAACCTATTAAAATTAGCAGAAGTTCACTTTTTTGGTATTTTTGTAATTTTTTTCATTATTAATTTCGCCTATAAAAAAGATAATTCTAGATAATAGTTTTTCCTCAAAGTGTCTCTCCAGAACATTTTCGCAATATCAGTTAACGGAGGCAAGGAATTTTTGTCGCGTGTGACATGTCCCGTGCGACAGAAGCTTAAAATAAAAACCATACATTTTTCAAATTATAATCATTTTAAAGAGTCATCAATGAAGAACATTAATCTGAAATTCGCATCAATATATCGCCTCAACTTTCGCTGAAATCAGCGTTTGAATTGGTCGCCGCGAAAACCAGTTCTATATTTGTCCCGTGCGAATACCATGCTTTTTTGCAAACATCTCAAAAACGAGCAGTAGCCCAAAAGCCCTTAGAACCAGCTATAGGGCTAGTCAAGTGGTGAATCATAACGGTAAAACAATTTTGAAAATCGGTTTTATTTTGACATTTTTACAACTTGAAATGCGTAGGAACGTCCAGTTCGACATCAGAGAAATGCCCATATAAACATTGCTCGCATAAACATTTCTCATGGAATATGATTTACTTCCTATAAAAAGGCTTTGTCATTTTAAATCCGGAGGATCAAATCAGGTTATAATTTTTTACCTGTTTTTGGACTTTAATGAATAACGGCGTGGCTTAAAGCTTATGCTTTGCATTTATATTTAATTAACAAGGGGTAACGTTGTGAGTAGCGGCAAAGGCCGCGTCTCTACTTTATACCTGGTACTCAGTCAGGACATACATACATATGTATATGAGCTTACGATTTATGTAATTTATGATATGGTCGAAAAAGGGACGAATTAAATTTTGGCCACAATGGAAAATTTCAAAAAGTTAGGTCCAACCCTATGATGACGCTTCATACGAATCGTGAAAGTGTTTGCGAGAGAGAGAGAGAGGGAATGAATAAGCGCTTGGCCGGCGTTGCGTATCGACTGAAATTTAATTTGTTCCATCTGACTATAATAATGATCCGACCTGATCCAAATTCGGCAATTTGTTAAACACGGTAATTTTAGTTTACTCCTACCTTAAAAATTGTGGATTACACAGATTTTCGTCTTTCATTGGGGGCGGAAGGGATCGTGTCAAAATTTTGAAGCCTAATTGTGTTGAAGTGATATCACTGGAGCTTGGATAGAAAGTTTGGTTGCTCTAGCTTTTATAGTCGCTCATTTGGACGAATAGGCAAAAAATAGGTCGCGTGTGAGAGAGAGCGAGAGGGAACGATGTTTTTCGAAATGATTTTCTTCATTGTGGCTATGTTGATAATCAGATCTGAACAAGATTCAACACCCTGATAGATATGATCATTCTCTATGATTCTGAGTTTTTAGTTTTTTTGTATCTTTAAAATTATGCATTCCACAGATTTTCGTTCTTTGTGTGGGCGGAAAGGAGCGGGGCCAAATTTTGAAATACAGTAGTGTTATAACACAGAAGACTGGATAGAAAATTTTGTTGCTCTAGCTTTAATAGTCTCTGAGATATAGGCGCTAATGAAGACGGACAGACGGACGAACGGACGGACGGACGGACGGACGGACGGACGGACAGACAGACGTGCATATATCGACTCGGCTATTGATTTTGATAAAGAATATGTATACTTTATGGTGTCGAAAACGCTTCCTTCTGGGCGTTTCACACATCCGTTATCACCACAAATCTAATATACCCCTATACTCTTCGACTCTCCTCCAATCTCCAGCCTATTGAAAAATCAATTTTAGAAGTTTTTTAAGAGTAAAACACCCGCTTTAATAACAAGTCTAAATCGTTTTAATCATTAAGCAAATATCGAGGGAATTTGTCATCCAGCAACCAACGCGTAAACGATGGAAGATGAAGTCGTTGTTGTCGCTGGAATCGTCGTCGTTGTCGCTGTCGTCATTCCTGTTTGCTTGACTTGAAATTAGTTCATGAATAAATAAATTTCGCGATAAGTAAATTCAATTATCCCTAACATTAATGGATGCGAAAAATGTAAACAGCAAACGACGATGCGCGATGGCAGACGGCAATCACCGAAAAAACCAGCGGAGAAGCTAAGTGATTTTGTAATCAATTTTTGTCGAAAACGAGTACCCCGCCAAAAAGACCCCAAGAGACGCAGACATGCAGTGAGACGAAAGGAAAGACAGATCCGAAGAGAGACACTCTAAAAAGTGAAGAGTTAGCAAAAGTGGTCCGAAAGATATGTTCAAAACCCTAAGGGTAACGGGTGACAGTGAAAATCCCGCAATTACTACTTAATACTGTAATAATTAACCTACTTTATTGATTTTGAACCTTAAGGAAGATAATATAAATATAAATATATAAAATATATACCAAAATATACTGCGTAATAATATTATGTATTGAAGATTGAACAAATGTTTTAAAATTTTGTTTCAAAAGAAAATATTGTTCATGTGTGCTGTTCAGTCGGCGAATTCTGCTGACAAGACCATCGTTCTTCAGAAGCCAATAAAACTTTGCAATTGCTGACTATCACAATTTGCATCAGAAACTTTAAATTAAATCGACATTAATTACACTACTCACATCCTCGAAATGGCCGCCTTCAGCTGAGAATGCCGTTTTCGGTATGTCCTTTTCCTCTACTTCTATCTAATGCTAGCCGCTGGCTAAGTCCAACTGGAGAAGTATTTCGCTCTTCCTAGCCCGTCTAATACGTCGCTAATTACACTACTCAACAAAATTCAACTAGATTTGATAGATTTGAAGATTTAAACATTTTTAAAGAATTATGGTTTTTTTTGTTGTTTAGTTTTTTTAAAATAATTTGTAAAAAATTTGGAATATTTTTTAGAGGTACTGGTTTTATATTTTACATAACTTTAGTTTTCTATAGCTGGTTGTATTTGCAGTTTTAAAAAGCTGACAAATGCAGCTATAAATTCTACCCAGACATTTTGTAGCTGCAGCTTAACGTATGGAAGATATTTAGATTTCAAATTCAAATTTCAAATTTTTTTCTTTATTTTTGCCCGTAATTTTGACTTTGAAATCCTAAGGAAAAGTCGAAAAAAAAAAATATTTTATTGCTATCATTTTTAGTTTTAGATAGACACATTAATAATGCGTCGTTGAAGGTACCGCTGTTTAAAATCGATGGATAAACGGCTAAGTTACAAATGTTTGACTAAAACTTCATATGCCGAATATATGAATTCCACGAGCCACTATAAGCGCTTTGCAATTATTTTATCCATTACTTTGGCAGTTTTATCCAAATTAGGCTTATTAACTGGGATTACTAAAAGCGCTTTATATTGTTGCAGTATGTTAGAATTGAAAATATTATTGAAAGTTGGGATGGTGTGTTTAATCATTGGGTATGAAATTGAGGGATTTAAGGGAGCTCAGCAATGACCTGCAAGTAAGTCTGCAGTCTTCTCGTGGAGCTTATCATTGCGTTCCTTGCATATGATTTTCAAAATTCTACAGGTGTTAGTGTTCTTCCACCTTCTTTCTGTCTTCAGATTTCAGCTTTCTGTTCACCAGCCCGACGCTTTTCTTATCCAGAACGTCCGCCGTTTCGTTTCCTTCAATGCCCTGGTGGTATGGAACCCAGTAGATCCGCACTGACTTGATCGTGCTTAAAGAGTCTAGTGCATGGATTTTATCGCCGCTTGGCTGTCAACGAATATGTTAACCGGATTGTGTGGACGCTCTGCGAGCTGAGCGACCTCTGCTGCCTTTTTGATGGCGAAAACTTCCTTATAAGACACCCTTATTTCAGGGTTCGTGCAGTATAGGCTTGCTCCTACTCCTTCATTCATCTTGGAGCCGTCAGTGTATGTATTAAAGTGTTGAGTCTGGTCCGTCCCGCTTTCCAGTCTTCGGGTACCATTAAGAGGTTTGTTTTTACTTCAAGGCACATTTGGGGGATCATGTAGTCAGTGACACTGATCATGTCCATTACAATTGAACTGTGCCCGTATCTTTGGGGAGACATGTTCCCCGACGCAGTCAGGCGCTGTGCTGCCTTGTCAGCCTAGCGTAGATGTCGAGGGGTTCGATTCCGAGTATGGTTTCGAGTGCTTTAGTTGGCGCTGACCTCAGCGCTCCTGTGATACAGAGCAGAGCCTGTCGCTGGGTTCGTTTCATTAGCTAGTGATACGTCTTCTTTTCAGTAGATTTCCACCACACTATGACTCCATACAGCAGTGTTCGTCGCACCACCGAGATGTAGATCTAATGCATCAGACCGGGGGACTTGTGCTTTGAGGGTAAGTCTTGTTGGGTTGACTTTCGGAGGGATCCATACCTTGTACCTCTTGGCGAAGAGGATGATTCTACTCCATCTGCCCACTCACATATCTCCCTGAGTGTTCGTTCCATTATGGAGCTGAGAGCCGATTGAGTAATAAGTACGCTTAAGTCGTCCGCATAAGCTGGCCTTCGTCTCTATGAGGTTGTCGACCACCAGGTTCCACAGGAGGGGTGACAGGACTCCCGCCTGGGGTGTGCCCCTGTGTGCTCCTTTGACCATGAAAGCGGTTCCCCACTCTGATTGCCCCGTCTAAAACTGAGAAGTTTTTTTTTCCGGAAGTTGATTGCTGGGTTGGTGCTGGTTGCTCCTAGGCAGTTCATTATGGCTTCTGTAGCGACGTTATTAAATGTTTCGGATATATATATACGAATACTCCTAGTGCATATTTTTTGTTTTTGAGGGCTTTCTCAACGGTAGCTTCTAGCGAGTGAAGTACTGTTTCCACCGATTTTCCCTTGGTGTAGGGATCAGTTCCACTACTTTGGTTCTGATTTGTAGATCCAGCAGCTTTTCTAATGTTTTCAGTATAAATTAAGGCTTATCGGTCTGTAGATCTTGGAATTCACATGGCTGTACTTTCCTGCTTTTGGGAGGAAGACAACTCTAGAGGCTCTCCATTGGATCGGTATATAGCCTGTTCCTAGGCATGCTGCGTATATTGCAAGAAGTCATGGGGTGATAACCTCTTTGGTCATTTGCAGCATGGCTGGGAATATTCCGTCCAGTCCAGGTGCTTTTATACCCGTAAAGGAATCTATAGCCCATTGGATTATCTCGGGGGTTATTAGGTCTGCTGTGGGTGTTTGTTCCCCAGTTGCTAGGTCCTAATGGGTTTCGTGACCTCAGCGCATCCCGGGAAGTGGGATCCATTAGTGCCGTCAGATCTTCTTTGCTGCCCTCCGAGCACTGCACTATGGGTTTTGCATAATGGGCGACATAAACTCATAAAATTAGAAGAAAATGTTTTTATTTATTAATATAAAGTAAACACTTCAGTTAGCTGGAAAATTTTTTTTGTTTTTCGGGTGGCAAATTTCTTTTAGTGGCAACCCTTCAAAACCAGCTGATCAGCTGAAGCACTCAATTATATAAATTGGCGCGTACAACTTTCTGCTGTTGTAAGTGCTTAAATTATCATTTGTTTCATTTAAATTAATAAGTGTAACATGGATAGCAAAGCTCAAGGTATTTATAATCTATTATTTACGATAAATGTGCATAAATGTTCGTGGGGTTTTTAATGTCCAGTGTTATTGTTGATTGTATTCTTAGCAAAAATCTAACTATTTTAATTGTGTTCCGTGGAGTATTTTTTGAAAAGTGCATATCAAAACATGCAACTAAAAATGGCAAGTTACTAACAAATGTGTCTAGTTTATTGTAGTAATCATTTTTTATGCTCGATTTTGTTTCTTTTTGAAAAAAATTCACTTGAAGTTTCCTTTACGTTCAACAACAACACGTTTGTTAATATTTGGAACAACAACACGTTTGTTAATATTTGGAACAACAACAATCGCAATGCTGATGCTGTCACAGCGTACATAATGGAAGAAATAGAGATAATTTGAACAAATCAAACATACAGCAAATAAAGGCAAATAGTTCCGTTTTGGCATCCGTTTGGGATTGACGTGTTTTTTCCTGGTGACAAGTGTGTTTTTTAATCCGTTTTTTTTCGTGCAATCCTTTGACCATTCGGAGATCCGTTCTCCTATTGAAATAAAAAGCAGTTTTAATTACTTCTGTTGCGTATCGAGGATTTTTTGTTTTTGGTGTTGAAAATTGTGGGTGAATCTTTGGGAGGCTGGTAAGGCCACCAACAAAGATGGCCGACAACACTAAAGTGGCATCAGGTGTAAAGCGATCAATAGAAAGCAATGAAAAGAAGAATATGGATGTCAAAAAGTTTATAGGAGAAAATAAGGTTGTTCCTTTTTATGAATCTAAGTATAAGATCAGTGCTGAGTCAGTAAATAACATGGAGTTCGAATCAGGTGCAACAGTAAGTGAGAAAGTTCCAGATAGCGAAGCTGATACCAATACCAAAGGAGTGCATGCTGTAGGCTCTACACAGTCTGGAAACAATTCTAACCTAGAAATAAACCTTTTTGACCTCACTTTCGAAAGAGAGGCCAATGTGCTGCTTTCAACAAAGCGTAGCAAAATTTTTGAATATAAAAACACAAAGAGTGATCTTTATTTGTTTGAGAAGGTCAAACACCTACAGTGGCTCAAAGCCAAAAAGATCCAGTGGCAAATAAAAAATTCAATTGGCTGCCATAAAGTTATTACATATTATTTTTCAAAAATTCCAATGACCGATGATAGGTATATACATTAGGTACTAAACCCAATATTTGACCCTTAAATACTGGGGTTTCCCCACCTGTTAGATCGTATTATGCAAAAGAGTTGTCCAATAAGAGGTAACAGCTTATTTGATGCAGTCCCTTTTTGGACACCTGCGAGTCATAAAACCCGGGTTTTTTGCAGAATGTTGTTTATTTTTGGTGTAAATAGGCTAATCCTTTCTATTGAGATTAGTCTTAATCTGGATCTGGAGTGTGACAAGCCAATAACAACAATGGGTAAAAGAACAACGATGGAGCAACGGAAACTCATCTTGGATCACTTCAAAAACGGATTTTCGCAGCGAACAATAGCTCAAATGGTGAATCTGAGCAGATCAACTGTGCAGAACATCATCGACCGCTTCACCCGCGAAGATCGGATAGGAAACTTGGGCAGAACGGCGCACAACAAGATTTTCACTGAACATGAGGAGCGACGAATCAACAGGAAAATTAAGGAAAATCCTAAGCTTTCGGCCCCAAAACTTACCCAACAGGTGAAGGACGAAATGGGGAAGGACTGTTGTGTGGAAACTGTGCGCCTGGTTCTGCGCAACCATGACTTCAATGGCCGAGTGCCCCGAAAGAAGCCCTTTATAAGCCTGAAGAACAAAAGGGCAAGGTTGGCGTTCGCAAAAACCAACTTGGACAAGGATTTGGAGTTCTGGAACACCGTGATTTTTGCAGACGAGTCCAAATTCAACCTTTTTGGGTCCGACGGAAGGAACTTTGTGTGGCGAAAGCCCAATACTGAGCTGGATCACAAACACGTAAAAGCGACAGTCAAGCACGGCGGATTAAGTGTTATGGTATGGGCATGCATGTCGGCAGCCGGCGTCGGAAACTTGGTGTAAATCGAGTCTACGATGGATAAGCACATGTACTTCAATATTTTCAAAGAAAATTTGCACAAAAGCTCCGAGAAATTTTGAATCCGACATGATTTCCTGTTCTACCAGGATAATGACCCGAAACATTCGTCCGGAATAGTGCACTCCAAGCTTATCTAGAACTGCCCCTACTTGTCGATTCCCCTGTCCCAGTATCCAACCTTAAATATTATTGAAAATTTGTTGGCTGCGGTGGGGAAAAACACCCAAAATCCCAGGATTTTTACCAAAAATGACCTGAAAAATGCTCTGCTGGAGGAATGGTACAAAATAAGCTCGGAAAGCACTCGGAAGCTGGTCTCTTCCATGAACAGTAGGTTAAAAGCCGTAATAAAGGTAAGGGGATTACATACTAAGTATTAAAATACCTGTTTAACCTCTTATTCGAATAATATTAAATTAGTTTGTGGATGGATCATTTTGGCTTTGACCTGCATTTAAGATATATTTTAAGTTTTTATTTTATTTTTAAAACTGAGCAATATTTAACCAGCAAATAAAGTTCCTTTTTTTACTGTGATAAAACATACAATAAACTGGCGTTTAAACATTTTTGGTTTTTCGTCTATTTTAAAATTTGTAGCACTTTAAACTTTTTATTTGCCACTGGATCTTTTTGGCTTTGAGCCACTGTAAATCTAGATGGGCTTAAACGCATAAATCCCCTTTCGCTCGTTCTGTACCAACTGTATTTCCGCTCACCCATGAAGACAAACGCGGTAGTACTAGACGATGATTTCAAGAAGCTAGATATCGATATTTTTATGCCTAAAAATTTCACCGAATCTTTGGGTGTCGTTAGGGGCATTCCAACACACATTTCTGATGCTAAATTGCTTAAAAATCTTTCCTCTACTATAAGAATAAAACAAGGTTGAACGCATTTTTATGAAAAACAACAAATTTTTATATATTAAATTTTATCTCTCCATTTTGGTTTACATTTGTTATTTACATCTGTCTTCTCTACATTTGACATCTACGTATTCGTCTGTACATATGTATGTACATATATACGGTTCGTGTTTATGCGAAAAGTGTATGCGAGAAAGAGAGAGGGAATGAGCAAGCGCTTGGCAGGCGTTGCGTATGCCTTCTAGCCATAATAATGATCCAACCTGATCCAGATTCGGCAGTCTGGTAGATACGGTCATTTCCCATGATTCTGCGTTTTTGGTTTTATCGTACCTTAAATATTGTGGATTCCACAGATGTTGGATAGAAACTTTGGTTGCTCTATCTTTTATAGTCTCTGAGATCTAGGCGCTCATTTGGACGAATAGGCAAAACAGACAGAGTCGCGTGTGAGAGAGAGCGAGAGGGAACGACAGGGCATGAATAATTTTGCAAAGAATATCGATATCTCTCATAACAATAATGACTGTTATTACAACTCAATGTGCAATCACTAAAATGTAATAAGAATGACATAAAATACACCCTAAACTCTGTCGGATACAGCGCTTAGCTGTCTTCTCGGAAGTTTTTCTCACGACACTTCCTTCAGAAAGATCTCAAATTTTAACCTCTTTGAGAAATACAGAGATGATGGTTACGGTGGAGTGGCCATTGCAGTGAAAAATGGTATAAAACTGAAAACAGAAAGCTACAACACGGAACACGATGTTCTTATCGCCAAAACTTGCATCCTAATCAGGAATTTTACTATTGTCTCGGTATACTTTGAGCCCTCAATGAGGACTGACAAAATATTATAGAAAAATTGGTTGACAGACAAAATGTTATTTTCGCTGGTGACTTCAACGCTAGAAATATGAGTTTTGGTGATTGTTTCACGAATGCAAAGGATAGATTCCTAGAGAGCTTTATGAGTGATTCCGGCTACAAATGTTTAAAGGATGGAAGCTGTACTTTCAGGCTTAATATTGACAGTCAATCTGGATCCGTGTTGGACTTAAACTTCATTAATAATAATGATAATTTGATATGATAATTTGATAGTTATTTTTTTGTTGTAGGCAGCCACCATCACCCGATCTCTATTGAAATTCCTGACAGTATACAGAAAACCAGACTCTTTCTTGCCAAGAACTGACTTCTCAGAATACGAGAAGGTGCTCCGCTTGCATAATAATATTACGGTCTGCACCTATGCACTGAGCAAAAATAGATGCCCCAAAGGTTGGTGGAATTCTGACCTACAGCTAGTTAACCTTAAATTCACAGAGGCACAGATGCTGGCTTAAACGGCTCCATGCTTGACAAACTACATAAAAGCAGTAAACCTGAAAATGAAATGGAAAAAAGAGGTTAAACTCGCAAAAAAAACTCATATGACAACAAAATCGATACACTCAATCGACATCCAAACTCAAGAAATGCATGGCTCTTCTTAAGGAATATCAAGTCCTTTAGCGACCCCGTTAGATCTAATTTCTGTACCGAATGGTCCTTGCTATCCCTATCTCGATTTGATTGAGAGTCAAGTCCCTATTTCAGCAAAGATTCAACGTTTTCCTGCTCGACAACTTTCTCATAATTCTGATGTTTTTGACATAACGGACCTGTCTGCTGTTCTAAACAGAGGCAGAAGTACGGCGGGAGGAGTAGATGGAATAACTTACGAAATGCTAAGGGCACTCAGTAGTTCTGCAAAACACAATCTGTTAAGAGAATATAACCTTTTGTTTAAAAAATGCAGAGTACCCAGTCAATGGCGTACGATCAAGGTCATTCCGATCCCAAAGAGGGATAAGGACCTAAATTTATATCAGAACTATCGCCCAATCTCTCTCATTTCTGTGTTGGCCAAAACTCTTAATTTGTTAATGAAAAATCGCCTAGACAGTTTTATAAAAGAACGTAACACTATGTGTTCGGGCGAGCCCCGAGTGTAATTCCCTTATTTATGCACTCTTAATCGTATTGTACTTTCCATACTCTTAAAGGTTTACTCTCTTGCTCTCTCCCAGCATCTTGCTCTCACTTATCATCTATTATCTGTGCTTCTTAACTCTCGTTTTCTCATCTATGCTTCCTCACGGCTTAGCTAAGCCGACGGCAGCTGCGTCTGCTAATAGTCAGTTACGAATTACCGCTTGATATAGTTGGAGCACAGACCTTTTTTGTCCCAATCTATTACTTGGCACGAGACTTGCTCGCTTGCCTCCCCAAGTTTAGTTAACTCTCTACTACAAAACATACATTGTTAAAGGCTCTGGCATCTTCGGCCACCCTCACCATACAAATCACCTACAATAAATTATTATAACGTTTTGAATTCAAAACTTTTGTGAAATTCTTAATATATAGTCAACGAAAAAGCTCGTTGTCTCAACATTTGGTGACCCCGACGTGATCGTCATGAATAATATTACTAAAAACAATTAAAATTCGTTTAAAGTGCGAACTAAATCTAACCTTTCTGTCGCGAAGTTTTCGTCTCGGCGCTTGCCTGCTCACAAACACCAATACATCTACGCACAGCAACGGCTTTGATTTCGGTGCACTTGCGCACATACCGACAATCAAACGGGTCATTCTCCTATTCTTCTTTGTGCATGCTCGCTGCTGCTGTCGGTGCATTTGCGCGCTCAAGCCGAAAATCAAACGGATTGTTTTCCTATTCTATATTGTGCCTGCTCGCTTCTGCTGTCGGTGCATTTGCGCGCAGAAGCCGAAACTCTAACGGATCGTTCTTCAGTTCTTCTTTGTGCCTGCTCGCTGCTGCTTTCGGTGCTGCTGCTGCTTGCCTAATATGGCTGAGTCCAATGACTTGTCGGAAAACAGGGTGTCTTTTTACAAACGAAAGGCACAGTCAATATACGACAAAGCAGCATTACTTCAGGAGACAATTGCAGGGGATGAAAACAATGAAGATGCGCTAAATGTCCATTTAGAATATTTGGAGAAAATGTCCGATTTATTTAATACGACTCATTCCAATTTAGAAGAACTCGACGTAAGCGAAATTGGCAGCGACTTAAGCAACAAATTTGATGTCTTGGTCATGGAAATCAAAGTTTGCATCCGCTCAAGACTGCGCAGTGCTATCGGGAACATGCCGCATCACTCAACGATACATCCTGACTTTAACGTTACTGCCTCCGGAAATGTTCGGCCTGATATAAAACTTCCTACGTTCCGTGGAGGCTACACTGAGTGGGCAAACTTCTTCACTATGTTTAACACAATTATAGGTCAGGAGGCCGTTTTATCAAGGATTGAGAAGTTTCAGTACCTGCGATCGTGTTTGGATGGACCTGCATTGGAAGCTGTTCGGTCTTTGGAAGTAACGGAGGGCAATTATGATATCGCGTTAGATATTTTAAGCAATCGTTTCAATAACAAACGTTTAATCTTTCAGGCACACGTCGCTGAGATGCTGAAGCATGAGAAGGTTGAAGATGGGTCCACTAGAAAGCTGCGTACCTTATCGGATAAGGTGCATTCTCACATGAGAGCGCTAAAGTCGATGGGTAACATGGAGGAAATAGCAGGTTGCATCATCGTTCACTCCATGTATAAGTATCTGGACACCGAAAGCAGGAACAAATGGGAAGAACTGTCACCGTCCAACGTTATACCGACCTGGGACCATTTTTCGACTTTTTTGGAAAAGAGATGTCAAGCCATGGAGGCAAAGGATCAAGCTATGTTGATTGATCCCCATAGTAATCAGGTTGGAAAACACAAAAGATTAATTAACTCCAAAAACAGTCTTGTTGCTACAAATACCCTTGGATCAGAGTGCGTATTTTGTAATAATAAAGAGCACAACATTTACAGCTGCACTCGGTTTGGAAACCTTTCGCCTTCTTTGCGCCTTAAAGAGGCAAGGAAACATAGAGTATGCTTCAAATGTTTGAAGAAGGGACATCGTAACACCTCCTGCAGTTCAGGTTCTTGCCGCACATGCGGTGGAAAACATCATTCACTTTTGCATATCAACAGTCCTCTGCCGACGTCAGTTACAACGGAACCAACGAACGCCACTATGTCGTATACTCAGACCGACTCACGCTCAGACCCCAGTCTTCAGAATTCTCTTGTTGCCGCTTCATTACCTTTCTCGCCTCCTGCTCAGAATCTTAGTTCAGACGTAGTGCTTCTCGCCACGACAGTCATCATGATTAAGAGTCGATATGGTGATCTTATTCCTTGCCGTGCTCTTCTGGATTCCGGCTCACAGATTAACTTAATAACCTCTCGCTTGGCTCAGACGCTTCAACTGAAACGAACCAAAGGTTCAGTCTCAGTATCCGGTATTGGTGCGGAATCCGCATTTCATACAGAAGGTTCGGTCAATTTGGTCATTCGATCCAGGACTTCAGATTACTGCTCGAGTCTCACAGCTCTTGTTGCTCCACGCATCACAGGAAACCAGCCCGCTTCTTCTTTCGATATATCCAAATGGAATTTGCCATCCAATATCAGCCTTGCTGACCCGAATTTCAACAAATCTCAGCGCATCGATGTGCTTATTGGAGCTAGTTTATTTTATGATATCTTATGCGTTGGACAGATTAAGTTGGACAAAGGCCTTCCGATGATACAGAAAACGCGTTTCGGTTGGGTTGTAACAGGTGGAGGTCATTATTCCCACAACTCTGTGCTCCTAGCTGCCTCTAGTTCGACTGAATTGAGTCACAATCCCACCGTCGGTATGGATGAACTAGTGAGACGCTTCTGGGAAGTTGAAAATTGCCACGGCCCCGCCATAGAGGCTACAAAGGAGGAAATTGCTTGCGAGGAACATTTTAAAAAACATTTCTGTCGACTTCCAAGTGGCGAGTACAGCGTTCAATTGCCCTTCAAGATGAGTGACAGTCTTCTTGGGGATTCATATCAACAAGCATATCGTAGATTTCTCAATTTAGAACGCAAACTGGGACGCAAGCCACTTCTTAAGGCCCAATACGCCGAATTTATAAAGGAGTATCTCGATTTGAATCATATGTCCCATGTTAAAAGCGACTCATTAAAACGATGCAAATTCTTTCTTCCTCATCACTGCGTTGTAAGAGAGGACAAAACCACCACAAAACTCCGGGTAGTTTTCGACGGATCCGCGTGTACATCTACAGGATATTCCCTAAACGATATATTGATGTCGGGCCCAACTATTCAGCCGAAGTTAGTAACGACTCTTCTCCGATTTCGTACCTTTCCCGTAGCCTTGACTGGCGACATTTGTAAAATGTATAGATGCGTCCGTGTCTTGCCCCAGGATAGTTTTCTGCAGTGCATATTGTGGCGCGATTCACCCCACGAAGAGATACGAGCATTTAAACTGGATACCGTCACCTATGGAACGAAACCAGCATCATTTCTAGCCGTACGTTCCATGCACCAGCTAGCAGCCGACGAGCGTGCTTCTTATCCAATTGGATCTAAGGTTGTGTTGCAGGATTTCTACGTGGATGACTTGCTAACAGGGGGAGACACTACAAATTTCAAGATCAGAAAATGGTGCTCCAACGATGCATCTTTACTAAATCAAATACCCAGTGAAGATAGGGAAACATTTGTAAAATTCACTGATGGCAGCGATGTAACCACGACGCTAGGTTTGGCATGGAATCCCACTTCGGATGAACTATTGTTTGCTTTTTGCCCCAATCAAGTCCCTTCGAAACCAACTAAACGAGTTGTATTGTCTACCATTGCACGATTTTATGATCCACTCGGACTTATAGGGCCAGTAATTACAAGGGCAAAAATATTTCTGCAGCAGTTGTGGAAAGAAAAGCTGAATTGGGATGAATCTCTTCCAGTCTCCTTACGCACAACTTGGATCGACTTTATTCAGCAGTTTGACTCTATGCAACAAATCTCTTTTCCCCGTCTATCATTCCTTCAAAGCAGCAATCTTGAAATACATGGATTTTGTGATGCCAGCATGAGTGCATATGGAGCATGCATTTACACTGTTTCGCAAGGCGTCAGTGGAGTAAGGGCAAATCTTCTGTGTTCCAGATTTCGTGTAGCGCCACTGAAGACTATTACCATACCCAAATTAGAATTATGCGGTGCAGCGCTACTGGCTCAGCTTATGCATGAAGTCTATTTAATGAACTTCAATTGCTCGTATTACTGTTGGTGTGACTCTACCGTTGTATTAGCCTGGATCAAAAACCAGCCGTCTAACTTTAATGTATTTGTTGCTAATCGACTGTCTGTTATTCAGGAACTCACATCTGGAATGTCATGGCTGCACGTGCCAACTGATCTCAACCCTGCCGATATTCTTTCTCGAGGATCACTACCTGCTGAGCTTATCCATTCTCATCTTTGGAATCATGGGCCTCCATATTTGACGGCCAGTAAAGATCAATGGCCAAGTACGCCTGCTCTTCCAGAGCCGGTTTTGGAGGCACGGAAAACCATCCTAGTTACCAACTTCGCTTCGAAATATTTTGTGGAAGAATCGAAATTTGTGAATTCCTTCCCCAAAATGCAACGAATTTTTGCATATGTATGCAAATTTATTCATCGACAAAGGTTTAAAATAACAGTGGAGGATTTGCGCTTGGGAACCGAACTGCTTCTTCGCCTTACTCAGCAATCTAGTCTATTGAAAGAAATTAGAGCCCTGGAATCCCGAAAGGACATCAAAGCTTCAAGCTCAATCGCCTCGCTTTCTCCATTTTTAGATGATTGCGGTTTGCTTCGAGTTGGAGGACGCCTTAAAAACTCCACGTTGGATTTTGAAGCACGACATCCCATAATACTGCCAAGAAATCATTCCATCACTTCTGCTTTGATACGGCACCTACACGAAAAGCATCTTCACGCAGGACCCCAGTCACTATTAGCCATCATTCGGCAAACTTACTGGCCAATTGGTGGTCGAAAGGCCGTAGCTCACGTAATACAGAAGTGTGTCAGATGCTTTCGAGTGAAGCCTCGAACTCTAGAGCAAATAATGGCAGATCTTCCGGTGGACAGAGTTACCGAATCTAGGGCATTTCTAGTTACCGGTGTGGACTACTGCGGCCCGTTCCTGTATAAATCGGAAATTCGAAATCGGCCCCCAATTAAATGCTACATGAGCATTTTTATATGCTTCTCCACTAAAGCGGTTCACATCGAGCTAGTGAAGGATCTCACAACGTCCGCGTTCCTGTCTGCTCTTCGCCGTTTTATTTGCACACGTGGAAGACCGATTCGTATCTGGTCAGATAATGCCACAAACTTTGTTTGAGCTCGGAACGAACTGGCAGAACTCAAGTCGTTATTCCTAAGCGACAATCATCAAGAAGCTGTACATCAAGCTTGCCTCAACGATTGCATCGACTGGCGTTTCATTCCTTCTAGATCACCTCATTTTGGAGGATTGTGGGAGGCTTCAGTCAAGGCAGCAAAACATCATCTTCGGCGTTCCCTTGGATCCTCGCTTCTTGGATTTGATGAACTGCGCACCCTTGCCTGCAATATTAGCGCAATCATTAACTCAAGGCCATTGTTTCCTCTTTCAGAGAACCCGTCAGATCTCGATGTGCTCACGCCAGCTCATTTCTTGGTTGGCGCCCCTATCACAACCTTCTTGAAGCCTGACTTGATACATTTAAACGTCGATCGCCTGGACCGTTGGCAGAAGGTCACACAGCTGTAGCAAATTTTTTAGTCCCGATGGCGCCAATCTTATCTAAGTAGTCTACAGGAGCGAGCTAAGTGGCGCACCCGGAATCCTGAGCTTCACGATGTCGTTCTTGTCAAGGACGAGAACTATCCTCCGCTGAAGTGGCCACTAGCGAGAATCGTCGAACTCATCCCAGGAGCTGATGGAGTATCTCGCGTCGCCTTGATCAGGATGGCTACAGGTGTTAGCCGAAGGGCGCTTGCCAAACTGTGTCTCTTGCCTCTACGGGATGAGGTGAAAGGCTTGGATCCTTCCACGGGGGGAGTATGTTCGGGCGAGCCCCGAGTGTAATTCCCTTATTTATGCACTCTTAATCGTATTGTACTTTCCATACTCTTAAAGGTTTACTCTCTTGCTCTCTCCCAGCATCTTGCTCTCACTTATCATCTATTATCTGTGCTTCTTAACTCTCGTTTTCTCATCTATGCTTCCTCACGGCTTAGCTAAGCCGACGGCAGCTGCGTCTGCTAATAGTCAGTTACGAATTACCGCTTGATATAGTTGGAGCACAGACCTTTTTTGTCCCAATCTATTACTTGGCACGAGACTTGCTCGCTTGCCTCCCCAAGTTTAGTTAACTCTCTACTACAAAACATACATTGTTAAAGGCTCTGGCATCTTCGGCCACCCTCACCATACAAATCACATACAATAAATTATTATAACGTTTTGAATTCAAAAACTTTTGTGAAATTCTTAATATATAGTCAACGAAAAAGCTCGTTGTCTCAACACTATGCCTTGTAGAACATACATATGCCTATCAGACAGGCAAATCTGCAGCTATGGGTATCAATGATCTCATTAATATTATGGCGAATGAAAAGAAAAAAGGAAAAGCCGTTGTAATTGTGGTTATCGACACAGACAACGCATACAACTGCGTTAATCTGCAAATATTACAAAGGATAATGGATTATGAGAATATTCCCACGCAATACACTGTCTGGATAATAAATGTCTTCTCTTCAAGGTTCCTTAAGCTCGGAGACGCTGTTAAGGAAATCAATGGTGGTCTACCTCAGGGCTCCTGTTTATCGCCATTACTTTTTAACCTGTATACCAAAAGATTGCATCAAGTAAACGACTGCCATACGACTACTATTCAGTTAAGTGATGATTTTGCTATCATTTCAACTGGCATAAACACAATTGAAGCCTGCAAAAACTTACAAGGAAAGATGAATGACTTTCATCTACTCTGCCAAGACCTGAGTTTGAACTTCAACCCCACCAAGTCAGCCGTCATGTGCATTGGGAGGGGTAAACGCAAAAATGTATCGATTACCTGCAAAGGCTTTACATTTCAGATTAAAGATTCCATTACTTTCTTAGGCAGAGTCATTATTGCCAATCTGTCACACAAATGGCATATCGCAAAAATCAGGGACAAGTCAGACAAAAATGCTCTTCTGTTACACGCAGTAACCACGATTAAGTCGGGCCTCAAACCAAAAGTATCATCCAACATTTTTAAATCTTTTATCAGATCTCAGCAAGAACATGCCATTACCAGTTTTTCAAACTTAAATCTTGGCAACAACAAATCGCTCAATACAGTGCAAACGGAAAGCCTTCGCAGATTCGTAGGTGTCCCTCCAAAAACCTCTGCTCACCTGATTTTCGCTCTGGCTGGGATTTTACCTTCAAAGCACAGAGCAAAAATTCTAACTGTTAAGGAACTACTGAAAGTCAAATCTGTATAACAAAGTCACAATATCAAATGCTAAGACTGCCTACACAGCAGTGTGTAATAAATTTAGGGACCTCTTTGACAACTACAGTGAAAGCCTGAAATGCACACACAGTCCTAAAGTTAATATATACTTCTCAATTTTCGACAGGAACAAAAAGGACGTTTCAGACGAAGAATGCAAGGCTACGTATCAAGCTAAGCTGGCAGAATGGGTGACGGATGGGTATAATATTATCTCCACTGATGCTTCCATCAGCGGTAATAGAACAGGGATAGGTATTCTAGAGTACCCCAACAACAGAAGCTATAAATTAAGGATGGAAACTAATTCCTCTTCTGTTTTTGCAGAACTTGTAGGAATACTTACTGCCGTCAAAATATCGAACAAAAAGAAATACAATAAAACTGTTATACTCTGTGATAGTCAAGGTGCTTTAAAGGCTCTGAAAAGTAACGAATCAAATTCGTACGTAACGGACGAAATCCACCACAATATAAACATTTACTTCACCAGCAAGTTCATTGTGCACTGGATACCAGGGCATAAGAATATTGCTATTAACGAAAAGACTGACCGTATAGCCAAATCAGCCATTAGTGTGGGTAGATTATTTTACTTACCTCTCAGCTTTTATGAAGTTATTAGAACTGTAAAGACTAGAGTCCAGACAGACTGGAATAATGAGTATAAGGAAATATGTAAAACCAAAGGAGTATTTTTTGCTTCTGTTTACAATGATGTCCCAGTCAAACCGTGGCATTGGACCCTTGAGTGGGGTGCCAAGAGCATTAAGGTTATAAATAGACTATTGCTTAGACGCACATACGATCATGTTTTTTTACATAGAATAAAAGCTAGGAATACAAATATTTGTGAGGTTTGCAATGCTCTTGATGATGCTGAACACGAAATCTTCTCCTGCCAAAGATATACCAGTATCAGAAAAAAAATACAAAATCTTCAAACGTTTCCACAGCGTCAGAGACTTACTGCTCACGAAAGAGCCTCATTTCTATAGAGAATTGGCCAAATTTATTGATAAAGCCAAGTTGGAATTCTAAGTCATGCACATGCACACTTGATCTAGCCTGGTCATACAATCGGATGCCATCGGAAGTCGCCTTGGGGAGCAACCTTCTGTTGTCCCTACTTTCTGGGGCAACCTTCTGTTGCTTCCTTTACAGGGGTACTTTCTGTCTCCTTTACTTTATACACTTGAATACTTCACACTTTAATACAAATTAAATACACACAATTACACTCACAATGTATAATCGACACCTTTTGCCTTCTCAATCATTTTTGTTTATTACACTTCCTTAAAATACACCAATATACTTTTTAAAATACTACTCACACTCCACTTCACCTTCCATTTGTTTTGTATAATTAACACAACCTTGATTACATGTATAAATAATTGTAAAATATTACTCAAACTCACTTCACCCTCCATTTATATTGTATAAATAACACTAGACTGATAACATGCTTGAATACCCAATGCATTTTGTAAAACACACCCACTCTTTTGTAAGAAAATATCGATATCATCATCCCCCCCCCTTCCTGCGAGTACGTCAAACAATTAACGAGTCCATCCCATGAATACTACAATAACATAGTTCCACGTCAACAACAAAATTAATCCAACAATAATCAGCCTTGCCTCGTGCCCACTGTTTAAATATTGAAGTATCTGGTCAGTGCAGATACATCATCTTGCGACCACTCAATTCGCTGCAAAACAATCAAATACAAAAAAAAAAAATTAAGGCAAAAGTCACAAACTTTGTATATTATATAAAACGTTACTTGCGCCAATACAATCGAAATCTTAAGCGATTTAAGTTTGCAAAATGTAAGGAAATAAAAATTGATGTGGAATATACAGCTAAGCCATCACCATCGAAAATGGGTCGTCCGAAAGTTATATATGCCGAAGCCGGGCCTAGACTAAAAAGACAAATGGCTTCAGAAGTTGCCGTTCAGAATGACTGCTCTACTGCCTTACTTTTGCATGCCGCCTCTGCATCTGCGCGTAAAAGTAATGATAATAAAGTGGTTGGCGTACTGCAAAATGTAATGAGTGAGGAATATGTTGAGGATCCCGAAATAACAAATCAACCGGGACCAGATCGCATCTCTAATATTGAAGCATTATCTTTTTTATTGGAGAAAAATTTCACAAAGCAGCAATATATCAAGTTTACACAACTCTACAAGGCGCACGGCTGCAATATATGTCTTGGGTACGACTTGATAAGATTTACAAAGTTGCACTGTAGACCGTTAGGAATTAGTATTACAGAAACTGTGGCAAAAGTTTCTCTGCAGGATTTGCTAAACCACACAGCTGAAAGAATATTGACCTTACAAAATGATGTTTTAGAGAAAATGAAAAATGTAACGGACTGCAGCCTTATTTTAAGCTATGGATTTGATGGATCGACGGGTCAAAGTTCGTATAAACAAAAATTTGATTCAGATGAACCCGATTTCTTAGATCAATCGCTCTTCGTATCAACTGTTATACCAATACGTCTAATTGATTCTTTAAGTCGCGTAATATGGTTAAATAGAAGCCCACAGTCAGTTAGGTTTTGCAGGCCTTTAAAAATTGAATACGCGAAAGAGAGCTCCGCAAAAATCATATGCGAAAAAGAAAATTTAGATATGCAAGTAGCAAAATTGGAAAAGTTCAAATGGCAAACTAAAAATATTTCTGTGGTTTTTAAAACATATATGACATTAATTGATGGAAAGGTATTAAATGTCATAACTGGTACAAAATCCAATCAATGTTGCCCAATCTGTGCTATAAATCCTAAAAGGATTATTGAAATCACAGATTTTAATTCTGAAACCTTTCGACCTCAGCCTGACTCTATAAAATACGGAGTAAGTCCATTAAATGCATGGATTCGATTTATGGAATTCGTCTTGAACATATCGTACCGTATGGATATAAATACCTGGCACATCAAAGGCGATGATAAAAATAAAATGATGATTAGAAAGAAGGAAATTCAGCAAACAGTATGGAACGAAATGGGTTTGCATATTAGCATTCCGAAACAGAACAGAAGTGGTAACAGCAATGATGGAAACACGGCGAGACGAATCTTTGCAAATACAAAACTATTTGCATCCATTACATTGTTTGATGAGGTCATTTTAAATAACTTTTACTGTATATTAATAGCAATATCGTGTGAATTCTCAATCAGCCCAAAAAAGTACCGACAATTTTGCAAAGACACTTTTAATAGAAGTTATAAACCTTTTAAATAATCCAACATTAGAGCTGAGTTCATATAATTTTGTAAATTATGAAGACACAAAATCGGACAACGAAACCGATGACAAACATGAGAATTCTTTTGTTTTAGATGAAGAAGATTATTAATTTCTTGTTTTATTAAGTTTAGAATATTGTTAAAATATATCTTAAAAACATGCTAAAATGTAATTTTTTTTGCTTTGCTTTGTTTTAACTTAATTTTTTTCCATTATAATTATAATAAAAATTGAAATTTTTGTAGCAGCGCCGGGCTTATAAAGGGGCGGAAAATAAGGGCGTGGCCCAATTGACTAAAAAGAAATCGGAAATTAAAGTAAAATATTAGTAAAAATTACAAAACAAATTAGTTTCCTAGTTGTTTTTTTATACTTTACGCCGCCAAAATCAACAAATCGCCCATAGTGCACTGTTAATTGTCTAGTTTGAGGTGACTTTGTACTGTGGGTTGCTTTGACAGCAGCTTCCTCAGTTTAGCCGTTTCAGGCACTTTCTCAATGTTGGAGCAGAAGTTCCTCCATAAGCTGCGTTGTGCCTTACGTATTTCTTTCTTGTACTTTCTTAGTACCGTTTTGTATTTCTCGTTGATGTTTTCATCGTTCGCAATTTAAGCGAGCTTGAAAAATTCCTTGAGCTTATTTCTTTGGAAAGAGAGGTCCCGATTCCACCAGATTTGCTTGGACTTCTTTCTTATTTTAGAGGGTGGGTATGCTCTGTGATAGGCCTCCAGCAGTTCCGTAGACAGGATCTCTAAGGAATTCTTTATGTCCTACGCGGATTTCACTGAGCCCGGGTTCGCGGGTTCGAAGTGGCTATCTTTCTAAGCTTCTCCTAGCTTGTGTTCCGCGGGTTTCTATAGACTTTTACTTTCGGAGTGTATTCGAATTCACACTGAAATCGAATATATCTATGATCTGAGAAGGATGGTCTTGCTAGAACCCTACGCCCAAATATATAGATACTCTTTGCCATTATGAGAGTTAGAACTAGCACGTTTGACGAGGTAGGACCCACGTAGGTGTATTCTTCTCCCACGTTTGCTACATCTATGTTAGTTGATAGTATAAAGTCTAGAAGTAACTCACCACGGTCGTTGATGTCGGGGCTTCCCCACACACTGTGGTGGGAATTAGCGTCCGCACCAATGATCAATTGGTTGTCTTTGAAGTCGGCTTCTTCCACCAGACTTCTTAGTTTTTCAGCGCCAGAATTCGCTTCTTCTCACTTTCCAGCATAACTACTGTCAGGTCGTCTGTGCTGTAATGAGACATAGGGTAAGCGTGGATTTTTTTTCGTATTAGTACGAAAGTTCTATTCTTGCTTACCGGTGTTGGGTATAATGTGCTGTAGTTTGAGAACTTTAGTCCGGAACCACCGAATTGCCTGATGCAATCCAGGGCTCCTGGACCAAAGCTATGTCAGCGGTCCTTACTCTATGGCAATGTGAAGCTGATGCTGTTCAGCCTTTTGAGGGCTGCCTTGTATTGGGCTTTGACCTTCATCCCCTCTCTCGAACGCTTCGGCCCTTCCCTACGCAGGGAGCTGGTACCTGGTTCAGGAGAGCAGAGAAGGCTGTCCTCTTCTTATTTGCTGATGGACAGCACGCTCTCCAGGTCCGAGTCATCCTACAGCGGGGAGTTGTGGCAGTAGTGGTATTACAATTGACCTGCTCCCGTCATGTCCGATGTGAGGCCACTGGCGACACGCAGACAGGATTGCTCCTCCCTGTACTTTCCGGTGGCAACAGTCATGCTTCCCACCGACGTTTAGGCTGACATCCCAACCCGTGCTTGACCTTTGTCCTGCTCCATACTTGGCCATTTTTTTTAGGGGGAACCATCCCCTAGCGTTTTAGGCCTGACTGCCAGGCACCTCTAGCCATGACCCTGCTCCCCCGAATCGAGGTCGAAAAGATGCTGGGCCATTGTCTTAGCTAGACACTGCATTGCCTCAGACGGAGTAAGTGACAATGCATTACCCTTGTCCGGGATAATGCAGTGCCCATTGCCCAGCCTGCACCCTCGTGGAGTTCAGCTAGAGGATTTTCGCCAGCCATGTTAAGAGGTAAGTAAGTCATGTTTGTTTCATGTCAATTTAATGAATGTGAAAAGTTTTTTCAGCCCGAAATTGGTCAAAGATATTTGCTATATGGGTTTGATCAGTGGATGAGCATGTGAGATGGCTCAGAGGGGGCCTAGCTGAGGTCACCAGACGGTTCGCAGGTTGCGGATAGCGAATGACCTACCTTTGTAGGTAGGTCAGCTGCGAAAAGGCGGTCATCCCTAGGGAAAGCACCGAAATAATCAGTCCCGGACAGCCAGCGGGTGTTTGCGAAGTAGCAACACTGACGAAGCGCTTGTGGTGCCGCCTCGTTTCATTAGCTCACACAACCCCCATCCCTACACATTACCTACCCACATCCCTACCCCCACACTCATCTCACACCGGGCCGGACTAAGTGTGTTATTCGACCCTTGCCGAGAGTCAGCCTGGCTGGGGGCCCGGTATAACAACTAGCCTAGTCATTAACGGTGAGCTCAAGGACTTGGCAACCCCCTGTTCTAATGATGCCTTATCCGGGTAACGTGAATCTCTGCCCGGACGGACCGCCCTTTCTTTGCAAATCGTGGGATCAAATATGGGATCAAATATGATCAAATTGTACCAGGGCTGTATTAAAATAATAGCCTGCGAAGACGAGCGCTCCGTCCAGCTGTACAAAGCAGCGGTAGCGCAAGTCGGAGAGGTCTACCCAGGGGCGAAGCTCGTCGCAGTCGACTGGAGCGAGGTGCCCAGTTGGCCTAGAGCGAGATTTTGGGTGCCCGCCACCATAAAGGAGCCGGAGCGCATCCTAAAAATTTTGCAGCGATGCAGCCCGGAACTACCCACCTCCGATTGGAGGGTGATAAAGGTTGCGGCGACACAAGGTCCGATGCACCAGGCGATGATAGTCCTCAATAAGGAGTCTTTAGCTCCAATCGAGGCTTAAAACGGCGAGCTGAACTTTGGCTTCAGTGCGGTGAGCATTAGAATATACAAGTCGGATGCAGCGGCCGAGGCACGTACTGTCGACAACCCAGTCGAGCAGGACGTTGCCTCGGAGATCG
The DNA here is from genome assembly GCA_005876895.1 of Drosophila azteca. Classification (NCBI taxonomy): domain Eukaryota; kingdom Metazoa; phylum Arthropoda; class Insecta; order Diptera; family Drosophilidae; genus Drosophila; species Drosophila azteca. The sequence goes on along the minus strand of VCKU01000003.1, from coordinate 15,319,890 downwards.
AAGCACCCGATGACGATCCTGAGCCAGCCCATGACGGCTACTCCTCCGACACGGCCCTAATGCGTGAGTTCGAGGCGATGTGTCGCGACGACACAATCGAGGACGACTCGACTACAGATAAATCTCCACCACTGTAAAGCAGCATCTGCTGCCCTTGTACTCCGCTTGGAAGCAAGCGGAGCGGATGTAGTCCTGATCCAAGAGCCTTGGGTAGTAGGAGACAAGGTCTGTGGATTAGCGACGAAGGAGCACGAGCTTATTGTAGATCAGAAAGAAGGTAAAATCCGTACCTGTATTATTGCAAGGAAGCACTTAAATATCTTTCTGCTCCATAACTCCGAGAATAGACAAGAGGTAATTGACCTAACATTAGTGTCTCACAAACTGTCAGACATAGTAAAGTTCTGGGGGACCATTCCTTTTCGGGCCGCAGGTATATCGAGACCACACTATCTCTCGAGAGCCCAAAACCCACTGTCTTTGCTAACCCTGGGAAAGCCAACTGGGAAAAATATGTCACGGTAATGGAGGAACTACTTCCCTCCAAGGCACCAATCTGCCTGAACACAGAACACGATCTAAATCATCTAGTGGACAGGTTTTCTGCTTTCACGGCAGCGTGCAAATAGATACCCTACGGCAAAGCTGTAGGTCTCTCTTCAACAGGGCCAAAAGCGCTAACGAGGAAGAACACTGGGCAGATTACAAAAATAGTCTGGCCCTATACAAGAAATAAACTAGACAGGCAAAAAGGGCCTCTCGGCAAAAATTTTGCTCATGCCGGCCCAATTACAAGTAAAGGTAAAGTAAAGGAGTAAATCCCTCAAAGATAGAACTTGTGCTATTCACTAGTAAATGCAAGATTCCGTCTCTGAACCCCCCCATATTAAATGGATGCAGGCTCTCCTTTAGCGACAGTGCCAGTTACCTAGGGTAGTGACAAAAAGCTAAACTGGAACCTGAATATCAAAGACAGAGTGAAGAAGGCCACGACAGCCCGCTACACTTGCAAAAAAGCTGTTGGCTTGAAATGGGGCATGAACCCAAGTATAGTCCAATGGATATATCTAGCAATAGTTAGACCAATAATACTCTATGGAGTTACAATGTGGTAGCCGGTCTTATCAAAAAGGACGATCACCAGACAACTCAACAAAGTTCAACGGACAGCCGCCCTTATCATCAGCGGAGCTCTTCGCACCACTCCAAATGATGCGCTTGATGCCATTCTATGCCTCCAAAGCCTTGCCCTTGCAGGGAAGGAAAGGGCACAGATGGCAGCTATACGTATGAGAGACTCCGACCAATGGGCTCCACAGCACACAGGTCACTCCTCAATATTTAACAGCAGTTCTGTCCCCACCAAAACGGACTACTGTGTCCCAAGGGAATACACAGATACCTTTTTCGATGCAATTATCCCCCACAGAGACGAGTGGAGTGAGGGACATCCAGGCCCAGAAGGGGCCCTAAACATCTTCACAGATGGGTCAAAGCTGAACAATTGGGTCGGAGAAGGAATATACTCCGACCAGCTAAACATTAGGCACTCCTTTGAACTCCCTGATCACTGCCGCATCTTCCAAGCGGAGGTCATTGCAATCAAGGAAGCCCTAAACTGCCTTCAGGAAACTACCGGCACGGTAACCCGCGTAAATATCTACAGTGATAGCCAAGCTTCAATCGAATCGCTTAATGCGATTTCTGAAAACTCGGCCACCGTTGCAGATTGCCGCAAATCTCTTCACGAGATGGCTCAGCAATTTGTTATCAGCCTTATATGGTTCCCGGGTCACCGGGACATCGAAGGCAACTGTATTGCAGACGAGCTGACCAGACTTGGCACTACAATCCCCCTTCTCCAAGACAAGGAGGATACTCGTATGCCGATGGCCACATGAAGGCTCATAACAAAGGAGCAATATAAGCGACTAATAGACAAAAAATGGCAATCAGTACCACGTTGTCGAATAACTCGGCAAACATGGCCAACCATAGACAGGAAGCGCACCTCTGAGCTATGCACGCTCGGCAAACGAAGGTGCAGCGCAGTCATACGCTCCCTAACGGGACACTAGCTAATAGGTATCCATACAATGATTTTTGCCGTAGCTGCAAAGACGAGGAAGAGGAGGAAACTGTGGAACACCTGTTCTGCTCTTGCCGAGCTCTCAGCAGAAGAAGGCTACAGCACTTGGACTCGCCCTTCATATCAGACATTTCGGTAATGTCCACCATATGTCCCAGAAAGATAGCTTACTTCATAAGAACTGCAGGCTGGGACACTTGTTGATCCCTAGGTCACACAACGCGAGAAGGGGAAGATTCCCCCGCGGTACCACAACGGGCCGGAAACGGCCTAAATGTGCTAGGCTCCCGGTGAATCTGACAGCCGCTGTAACCTAACCAAACCTAACACAGGTCTGATTCTGGTTTCTCATCGAGGGGGATCACTTCTGTCCGGTTGCAGTTTCTATCTGGCTATGATCCACCAGAAATTTTGCGGCTTGCATTGACTCTTGCTTGGGCGGTTGGAACTTTACCTTCCACAAGCAACGGGATAATGGCGTGGCTCTAGTCAGAGCTAAAGCATAAGTTGTATGGCTAACTGTATAATCTTATGATCCCAGGGAAAGCTTACGCTCAGGTTCCTCGACTAGCGGACTACAACTCCGAGTAAAGCCTTTTACCTGCTCTACGCGAACTCTCTTTAACCTTATCTCTTTAATCAAAGCTTTAACTACTTACTCTCCGCTAGTTACGCTTTCCTCTGGCTTATAATAAGAAGAGTGAAGACAATAACTCTTGGAAAGTTCGTTAAAGGTTTTAGAGTCACTACTGCCCACTACAACACAGTTGAGGATACGGCAGTTTTCACTGGCGAGGTCTGAACAGAGGAAAGGCAATTGTTTGGGGCTTGGCTTGTATATCCTTGGAATGAAATATTCCTAAGATTTTCCCCTGCTCATCCTTTAACTGATAATTGGAGGAACCTACTCTCTGAGACACCACGGCTGGAATAAAAACAGGGGCCAACTTTGCACTGAACTTTTTGATGGCATTGCTTTGACGAAAATTGCGCGCAAGTACTGGCTCTTTAACCGTAAATTCTACTTTCCGACTTCGCAGATTATATCTCCTAGCGTTTTGATCATGAGACTCATTCACCTTTTCCTTTGCCGACTCTCGTATAATGTGTAATGTTTGCGGATAACTAATTCGGCTACCATCAGATAATAGTTGTAGACGCCGAAACAGCTAATAGTCCTTACCATTTAGAATCATATTCTGTCCAAATGTGAGGAAATGCGGTGAGTACCTTGTACTTTGGTGCACGCTGGACTTGAGAGCAGCACTGATTTCTGGTAATTTCGCGTACCAAGTGGAATGATTTTGACTTATGTAAGCTCTTATAGCTGCTAGCACAGATCTATTGAGCCTCTCACTGGCATTCGCCTGTGGGGAGTATATCGCGGTTCGAATATGTTGTATTCCAAAGCGGGTGAGAAACGCTTGAAAGTCGCCAGAAACGAATTGGGATCCATTATCTGTTAATATCACCTCGGAGACTACAAAAGTGCAGAACAAACTATTTTCTAGGTATTCACACACCCGATTTGAAGTAAACATTCTAAGGGAATGAAGGGAAATGAAGTTTTGACAAATGATCTACGATAATGAGAAGACCAATGTTCCCTTTCTTGGACCGGGGGTAGGGACCAAGAAGATCCATATAGAGTTTTTGGAATGGACGATCTGACACCATTGGTTTACGCATTGGCGGTTTCAAAACAATCCTCGGATGTTTGGTGTGACGACACACTTCATAATGCGTTACATATTCTCGTATTTGTTTGTTTATTTTCGGCCAGAATAAATATCTTTTAATATTTTCTATCGTTTTCCCCACTTCACTATAAGCGGCATTGGGAGGATCATGGCCGCGAATGATTACCTCTCGGGTATGCTCCCTAGGTATCTACAATTTCCAAGATAATTTATCTACGACCTTATTCCCTTGATCAGGTACAATTTTCTTATAGATAATATCATTGCATTTTCAAATCCGGTATTTTAGCTTGATTAGCGCGAATATGGTCTATTAGACTCTGGTATTCTGCTGATTTAAACACTGTGGCAGAAAGATCATCTATCGGACCCTGTTCTTCCACCTCGGACACGGAAACATCATCTCTACGCGATAGAGCATCCGCTACCACGTTAAGAGTACCTTTCCGATGCGTTATTTCGAAAGAGAATCCCTGTAGCTTTATGGCACATTGAGCTAATCTACCTGACAACTCTTTCTGACGCATAAGCCATTGTAACGAGGCATGGTCGGTAACAACCTAAATGCGTGACCTTCTACATATGCGCGAAATTTCTGAATTCCTTTTACCACCGCTAAATGTTCGAGCTCAGTCACTGAGTAGTTTTTTGTTGGGCTTTGGATAACTTCTCAGACATGAATGATATGGGTAGCTCTTCTCCTTCCTCGTTCTTTTGAGCTAACACACAACCAATTCCCATTGTACTAGCATCACATAAAAGTAAAAAGGGTTTTGAGAAATCAGGAGTCGACAAAATAGGCGCTGACGTCAAGCACTGTTTAAGTTTTTCAAATGCCTTGTTAGCCAAGGGATTCCATGCATACGCTCTTGGTTTCTTTAATAGATCTGTGAGAGCACAACTAACAGTGGCATAATTGTCTACAAAACGACGGTACCACCCAGCAAGACTAAGGAATCGTCTTAATTGCTTCACTGTCTTGGGGAATGGGAATTGTTTAATAGCTTCAATCTTGCTTGGATCCGTCTTGACCTAACCGTATCCTATAATGAACCCTAAGTACTTGATCTCACGCATGCAAAAGTGCGACTTGGCAATATTTATCGTAAGATTAGCCTTTCTTAAATGCACTGCTACTTCTCGGAGTAATATAAGGTGTGAATCGAAATCCTCGGATAGTTTAAGTAGGTCATCGAGGTGAACAAAGACTCTCGTACGCAAACTGGCAGGTATTTCAATATCAATTAACAGGCTTTGTGATGCATTGGTAGGACCAAACGGCAAAACCTTATATTGATAAAGAGGCCGATTGGGTATGGTAAACGCTTTATACTGACGTGACGACCCTTCTAGAAGGATTTGCCAATACACGTGCTTCATATCGAGTCCCGTTATGTACTTGGCAGGTGGCAATCGACTGAGCATCCCATTTGGTCACCGGTGTATGCGTCCTTTCGGGTATATTTGTTGATCTCCCGAGAATCAAGGCATAGTCTATTCTTATTCCCTTTCTTTACGAGGACGCGATTGCTGCTCCATGGACTATTCGAAGGTTCTATCACTCCCAGATTAATCATCTTCTCTACCTCTTCAAACATCACTTTCTCTTTAGCTGGTGAAATGGGCCAATGTCGTTGTTTGACGGGTACTTCGGCATTGATCACCATTGAATGTTTTATAAGATGTGTTCGACCTATGTAGTCCCTCACTTTCGAATGACAGAAAGGTATTTATTACTGCATCTTATCTTTTACTTTGGTAAACTGTCAGCGAATGCATTTTGAGAGTTTCTTTAGTTCCCTTATCATTGATGGCTTCCAAAGAGCTGACCGTTCCCTCTCCAGTTAACATTTCGGATAAAAGACCGAAGTCTTTCCAAAAGTCGACTCCTAAATAATCATCTTGCTTTAAATTGGGGATGATAAACAATTCTACTTCCTTAACCTTTCCGCGAAACTCAATTGGAACCACTAGTTTGGACACCACTGAACAGGCTTCATTACTGGCAGTGCGTATGGTTCCCAAACATTTCTGAGATTTTGGGTGATTTGCTAAAGAGGTTGCCACCCAAAAAACTAATAGTTGCCCCTGAATCCCCTTTGATTGCAATGTCTGTATATAATCGATTATCTGAACTCAGAATGACTGTGGAGACCAAACGTTTTCGGACAGATCGGACCATTTTCTAGAATGCTCGTCTCCTCTCTCGATCTAATAGGCTTCACTATTACTTTATATAAAGTATTCAAATCCTTTGAAGCCGCCTCTGCACACTCTGTCGTTTGAGTACCCATATCTCTAACTGTGCAAGAGGGGAGAAGTGTCATGTCCGATTTTATGTCAACTACCAATTTGGAAAGCCCTTATATCGTAGTTGAGTTACTGTCAGTTAGTTGTTGTTCTTGTTGGGATGAACTGACTGGGCTCCGGTCGGCACATCCCGCTTCGAGTTTTTTGCTGGGTTACATTTGACGCATCGAGGCTTATAATTATCCTTAGCGCCACAGCCATAGCAGAACACGCCTATCTCCCATACAATCATCGAATCGATGACCCTCTTAGTCACAATTCCAGAATACTTATTTCTTACAATTGCGATATATCTGCAAGACACTTTCCTCTTCTTCCTCTTCGAAAGTCTAGAAACTAATTCTTCGACTGCCGTCTTATAATAATCGAAAGGTTCGCTATCTTTCTGATGGCGTTTCCTTATTAACTCCCATAAGTCGAAAATATGTTTGGGTTAGGTGTTCCTATTTCCCTTTCATTAGATGATGACGAGTTTCCTGACACATTACGTTGTTCTGGATTTCGAATAGTCGGTTGTGCCGGTGTACTATCCGAAGCTGTTGTTATCTTACCTAATTGTCCTCGAAGACTTTCTTCGATCGAGTTCTTGATGAACGAGCTTAGCTCTAACATCATGTCTGTCTGCTGATCTTTTATAAGGGCCTGTAAAACCGTCATGGTAGAAACTAATTCTTCGACTGCCGTCTCATAATCATCGAAAGGTTCGCTATCTTTCTGATGGCGTTTCCTTATTAACTCCCATAAGGACATATTTATGTTTTTGTTTTTTAAGAAAAAAAATGTATATAGATGATTGATAAGAAAATAATTAAATCTTGTTATATGTATATATACATATGTAGGTATGGTATTAATATATATTATGTCGCAGAAAATGCATTGCAAAAAGAATAGCAAGAAAAGACCTAAGCTTATGATATAATATATATATAAAAAAAAGAAATATGGAAAAAGAATTACAAATCGACTCGCTGTATGTAAAACTTAATGGTATTCGAAAACTTTTTAGACGTGTATATTCGAAGAACGCAATTGACGACTCTATTTAAGGAAGCTCGTTACTCACTCATACTCATACAAATTATCCAGTACATCCGTTGAGCTCAAGGGCGACGTGGTAGTGTGTTCTGAGGAAAGGAAAGAAAATATGAATATACAGGTCGTTCTCTTACATCGAATTGAAATCAGTTTTACTTCTTTTCATACCAGTTCGACGACGATTTGTAACTTACAAATAGATTCTCTTCAGTGGGTCTGACATCTAATTATTAATAACACTGTGATAGTTTTGTAAAAAACAAAAAAAAGACAAGACCAAACTCGACGGTTTCCCCCACACAAACATAGTTAGAGTAGCTTTTTTAAAAAATGCAAATTTTGTTAAGTTTTTTTTTCTAGTGGTTAGTTTGCTCAAAACGTTGCCTTTGCTTAAGTTTTTTACTATTACAAGATGTCACTTAATATATAAGTATCAAAGGGTAAATTAAAATATTGACGAAACGTCAGGGAAAAAACATTAAAAAAATGGGTTATATTTCAGTCGTCTAAGAACTTAAAGAGGGACTTATTCTGAGCAGCTTTGCCAAAAAAAGTTTACCAAAAAAGTCAACATTACAAAAGTTAGAGACCGAAGAAAAATGTGCCTTTCTCTTACAATGGGCCACTTTGATGAAAAACTTCAACAACAAATTTTGTATGAAACCATGATTGTAACTCAAAAAAGTAATGATGCAGTTCGATTCGTAGGATCCGAAATAGGGGGAAACCGTCGAGTTTGGTCTTTTTTTTTTTTTTTTTGACTATCACAGTGTAATTATATACATATGTGTACATGGTTTCATCATGAATCTAGATAGTAAAGAACTGATATAATCATAAAGGCGAAATCGAATAAATATGTTAGCTTAGAATCGAGAAAACAAATACAGTTTACTTTGTTCGATGGTTCTCAAACTACAATTCGGGCCATCACGGGAACATTCGTATGCCTTACAGTTTGAGAGGAACTGGAGCAGTGTCGAAGAAGACGACATACATATGTACTCATACATATATAGCTCGAACTCAAGAAGGGTGACGAGTGCGGCATATGGGTTTCTGGCAAATTCACAGGGAAAAACATTTCATTTGTCTCACTCGATCGTCACTTTGCACTACTGCATGTGTATTCCGTTGGCTCTACTTAGCACTTAATGAACTGTTAGTGTGTCGTTTTTTGGTTGTTTATTTTACAGCTTTAAACGATGCTGGGGATATGCGATTGCGACTTCTGGTGAGATCCGAGGTCTCTCCCAGCGCGGCCCAGAGATCGATGGACTTGGTTCGTCCCGTCTTCGGGGTGTAAACTGAGCCACCGAACGAAACCTAGTTAGCTTTCCACTCCTAAGACAGGAAATTGTTATCTATTAAATTCACTTTTTTAAAGAGTTATCTACCTTGCTGTCTTTTCTATTTGTCTTATACTGCCACAAGAAGTTTAATTCGCACGGGTCTGATTCTGGTTTTCAATACTTAATATGCACTTGTTTAATTCGAGGGGGATCACTTCTGTCCGGTTGCAGTTTCTATCTGGCTATGATCCACCAGAAATTTTGCAGCTTGCATTGACTCTTGCTTGGGCGGTTGGAACTTTACCTTCCACAAGCAACGGGATAATGGCGTGAATCTAGTCAGAGCTTAAGCATAAGTTCTATGGCTAACTGTATAATCTTATGATCCCAGGGAAAGCTTACGCTCAGGTTCCTCGACTAGCGGACTACAACTCTCTTTAAACCTTATCTCCTTAATCGGAGCTTTAACTACTTACTCTCCGCTAGTTACTCTTTCCTCAGGCTTCTAATAAGAAAAGTGCAGACAATAACTCTTGGAAAATTCGTTGTAGGTTTTAAAGTCACTACTGTCCACTACATGCTTTTCGCATCTCGTCCAGTGAGCCTTCTAACTGATGTCCGCATGCCTTGGCGCACTGTATCAGTTCCTCCTTCCCCAGCGAATGAATCCACTTCCACTGCCGACTAATCATCTTGATACCCTTCTTGATACCCCGCTCAGTAACGTCCTTTCCAATGCACTCTCCTTTTCTAGCTTGTCGTGGGGCCCCACGTTAGGCGCCAGTTGTAACGAACCTGTTTCGTCCGTCTGATTTAGAGGGGCTGGCTTAGCGGCCGGTGGATCGATGCAACGAATTTATTTGTTGCCCCGGCGACAAGCAAGTATTGCATTTGTGTGGGTTTTGACTGATTAGCGGTTCTTTACTTGTATCTTAAATTTGTTTTACGGCTATGGTATTTGCAAAGTTAAATGTACGCGAAGCCTCTCACCACAGTACAGCAGCCTCCGGGTATTGTGCGGTGCAATTCCCGACTCGACCGCTTTTGAGATTAACTTCAGGTGTTGCTCGGTTGGGCCATGGCCACTCACATAGCTCCGCACGCAATGGGTTCACCTTTCCTCTGTTTTCACTTTTATGCGGTGAGTCTTTTGGTATTACCAGCCGTACACTTGTCTTCTTGATTCCGTTGTCGACGCTGTAAGCTGTTGCTCCTGTTGCGTGTGTACTTGTCGACGCCAAGGTTCCTGCCCTGGGTCGCGGCCGTGTGGGTCTGTTGACAAAACTAGAAGCGATACTTGGGTCTCCTGTTGGTGGAGGCGCACCCTTGCCGTTATCGCCTGGGTTATGTCCTTCTGCGTTCCATGCTCACCTTTCGTCGATTCTCAATGGTTTCTAGCTCTTTGGCCACCCTTTGGCTGACGAACGACCAGGCTGGTCCAGTGTCAAGAGCCGCCGAAAGGGCTCTCCCACCATACTCAATAGATGAGGGACTCCGAGTCGTAGATGCGTGTCTCCGTCCGTGTCACTGCTCGGTGGAGACCCAATCCGTTTCCCGACTCGGTCTTTCGGCAGCAGTAGATGGTCCTGATGTTTCGGCGGCCACAATCCCTATAGCTTCTAAAGCTTCTATACATTGGTGCATGCTTGGCTAAAGTGTCCTCTCCGGCATGCTCGACTCACATCGATTGGCCGTTTTACCTCCTGAGTGATCTCTCGCGCAACCCCGTTTGATGTCCCGCTGGTCTCGTTTGTGGTACCTCGCGATGTGTACATTTGGTACTCTGGTCGGAGTCCAGCTCCTGCTCCCTAGTGTACTTGGCATCATATAGTCTCTGAAGGATTTCGGGGCTTCTGTTCTCGTCTCCGGATAGTGTCTTCGATGCGTTGGAAGCATCTAGGCGGTAAGAAGAAGTCCAAAAATTATTTGCGGAAATCTTTCCAACTCTGCTCCTTTATCTGGAAGGTCCGAAAACATCCTTCAGCCTTGCCTGTCAGGAGTCCCAAGATAGACCGAGGCAGCTCTTCTGGGCTCCAGCCAAAGGATTCGACTCGCTCCTCCAGTCGCTCGGTGAATGCCAGTGGGTCTGTGTAACCATCGAAGGTGAGCCCCCCACCCTGAGCTTGTCCGCCAGGAGGAAGTATGAGATCTCTGCACCCCCTGGGCGAAATGCTCGTTGGACCGGGAGACCACGTGCTTGGTCGGAATCCATGATCAATGACGGCTCCGTCAACGCTTTCCAGGGTCCGATGCTGCTGAACACGTGACGTCTGTGCGCGTAGCCTGGATCGGGTATGGCCCCTAGAGACTGCCCTGAAAGGGTGATGGGTCGTAGCCAGGTGACGCTGTAGCCAAGTTGTCCCTTGGTCCGGTGCTGTACTGTCCTCGGCAGTCCTCGGCTCGTACTGTGCAGATCCGGTATGAGCAGTCGTTGGGCTCCTTGATGCGGAGATTGTCTTCTGTGGTCGGTGTGTTGGCCTCGGGATCCTGGGCGGTGATGGAGTTGGAGTTTCTGCTCGTTCATGTCTTCCTCCTTCTTTGCTCGACCCTCAGGCCCTGGAGATGTGGCTGGGCTTCGATGCTCCCTGGGACTCGGAATGTTTGCCGAAGTGAGAGTTCAATTCTCCCAGTCTCGCCTGTACCCTCCTGGGCTTGGACTCCACCTTTTATATCTGCTGCAAAGCTTTTGGAGCAGAGCGCTCTGTCGCCGAAGCGAGGCCCTCTCTTTCCTCTGCTGTCGCGTTGTCACTTTGTAGCCGCGTTGTGACTTTGTCGCTGTGTTGTCGTGCCGCCGCTGCTCGCGTAAGGGATGCTGGAGAGGGCCTCTCGACCACCGAGAAACACGCGATCCGTGCCTGGTCGTCGTACACCGCGAAGTCGTGTTCCCCTTGTCGCCGTGTTGCGGGGATCGCCCTCTCTCTCAGTTTGCGTCGATGAGCCGTTGTCGCCTGGCGCCTCGACGCCCGCTGCTGCTGTTTGGCTGCGCAATGCACGTGGATGGCTCTTCTCACGGCGTCACGTGCCGTCTTTCTCGCACGTGATGAGGCAATGGCGTGGTTTCTTATTCTCCCTGGCATGTCGGCGGTTGGGCCTACTGTACCCGTGTGATTGCTCTTGAATCAGGGCTTGCGGTTGTTTGCTAGGGGGTGTGAAGGAGCATACCCTTCACAGCATACAAGCCTTATACGTAAGGAAATCGTGATCACTGGGGCGGTTCATGGGAACCGTGACGAGCATCACTGTCAGGCATCACTTACAAGCATCACTGACAAGCATCACTATCAGGAATCACAGAACCCCGCCAACGAATAACGGAAGAACGGCAAAGAGAGAGGACATCAGCAATCAGATGGGCAGTGAAGAAAGCCGTCATCCGCACCCAAACGGTCCGTTTCAAGCGGACCGTTGGAAAGATAGCGGTCTTGCCCCTCCAGGATGGATCTGTTGAAAGCCTTTGTCTTATAACGGTGGGAGTTCGGAGCAGACCCCCAAATGCCAAATGCTAAACGCTCTCTCAAAACTCGCTCTTCTCTTCGTTATCTACGCTCGGCGTTATCTATGTTTGCCGAGCGGAGCGAAGCAGTACTGCGCAGTATTTATTTAGTCGAAATAATGATTCGGCCGAAGGGGGATAAAAATCATTATCCCCACAAGGCGACATAACTATAGTTGACTTGACGTTACGTTGTGGCTATATCAGGCACTTTATTGCACTTCGCGAGTTTGTGTGCCAGTTATGAAATTTTTTTGCTTGGGAACTACTGTTCCATTTGAAACTTTATTTTGGAATGTTCAATCTAAAATAATAATAATAATCAAATCTAAAATAAAATGTAAATTCTGCAGTACGGGCCATCGCTTACAAATGTGCTCACACATATGTAGATGTCAGCGCTGGCATAAGCGATGACATAAGCGATGACCCGCGGAACGATAAACTGCTCTCGTTAACATTAAGATGACCTTGGGGCATATGCAATGATATGTAAGGCAAACTATAAGGAATAATTTTCTCGAAAAAATATGGCATAAAATATGAGATTATTTTCTCCGAAAAATAAGGCATGTAATTATAATGAGTGATGTTTTTATACGAAAAATTATTCATTATATAATCGATGATTTTCTCTAAAATGTAAGGGATATAATAAGTGAAGATTTTAGACAAAAAATTGAGCAATATATGAGTAAGCAGTATTTTCATTTTTTTCTTTTACTTTTATTTAAAATTACAAGTATGTACATTAGTCACTTTGGGGGATTCCTAATCCTCGTTCGGTAACTTTAATTGCATCGCTACTAAAATAATATGCATTCAAAATTTAGTCGACAGTATACCCAAACACATTAAAGCAAAACGTGCAAAAGTGGATCAATTGATTTTTTTTTTTAATTTCAAACTCTAAATGATCCCGAATACTTCTAACTTATATTATTGTTTTATGTCGTTATCATATAGTTAAAGAATATATAAAAAAATCAGTAGGATTGAGTAATTTTGGAAAATTTGACTGGCCGTTCAAACTGAAAAGTGATGAACATGAACATGCATACTCGAAACTGTACCTTTCATGTTCTTCCAGGATGTCCCCATTGTGTTCCATATTTTGTTGATCTATTAATAATAAAATATTTATTTGGCCGCAATTATATAAAAAGAAATATCGAAATTCCAGAAATATGGTCGCTCTACCGAATCAATGGCATAATGGATCCTTTCATGCATGTGGATGTTCTCCAAATTTAAATGGAACCATTTATATTTAAGAATATGCCCGTGACATAGATAATTCAACACTATAAGGACCCAAAGCACACATCTCGCATCGTTAAAAAGTGGTTGAAGGACGAATCCATCGAAGTTCTCGAGCGGCCGGTTCAAAGCCCTGACCTTAATACAATAGAAAATCTATGGAATGATGTTAAGGTCATGATATCCAGAAAAAAATTTGCCAATCTTGACATTTTGTGGACAAGATTTCCAAGAAGCTTGGAACTCCATTCTAAAGGGGAGATGTCAGAGGCTTGTGGAAAATGTGGGCCGGAGATGAAACGCCGTTATTAAAAATCATGGATATTCAACTAAATATTAAATTTGTCAAACAATTATAGAATTGAGCTTATTTTCTATGAATTATTGAAAACATTTTAGAATTGTGCTATTTCGGTGACCACTCATCTTTCGTTATTTTTTTATGATTTGATTTTTATTTTTATTTATTTTATTTTTTCTTTATTTAATTTTTTTTGTTATATATATCCGATCTGATGTATACAATTAATTGTGAATAAATTTATGAGGTTAATTCTGCTGAGTTTCAGGAAAGGCCAGGTGCACACACTGTCATTTGCTGCTGCTGCATGCCCATTAAACGAGTCTTGGACGATTTCTTCTTTCAAGAAAAAAAACGATAGGAAAATTTTGAGCTCAAGCTCCCGTGTATTCCAACTCTTTTTTTGCCAAATATTAGGCATTTATGAAAGAAAATCTGTCTCTAGTTCCCAACGAAGATTTGTACAAGTGCAAATATTTCTTGACATATCGTTGCGTCATTCCAAGTCATTCAAGATGGCAGTGATGTAACCAAGTCGCTTGTGTTCATTTGGGAGCCCCATAAGGACATATTTTTGTTTACAGATGCTCCTGAAATCGGTGTTTGGCTACAATACAGCAACTTACGTGTGGTATAGATTGGTACTATATGCCAACTGAGATGAATCCGGCGGATATTATACGCCTTTGCAGCTCTTGTATTCCAGTTTGTGGATGAATGAACGGTGCTCGTCAGAAGTCAATCTTCCGAAAACACGACAACGGGTATTTTTGTCGTCTGAACGTGCAGAGATCTCGCTTTCGTTCAAGCACATCAACTTATTCGTAGTCGTGATGTGCCTTTTTAAACTACATTCAGAAGTTCATCAATATCAAAGGATCGCATTTACTATGTCGTATCTAACAACTAGCCCATCTGTATCCTGAGTACATTGCTCTGCGGAATGGCGTGCAGTCTTCCAGCAGCATCATATCACTTTTGCCATTCAAAGATGACTTTGGTCTAATTCGTGGTGGTGATCGCCTGCGGCAATCAACTATCGGCTTCGATACACGCCACCCAATCATTTGGCCAAAAACTTTTGACGTTCGCTATTATCATGCACTTTCATCGGGAGCATCCTCATGCTGGTCCGCAGTACTTGGAGCGCCTCGTTTACAGTTCTGGCCCAACGCTGCCTTGCGCGTTGCAGCACACATCGTCTTGTAGAACACATCTTGGCTGACCTACTGAAAAATAGAATATATGATTCGCTTGAATTCAGCATCGGTCGCTTCTACTATAAGCTTCTGCTATAACCAGATGTTACGGGTCTAAATTTCATCTAGTTGATCGTTGGCAGCAAGTTACATATGTATGCCCAGCAGATCTTTTGGAAGCGTTTGAGTGAGGTGAACTTGACCCTGCTCCAACAACGTGCCAAATGGCGCACGCCACAAACTTGGATTCAGGTCAACGACGTCGTCTGTATCAAGGACGCAAACTTGCCGCCACTGAAGTGGCTATTAGCACTAGTGATCGCAGCCATCGCTGCATCCGATGGGGCCGTGCGAGTTGCTATCCTGCGGACACCATCTTGAACTATTCATCCAGCTGTCCACAAGCTGTGCATCCTTTCCATTGAGGATTCTGTGAAAAGCCCTTATCTTTCAACGGGGGAATATTGTTTGGAGCAGCTGCCGTGAATAGCTTTTAAGTAATTTAAATTATTTTGTATAAATTTATCTACTGTCGCGCTCATATAAATCAAGTTCTCAATACACACAATCATGTTTTTAGTTCTTACTGCTTATATTGAAGTGCTTCGCTTTTTATTTATTAATTTATTCAATAACCAATTATCTGCTAATAATGCTATATCAATTAAGAAGAGAGCAAAAGATAAACTATAATAAAATTAAAATATTAAAATTACAGGTTAGCTGAGTTCAGGTGGTTGTAAAGTTCAGGTGGTTAGTTCAAGGGATAAGATATGGCAAAGGGTATTATAATTATAGCATAAAACCTTGAAAGGTTCAAGCGGCCATGGTTTGACCTAAATAAGGGTAATCTGATAGGTCAAAAGAGCGGGTAGAACCAGAGGGAGCCGTAAAGTCAATCTGACTCAAGAGAGTTTGGGAGTCCACCATCCCGAGAAGGAGCTTATGCACGAACATTACCCCATTGCATATTCTGCGATGGTATAACGAAGATAGGTCAATAAGTTTTAGCCTATATATGTGTGGTGGCAGGATTTTACCAGGGTAAAAGAGAGAAAATTAAAAATTGTTTCTGAACTGATTCGAAAATAGCTTGTTGCTCCTTATACTGTGGGCTCCAAGGGAAAAAGATACAAAATGTGGAGCACGACGGTAGAATGTAATAAGCTTGCATTTCGAGAGGTTCAAAAAAAGAAGAAGATTACTTGACCACCACAATAGCAATTCATTTAGGTCCAGCTGAAGGTGTGTGTGCAAGTACCAGTCGGAGTAGGGCAGACAGATATTAACGTCATCCGCATACATTAATGTATGAGAGAATATATCATCATATATCGATATATCGTTGCGGACGGTCGTGTTCTATTTCGCTCTTGCTTGAATATTTGTTAAAAATTGTAAATCTTCTGTTAAAGGAAAGTAATTTGTGTTTTTTACCTTGTTCTGGTGTTCCTTACTGATCGTGCAACGTGTTCGATTTTAGTGCATACGCATTACGCTTACTTTTGTGTATTTATATTCAACATTCAATTCCTATTGTGCATTCTTAACTTCTCTGCACTTTCTTAATCGCAGCTGTTTTGTTGTTGTCTATTCTAGTGCGGTGCACTTGCTCTCTCTGAACCGCTCTCTGTTTTATCTTCTATCAGCTTATCTGTTTTCATTTCCAACACACACGCACTGCGTTAGCTGCCGCTCTGTGCTTGTCTCTCTGTGGTTCTATCGTCTCTCTGTTCTCTCCGTTTCACTTGCCGTTGTTTGTGACTGTTTTTGTTTTTGTTCGTGCTTGCGCGCGCAATTATTAACACAATCTAAAGTTACTATCTTTGCCCCACACCGACTTTTATTTTACCTTTCTTTATTTCTTTTATTTTTATTTTTCATAATTTTCTTAAACACAATATGAGTTCTTGCTGTGCTAAGAACTGTGACCGTTCGGTCTCTACACGGCAAACGTATATCTACTGTTGGTTGTGTGACAACACGGCTCATACCAACTGTGCTGAATTGGGGCACATCGGAGGTCGCGTGGGAGATCTTTTCAAGACTCGCTGCGGTCTCAACTGGACCTGTTGGGACTGCAGGGCTATTGAAAACGACATGCGTGTCTTTATGAGACAGACGCATCTTGAATTCGATGCCCTAAACGCTGGATTCCGTTTGCTTCAAGATAAGTTTCGGTTGACGGAGGCTCACTTCAAAACACTTAAAATTTTGACTGAGTCACCGAAGAGGAAGAAGGGTAATAAGTATTTAGCCAATACAAATAATGATTTTTCTCTTCCAGCCCCTGAACCACCTGTACCTCTTGCTCGGTCACCGCCTGTTACTGGTATGGAACCTGTAGCCAATGATGCAATTGCATCTGCCTCTGCGCCCAGGCCTGTCGCACCACCTGCACCTCGCGCTGCACCCATGCCTGTTGCCTCTAGGCCCCCACCCGCTGAAGCTGACGCGGTTGTCATGATGGCGGTTGAGGCCCCTTCAAACTTGGAATCCATCGCTATCGCCTCAACCAGCACTATGCCCATCGTGTTGCCGAACAGCACCGCTGCGTGTGCTCCCAGGGTGGAAGTGCTTGCGGCTGAGGATGCCGCCATTGCTACTGCCACACCGAGACCTATTCGGGGTATGGCTACACCTTCTGGCTCTCGATCCACTGTTCACGATCATGAAATTTTTGGTCACAATTTCATCATTTATCGAATGGATCGTGCATCTTATGCAGGTGGAGTTTTGATTGCAGTCAAAACTGACTTCTCATCGGAGTTATTCCCTTTCAACAATATCCACGGGATTGAGTTCATTGCAGTCAAAGTCCGTGTTGGCATGTCTTTTATCTATCTAACCTGCTCATATATTCCTCCCAAATCTGATGCTGATGTTTACTCAAAACACCTTTCTGCTATCCATTCTGTTGTGTCTTCCTTAGGTTGTGCCGATCAGATTGTGGTCATGGGTGATTTTAATTTACCTCTTCTTTATTGGCTGCCCTGTGATGACGCTAACCAATTGCTTCCTAATACTCATAACGATTTTATCAGTGAGCTAACGGATGTTTCCCTTGCCCAAATTAATTCCATTAAAAATAATAGGAACAGACTTCTCGACCTTATTTTCGTTATGGATCCTTCTCTAAGTACAGTTGCCAGAGTCTCCCCACTAGCACTTCCTGAAGACCTATACCATCCTACGCTATCTATAACTTTAGAGTGTACCACTTCTAGTTGTGTTAACATTACCTTGACTCCTCACCGGATGAAGTGTTTTCGCAAAACTGATTTCGACAATTTAAACATTCACCTCTCGAATGTCGATTGGTCCATTCTTTTTTCCTTACCTAATATTGACGTAGCAGTCAACTCATTCTATAAAATTTTAAACTCTGCCCTTAATACTTATGTTCCGGAGATTACTGTACCATTATCGTCCAAGCCTCCCTGGTTCTCTAGGAATTTATCATACTTAAAGAATAGGAAATCTAGACTTTTTAAAAAGTACCAGAAAACTGGCTCCTTGCTTGTCTTTGTACAATATTCTTCCGCCCTCTCTCAATTCCTATCAACTAATAGTCTGTGCTACAATCTTTACCTCTCTTCTTGTAGTAGAAACTTCCGCAATGATCCTAAAAAATTCTTTTCTTTTGTCAACTCTAAACGTAAGTCCAATGCATTTCCTCCGTCCCTTCATTATCTAAACAATTCTGAATCTTCTGCTGCTAGCATTGCAAACTTATTTTCAACTTTTTTCCAGTCGTCTTACTCTTCTCATATTTATAACGCATCCACTCCGTATCCCTACCATTTGCCTCACTCTAATAGCATTTTTCAACCCACTTTTGAGGAACGCGTTGTGCTCGACGGCTTGCAGTCTTTGAAAATTTCATTTTCTGCAGGTCCTGATAAAGTGACTAGTTGCATTTTAAAACATTGTGCCCAGTCTCTATGCCAACCCTTAACCTTTCTTTACAATCTATCCTTGGAACAGTCTTGTCTCCCCGTAATTTGGAATGAGTCCTACATAATTCCGCTGCACAAGAAAGGCTCCAGATCCAACATAGAGAATTACCGAGGCATTGCAAAGCTCTCTGCCATTCCTAAGCTCCTTGAATTCCTGGTTACCCGGCAATTGCAACATCTCTGTTCTAGCTTGATATCTCCTTCACAACATGGTTTTATTAAACATCGGTCAACAACTACCAATCTGCTCGAGTTTTCCTCCATAATCAACCGTGGATTTCAGAGCGGTTTGCAAACTGACGTTATTTTTACGGATTTTAGCAAGGCATTTGATTCGGTTAACCATACTCTATTAATTCAGAAGCTGTCCTTATTAGGTTTCCCTAGTAATCTTCTACGTTGGATTTCGTCGTATCTTTCTAATCGTACACAACGGGTCTTATTTACTAATGTTTTATCAGAGATCGTTAACGTCACATCTGGTGTCCCACAAGGTAGTCATTTGGGTCCGCTTCTCTTCATTTTATTTGTGAATGACCTTCCCCAAGTTGTAACATTCTCTCATACATTAATGTATGCGGATGACCTTAAAATCTGTCTGCCCTACTCCGACTGGTACTTGCACACACACCTTCAGCTAGACCTAAATGAATTGCTATTGTGGTGTTCAAGTAATCTATTTTTGAACCTCTCAAAATGTAAGCTTATGACATTCTACCGTCGTGTTCCACATTTTGTATCCTATTCTCTTGGCAATCATGTATTGGATCGAATTTCGAGTTCAAATGATCTTGGAGTATTATTTGACCATAAACTGTGTTTTAATAGTCATATAGCTGCGACAGCTAATAAAGCTAAAGGTGTTCTAGCATTTATCAAGCGTTGGTCCAAGGAGTTTGAAGAGCCGTATGTGACCAAACAATTGTACATTTCGTTAGTGCGCCCGATATTGGAGTACTGTTCTTGTGTGTGGAGCCCTCAGTATAAGGAACAGCAAGTAATTCTTGAATCTGTTCAAAAACAATTTTTAATTTTCGCTCTTCGTAATTTACATTGGGACTCTGGTAGAATCCTGCCACCTTACCGATCTAGGCTAAAACTAATTGACCTGCCTTCGTTACACCATCGCAGAATATGCAATGGTGTAATGTTCGTGCACAAGCTCCTTTGTAGTATACCTACCCTGCCAGTAATACAAATCAAAGGGTATTACAGTAAATCTATACATTGTGACACTCTGTCATAAATATACAAATATCCAAAAGACCACTAGCGCATATGTCATACGATGACCCACTTACATATGTACATGCCGATCGTAGCGCGTGGGAATGCTGAGTGCATATGTCATACGATCCACCACTTATGTACATGCTGTTCGTTGAACTTTGCAGCTCAAGTGGTCAAGATATACACAACGTATGTATGCCTTCTGCATACATACGTATACACCAATGTACTTACACATAATTATAAGACATAGATATAAGTATTGCATGTAGCGGGTTAGCTGAACCCAGAACAAAGATATAATATTCAGTGCTAATAAAGTAACACAGAGGAGCAGACGTTCCAAAATAAAATCGTCCAAATATACCTCGATTACATGGCGACCGTGACAGGACCACGAAGCTACAATGTTAAGTTTTAATATTTAATGAAAAAAAAAAAAGTGCTGTGATTCCACTGCAAAGCAACAGTTCTCGACCAGTCAAACCGACAAGAAGGAAAATGAGAGCTAAGTGGCGTAAGAAGCGTATGCGTAGGTTGAAGAGTAAGCGCAGAAAGATGCGTGCAAGGTCCAAGTAGACGAAGCACAGCACCGTCGACCACTGAATGGAACTTTTGACTTACAAGCTAATCTAAACCAACAAAACCAACAACCAACCAAACCAACCAATTTAAACCACACACATACACACCCCAAACGCCCACAAAGCCTGTGCGATGACCAGCGCAGGCACTGCTTAACGCGCTAATGAGTGACGACAACACAGATTCTGCTCCTATTGAGCAAAGGGAAGCACTTTCAATTCAGGAGTACCTGAAGGTGTTTCCAAACGATGGAAAACGCCCACTCACAATAGCTGAGTACCGGGCACGGCAGGAGAAAAAGCCGACGGAACAAAAGCGACTGAAACAAGATTTGCTGGCGGCAGCAACGACACCAGAAGACCGGCAACGCTACATAGAGCGCATCAACGACATGAAAGCTGAATTAAAACTTCGCAGCCGAGCGAAGCCACGCAAGGGGGCCGCAAATATGCGTAAGCCTTAACTTGCCATAGACTTAATTTCTACCTGTGAATTGAAGCACGTCAGTGCAATTCACAAAACACTAAAATCTGCTAGGCTTTTAATACTAACATATGTGGTTGGAGAATTTTTTTTTTTATAAATATGAAATGTAATTTGAATTGTGAGCCAACCACATACACTAAATAACTAACTTTTCCACGTCTCTGGCGCTGAGTATTTATACTCAGCAGCGTTTAGAATATTTTTGTAATTGATAAATCTTGCAATAAGTTCATTGCAATGAAAATATCGCTCCAATTTTTTTTTTTTTTTTTTCTTCGATTTTCAAATAGAGGAATGAATAAAACCCTATTACATTCTAAAATCCCATATAAGATTAAATGAAAACTAAGATTTTGAAAATACAATTCAATTTTCTTTCATGAAACATTAGAAAAAAAACTGTTCTTTTCATTGAATATAACATAACAGAATTATGCACCAAGTATAGTGACGTGTTCGGACTGGAAACCGAACCAATAGCGACAAATAATTTTTATAAACAAACATTAAGACTTAAAGATGATGAGCCCATTTATATCAAAAACTACAGAAGCCCGCATAGCCAAGTTAATGAAATCCAGAAACAAGTAGGGAAATTAATACACGACAAAATCGTAGAACCGTCTGTATCCGAGTATAACAGCCCACTCCTGTTAGTTCCGAAAAAATCATTACCAAATTCGGAAGAAAAGAAATGGCGATTAGTAATTGACTATCGCCAAATCAACAAAAAGTTACTTTCTGATAAATTCCCGCTCCCCAGAATTGACGACATTCTAGACCAACTGGGCAGAGCTAAATACTTTTCATGCCTTGACTTAATGTCAGGTTTTCACCAAATTGAACTTGAAGAAAATTCAAGAAATATAACATCTTTTTCAACAAGCAATGGTTCATATCGCTTCACGCGATTACCATTTGGTCTTAAAATAGCACCCAATTCATTTCAGAGAATGATGACAATAGCATTCTCGGGTTTAGAACCCTCTCAGGCATTCCTTTATATGGATGATTTAATGGTGATAGGATGTTCCGAAAAACACATGATTAAAAACTTAACTGATGTTTTTAATGTATGTAGAAAATATAACCTAAAGTTGCATCCAGAAAAATGATAATTTTTCATGCATGAAGTGACATTCTTAGGTCATAAGTGCACTGACAAAGGAGTATTGCCAGATGACAAGAAATTCGACGTCATTAAAAATTATCCTGTCCCTCATGACGCGGACAGCGCGAGACGATTTGTAGCATTCTGCAATTATTATCGTCGATTTATAAAAAACTTCGCCGATTATTCACGGCACATAACTAGATTATGTAAAAAGAATGTTCCTTTTGAATGGTCAATTGAATGCCAAAACGCATTCCAATACCTTAAAGAAAAGCTTATGCACCCCACGTTATTAAAATATCCTTATTTTCGCAAAGAATTTTGCATTATAACAGATGCTAGTAAACAAGCTTGCGGAGCGGTTCTAACTCAGAACCGTGACGGAATTCAACTCCCAGTAGCTTATGCATCTCGTTCATTTACAAAAGGGGAAAGCAATAAGAGCACAACAGAACAGGAGTTAGCGGCAATTCATTGGGCAATTACCCATTTCAGACCATACATTTATGGCAAACACTTTGTTGTTAAAACGGATCACAGACCACTAACATATCTTTTTTCTATGACCAATCCCAGTTCGAAATTAACTCGCATGCGGCTAGAGCTTGAAGAATACGACTTCACAGTAGAATACCTAAAGGGAAAAGATAATTTTGTAGCAGACGCACTTTCACGTATAACGATAAAAGAACTCAAAGACATGCAATATAAAGTCCTGAAAGTCACTACCAGGCGACAAAGTAGACAAAACAAAGCCTGTACAGCAGAAAAATATGAACTATTGCCAAGGCAAAGTCATAATGTACCCAAGCCCAATGTACACGAAGTCATTACAAATGATGAAGTACGAAAAGTAGTGACCTTGCGCATAACAGAATCTAAATGTTTATTTAAACATGGAAATAAAGTTATCGCAAGAATGGAAGTTAGCGATTTATATACCAATGGAATTCTCGACCTAGGTCAGTTCTTCCAAAGGCTCGAAAAAGAGGCCGGTATATTACAAATCAGCCAACTCAAAGTGGCACCGAGCGAAAAGATCTTTGAATCAGTTTCAAAAGATTCTTTTAAAAATATGGGCAATAAAATATTAAAATCTTTAAGAGTAGCGCTACTCCAGCCGGTGACCCAAATAACAGATGAAAAAGAGGTACAACAAATATTGTCTACATACCATGACGATCCAATTCAAGGAGGCCACAGTGGCATTACAAGAACGCTAGCAAAAATCAGAAAATGGAAATGAATATATAGTCACATTAATTTGTGACCTTACAAAATATTTAGTAGCCATTCCAATAAAAAGCAAAAGCGCAAATTGTGTCGCAAAGGCTATATTCGAAAATTTCATACTCAAGTTCGGTCCAATGAAGACGTTCATTTCGGACATGGGAACAGAGTATAAAAACCAGATTTTAACTGATTTATGCAAGTATATGAAGATCGAGAATCTCACCTCTACTGCATATCATCACCAAACATTAGGGACAATAGAACGAAGCCATCGAACATTTAATGAATACATTCGTTCATACATCTCTGCAGACAAAACTGATTGGGATGTCTGGATTCAATATTTCACTTATTGCTTCAACACGACACCATCAGCAACGCATGAGTATTGTCCATACGAACTAGTATTTGGCAGACTACCAAAACAGTTCATAGATTTAAATAAAACTAATTACATAGATCCTATCTACAATCTAGATGACTACTCTAAGGAAATAAAGTTTAGATTAGAAATAGCATACAAAAGAGCTAGAATTATGTTAGAAAAAGCCAAGGCTTATAGAAAATTAGCATACGATGAAAAAACAAAAAATTTTGAATTAAAAATAGGAGATAAAGTACTTATAAGAAACGAAGCAGGTCACAAATTGGACCCAGTATATTTAGGACCATATATAGTAGAAACGAGAGGGAACGTTGTGAGCCGCGGCGATGGCCGCGGCTCTACTTTATACCCGGTACTCAGTCAGTATATACGTATTTATGTATACATATGAGCTTACGATTTATTTAATTAATTATATGTTCACAAAAGAGACGAATTAAATTTTGGCCAAAATGGAAAATTTCAAAAAATTAAGTCGAACCGTATGCTGTATTTTTATATTTTAGAAGTTATCAGTTTCCATTTTTATTTACATATGATTTTTACGTCGTCTGCTACATTTTTACATACACGTGTAAAACTACATACAAGAGACATGGAAGTGTGTGCGAGAGAGAGAGGGAATTGCTTGGCTGCCGTTTGGTAGCCACTGAAATTTAATTTGTTCCTTCTGGCTATAATAATGATCCGATATGATCCAGATTCGGCAATCTGATAGATACGGATATTTTCCATAATTTTGCGTTTTTTGTTTTCTCTTATCTTAAAAATGATGGATTCCACAGATTTTCGTCCTTTGTGGGGGCGGAAGGGGGCGTGTCAAAATTTTGAAACAAACTCGTGCTGGTTCGATATCACAGGAACTTGGATAGAAAGTTTGGTTGCTCTAGCTCTTATAGTCTCTGAGAACTAGGCGTCAAAAAATACGAATGGGCAAAGCAGATAGGGTCGCGTGTGAGAGAGAGCGAGAGGGAACGATGACTTTTGAAATTGTTTCCTTCATTGTGGCTATATTAATAATCCCATCTGATCCAGATTCAACACTCTGATAGAAATGGTCATTCTCTATGATTCTGCGTTTTTAGTTTTCTCGTATCTTCAAAATTGTGTATGCCACAGACTTTCGTCCTTTGTGGGGGCGGAAGGAGGCGGGGCAAAATTTTGAAACATACTTTGAGTAGTGTGATAACACAGAAGCCTAAATACAAAATTTCGTTTCTCTAGCTTTTAAAGTCTCTGAGATATAGGCACAAATGAAGACGGACAGACGGACAGACGGACGGACAGACAGACATGGCTATATCGACTCGGCTATTGATGCTGATCAAGAATATATATACTTTATGGGGTCGGAAACGCTTCCTTCTGTGCGTTACACACAACCGTTATCCGCACAAATCTAATATACCCCTATACTCTTCGAGTACCGGGTATAAAAATAGAAGATAATGATAACATTTACATTAAAGATAGTAAGAATAAGAAGCAAAAGGTACACAAAGATAGGTTAAAAATATATATTCAATGAAACGTTTCATGGGAAAAAAAAACATTGGTCTGATCAACCAAATAAAAAAAAATGTTTAATGAAATATATATTGAAAAAAAAAATGGGAATAAAATAAAAAAAAAAATTTTAAATTCTCCTGGAAAAGTCGAATGAAAATTTAAAGTGTAATGGAGTTAAAGTTTTAAAGTAAATCAAATATATTAAAATACAAAAAAAATTTTTGTTTATCAATGAACACAAATATTAAAAAAAAAAAAAGAGATAGAACACATTCTTTAATACACTTATTATACATTTTTTATATACTTATAATATAAGACACAAAAAAAAAAAAACTTATTACTATTAATTTCAATATTTTTATACCGACTTTAACACTCTTCAAATGACTACATATGTATATTACGTCATTTCTTTAAAAAGGGAGGTGTAGTATACCTACCCTGCCAGTAATACAAATCAAAGGGTATTACAGTAAATCTATACATTGTGACACTCTGTCATAAATATACAAATATCCAAAAGACCACTAGCGCATATGTCATACGATGACCCACTTACATATGTACATGCCGATCGTAGCGCGTGGGAATGCTGAGTGCATATGTCATACGATCCACCACTTATGTACATGCTGTTCGTTGAACTTTGCAGCTCAAGTGGTCAAGATATACACAACGTATGTATGCCTTCTGCATACATACGTATACACCAATGTACTTACACATAATTATAAGACATAGATATAAGTATTGCATGTAGCGGGTTAGCTGAACCCAGAACAAAGATATAATATTCAGTGCTAATAAAGTAACACAGAGGAGCAGACGTTCCAAAATAAAATCGTCCAAATATACCTCGATTACACCTTCTCGGGATGGTGGACTCCCAATCTCTCTTGAATCAGATTGACTTTACGGTTCCCTCTCGTTCTACTCGTTCTTTTAGACCTATCAGATTACCCTTATTTAGGTCTAACTATGCCCAGCATGAACCTTTCAGGGTTTTATGCTATAACTATAATTCCCTTTATCAGCTCATATCCCCTGAACTAACCCTTAAACATATAGCATTTAGTATTTACAATTACCTGAACTCTGCTAACCTGTAATCTTAATTTTAAATTTTTTTATTGTTTTATCTTTAGTTCTCTCCCTAATTTATAATTTATAAAGCATTATTAGCAGATAATAGTTAATTAATTTAAATAAATAAATAAAAAAAAATGTTATAACTTGGGGTACGTCGTTCACAAATTAAATGAATAGGAGCGGACCCAAATGACTACCTTGTGGCACAACAGATGTAACGTTAACGATCTCTGACAAAACATTAGTAAAAAGACCCATTGTGTACGATTAGAAAGATACGACGAAATCCAACTTAGAAGATTACTAGGAAAACCTAATAAGGACAGCTTCTGAATTAATAGGGTATGGTTAACCGAATCGAATGACTTGCTAAAATCCGTAAAAATAACGTCAGTTTGCAAACCGCTCTAAAATCTACGGTTGATTATGGAGGAAAACTCGAGCAGATTGGTAGTTGTTGACCGATGTTTAAAAAAACTATGTTGTGAAGGAGATATCAGTCTAGAACAAAGATGTTGCAATTGCCGGGTAAACAGGAATTCAAGGAGCTTAGGAATGGCAAAGAGCTTTAGGATCTGGAGCCTTTCTTGTGAAGTGGAATGAAGTTAGACTGATTCCAAAGATTTCAATTGACCCATGACCACAATCTGATCAGCACAACCAAACGAAGACACAATAGAATGGATAGCAGAAAGGTGTTTTGAGTAAACCTCAGCATCACATTTGGTAGCAGGTTAGATAGATAAAAGCCATACCAACACGGACTTTGACTGCAATGAACTCGATCCCATGGATATTGTTGAATGGGAATGACTCCGATGAGAAGTCAGTTTTGACTGCAATCAGAACTCCACCAGCATAAGATGACCGATCAATTCGATAAATTATGAAATTTTGAGCAAAAATTTCATGATCATAATTAGTGGAGTTGAGCCATGTTTCGGAAAAACCAATAGCATCGAAATCATATGTAGTTGGCAGAATTTGACTAAAAGACTGCGTACATTCTGATAGTGAATGAAAAAATGGTTAATTAGTTTTTTGAATTGACAGGGCCGGTAACATTGGGATTCTGATTAAGAAGTTGACCTAAATCTTTACGTAAGAACTTATGCATAATTGCATGCTCAGGCCAAATAGACTGTTCAAGAGATCTAGCAAGGTAAGAATCAGGGCCGAAAATTTTAAAAGTGGAAACTTATACCTAACTAAGGTTTTCTCCCAGGAAAAATAAGACAAACAATTGTAAAAATGTACATCACACCAGTACTTTTCTATGGTATAGAAGTATTTAGTGACAGTAGCTCTGCCAGCCAACGCAAGCTGCAAAGTTGCTTTTAATAATATCGCGAGATATATTTATAACAGACGTAGAACTGACCATATTTCGGACGTAATGATACAAATTTTTGATATGCCACTTTAATCCTGGATAGACTTTTAGGGTCTTAGAATTACTACACAAAGTTATATACACCAAAGAGCCATCTTACTTATATGAACGACTCAAGTTTAGCACGTCAAGACGGACGAAAAACATTATCTGCTTTAAATACAAGTACACATGCACCATGAAACAGTTCTTTGTATATGCTGCTCGAGTCTGGAATCATCTTCCCCACGCCATCAATTCAATCAGTGGGGGAGTGCAGTTCAAAATCGCACTGGAGAATCATCTACGCACTACATAACTTGTATTTGAGATAGTATAGAGGGGTTGAATGGAGAGTAAGAGTGAGTAAAATTCCTAGGAACTAAATTAAAGCTAAACTAAATATTATATTATTAAAATGTTAGTATATAAGTTCGAATGTATGTATAAATAAATAAATAAAATAAATATTACGCTTTTGTTTAAAAGAAAATTTGGTCACATTAATATCCTCAAGGCGAGAGCAAAGCTTGGAGCAAATATGATGCCTAACATCCTCCGTAGTGGCCTTAAGATTAAGTCGGGAAACAAAAATTTCTTTCCGAGGAACCACTCCACTAATTTGAAGACCCAAGCGAAAGCGAGAAGATGCAGCCATATCCAGAATAGGTCGTGGAACGGGGGCAGAAGCATTGACAGTGGCGGCATCATCAGCCGCAAGCACTTCCACCACTTCCACCAAGCTTGTTATACCCCACTGTCCAAAATAATAATCGAACGCGAAGCATCGCGTATTATTACACGCAGGATTAAAACAAATGTTGCTTTCGCCTTATTGAAAACTTGTAAAGTAAGCACCATAGACTCAAAGTTTACAGTCACGGCCTCTAAAGCAAAATTAAATCCAACAATGGATAAACTTTATTTCGTAAATATGGAGTCTGAGTTGCGGAAAAACCTTGGCAGCTTCCAACAACCACATTGTTCATCATTCATTCTGTCCATCCGTCTTCATTAGCGCATAGATCATTAAAGCTAGAACAACCAAATTTTGTACCCAGACTTCTGTGTTATCACAAAACTACAGGAACGAAAGTACGAAAATCTGTGGAATCCACAATTTTTATGGTACAAAATAACCAAAAACGCAGAACCATGAAAAATAACCATATTGCCATATTGCCATTATGCGACATAGTGGTGCTGACCGCCACGCATTGTCTGCTCGTCGCATATATAAAAAAATGATAAATGATAATGATTTTATGATAAGCCTACAGGTGGCCATTGGCATGCAAATATCCTCCTTATTTTGGAGAAGGGGTATTGTGGTGCCAGCTCTGGCCAGCTCGTCTGCCTTACAGTTGCCTTCAATATCCCGGTGACCCGGGACCCAAATAAGGCTGATGACAAAATGTTGGGCCATCTCGTGAAAACATTTTCGGCAATTTGCCACTGTGGCCGAGTTTGAAGAAATCGCGTGAAGTGATTTGATCGCAGCTTGGCTCTCGCTGTAAATTTTTACAGTTGTTGTTGCTTGTGAAGCCTTTGCGGCTGTTTAAAGGAGCTTCAGTGCTTCCATGATCGCAATTACTTCCGCTTGGAACACACTGCAGTTATCTGGGAGCCTGAAGGAGTGCCTAATTTCGAGCTGTTCGGAGTAAATTCCTCTTCCAACTCTGTTATCCAGCTTCGAGCCATCTGTGAAGATGCTTATGTCCATGTCCTGGCCTGGTGGTCCCTCAAGCCACTCGTCTCTGCTAGGGATGATTACATTGAAGGGGGGTGAAATGGTGTTCCCTTGAGACGCAGTAGTCCGTCTTCGTAGGGACGGTACTGCTGGTAAGTATTGATGAGAGACCCCTGAAATGTGTCGTCCATTGTCCGGAGTCTCTCAGACGTATCGCTTCAATTTCTGTCCTCTCCTTTCCCGCAAGCTCGAGGCTCTGGAGACTTAGGATGTCGTTTGGTGTATCGTTCGAGATGGTGCGTAGTGCTTCACAAATGCATAATGCTGCGGTTCGCTGAACCTTGCCAAGTTGTTTGGTTGTCGATCCTTTTGATAGGGCCGGCCACCAAACTGTAACTCCATAGAGTAAAATTGGTCTTTCTCTTGCTTGGTATATCCATTGGACTACGCTTGGTTTTATGCCCCACTTCAAGCCAATAGCTTCTTTGCAAGAGTATAGGGCTGTCGTAGCCTTCTTCACTCTGTCTTTAATGTTCAGGTTCCAGTTAAGCTTCTTGTCAATTACCAACCCTAGGTAACTAGCGCTGTCGCTGAAGGAGAGCCTGCATTCATTTAGTAAAGGAGGGTTAAGGGGCGGAACCTTGTGCTTGTTTGTGAATAGCACGAGTTCCGTTTTTGAGGGATTTACTCCCAATTTTCGCGATTTGTCCATTCTGACAGAGTGTTTGAGGGTATTTCCACGAGAAACCAATTGCGACGTCATCCGCGTATGCCACTACTTTACAGCCCACCCCCTCCAGATCACATAGAATCTTATTGACTGCTATGTTCCATAGAAGGGGAGACAGGACACCACCTTGCGGAGTGCCTCTGTTGACATACCTTGATTGAGTGGACGATCCCATCGATGATGTCACCGTCCTGCATGTGAGCAATTGATCGATAAGCATCACCAAGTGACCGTCCACTCCCAGGTCAGTCAGTGCTTCCGTAATGGCACCTGGGACGACGTTGTTAAAGGTTCCCTCGATATCGAGGAAGGCTATAAGACAGTATTCCTTGAGGTATAGGGATTTCTCTATAGCTGAGACTACTTCATGGAGTGCCGTTTCCGTGGATCTTCCTTTCCGGTAGGCATGTTGTGCTCCTGACAACATTTGAGGGCTAATAATCATCCTCAGATGTAGTCCGACCAGTCTCTCGAAAGTTTTGAGAAGAAAGGACGATACGCTGATTGGTCTGAAGTTCTTTGGAGTCGAGTGCAAAGCCTTTCCTGCTTTGGGGATGAAGACTATTTTCGCCTTGAGCCATTCTTGTGGTATAGTCCCCACCTCTAGTATCTTCCTGAAGATATGTTGTAGCCAGTTGATGGCCGAGTCTCCAGCCTTTTGCAGTTGGGCCGGAATGACCTGGTCCGGACCTGGCGATTTGAACGGTTTAAAACTGTTTACCGCCCAGCTTATGTTCCGTTTGGTAAAAATATGGTCCATCGTGGCTGTTTTGCCTCCTATGCGGATTTGCGCTGGCTCGATGGTTGTGCACCCAGGAAAGTGGGTTTCAAGCAGTTCGTGGAGCGATTCCTTGCTGGAGTTGGTCCACGTACCGTTATTGCTTTTAAGATACCCTACCGAGGGGGTGGTTTTTGAGAGGAGCTTGCGCAGCCTTGCGGCTTCTGACGTCTCCTCTTTTTGCTCTTCGTGTTTCTTTTTTGTATTGGGCAAGACTGACTTTGTAGTCTACCCAATGTTTCTTCTCGTTAGCGCCGTGAAGGCCTTGTTGCATGCTTCCGTGAACCTGTCCGCCAATACAGTGCTAAATTTAACCCAGTTTTCATGGGGTTAATATAGTCGGTCTGTTTTGGGCTCTTGAGGGATAAAGTCGTCTCGATACACCTATGGTCAGAGAAGGAATGGTCCTCTAGGACTCTCCAACTTTGTAAGACACTAGAGTGAGGTCAATAACCTCCTGTCAGTTTTTTTTAAATAAATGTGGGGTCGTTACCCCGGCTACATATAGTTAAGTTCGAGTTTAGGATAAAGCTAAAAAGTGACTCACCCCTTACATTTATGTCCGTGCTACCCCATTGAGTGTGGTGAGCATTAGCGTCGCAGCCTATTAGTAGGATTGTGTAGGACCTCTCGCTGTTGCTGGCCAGCTTGCAGACGAGGTCATTGGGAGGATCGCCTTCCTCATGGGCCATGTAGGACGACATCAGCCTCAGATGTGTCCGCTTTAGCTCTAGGCTTACTGCTGTGTTGTCGCCATTGCTGAAGTTATGGAGCAGAAAGGTTTGGGGTACAATGAGCTTGTACTCTCTCGTCGCTAACCCACAGACCTTGGCGCCGACTATCCAAGGCTCCTGGATTAGGACGACGTCGGCTCCGTTTGCATCCAAGCGGAGTATGAGTGCAGCGGATGCTGCTTTACAGAGGTGGAGATTTAATTGAAGGAGTCTCAGAGACATCTTCAAGGATCTCCCCACCACTGTAGTGTCGTCTGAGTTGTCGGATACATCGTCTCGACACATAGCCTCAAAATCGATGGTGGTGGCCCTGGTGGTGGCCCTGGGTCTTTGTCGAGCAGCTCGAAGCAGCGGTCGGCCAGTGCCGCTTCTACCCTTTTCCATTGGCTCCTTGGGATCTTGCCCTCCGCGCTGCCTTTATCGAGGACGCCAATCAGCGTCCTCTCCTTGGCAATCTGCGCAAAGGAGGTGTTAGGCGTCACCCTCGACCTTTTCGCGGCCAGACTGGGTGTCTCTTGCGACCGTTGTCTCTTAGGTTGTGAGACCATTGTAAAGTGTGGGAGCACCGCTGTGGCCCACTCCACCTTCTTTAGCCAGTCAGCTGATGAACTGACTTCCTTGCTGGCATTTTGCCGACGGAGTATGTGCCCTGCACTCCTCCTTTCGGCACATGTATGATTTTTGGCCTGGGCGCCGGTCGAAGGCAGATCATCCCCCTCCACTTTACCAGAAGGTCGGGCTGCCGCAATGTTGCTTAGCTGCCTCTGCAAGGTGTCGGTGTTGGGAGCTGGTCCGCCACCCACCCCAGATTCGGGATGGGACCCACTCGAATTCATTCCAGCGCTTTCCGCCTTACAGGTCTGTCCTGCTGTTGAGCTGGTCGGGCCAGGCCTTTGGGCCGATGCCTTCCCATGCGGGGGATTGCTCCCGTTTGACATTTGGGGAGTGTTAGACTCTATTTGGTTTTTTGTTGTTTTTATTATTTTTATACATATAACATCCCACGAGATGCAGAGAAAGGCAACGGTCAGCCCGGGCAGAGATCCACGTTGCCCGGGTAAGGCATCATTAGAACAGGGGGATGCCAAGTCCCTGAGCTCTCCGTTCGAGACTGGGCTAGCTTTTGAACCGGGCCCCCAGCCAGGCTGACTCTCGGCACGGGTCGAATGACACCTTAGCCCAGCCCGGTGTGAGGTGAGTGTGGAGGATGGGATGTGGGTAAGTATTGTGTGGGGAGTGGGAGTGTGTGAGCTACTTATACGAGGCGGCACCACAAGCGCATCGTCAGTGTTGCTGCTAAAATAAAAATTTCAGTTCGATTTCATTTTCTGAAATTTTTTTGGAAAAAATTCAGTTTTTTCCGCGACTTACAACGTTCCCCCTCGTTTTGGACTAAATTCGGGTCTTAATTGCTTACTGCACTTGCCTTTGTGATGCCGTGTGCGTTAATGAGTTGAAATATCATTTCTCCGCTCGCACCCCAGCAAAAATTCCCTTCTTTATGTATGTTTTTTACTTATAATTGTTTTGCAAAATAATGTGTTCATATTTTAACACAATGTATTCAAAAAATAATTTTTTTTTAATCTATTTTAGGAATTGCGTGGACCTTAATTCCATTGAAAATTAATATTGGATCAGGAATATTTTCTTATCATAGTTGGAATCTTTTTGTTACCCTTTGTGCCGTTCCCAGGTAAAGTAAATATATTTTTTCTATATCTCCATTTCAATCGACATATGCAAAAATCAAAATCAGTCGTAAACAATCTATCGCAAATGTTAGAAATAATTCAAGCAAGAGGGAAAAGCGGCAAATACCGCGGCTCTATATTATACCAGCTGCTCAGTCAGTATATATAAAACCTATGATCTATGGAAAATACAAAAAAAATTTTTGAAACATAGTATCACTTTTTGACAAAATTCATCTGGGTGTTGCGCCATACATACAAAAACACGTTTGGTATTGAAATGAAATATTTTATAATTTGCTTCCAGTTGTGTTAAAACCATTGTTAATTTTGTTTATTGCTTAAAGGACACTCAAAACTGAATTAAACGGGTGCTCGATTTTCATTTTTCGAAAAAAAACCGTATTTTCTCAGGTGACCTTTCTTTAGAAGGAGACCTAAATATCTATTTTACTTATTGCTTGTAAAAGGGCAGATTCGGGTGCCACTATATAGTTCCCCAAGAAATGTTCCCGTGTGTTTGTATGTGTAAGTATGTAATTGTAACGAAAAATGAACCTGGTGCAGCAGCTTATTTTGTTGTATGGATGTGAAAAGAAAATCGCTGGAACTTGAATTGCCACGGTGAAGCAGATTTCTCCACAAGTGACGCAGTTTTGGATGCTTTGTCATTCTCGGCTTCAATGGATTCGTGTGAAGAAGTTCAATCACAGCTGTGCTTTACTTAAGCCAGCTGAAACGAGCATCAGCGGTCAGTTAAAGTAAGTGAGGCACACACGGATGGGATGATTCTCTTCGGAACATCACATGTCCTCCTCATCGGATTCACTGTGGTCTTAAACGAGTGAACAGGACTCCTTAGAACAGGACTCCTTGGGGAATGGAACGGATTCTTCTGAACGGCGGTGGATTCGGATCGACTTTTAAACCTCGAAAGGCCCTCGATTGCCTCAGATACCTCTGACTTAGGAAGGAGTCCATCTCCTTCCTTGACGGCATTTCCTTCTTGTCGGTTACGGACTCTTTCCATAGCGAGGGGGTAAACCGCAGCAATTTAGAAGCGCACATGGTAACGAGAAACCTATTCCAAACTATCTCAAGACCTTGGAGTGAGCAAACGCGGATAGAACCCCTTAGATTGTACTTTGAAGCTTCTTCAGAGCATGACTTTAATCGGACCCGATGCGAGGCAAAGAGAGGAGAAGTTTAATCTGGTTGGTCACCAGGAGCCGTCGGTTCTCATATCTATTACGAAGGGCATCCCATGCCGCCTCAAATCCGTGAGTGGCGCCATTCTGTACTGTGGCCATAAGGTCAGCACTGGTCTTAGTGCTTCTAGAGCTTCTTCACCGTTCAGGTGGATCAGCGGGCGTAGTCCCCGGCTAAAAGCTCTATATCGCATGGGGGAAATCGACTAGAACTCGCGGTACATGTCTTGAACCTCCCTTTTCGCCTCCGAAACTTCGTTAAATATCGCTATGGAACATACCTCGAATTCAGCATCTACCTTTGCCCACATGCACTGTAATTGTTCTTGACGGACCGGACCTGAGAGATAGCTGAGGACGGTGTCCTGATATCGGGCGTGATGAAGTCGGCTTCTATAGTGGTGAGGGGGTCGATGGCTGCAACAAACTTCGCTCGTGCGGGTATGACGACGAATTGGGCTATTGTTAGGGTGCATAGAGAGCTGATAAGACTGTTTTGCGTTAGCGCTAGCGTGTTCGGCGAAGGGAACAGGACCGATGTGGACTTTGCAGACCTTAACTTTTCGAGTCACCATGGTAAATATTTCTGGGACTGATGAACTGCGTAGCCTTATAACACCTGAATGGGCAGCGGCTAAAGTTTCTTGCTGTCTTTATCACTAGTTTGCATATTCGAACCTCACACGCCAATGAAAAAAAATGAATGCGGGAGTGTCGGGCGTATAGACACGGGGCAACTTACTTCCAAAAAAAAAAAAAACTAATTTATCGCACTCGACTTTAATGGATATGTGTTTATTGGCTAGTCGGAGGTGCCTAAGTATATGATGGAAACCGCGTAATAAAAAACCAAAATGTTCCATCCCGTCCGAAAACGAGACCCAACCATGATATTGGATGACGGACACGAGCTATCAATATAACGTCGGTTGCAAGTGACCACCGAAACCAATACATCCTTTAGATGATAGGGCTATCCACTTCCCTTGGCAAAGAGCAGCCGAAAATGAAATAACCGCAGAATGTATGGTAACGCGTCACTTGGAAAATAACAGCCGAAAACGATATAATTTCAAAAAACAGGGTAGCGCGGCACATGGCGTTTCGTTATGTTTAAGAGCGGCACCGATAATATGTTCTCCCAACAAAGACAACGGGAGCATCGGTGAAGAAGCGAAAAGGAAAAGAATGCACCGCTAATTTTGCTTATATGTATGTCGGGTTAGATAAAAGAGTTAAATACTGCGACTTGGCTATTATTGATTCTCTTGCTCTCAAACTTTTCAGCCAGTTTTTCTTCCAATAATTAATACTCGTCACCCAAAGAAAAACGGAACAGGTTCACCATAATTTTAAAGGGTTCTCTTAGGCTCCACCACGGTGCAGACATCAACCCACCTCTCGTATATGCCGCTCTAGCTCGACGATGTACATAGAGATGTATGTATGTTCTCTTTGTACATACAGATGCAATGTGTCCAGGGCTGCCGCATTTAAAATATGTCACCGCTGCTCGTTCCCTTGACCGAATTCCACTCTCCAGTTTTTCTGTTGCGGTACTCCGCCATTTTATGTCCAACTTCACCGGGCTGGGCTATGGTGTCATTCGACCCGTGCCGAGAGTCAGCCTGGCTGGGGGCCCGGTTCAAAAACTAGCCCAGTCTCGAACGGAGAGCTCAGGGACTTGGCAGCCCCCTGTTCTAATGATGCCTTATCCGGGCAACGTGAATCTCTGCCCGGACGGACCGCCTCTTCTTTGCAAATCGTGGGATCCAACATGGAATACAAACAACAAATCAAAAACAAAAACAAAAACGAGTCTGGCGCTCCCCAACTGCCAACTAGGAGTAATCCCATACAGGGAAAGGCATCGGCCCAAAGGCCTGGCCTGACCCGCGACACAGCAGGTAAAACCAGCGCGGTGGAAGACGCTAGGGCGAACCTGAAGGGATCCCATCCCAGTTCTGAGGTGGGTGGCAAATCGCCGACTAAAGCTGATACCTTGGTAGAGTGGCTCTGCAATCCTGCGGCTGTCCTACCTGCTGGTAAGGCTACGGAAGGCGAGTTGCCATCGACTAGCGCCCAAGCCAAAATATACATGTATGCCGATAGGAGGAGTGCTGGCAACATACTCCGTCGGCAAAACGCGAGCACGATGTCCAGCCCGACCGACCAATGGCGGAAGAAGGTCGAATGGGCATCCAAGGTGCTGCCCAACTTCGACAAAGAGGCACCAAAAAGGGTTGCCCCGTCGAAGATCGCAGCTCCTCAAACAAAAAGGCAGCGCTCACAGGAGACTCCTGGACCGGCTCCGAAGCGCTCCAGAGTGCTGCCGAACGTGTCGTTCGCGCAGATTGCCAAGGAGAGGACGCTGATCGGCGTCCTGGATAAAGGCAGCGTGGACTCTAAGATCCCCAGGAACCAGTGGAAGTGGGTGGAAGCGGCACTGGCCGACCGCTGCTTCGAGCTACTGGATAAGCAACCCGGCCCCCCTCCGGTCTGTAAAGACATGGGGTGGTACAAGGGGTGTATAAAAATAATAGCCTGTGAAGACGAGCGCTCCGTCCAGCTGTACAAAGCAGCTGTGGCGCAAGTCGGTGAGGTCTACCCAGGGGCGAAGCTCGTCGCAGTCGACTGGAGCGAGGTACCCAGTAGGCCTAGGGCGAGAGTTTGGGTGCCCGCCACCATAAAGGAGCCGGAGCGCATCCTCAAGATGCTGCAGCGATGCAACCCGGAACTACCCACATCCGACTGGAGGGTAGTCAAGGTCGAAGCGGCGCAAGGCCCGATGCACCAGGCGGTGCTAATCCTTAATAAGGAATCCTTGGCCCCAATCGAGGCTAAGAACGGTGAGCTGAACTTTGGATTCAGCGCGGTAAGCATCAGGATCTACAAGTCGGATGCAGCGGCCGAGGCACGCCCTGTCGACAACCCAGTCGAGCAGGACGCTGCCTCGGAGATCGAAGCACCCGACGACGAGCCTGAGTCAGCCCATGACGGCTACCCCTCCGATACGGTGCTTATGCGGGAGTTTGAGGCGATGTGTCGCGACGACACAATCGAGGACGACTCGGACGCCGACAACACAGTGGTGGAGAATCCTGTCGATGTCTCTAAGACTCCTTCAGATAAATCTCCACCACTGTAAAGCAGCATCTGCTGCCCTTATTCTCCGCTTGGTAGTGAGCGGAGCGGATGTAGTCCTAATCCAAGAGCCTTGGGTAGTAGGAGACAAGGTGTGTGGATTAGCGGCGAAGGAGTACAAGCTTATTGTAGCTCAAAAAGAAGGTAAAATCCGTACCTGTATTCTAGCAAGAAAGCACTTAAATATCTTTCTGCTCCATAACTATAGCAATGGTGACAACACAGCAGCAAGCCTTGAGCTACAAGGTTCTAACATAAGGCTGATGTCGTCCTACATGGCATATGAGGAAAGCGACCCTCACGGTGACCTAGTTCGCAAGATCACCATAGACAGCGAAAGGTCGGATATAGGCCTTGTAATAGGCTGCGACGCCAACTCCCATCACACCCAATGGGGGAGTTCGGATACGAATGTAAGGGGTGAGTCATTATTCAGCTTCATCCTAAACTCTAATCTACTTATCTGCAATCGGGGCAATGATCCTACGTTTATAATTAAGAATAGACAAGAGGTAATTGACCTGACATTAGTGTCTCACAAACTGACAGACACAGTAAAGAACTGGAAAGTTCTAAGGGACCATTCCTTTTCGGACCACAGGTACATCGAGACCACACTATCTCTCGAGACCCCAAAACCCACTGTCTTTGCTAACCCAAGGAAAGCGAACTGGGAAAAATATGCCACAGTAATGGAGGAACTACTTCCCTCTAAGGCACCAATCTGCCCGAACACAGAGCACGATCTAAACCATCTAGTGAACAGGTTTACTAAAGCATGCAACACCGCCTTCACGGCTGCGTGCCCACTCAACCAACGCATGGGGAAAAAGAAACCCCCATGGTGGTCAAAACAGATAGATATCCTTCGGAAAAGCTGCAGGTCCCTCTTCAACAGGGCCAAAAGCGCAAACGAGGAAGATCACTGGGCAGACTACAAAAATAGTCTGGCCCTATACAAGAAAAAAATCAGACAGGCAAAAAGGCCCTCGTGGCAAAGTTTTTGTTCTGAAA
Source organism: Drosophila azteca (assembly GCA_005876895.1). Lineage (NCBI taxonomy): Eukaryota > Metazoa > Arthropoda > Insecta > Diptera > Drosophilidae > Drosophila > Drosophila azteca. The sequence goes on along the minus strand of VCKU01000003.1, from coordinate 15,281,251 downwards.
TCGAGGAAACGTCAGAAGCAGCAAGACTGCGCAAGATCCTCTCCAAAATGACCCCATCGGTGGGTTACCTAAAGAGTAGCGACGGTACGTGGACTAACTCGAGTGAGGAGTCCCTACACATTCTAATCGACACTCATTTTCCAGGATGCTCCACCAATGAGCCGACTCGCATCCCTTGTGAGGGTCCGATCACCTCACTGGAGCATATCTTCTCAAAACGGAACATAAGCTGGGCAATTAACAGTTTCAATTCGTTCAAATCCCCTGGTCCGGACCAGATCATGCCGGCCCATTTACAGAAAGCCGGTGACACGGCCATCAACTGGCTATAAAGTATCTTCAAGAAGATACTGGCAGTGGGGAGTATACCACACGCTTGGCTTAAGGCAAAAATAGTCTTTATCCCTAAAGCAGGTAAAGCTTCGCACTCGACACCTAAGGACTTTAGACCGATCAGTCTATCATCCTTCCTTCTCAAAACCTTCGAGAGACTAGTCGGGCTACAATTGAGGACAACTATAGATCCTCAACTGTTGTCAGGAGCACAGCACGCCTACCGGAAAGGAAAATCCACGGAAACGGCACTTCACAAAGTAGTTTCGGGGATAGAAAAATCTCTACACCTCAAAGAATACTCTCTAATAGCTTTTCTAGATATCGAGGGAGCTTTCAACAACGTCATACCAGGTGCCATCACGGAAGCGCTGACTGACCTTGGGGTGGACCGTCACTTGGTGATGCTCATTGATCAATTGCTCACATGCAGGACGGTGACATCATCGATGGGATCAGTCAGTAGAGGCACACCGCAAGGTGGCGTCCTATCCCCCCTTTTATGGAACATAGCAGTCAACAAGATTCTATGCGACCTGGAAGGGGGGGGCTGCAGAGTTGTGGCATACGCGGATGACGTGGCACTCATCTTCTCGGGCAAATACCCTCAAACACTCTGCGACCTAATGACCGCAAAGCTCGCGAGACTGTCAAGATGGGCAGAATTGCGAGGTCTTGGAGTAAATCCCTCAAAGACAGAACTTGTGCTATTCACTAGGAAATACAGGATTCCGTCTCTAAACCCCCCAATATTAAATGGATGCAAGCTTTCCTTTAGCGACAGTGCCAGCTACCTAGGGGTGGTAATTGACAAAAAGCTAAACTGGAACCTAAACATCAAAGACAGAGTGAAGAAGGCCACGATAGCCCTCTACACTTGCAAAAAAGCTGTTGGCTTGAAATGGGGCATGGACCCAAGTATAGTCAATTGGTTATATCAAGCTGTAGTTAGGCCAATAATACTTTATAGAGTTACAGTATGGTGGCCGGCCTTATCTAAAAGGACGATCACTAGACAGCTCGATAAAGTACAACGAACAGCCGCCCTCTGAATCAGTGGAGCTCTTCGCACCACCCCAAATGATGCGCTGGATGCCATTCTATGCCTCCCAAGCCTTGCCCTTGCAGGGAAGGAAAGGGCACAGATGGCAGCAATTCGTCTTAGAGACTCCGACCAATGGGCATCACAGCACACAGGTCACTCCTCAATACTAAACAACAGTTCCGTCCCCACAAGGACGGATTACTGTGTCCCAAGGGAATATACAGACACCCCGTTCGACGCAATTATTCTCCACAGAGACGAGTGGAGTGAGGGACATCCAGGACCAGAAGTGGCCCTAGACATGTTCACAGATGGTTCAAAGCTGAACGACAGGGTCGGAGGAGGCGTATACTCTGAACAGCTAAACATCAGGCTCTTTAGACTCCCTGATCCCTGCAGCGTCTTCCAAGCGGAGGTCATTGCAATCAAGGAAGCCCTAAACTGCCTTCAGGTGACTACCGACATGGTAAATCGCGTAAACATCTACAGTGATAGCCAAGCAGCAATCAAATCGCTTAATGCGATCTCTGCTAACTCGGCCACGGTTGCAGATTGCCGCAAATCTCTCCACGAGATGGCTCAGCAATTTGTTATCAGCCTTATATAGGTCCCGGGTCACCGGGACATCAAAGGCAACTGTATAGCAGACGAGCTGGCCAGAATTGGCAGTACAATCCCCCTTCTCCAAGACAAGGAGGACACTCGTATGCCGATGGCCACTTGTAGGCTCATAATAAAGGATATATATAAGAAATTAATAGACAACAAATGGCAATCAGTACCACGTTGTCATCTTACTCGGTCAAAATGGCCAACCATAGATAGGAAGCGCACCTCGGAGCTATGCAAGCTCGGCAGACGAAAGTGCAGCGTAGTCACGCGCTCTCTAACTGGGCACTGGCTAATAGGTACCCACGCTAATAGACTGGGAGCCCCATACAACGACTTTTGTCGTAGCTGCAGAGATGAGGAAGAGGAGGAAACGGTGGAACACTTGTTCTGCTCGTGACCTGCTCTCAGCAGAAGAAGACTGCAGCACCTGGGTACGCCCTTCATATTAGACATCTCTGAAATGTCCACCATATGTCCTAGGAAGATAGCTAACTTTGTAAGAGCCGCAGGCTGGGACAACTGTTGAGTTCTAGGTCTCACAATGCGAGAAGGGAAAGATTCTCCGCGGTACCACAACGGGCCGGTAACGGCCTAAGTGTGCCAGGCTCCCGATGGGTCTGGCAGCCGCTGTAACCTATGTCCAACTTATGCTACAGAAATGCCACTGAACATAGCTTCGACGTCAATTTTTGCTTCTTCCGTTCAGTGCCTGGGGCGTAATCCATACTATTGTAATCTTTCCGTTCTCCAAACGAATACGTTCGCAGCTGCAGCTCCAATTCACTATGTGTTCTGATATTGGTAGTGAATAGCAAGCGCTGCAGTCGGTTGTATATTTTCAATGTGTGGACTAGCACAACGGACAGCGCTATTTCTCCAGATTCATTGTTTTCCATTTAGACAGCAGTGACGTTACTAACTGGCTGCCATACACAGACAAGCACTCGTTCGGCTTTGGGCTCCCGTTGAAGATGTTCAGCAAAATGGCTGCTGTCATCTCTATACCATCGTAACGCTGAAAAAACAGCTCTCGAAACTCAGGCCATTTGATTCCTGTGTAGCAGATCTGTGAAAGCCACTCTGATTCTCCATCTTGCAGACAGTCATTGAGTACCATCCCAAATGCGCTGTGTTTTATAGTATTTTCAGCCATGATTATGTCCACCGTTTTGCACCACGCCGAAACATCTGCACACACAGCGTCGGGATTGTACTTTAGCTCTCTCGCTCTCAAACTATGCTCTCAGCAACCTTAGGTACACACTAGACAAAACATATCGGTAGCTAGCATCGTTCGAATAACATTTATTGAATTTATTGTTTACTTATATACTTCTCGATCTCAGAAATATACTTTGTGGGGTCGGAATTGATTCCTGCTGGGTGTTACACACATCCACTATCACCAAAAAATCGAATATAGCCCTATAGTCTTGCCTGTATTGTCATTGCAGAGATGCGATATAATTTTATATATGCACCTAGATGTACCTTTTTTTGTTTTGCACTGTTTCGTTTTTGTGCAGCCTCGATGCATGCTCCAGCCCACCCAAATTAGAATTGGCAGGGCCGGTAACATTAAGACTATGATTCGAACATTTACGCACGAACTCATGCATAATTGTATGCTCAGGCCAAATAGAAGGGTCAAGAGATCTATCAAGGTAAGAATCAGGAACAAAAATTCTAAATGAGGAATTATTACGCTTATGTTTAAAGGAAAACTTGGTCAGAATAATATCCTCAAGGCGAGCGCTAAGTTTTGAACAAAGATGGCTTCATTATACGCTTCTGTAACGGAAATGGACCATCCGCAACAATATAGTATGAAGTATTCACTCCCTGCAGCATACTATCCACTAGAAATTTAATATTGCCCGATAAAATTGATTTTCCAATTAATTTTCGCCCTCACTCACGTAAGCATCGATGTAAGCAAACTTATATAAAGCGTCACACACCGCCAAATGCACAATTCAGTGAAAGACCTATAGAAGGAAGGTAAGGTATTTTTATGCGTTGCCTCAGGTGAATTATAATTGTAGAAAGAGCTACCGCTGTTGGGTGGTGCCTTGGTTGCTATGTGCTTTCCATCGATACAGTTCGGAAAGTTCCATTGCTCTATAAAATCAGTTACCCACTTGAGCATGTTGTTAGAGTTCCATTTTTTTGAAGCTCTTCGCGTTATAAGCACTTAGTCGCCTAAGTGTTGCTTACTAATCCGATAGGTTGGCTCGCAACGTGAAATCTTAAGTCTCTAGTCGCAAAACATCTAATAAAAACGATTATATAAGTAGGTATATTATATATTTGTGGTCTTGCAATTTACTTACTCAAGAACAATTGCTAATTAAGCTTTTAGTGGAATGGCGTCTGGACGTCGGACTCTAAGGCACATTCTGCAACAATGATAGCAGTTAGGTTAGGTGATAGCGGCTGCCAAGCTCACTGGGAGCCTAGCACACTTAGGCCGTTTCCGGCCCGTTATAGTACTGCAGGGAATCTCCCCTATTTTCGCATCGTGAGACCTAAATGTCAATAGCTATCCCAGCCTGCAGCTCTTATAAAGTCAGCTATCTTTCTGGGACATTTCCGAAATTTCTGCTATGAAAGGCGAGACCAAGTGCTGTAGCCTTCTTCTGCTGAGAGCTGGGCATGAGCAGAACAAGTGTTCCACCGTTTCCTCCCCTTCCTCGTTTCTAGAGCTTCGGCAAAAGTCGTTTTATGGGGTGCCCAGTCTATTTGCGTGGGTACCTATTAGCCCGTATCCCGTTAGGGAACGTATGACTGCGCTGCGCCTTCGTCTGCTAAGCTTGCATAGCTTAGAGAAGCGCTTCCCATTTATGGTTGGCCATTTTGACCGAGTAAGATGACAACGTGGTACTGATTGCCATTTTTTGTCTATTAGTCGCTTATATTGCTCCTTTGTTATAAGCCTACATGTGGCCATCGGCATACGAGTATCCTCCTTATCTTGGAGAAGGGGGATTGTAGTGCCAAGTCTGGATAACTCGTCTGAGATACAGTTACCTTCGATGTCCCGGTGACCCGGGAACCATATAAGGCTGATAACAAATTGCTGAGCCATCTCGTGAAGAGATTTGTGGCAATCTGCAACGGTGGACGAGTTTTCAGAAATCGCATTAAGCGATTCGATTGAAGCTTGGCTATCACTATATATGTTTATGCGGGTTACCATGGCGGTAGTTTCTTGAAGGCAGTTCAGTGCTTCCTTGATTGTAACGACCTCCGCTTGAAAGACGCTACAATGGTCAGGAAGCCTAAAGGAGTACCTTATGTTTAGCTTGTCGGAATATATTCTTCCTCCGACCGTGTTGTTCAGTTTTGACCCATCTGTGAAGATGTGTATGACCCTTTCTGGGCTTGGGGGACTCTTACTCTACTCGTCTCTGTGAGGGATGATTACATTGAAAGGGGTGTCTGTGTATTCCCTTGGGACACAGTAGTCCGTTTTCATGGCGATGGAACTGCTGTTTAGTATTGAAGAGTGACCTGTGTGCTGAGGTGCCCATTGGTCGGAGTCCCTCAGACGTATAGCTGCCATCTCTGCCCTTTATTTTCCAGCAAGGGCAAGGCTTTGAAGGAATGGAATGGCATCAAGCGCGTCTTTTGGAGTGGTGCGAAGAGCTCCTCCTCCCGCCCAACCGACCAAGAGGCGCTGCCGTATAGCGCGCGACTTGTTAACCGAACCGATCCCAGACATGCGGGAAAGATAGGTGTTCAACTAGTGTTCAAGGAAAAGAGCGGCTGTCCGTTGAACTTTGTTGAGTTGTCTGGTGATCGTCCTTTTTGATAAGACCGGCTTCCATATTGTAACTCCATAGAGTATTATTGGTCTAACTATTGCTAGATATATCCATTGGACTATACTTGGGTTCATGCCCCATTTCAAGCCAACAGCTTTTTTGCAAGTGTAGCGGGCTATCGTGGCCTTCTTCACTCTGTCTTTGATATTCAGGTTCCAGTTTAGCTTTTTGTCACTACCCTAGGTAACTGGCACTGTCGCTTAAGGAGAGCCTGCATCCATTTAATATTGGGGGGCTTCGAGACGAAGTTTTGTATTTATTTGTGAATAGCACAAGTTCCGTCTTTTAGGGACTAACTCCAAGACCTCGCGATTCTCTCCATCCTAACAGTCTCACAAGCTTTGCGGTCATTAAGTCGCAGAGTGTTTGAGGGTATTTTTCCGAGAAGATAATTGCCTTGTCGTCCGCGTATGCCACGACTTTACTGCACGACTTATGAGCATCACCAAGTGACGGTTCACCGTCAGGTCAGTCAGCGCTTCCGTAATGGCACCCGGTACAACGTTGATGAAAGTTCCCTCGATATCTAGAAAAGCTATTACAGAGTATTCTTTGAGGTATAGTGATTTCTCTATCCCCGAAATTACTTCGTGGAGTGCCGTTTCCGTGGATTTTCCTTTCCGGTAGGCATGTTGTGCGACTGACAACAATTGAGGACTTATAGTTGCTCTCAGTTGTAACCTGACGAGTCTTTCAAAAACCTTGCGTAGGAAAGATGATAGACTGATTGGTCTAAAGTCCTTTGGAGTTGAGTGCGGGGCTTTACCTGCTTTGGGGTTGAAGATTTTTTTTGCCTTAAGGCAAGCGTGTAGTATTTTCTCCACAGTTAGTATCTTCTTAAAGATACATTGCAGCCAGTTGATGACCGTGTCTCCGGCCTTTTGTTATTGGGCCGGAATGACCTGGTTCGGATCAAAACTGTTCATTGGCCAGTAGATGTTCCGTTTTGAGAAGATATACTCCATCGAGGTGACCGAACCTTCACTAGGGTGGTGAGTCGGTCCACTGATGGAGCACCCTGGAAAATGAGTGTCGAGTAGAATATGAAGGGATTCCTTACTGGAGTTAGTCCACGTACCATCACTTCTCTTTAGATACCCCACCGAGGGGGGCGTTTTGGAGAGGGTCTTGCGTAGTCTTGCAGCCTCCGACGTTTCCTCGATTTCAGAGCAAAACGTTTGCCAAGAGAGGGCCTGTCTAATTTCAAATTTGTATAGGACTAGACTAGTTTTGTAATCTGCTCAAAGTTCTTCCTCGTTAGCGCTTTTGGCCCTGTTGAAGAGGGTCCTGCAGCTTTTGAGTAGGATCTCTATCTGTTTTGACCACCAGGGGGTTTCTTTTTCCCCTTATGTTTGTTTAATGGGCATGTTGCCGTTAAAGCCGTGTTACGTGGTCCTGTCTACTAGACGATTTAGGTCGTCCTCTGCGTTCAGGCATATTGGTGCTTTGGTGGGAAGTAGTCAGTCCATTACTGTGCTATATAGAAAATATAGTCTCGATGTACCTGTGGTCTGAGAAGGAATGGCCCCCCAGAACTTTCCAGCTTGTAACTATCAGGCATAGTTTGTGAGTCAATAAAGACACTAGTTATAAACGTAGTATCATTAATCCGATTACAGATAAGTGGATTAGAGTTTAGGATGAATCTGAAAAGGGACTCACCCCTTGCATTTGTGCCCGAGCTCCCCCATTGGGTGTGGTGGGCGTTAGCGTCGCAGCCTTTTATTAGTCCTATATCCGACCTTTCGCTATCTCTGGTGAGCTTACGAACTGGGTCACCTGGAGGACCTTCCTTGCTTCCTTGCAAGAATGCAGCTACTTCTGAGCTACAATAAGCTTGTGCTCTTTCGTCACTAATCCACAGACCTACTACCCAAGGCTCTTGGATCAGGACTACATCTGCTCCTCTCACATCCAAGCGGAGTATAAGGGCAGCGGATTCTGCTCTACAGTGATGGAGATTGATCTGCAGGAGTCCTAGAGACATCGTCAGAGCTCACCACCACTGTGTTGTTGGTATCAGAGTCGTATTCGATGGTATCGCGACACATCGACTCGAACTCGCGCATCAGAGTCGTATCGTAGGAGTAGCCGTCATGGGCTGGCTCCAATTCGTCGTCAGTCGCTTCGATCTCAGAGGCAGCCTCTTGTTCGACTGGGTTGTCGACTGGGTTATAAAGCAGCTCGAAGCAGCGGTCGGCCAGTGCGGCTTCCACCCACTTCCACTGGTTCCTGAGAATCTTCGATTTCGCGCTACTTTTATCCAAGACGCCGATCAGCGTCCTTTCCTTGGCGATTTGCACGAATGAAACATTCGGCAGCACTCTGGAGCGCTTTGGAGCCGGTCCAGGAGTCTCCTGTGAGCGCTGCCTTTTTGGCTGCGGGGCTGTCGTCTTCGGCGGGGCAACCTTCTTCGGTGCCTCTTTGCCGAAGTTGGGCAGCACCTTTGATGCCCACTCGACCTTTTTCGCCACTGGTCGGTCAGGCTGGAGACCATGCTCGCGTTTTGCCGACGGAGTATGTTGCCAGCCCTCCTCGTCTCGGTATACGTTTAAGCTTTGGCTGGGACGCTCGTCGATGGCAGCTCACTCCCGCAGCCATACCAGCAGGCAGAGCAGCCGCAGGATTGCATAGCCACATTACCAAGGTATCGGATTTAGAAGGCGATTTTCCAGCTACCCCAGGACAAGGATTGGACCCCTTCAGGTTCGAGTCGATATAGCCATGTCTGTCTGTCTGTCTGTCCGTCCGTCCGTCCGTCTTCATTAGCGCCCATATCTCAAAGACTATGAAAGCTAGAGCAATCAAATTTTGTATCCAGTCGTCTTAGCTATCACTCTACTCTTAGTGTATTTCAAAATTTCACCCCGCCCCCGAATTATTAATATAGCCACTATAAAGAAAATCATTTTGAAATTCATCGTTCCCTCTCGCGCGACCCTGTCGGCTTTGTCTATTCGTCGAAATGAGCGCCAAGATCTCAGAGACTATTAAAGCTAGAGAAACCAAACTTTCTATCCGAGCTCCTGTAATATGACTTCAATACAAGTGTATTTCAAAATTTTGACATGCCCTCTTCCGCCCCCACAAAGGACGAAAATCAGTGCAATCCAAAATTTGTAAGATACAAGAAAACGCAGAATCATGAAAAATTACCGTATCTATCAGATTTCCGAGTTTGGATCAAGTCTGATCATTATTATAGCCAGAAGGAATAAATTAAATTTCAGTCGCTACGCAACCCCTGCCAAGCGATTACCCATTCCCTCTCTCTCTCGCACGCACTTCCACGTCTCGTAGGAGTAGTTCTACATGTCATGTAGAAATGTAGAAGCTGATGTAAAAATTATATGTAATTAAAAATGGATACAGATAACTTCTAAAATATAAAAATACAGCATTGGGCTCGACTTAATTTTTTGAAATTTTCCATTTTGCCCAAAATTTAATTCGTCTCTTTTGCGAACATACAATAAATTTCATGAATCGTAGGCTCATAAATGTATGTATGTATGTATGTATGTATGTATATACTGACTGAGTACCGGGTATAAAGTAGAGCCGAGGCCTTTGCCGCGGCTCACAACGTTCCCCCTCGTTTTTGTTTTTTTTTTGTTTATATTTTTCCATCTTCAAATCCCACGATTTGCAAAGAAAAGGCGGTCCGTCCGGGTAAAGATTCGCGTTGCCCGGATAAGGCATCATTAGAACAGGGGCTGCCAAATCCCTGAGCTCTCCGTTAACGACTGGGCTAGTTTTTATACCGGCCCCCAGCCTGTCTATCGGCACGGGTCGAATAACACACTCAGTCCGGCCTGGTGTGAGATGAGTGTGGGGGTTGGGATGTGGGTAGGTAGGGATGAAGGGATGTAGGGATGAAGATTGTGTGAGCTACTTATACGAGGCGGCACCACAAGCGCATCGTCAGTGTTACTACTTCGCGAAAACCCGCTGGCTGCCCGGGACTGCTTATTTCGGTGCTTTCCCTAGGGATGACCGCTTATTCGCAGCTGACCTACATACAAAGGTAGGTCATTCGCTATCCGTAACCTGCGACCAGTCCGGTGGCCTCAGCTGGGCCCCCTTTGAGCAATCTCACAATGTCATCAGGCCAGAATAAAATGTGTAAAAAACACTACAATTGATACAAATATTATTTTTAAGAATACTAACCTTTTTGCTTCCTTTGCTGCAAATAAGGGTTTACCCAACATTTGTGGCGCCTCCGTCTGCGCTGTGCTTCTTTCTTATTTTTAGAAACAATATACGCCGCCACCAACAAAATCACTTCAACCTCATTTTTATTCTTTTTTTTATTTCAATAGACAAAACACTGTTTACAACATTTTTTATTTTTTTGTTTACAAAATAAAGCTGATTTATCAGACTGACCAGGCATATACATATAAGCTTTTTGGTCATAATATTTTCCTGTCAGTAATTTTCCGTGGTGCTGGATATATATGTACATATAATATACATATGGCCTTTATATAATACATTTTGTGCTGACTAATTTTTATATAATTCAACTTTTAGGTTTTTAATCTTTTAATCTTTTTTTTTTTATTAGGACTAGCGGGTTCTTATCTTTTTGTATATTCAAATAAATTCTTTTTATTGTCTAAAAAATGTTCTCTTGTATTTCTTAGTGCTTTATGGCATTATATATGTATGATCATATGCGTAGAATAAATACAATTTTTCATATTATTCCTGCTTTGTGTTATTAAATAGTTTTGAGCCATTTCGGTACAGCTTTAAATTACTTAGGATTTAATTAAAAATTTGTCTGTTAGTTTTACACATTATCCCTATCTAATTTAAAATATTTTCAAGCCGATTTTGTGGACAGCTCAAAAGTACAATATTTTTATGTTTTAATATAAAATATATTTTATTTATATATATAAAATATATATGTACATATATAAATATTTTTTCTATTAAAATAAAATATGTTTTATATTAATACTAATTATTCTGCTTGGTTGTCGTCTTTGTGAGTCTGCTGCAGATATCACTACTCGACAAAATGCAACTTTTCTTTCCGCTGTCGCCAAAAATGACTTATTCTGATAGCATTGGAGTTTTAAAATTTTTTAAAGAATTATGGTTTTTTTTTCATGGTGTAGTTTTTTTTTAAGAATTTTTAAAAAATGTTGTATTTTTTGTCATAGGTAGTGCTTTTATTTTTCACTTAACCTAATTTTCCTACGACTGTTTATATTGAACTTTGCAGTTAAAACGAAAGGGAACGTTGTGAGCGTCGGCAAAGGCCGCGGCTTTACTTTATACCCGGTACTCAGGCAGTATATACATACATACATTTATGAGCCTACGATTTATGAAATTTATTGTATGTTCGCAAAAGGGACGAATTAAATTTAGGACAAAATGGAAAATTTCAAAAAATTAAGTCGAGCCCAATGCTGTATTTTTATATTTTAGAAGTTATCTGTATCCATTTTTAATTACATATAATTTTTACATCGGCTGCTACATTTTTACGTACACATGTATAACTACATACAAGAGACGTGTTATTTTTTTTCGTTTTTAAACCTGCTCCTAAACTCATATTTTGTGCCCTCCACTAAACTTGGCTGTCGGGTCAAGCAGCATAAACTAAATTATAGCAAGTCTAACGTAAATCCACATCTCGATGTATTGCAATTCCTACTATGTAAAAGTCATTTGTTACCGCATATGCCTACGCACGGCAGCGGCTTTCTTTCGCTTATTTATACATACATATTTATACATACAGAATAAACATTCTTTGTACTCGGCTTAGCAGCAGCCCGAACTGCACTAGCTCTCTCCTATTCGCGCTCTCTCCCGCTCGTTAAGCGTTGCCTCATAGGGCACGGCAAGTACAAGTACAGCCCTTGCATTTTAGTCATGAGCGCATACTCGAAAGCTAAAGATCATCGATCATCATTCGTCGCATACGCATAACTATATACATCTAGCTTAAATAAATCTGGCATTAAACCACATATATATAACCAAAACCCAACTGTAACCGTTCTTTAAATCTCAGCAGCTAGTGAAAAAGCTCACTAGCTTAACATTGGTGACCCCGACGTGATCTGTGCAAGAATAAATATATCAGTGCAATCACAAAGTACAATAAAACATTATTTTAATTACCAATTTAACCAGTGTCATCGGCTGCATCATATACTGAATATATACACCGGCCTCCCTTGCAGCTATGAGTCTCTGGTGTCAGACTATTACATTCGCGTTGTAAAGCAAGAGCAACTCGATAAGCTGATCGGAAAACTTGAGATGTTCCGCATCTAACTTGAGGAATTGGATCCAACCGAGATTTACAGAGGATTAGGTGATATTTTCGAATCACTTGCCAGTACGGTGAAGGCTTCGATTATGCGGAAAATAGAAAAGAGTAGCGGACACATGCCTGTTCATTCCACCATGGCTGGAGGAAACATCACCGCTGATTTTGCCGGCTCGTAATTTCTACCTTGACGTACACAGGTACCCTGCCTTCCGCTTATACAACTTCCAACTTTTAGCGGAGGATATGCTAACTGGACAGACTTCTACTCCACGTTTGTAACCATCATAGACAATCATCCTGATCTAACCAATGTAGAGAAGTTTCAGCATTTACGTTCCTGTCTGCGCGATGCGGCTTTGGAGACTGTGCGGTCGCTGGAAATTTCGGATGGCAGCTATAATGTGGCTTTACAATTGTTGGAAAGAAGGTTTAATAAGTGGGAGGAGCAATTTGAGGAGCCAGCGTATGCCAACTCGATTCCGTCGTGGGAATATATGGCCTCGTTCTTGGAATAGCGATGCAGATCATTGGAGACAGTAGATTTTGCTAGGGGAAAGCTATGCGCCGAGCAGTCAGGTGGGCAAGAATCGAAGATATAACAATTCCAGGTCCACCTTAGTTGCAACTAGCCAAACCTTCTCAGGCTACGTGCTCTGCAGTAACAGCGCTCATGAAATGCAGTATTGTCCCAAGTTCAAGGCACTGTCCCCCGAAAATCGCCATAAAAAAGCCAAACGACTTTCCCTTTGCATTAATTGCCTTAGAACAGGCCACCGATTAAGCCAGTGCACCTCGAGCCATTGTCGTATCTGCGGCGGCAAGCATCATACTACGCTTCATTTCAGTAACCCTGATTCGGCTGCAGTTCAAGTTCAGTCAACTGATGCTCAGTCTCCGTTTGCGCCCCCGTCATTCTAATCCGGCTCAGCTTACCGCTGAACCCTCTACTTCAGCGTCTACTTCGTCTGCACTTATAGCCCAAGGTCTCAATAATAATGTTGTTCTACTTGCCACTGCCACAGTTTTGGTAAAAAATCGTTCCGGAGTTTTAGTTCCCTGCAGAGCATTGCTGGATTCCGGCTCCCAGTTGCATCTGATAACTTCTCGTTTCGCCAATCAGCTTCAGCTTCGAAAAATGAAATCATCAACCGCAGTTTCTGGAATTGGCGACTCCAGCTTTGGCACCGATGGATGTTCGGTCAGTGTTAGCTCGCATTCTCGCTTATCTGACTTCTCAGCTGTCGTCAGTGCTATCGTAGCTTCTAACGTAACGGATCGTCAGCCATGCTTTGGAATTGACACTCATAGCTGGAACATTCCGTCGAACATTTCACTAGTAGATCCGGAGTTTTATAGGCCTCAGCGCGTCGATCTATTAATTGGAGCAAGTCTATTTTACGATCTCCTTTGTGTTGGTCAGATCAAACTACTGCCAGGATTGCCTTCAATTCAGAAAACTCGCTTGGGATGGGTCGTGTCTGGAGGCTGTTCTCGTTTAAATGGGTCGTCTTTAATGGTTGCTCGCGCTTCGGCCGTTGTTACCGAGGATAACAATCCAGATGAGCAACTTGAAGTGCTTCTTCAGAGGTTTTGGGAGGTTGAGAATTGCATCGAACCAATAGTAAAATCTACCAAAGAAGAACTGGATTGTGAAGCGCATTTTGTTCAGCATGTCTGTCGATTACAAGATGGCGATTACTGTGTTCGGCTGCCAGCTAAATATAGTTTGGATCTCTTGGGAGAATCTTACAATCAAGCGCGTCGCAGATTCCTGTTCCTTGAGCGGAAGTTAAATCGTCGCCCTTATGTGAAGGCTCAGTATGCTGCCTTCATAAATGAGTATCTTGACTTAGGTCATATGTCTCCTGTTCCTGCCCAATCAATCAGCAACTGCCGATATTTTCTACCTCACCATTGCGTCATGAAAGAAGAGAGTTCTACGACCAAGCTTCGGGTCGTTTTTGATGGATCCGCTTCAACTTCATCTGGCTACTCCTTGAATGATGTTTTAATGGCTGGCCCCGTAATTCAACCTAAACTCTTTCATATTATTGCTCGATTTCGTTCATACGCGGTTGCGATTACGGGAGATATCTGTAAGATGTATCGGTCCGTACGAGTATCACCCGAGGACAGCAACTTGCAGTGTATTCTGTGGAGAAACTCCACGCAAGAGGACTAGCGTGTGTTTCAACTGGACACCGTTACCTATAACCGACGAGGAGGTAGATTTTCCAGTTGGAGCTGCAATTCTTCGCCGTGACTTCTACGTGGATGAGGCCTCAGGAAGAGGCCATCCGCATTCGTGAGCAAACTGCTGGAATCTTGTCTAGGGGTCAGTTCAGATTGAGGAAATGGTGTTCGAATGTGCCCACTGTGCTGAATGGAATTTTTGATGAGGACAAGGAAACCTACTTGAAGTTCGATGATTTTTACGAAGACACTAGGACTCGCGTGGGATCCGATTTCTGATCAACTTTCATTCTCGTTTTCGGCCCAAGAATCGTCTCCGAATCCCTGCAAGCGCTCTGTGTTATCAACCATAGCGCGGTTCTACGATCCTCTCGGACTTGCTGGTCCTGTAATTACGAAATCAAAAATCTTTCTTCTGCATTTGAAGAAGAAGTTAGCCTCCCAGCCTCACTGAGTACCGAGTGGCAGGAAATGTGCAGCAGTTTTGGACAGATTTGTCTACTTGAATTTCCTCGTCTTATCCTCCTTCCAGACTCCAAGCTAGAAATTCGCAGATTCTGCGATGCCAGCATCGAGGCTTATGGTGCATGCATATATATCGTGTCAAAGGGTCAGCATTCCAGCAGTCACTTATTTTGTGCCAAATCTCGTGTTGCTCCTTTGAAGACACTTACGGTTCCAAAGTTGGAGCTTTATGGAGCTAAATTGCGGGCTAGGCTCATATCTGAAATAGCCGGGATGAATGTCTTCAAGGGAAGGTTTTACTGTTGGTGCGATTCTGCGGTTACACTTTCCTGGATTCGGGACGAGTCGTCAAGATGTAACATATTCGTCGCAAATAGAGTGGCAGCGATTCAGGAAATGACCGACAACATGACATGGCGTTATGTTCCCACAGGTTTAAACCCAGCCGACATTCTCTCTCGAGGGGCTCTTCCGACTGAGCTGAACGATTCTCCCCTTTGGGCTCATAGACCTCCATTTCTTTGTGGCCCCTCAGATGACTGGCCGCCCACAGTACTACCGGACAAGCCAGCCCTTGAGCTTCGCCGGAGTACTCTTCTGGTAAAATCTCCCTACATTGACATTGTAACTGACTCCAAGTATGCGAATTCGTTTGCTTCCTTGCAACGCGTTTTCGGATACGTTTACAAGTTTTGCAATCGCATTCGGCATCCCGGACTGATTGTCTCGGACATTGAGCATGGAACACAATTATTGCTGCGTTTAGTCCAGCGTCCAGAGGATCAGTTTCCCCATCTAGCTCACTTGCATCTTTGTCGCCATTCATGGATCAGTTTGGTCTGCTCAGGGTTGATGGTCGACTGAAGAACTCTTCGTTGGATTTTGATGGCCGTCATCCAATTATCTTGCCCAGCAGCCATCCACTAACTCTTTCCATGATCTCTCACTTTCATGAGCGGAATCTCCACGCTGGACCTCGAGCTTTGCTTGGACTTATTCGATCCCAATATTGGCCCATTGGGGGGAGGAAGACTGTAAACAATGCAGTGAACAAATGCGTGAGATGCTTTCGAATGAAGCCTAGAGTATTGGAGCATATAATGGCGGATCTTCCAAAGGAGCGGCTCGACGGTTCTCATGCCTTTGAGATCACAGGCGTCGACTTTTGTGGGCCATTTTTCTACAAATCGGAGGCACGCAATAAGGGCCCAGTCAAGTGTTACGTCTGTGTCTTCATTTGCTTCGCTACCAAGGCTGTTCATCTGAAGCTGATTAGGGATTTGTCCACACTTGCCTTTTTTCATGGACTAAAGCGCTTCATATGTACCCGACGGAAGCCGCGACAAATTTGGTCAGACAACGCAACAAATTTTGTCGGCGCTAGGAATGAGCTGATGGAGTTAAAACGCCTGTTCCTCAGCGATGATCATCAGAAGGCCGTGCTAGATTTTTGCTTGGTGGAATCTATAGACTGGCACTTCATTCCTCCGCGCTCCCCGCATTTTGGTGGCCTTTGGGAAGCGGCAGTTAAGACGGCCAAGTACCACTTCTACCGTGCGATAGGCAGCTCGGTTCTTGGATTTGACGAACTACGGACGCTGTTATGCCACATCACGGCAGAAATTAATTCGAGACCTTTAGTTCCAATTTCAGAGAGCCCTGCCGATCTGGATTTCCTAACTCCAGCGCACTTCTTGAACGGTGGCCCTCCTGGTTCGTTCGCTGAGCCTGATGTCACACAGCTTAAATTTGATCGCTTGGATGGCTGGCAGCGCGTTTCATACCTGCAGCCTTCTGGTCACGGTGGAAGGAAGAGTACATCACTTCGCTGCAGCAACGCTCAAAATGGCGCACTGCGAAGCCCCGTGTAGCAGTCGCCGATATGGTCCTTGTCAAGGATGAGAATCTTCCGCCCATGAAGTGGCCACTGGCGAGGGTGGTCGAGCTTCTACCCGGAAGAGATGGCGTTTGCAGAGTCGTCGTACTGAAGACCTCATCTGGACTTACAAAACGAGCCGTTAACAAGCTGTGTCTGCTGCCCCTTAAAGATGCTGTTGAAGGACAGAGTTTCAACGGGGGAGTATGTCGGGTCAAGCAGCATAAACTAAATTATTGCAAGTCTAACGTAAATCCACATCTCGATGTATTGCAATTCCCACTATGTAAAAGTCATTTGTTACCGCATATGCCTACGCACGGCAGCGGCTTTCTTTCGCTTATTTATACATACATATTTATACATACAGAATAAACATTCTTTGTACTCGGCTTAGCAGCAGCCCGAACTGCTCTAGCTCTCTCCTATTCGCGCTCTCTCCTATTCGCGCTCTCTCCCGTTCGTTAAGCGTTGCCTCATAGGGCACGGCAAGTACGCCGTCAGCCCTTGCATTTTAGTCATGAGCGCATACTCGAAAGCTAAAGATCATCGATCATCATTCGTCGCATACACATAACTATATACATCTAGCTTAAATAAATCTGGCAAAACCACATATATATAACCAAAACCCAACTGTAACCGTTCTTTAAATCTCAACAGCTAGTGAAAAAGCTCACTAGCTTAATTATATATAATATAATATACATACATATGTATATATAATTATAATATATATAATATACAATATAATATTATTTACTTACCGATTTTATGTCTTAAACGCCACTTATAACAATTATTTAGTTAAATCCACTCAGACACGTCCTTCCGCTGCGGTTTTCAATCACAAAAGAACGAACAAACGAAAAAAAGGCAGTGCAACACAAAAAAACGTCGGCGTCGCGGCGGGATGGTTTTTGACATGTTCGTTCATGTACTATTACGAGATCCACTGTTTCTTGCACATTGTGTCCCTTTTTAATTCCGTTTGCGATACTTTTGCGAGACTTTAGTCGTCGCGAGTTTTTTGTCCGCGAAATGTGAACGTACTTGCAGGTTCTGTCTGTTGATGGACATTCGCATCAGAAAAAGAGGGATGATTTCAAATTTGTTCGCAAGTATGGCACTAAAATCTGTATGGACCCATTTATTACCCAAAAAGTACGTGAGAATCCATGAGCACACATACTCTCACAACTCGCCCGGTAACTGATCCACACATGCAAACACGCAAAAGTACATACCCTGCAGTACGGGCCATCGCTTATAAATCTGCTGACACATCGATGTCAGCGTGAGCACCCCTGCTGACATAAGTGATGTCGCGCGGAACGATGAACTGCTCACTTTAACATGGCGATGTCCTAGGAGCATAGGGGATGACATGGTCATCGAGAAGTGCGAAAAAGTAAGGCTTACTATAAGTGATGATTTTCTCGAAAAAATAAGGCTTACTATAAGTGATGATTTTTTCGAAAAAATAAGGCTTACTATAAGTGATGATTTTCTCGAAAAAATAAGGCTTACTATAAGTGATGATTTTAGCCGAAATATAAGGCATACAATAAGTGATGTTTTTATCCAAAAAATCATGCATTTAATAAGCGATGGTTTTTTCGAAAATGTTAGGGATATAATAAGTGAAGATGTAGATGAAAAAAAGGCGTATATAAGTAAGGAGCGTATTCACTTATTTTCTTTTGCTTTTATTTAAAATTACAAATATGTATGTACATATGTATGTCAGTTTTGGGGATCCCTGAGCCTCGTTGGGTAAATTCAATTGCATCGGCACTGAAATAATATGGATTATTTTATTATGTTTTTGTATAGTTTTTTGATTTGTAAAGACTTACTTTCCATGTCTTTCCAGGATGTGTGTTCCATTGTGTTCCGTATTTTGCTGATCTATCAATAAAATGATTCCATAAAATACTATTAATTTGGTCGCAATTATATAAAAAAGGAAAGAAATTCCAGAAATATGTTCGATTTGTAAATGAGTTGTTTAAAAAAAAAGCAATGCTCACTGTAGATTAGCAATGGGCTGTGCATTTACTCCAACAACAAAAACAAAAACCGCGAAAAAATATGTACCTGCTTGACTCAGGCCTTGCATATAAAGGGTTGATTTTTTGTTTTTGTTATTTGCTTAAAATTGAAATATCGGGCGCACCGCAGATTATGCTTTCACATTATATTTATTTATTCTTCTTTAATTCTTTCTTTATTAGACGGAGCATAACGAAACATATAAGAAAGAAAAGAAGAAGAATAAATAAATATAATGTGAAAGCAGTGATACATTGAATACTGTTTTTTCTTTTTCACAATTTAAACAAATTTAGCATTGTATACAATTATGATTGCCATTACGACGCGCACAACACATATTTTTATTGAAAAACTCAACTTACCTGATGATATTTATTTATAAATTCACTTCACTAAATATGTAAATCTTACTTCTTGCCGTAACAATTTACAATTGTAACAATGCAATGCGGTAGAAAATGCAAAGCGAACAAAGCAAGAGGCTCTGCCGGCGCACGCGCAAAAGAGACGAAAAGAAAAAAACCAAATTCTCTTCTACTGCGCACGATCGGCAGAGCCGATCTATTGCGGCACGCGCGGAAAAGAGAAAGACAGAGAGAAAATCAAGGGTTCGGTTTAGCGGGCGTCAATGCCTAGATGACATGTAGTTGACATTTGTCATCGCTCACGGTGAGAATGCATGTGCACACATACACTCTCACGACTCGCCCAGTAGCTGATGTCTGCGCTGTTGGTGCGGTCATTTTCAATGTATGAAAATGTCGCATCTATTTATTTATTTATAAAAGTTAGCTATAATTTAAATTAACACTAACTTAATATCTAAAGCGCTGGCTGCAAAGGCCTTCGGCTTGTGTCGCATCTATATATTGTATGGTTAGTGATTCTACACCATGAAAAAAAAAAAATTCTTGAAAAATTTGTAAACATCCAAATCTATCAGAAAAAGTAATTTTTGGTGACAGCGTGTCGACTAGTGTTTTCAGGGCCTATGGGAAAGTCTTCTTAAATAGTGGTATTGGTTTCTCTGCATTAGTTTAAATTTGTATTCATTTTTTGCCAGAGATTTCATATTTTTGCGCAAATTTTCGAGTGTTGTGTTGTTTATTATTATTGCCTCGTTGTTCCGAATTTTTATTCCGCTTGGAGTTGGCCAGCGGATTCCCATGTAGATGCATTTTGTATGTTAGGTGCAGTTCTGATTTCTGGAATTCTTTTAAAAGTGTTAACCCGCAAACCTCGTTTTTTCTTCAATTTAATTTTTACTGAAATTTTTTCGTACCTTTTTTTTTCTCAAAACACCGGATTAGCTATTTTATTTTTTTTTTCCTTAAGATGTCCCGTAGGTTAGGTTAGATTAAGGCGGTTGACAAACTCCCCAGGTGCCCATCACACTTAGGCCGGTGTTCCAACGTCTCTTCCTCTTCCTTGTATCTACAGCTTCGGTAAAAGTCATTGTATGGAGCGCCCAGCATGTTTGCGTGGAAGCTTATTAGCTAATGCTTATGGCCCTATCTAGGCCTGGAGTTCCTTCGAGCCATTCATCTCTGTTAAGGATGAAGGATATTGAAGTGGGTATCTGTGTATTCCCTTGGCACGCAGTAGTCCGTTTTCGTGTAGATGGTACTAATATTTAGTATCGATTAGTGACCTATGTGCTGTGGTGTCCATTTGTCGGAGTTTCTCAGATGTATCGCTGTCATTTCTGTCCTTTCCTTTCTCACAAGCTTAAGGCTATGGAGGCCTAGTATGCGTTTTAGTGCATCATTTGGAGTGGTGCGGGGTGCTCCACTAATGCATAGGGCTGCAGTTCACTTAACCTTGTTCAGCTTTTTAGTGATCGATGTAGGTCCCTCTTTGTTATAGTCGCCCAGTAACCCTTTCTTACCCTTATAGAACATATTTTTTATGAAAATGGTAGGCACAATTGCATAATCGTCTGTTCTTTATTTGAAGCAAAGGATTCACATGGAGTATTTTCAGACGACCTAAGCGAAATGTCTCTGAGCTGTCCAATGAGATGCATTT
This sequence comes from Drosophila azteca, assembly GCA_005876895.1. Taxonomy (NCBI): domain Eukaryota; kingdom Metazoa; phylum Arthropoda; class Insecta; order Diptera; family Drosophilidae; genus Drosophila; species Drosophila azteca. The sequence continues at coordinate 15,260,504 of VCKU01000003.1, read as the reverse complement.
TCGAAAAAATTGGAAAAATAAAGTTGCAGGCAAAAACCATAATCCATTCATTTCGGAAGAACAAGAGCTCATTTTTGTTGGTTCGAGTAGGTGGTCATCTATTTAATGTCGAAGGCAGTTACGGTGGTGACTTCTTGGTGACTCCCTTCCCTGACTTCTAGCTTTTCACATCATCTTTCCACGGCAGCTTTTCTCCACTTCAGGGAGAGGGCATGCTAGTGTTTTCCGTCTGCGTACTCCGTACGCGATAAGAGGCGTGAGGGTTATGTTTATTTGGTGTCTGCACATGCGAAGTTTTACGCACGCTTGTCCGTCGAATTTCGGCTTTTGATCCATTCTCACAATTCGCACTTTTGGCGGGCATTTCCAGGCCGGGAACTCTAGTTTTTGTCAGTGCTGCTCCAGAAATCACGGTTCCGTAAGCTGAGTGTGTTGCGGAGGGTATGTCCCTTCACAGCTGGGAATAAGGGTTCACCCAATAGCCATGCACAATTTAGGTGCATGATCACACTTTTTTTGTTATTTTCCATGGTGATTCAATGGAAAATTGATGTGCTTGAAATTTCAAGACCGAAAAAAGTTAGAATGATTGTGACGAGGATAGATGAAGATCAGACTCAAGACTTTCTAATGGTCGATGGAATTGCCCGTTTTTAAATGCCAGCGAGAGAAAGCAAAAAAAGAGTGTGTGATGAAGTGACCCTCATAATGGACTAGGGAGTGGCGTGAAAGAATAGGCCGGAGCACATTGTCCTCATTTTTTTCCTCTTCTTGTTCTTAGTATTAGTTATTAGTAATAACCTTAAGAAATATAATTAGTAAATAGAAGGGAACAAACAGCAGGTTTTACTAAGGGTGGGTCAGGCAAGTAAAAATTCTCATTACGAGTGAGTGGCACAGCTCCCAGTCCCACAGCTACTCCAGCCCTCGCTAGCAGAACCCCGCCTCCACAAAAAGTAAGCAAAAGAGGGTAAAATTGCGTAGTAGCAAAGCCAAAGCAGTGATCTGAAATCAGCCGAAAGTCCGCAGCAGAGGGGGACAGCAGCAACGGCAGAGCTGCAACGTCAAGCCGAGTCCCGAAGGTCTGCAGCAGAGGTGAGGGCAGCAGCAGCAGCAGATAGTGAATCACCCTCTTTCTGTCAGTCGATAAATACTCAAAAAGTTTCAAAATGTGATCGAAGAGTGAAAACTCCAACTGCGTAGTCCATGCACAACCCCGGTTAATAGACAACCATCGAGGGAATACAAGAGAACAGGAGAAACGAAGACTCAAGGGCCCGGCGAGAAGAGCGGTAAGCTGGCCCATGTGCCGAGGGTGGGAGCATAAGTGAGACGGTTCGATGTAGATATAAAAGAACCAGGCAGGAGTAAACGAGTACAATCAGCAGGTATTCAAGCAAATATATATAAGTTTAACTAATATATATAAGTTAACACTCCCCACCAGCTGCAGGGTATCGGCAGAATTCCGAAACGGAAGAGTGCTGATGCCGCACTCGAGGGGTGGGGGCAGCGAGTATATTGTCGCACGAGCTTCTGCCTAAGAGCCGTTGGCCTGCACTCGAGTGGCCAGCGGATCATATTTCGCTGCTGCATAAATATCCGCTGTGGAGCTGATGGTCTGCACGAGGCGCTGACGGTGCAGAACGTCGGCCCGCAGCGCTGCCGCGAGGGTGGGTAGATTTAAGTGAAATTGTATTTTTGTATTTTAAGATTTATTCAGATTTATTCTCACTTTCAACCACGCCAGTCGAGCCGGATAATAAACGATTAAACTTACACCCGCGAGTTTCATTGCCGTTGGCCGAGCCACGGTACCAATAATCGGGAACTAAAACAAATTAATTTACATATATATATGTATATAGATATATAAGGGAGGGAGGAGCTGGACGAGTTTAAGATTCAATGCAATGTGATTACATATTATATGTTGTTGTTTCTGTTGCTGCATCTTTTATTGTTGTTGGTTTTGTCTGTTAAGTTTTATGGTCCAAGGTTAAAAGATTTGAAAATTAAGCTGAAAATAGTGAGAAAAGAGTAGAGGAAGAGAAGTTGAAGCCCCAGACAAAGACACAAAACTTGGCAACTTTTGTGCCGCTTTTGTTGAGTGGGTCAGTGGTGCCGAAGAGAGGGTGGTGATGCAGCTGACGCAAGGCGGCACGGCACAACTTTATTTGATTTACAGTGAAAATTAAAGCAATTCGTGCGATTATTTCCTATTGTAATCAACGCTCGGTGCTTACTCATCAGACGAAACGCGTTTTTTGTTATACACAATTGATGTAGTACTTGTTGTTGTTGCTGTTGTTGCTGTTACTGATGTCTCGGGTGTCTTTCTCTCTTTAGGGCAACTCATTTTAAAGCACAAGTGACAGTGATGCAGTTTTGCCCATAGGCCTTTATACAAATGTCCAATGTTTGTCATCTGATCTGCCGAGCATGACAATTGCTCGCATTTTGGTTCAGAGTTTGACTCCAAGGGACGGTTCGTATGGATAAGCTTTAAAATCTAATGTTGCGATCAAGGCGCAATGAGATTTTTTGAAGGATGCTTTATTTAGTAGACCCATGATCCGCTCAGTCGATGGTTCCAACGATCTAGAAGACCTTGCTTCTACTTTTCCTTCTAGAATGGCTCCCATTCCATTCTATGCCATTCTGAAGTCATTTATCAATGAAAGAATTTACTTAGAAGTAATCAAGATGAGGCGTTTATCTCTTGTATGGGTATATTCTTTTCAATGGACTTCTGTGTAGAGTTCTTGAATAATCTGTATTCATCGTGCGTGTCCTCCTTCCCTCAACATTTTATCCATTCCATACAAATTAGTGTAGTTTACTTTCAAAATATGCGTTACTGTTGCCGGTGCTGCTGCTGCTGCCACCGCTGCTGACGGACACAAATGGGTGGGGTATCATTAAGTTGTTTAAGTAGATTGTGGGGATCTACGTATCTATGTATGTGTAAAAAATTATTGGGAGCCCAGATGGAGATTTATCAACGTAAAGTTGTGCAAAAGCTTATTCAGAGATGGTAGCCTCTGATAGCATTGATGACTTCTGCGAAGTTTGATTGTTTGATCTTGTAATGTTCGACGCCTGTCGTGCATTTTGAAAGGCAACGGAAAAAAAAATACTGATTTACGATCGTAGGAGCTTTTATAGAGCTTTAGTCCCGAACACCTGTTTTGGGAAAAGGTGGCAACGCCGTCCCATTGTGTGTACTCCGTATTGCCCTGAAAATTATTACTACTTGCTTTACCTAAAGAATCAGGCAACGGAAGGGTTCAAAAAGGGAAAGGAAAAACGTGGTCTACTTCCCTTGGCCATGCTGAGAGTCGATCTCTTTCTCCTCGTGGCCGTCAAGGCGTACAGTCGTGATAAATTTTGTGGTTCGACAAATTATATAGCCCTTAACCGGTGTACCGCCCGACATCACGCCAAGTGATTGCTTTATATTATATATTAGTAATTTGTTAACTAAAGATCCCCGTGAGTATGGTTTCGATACAGCGATGTTGATTTGCCTGAAAAGTGGATTTTCCCAGCATTTTCCGCATACCGCGAGGTGCACCTAATCAGCAAGCACACGGCAGCACCCCTGTGGCGGGGTACTTCAATGGTAAGCTGGAGAAAGAAATCCACATTCAAACCATTTCTTTGATTGCCGTGGTGCAATTCCCACTAGGGGATTAGCACCACTCGTACTGTCTAAAAAATCAAAAACTGTGCACGTGCTTGCAAATAGGTTGCAACCTATTTGTCGGCCAAATAGGTTACCGCAGTGGACCATGTGGACCAGACACTAAGCCCACATCTTCCGGTAGCGGTTCATACCCTCACCGCGAATCGTCTAGAACCCCTTTGGTTTTATATTCGGGTGCGAGCCGAGTGAGCTAGCAGGGATCCACCAGCCAAGACAGCGGCAGCTGATGTTGATGGGCTAAGGCAAGGTTCAGGCCCACCTATATGGCCACAGCAAGAGAGTTCCAGCTGGCCCAACCTCTTGATCGTGGGTATACCGCGGTCATTGACCCCCTTACTTCGTCAGCTGCTTCGATAACCGGTGCCCTGGAGAAACCACGCATGAACACGCAACTCAGTCTTGAGGCATCGAACAGGCTGCGGCATTAGTTTGTAGTTACGATTATATAGACCCGATACGACAACCCCGGCTAAAACATAAATAAGCCATGTGTGCTTGGTATAACCAGATAGAAAGAAAAAAAGGGAGCGCATGTACATGGTCAAAATCGCAAATCGGATTTTTGTTTTGTTATATAGAATTAATATGATATTAACATTGCAGTCGAGAGTGTGGTTACCCCGCATTCATCATCTAATCATCTCATCATCTAATCACCTATTCACCTCATCATCCAGCCTTCTACACAACGAAAGATCTTTCTTCGTGGGAGTCGTAATGGATATCAGTATCGTGAGTGGTTATAATACCCATTTGGTAGTTAATAAACATGAATTTGCGGTAACTTTTCTCTCTGAACTTGAGATAATCTCAAAATGACCATATACATTGAAAGCTGTTTTTTTCGATTTTCTTGGCTTTGCATTGGCCAGCGTTAAAACAAATCTTACGCTAGTTTAATTTTGAATATTTTTTTTGAAATCGCAAATCATTGAAATAACACCTACACATATACCATATTCCCATTGTTACATTACATTATTACTATTACATTACACTATCACTTCTACACTACATTATTACTATTATCAAATATCATCATCCTAATACCCCTTGCTATACGATTATTATGGATTGATTTCACCTTAACCTTCCCCTATTACAGCTTATAAGCCTATATATTCATTATCCATATAATATACTGATTATTTAGTGCTAAATGAATTATCTTGGATTTTGTAAATAAAATTAGCATTACAATGAATCAAGGCTAAATATCATTAACAGAAACCATGCAGCATCGTCTTGTAGCACTGTAATCTACCGACAGCTTTGTTGGAGGGATCCTTAATATAGATTGTATTGGCCCTTAAGGATCATGGTAGGTTGGGTTGTTCGTGCTTGGCGATCACACAACCAACAGAGACCTGACTAGAACATGACAATATCCCCTTTCTCCTATAGCTGCTGACCTATCCCTATGACCTCCTGCATCCCCTCTCCCGTTCTCCCTTTCCTCCTTGTACGCGATATCTATAATTTTTAAACACTTCTCCCTGCAACTCTACGCGGGAGCCCCCAAATTGTGGTCCTTCGGGCCGGATGCTCTATAAAAGCTCCTACGATCGTAAATTAGTATTTTTTTTCCGTTGCCTTTCAAAATGCACGACAGGCGTCGAACATTACGATCTTGAGCACATTTAGAATGTGATTTAAGTTGATAATCCCCGATCTTATCTCTAGCCCTGCTAGAGAGAGGAGGAAGCGAAAAATTTATAAAAAATAATGATGGATGTTGATTAACAAGCTACTTCATAAAATAAAATATCTATATATTTATGGGAGTGTATGTAGATTTATGACAAGAGAATGTTAGATGGGAATAATATTTTAAGAGTGTGTAGGGTTTATACTAAGATATTGCAAAATTTATAAAGTTAAATGTTAAAAGTTAAATGTAAAGTTAAAAATTCGTCAGACGAAATTTTGAAATATATTGATGCTGTAACGAACCGTTTTCTTAGTCGCTTGCAGCAGCTGAGCTCGCTCAGCGGCCAATGGGCTCAGAGCAACAAATTTATATGTGTTGCCCCAACGACAAGTAATAAGACAACTTTTCCGTGTTTAATATGTGGCTTATTCAAATCTTAGGCTAAGTTAATGGCTAGGGTTTATGGCTTGGGTACAATATAATGATTCTCAACGGACTTTCGGGGTTTTCGATAGCTGCGGGGCTACCTCAAGCGTAGCGGCGTCGGTACTGGTGTTCAGGGGCCAATGATCTCGGTCAATACTTTGATCCGCCACTCTAAACTTGCACTCGACGGTTCGCCTTCGTTAGCACACCACTGACTACCTTTGGTTCCCTGTTTCCGTATACGACTCACTTGGTGATCCGGTATTGGACTGATCTCGGACGCTGCAGGGCTTTCCTTTTCTCACTTGTCACTCGCGATCTCTTCCCGTGATACTGTTTCGCACTTGTCTCTGTAATCGACTACTTCCGTAACTCGCACGTAAGTAATAAACTCTTAGAAAAAATCATAACTTCTCAGCTGCAACATTTTTGTAGGTCTGTATTCTCTGAATCACAGCATGGATTCATTAAACGTCGCTCAGTCCCTACTAATCTACTTGAATTTTCCACCTTTGTTACTTCGGGATTTGCTGAACAGTGTTAATGTCGTTTATACTGACTTTAGTAAAGCCTTCGACTCCGTCAATCATAATCTACTTATTCATAAACTGTTTCTTCTAAGGTTTCCGACTAAGCTTCTATACTGGATTAATTCTTACCTTAGTAGCCGTTCTCAACGTGTCAGCTTTAACTCCTCTCTCTCTAAACCTGTTATTGTCTCATCAAGGGTTCCTCAAAGTAGTCATCTGGGCCCCTTGCTATTTAACCTATTTATTAACGATCTTTCTCAAATGTTATCTCATTCCCGTGTACTAATGTATGCTGATGATGTTAAGCTATGTTTTTCTTACAGTGACCCCTTGTCCCCACTATCTTTGCAATCAGATCTTGATGCGCTTAACAACTGGTGCTTAATCAACATTCTACCTCTTAACATTTTTAAATGCAATATTATGACTTTTCACCGTAATAAGCCATACCTTTTCGACTACTCTATCAATAAACTTAACCTACTACGCCTCTTCAAAGTTAACGACTTGGGCATTACCTTTGTAGGTTGCGCTTAATTAACCTCCACTCTCTTAAATCCCGTAGAATCTGCCAAATCCTCCATAAGCTTCTCTCTGGTGAGGTTGAATCGACTGCCCTCATCAGCCTTATTAGTATTGCTGCTCCTTTCCGCCCGACTCGGCATATCTCTCCTCTTCATCTCCAACTCTGTCTTTTTAACTACTCGGATTATGAATCCTTCCGTAGCCTTTGCCGTAACTATAACCAATTTTTCCATCTCTTTTCCTTTGATACTAGTTCTAATATGGTCAAAATGATCTTAATCAATAACTTAATTTAATTTAAATAGCTGTAATTGGGAATTGTTCGGCTACCGGCTTTTCTCTAACTAAAATTTGGGTGTTGGTGGGACCTTATCGGCTACTGAGCCGATAATCAGCCCCACTGGGTCTGAGTATTTGCATTAGCCCTTTTCTGTTAATTATTGATATGTAAATTTCACCCTTACAGTTTAACTGTACATTTTTAAACTTTAAACAAAATAAACAACAAATATATCCTTCTGCGCGTTACACACATCCGTTATCACCACAAATCTAATACACCCCTATACTCTTCGAATAATGGGTATAAAAATGTAAGTGAATCGCTCTTCGATTAAAATGTTATGTCAGCTTTTATTAGAAGCAAGAAATTATAGGAGATAAATTATAAAGAATGATTATTATAAGAAAAATAATATTAAAAAAGAAAGTAATTTTAAACAATAAACAAAATAAGTTTAAATATATTTTTGGTCAGTACGAAACAGACTAAATCTGTTGCACTCACGTTTGATAAAAGAACTTACTAGAGTAGAAAACGGGTGGTGCTTGTCAAGTCAGATCGCACCTCATGAGCTATAGAGAGGATAGAGAATATAGCGACGATAGCCTAAGTTCCCTGCTAGAAGGCCTCCAGTTGGACAGACGGCCACCACATACAAAACCAGACAACATGAATCTGGAACAGTTTGGACAGACATTAGAGGACGCTTTGTCAAGTCAGGGCGAAATACAACGATTGCAAACGGAGCTTTTCGAAGCAAACCAGTCCGCAGCATTTCAACAGGAGGTGCAGCGGCTACGGTCTGAATAAGCCCGCGCACAATCTGTGCCTAAAGTGGAAATATTTAAGAAAATACCACTTATTCCCAGGGTCGTATTTGATCATCAGTTAGACATGGTCAAGTCACTCCCGATGAAAAACAGATGGTTGGTTGGCGGCAGGCAGCGCTGGCCGCATTCGAACCTTTCGAGCCATATGAAGATAGTAGCTCGCGGGAATGGTGGTATGTGGACGTAACTCACTTGTTGCACTTGACGTACGCCTAAAGCCACCGCACTCGTTTTGTAAATAAACACGCCTATTATTGAAAAGAAAAACCGCGTCTTAATTAATTTGGTTTGTTGAAATTTGTTTGAAAGTCTAAAAATAATTAGATTTTTCAGGCGTAATACAGCAAAGGCTGACGACCATGCGGCAGGGTAACCTCCCATTGACAGAGTACTACAATGAGATCGAGAAACAGCTTTCCCTCATCATAAATAAGAACATAATGGTTCACACTGCAGAGGCAGCAAGGCCAAAGGATTTGTAGACAGTTCTGACCCTTGCCCAATCGGCTGAGTCCAGCGAAGACCGCAGCGCTTGGGCTGCAAATTACGCCAAGGTCATGGAAGAGAGATCCAACCGTACGAATGAGCGCAAATACCAAGCGCCACAGTCGGGTAATTTTTTTCTTTTCTTTAGGACGTTGATATGCAATGACTGCACCATCAAGCCCAAGCGACACCAGCCGATGGCTGTTACGCGCGGATCCCAGGCAAGAACGCAGCCCACCTCCCGCCCAACCGACCGAGGGGCGCTTCCGCATAACGCGCGACTCGTTAACCAAACCGATCGCGGACGTGCAGGAAAGATAGCTGTTAGACTGGTGTTCGAGGAAAAGTAGAACTAATCTAACTAAAAAAGCAAAGTAATTACTAATTACGGGAAAGATATAAGAGCATCAGTATTTTAAGACTAGGAAGGGAGTTAGTGGTAGATATAATATGGTAGAGGGAATTATAATCCGAGCATAGGACCCTAAATTGTTCATGCAAAAAATAATTCGATCTACAAAGCGGAAGAAACAAGGGTGTATAATTCCTAGTGCTTCTAATAGGAATCGTGAAGTTTATGCGGCTCAACAGGTCAGGGCTGTCTACGTCACCCCTGATCAAGTTGTGCACAAAAATCACACCAAGCATTTTCCTACGATTAGCTAAGGTTGGAAGGTTTATTAAAAGCAATCTATTAGGGTAAGACGGCAGTCTCAAACCTGCATCTCAGTTGAGGCCGCGTAAAGCAAATAGTAAAAAGTTTTTCTGAACTGATTCTATACGGTCCTGGTGTACGTTGTACTGAGGGCACCATACACAAGAGCCGTATTCTAAAATCGGACGAACCAGAGAGGTGTAGAGAGTCTTTGTTATATAGGGGTCGTCAAATTCCTTTGACCACCTCTTTATAAACCCAAGCACGCCCATGGCCTTGTTCACCATGGTAGAAATGTGTTCTGAAAACTTTAACTTGGGATCTAATAGAACACCAAGATCATCAACCCGGGTAATTCTCTCAAGAGAACCACCACAAAGGGTGTAAGGAACCAGAAAGGCGCTGGAAAGATGAAAAGTCATTACTTTAAATTTTGAAGCATTAAGGTTTAATAGATTTGCACAACACCAAGACTGAAATCTATCGAGATCGGACTGCAACCTGGATTGAAAAGAAATGTCCTTATACTGGACACAGAGTTTAACATCATCCGCATACATAAGTACTCGAGAGTGTGTTAATACAGAAGGCAGGTTATTTATAAAGAGTGTATAGAGTAAGGGGCCTAGATGGCACCCCTGTGGTACACCCGAAGTCACCAAAACTGGTGAGAACAGGGAGTTTTTGAAAAGGACTCTTTGAGACCTAGAATACAGGTAACTAGAGATCCATCTCAGGAGATTGGGCGGGAACCCTAAAAGGTCAAGTTTTTGTGCTAGGAGGGAATGGTTTACAGAGTCGAAAGCTTTACTAAAATCGGTGTAGACAACATCCGTCTGTAAATTACCTTGAAGGCCTTTAATAATGAAGGAGGTAAACTCCAATAAGTTAGTAGTGGTTGATCTCCGCCCTATAAATCCGTATTGAGCTGGAGATATGAGTGATCTGCATAGGTGCTGCAGGTGCGGAATTAACATTTTCTCAAGCACTTTAGGAATAGCGGATAACTTAGATATACCTCTATGGATCCCAGGCAAGAACGCAGCCCACCTCCCGCCCAACCGACCGAGGGGCGCTTCCGCATAACGCGCGACTCGTTAACCAAACCGATCGCGGACGTGCAGGAAAGATAGCTGTTAGACTGGTGTTCGAGGAAAAGTAGAACTAATCTAACTAAAAAAGCAAAGTAATTACTAATTACGGGAAAGATATAAGAGCATCAGTATTTTAAGACTAGGAAGGGAGTTAGTGGTAGATATAATATGGTAGAGGGAATTATAATCCGAGCATAGGACCCTAAATTGTTCATGCAAAAAATAATTCGATCTACAAAGCGGAAGAAACAAGGGTGTATAATTCCTAGTGCTTCTAATAGGAATCGTGAAGTTTATGCGGCTCAACAGGTCAGGGCTGTCTACGTCACCCCTGATCAAGTTGTGCACAAAAATCACACCAAGCATTTTCCTACGATTAGCTAAGGTTGGAAGGTTTATTAAAAGCAATCTATTAGGGTAAGACGGCAGTCTCAAACCTGCATCTCAGTTGAGGCCGCGTAAAGCAAATAGTAAAAAGTTTTTCTGAACTGATTCTATACGGTCCTGGTGTACGTTGTACTGAGGGCACCATACACAAGAGCCGTATTCTAAAATCGGACGAACCAGAGAGGTGTAGAGAGTCTTTGTTATATAGGGGTCGTCAAATTCCTTTGACCACCTCTTTATAAACCCAAGCACGCCCATGGCCTTGTTCACCATGGTAGAAATGTGTTCTGAAAACTTTAACTTGGGATCTAATAGAACACCAAGATCATCAACCCGGGTAATTCTCTCAAGAGAACCACCACAAAGGGTGTAAGGAACCAGAAAGGCGCTGGAAAGATGAAAAGTCATTACTTTAAATTTTGAAGCATTAAGGTTTAATAGATTTGCACAACACCAAGACTGAAATCTATCGAGATCGGACTGCAACCTGGATTGAAAAGAAATGTCCTTATACTGGACACAGAGTTTAACATCATCCGCATACATAAGTACTCGAGAGTGTGTTAATACAGAAGGCAGGTTATTTATAAAGAGTGTATAGAGTAAGGGGCCTAGATGGCACCCCTGTGGTACACCCGAAGTCACCAAAACTGGTGAGAACAGGGAGTTTTTGAAAAGGACTCTTTGAGACCTAGAATACAGGTAACTAGAGATCCATCTCAGGAGATTGGGCGGGAACCCTAAAAGGTCAAGTTTTTGTGCTAGGAGGGAATGGTTTACAGAGTCGAAAGCTTTACTAAAATCGGTGTAGACAACATCCGTCTGTAAATTACCTTGAAGGCCTTTAATAATGAAGGAGGTAAACTCCAATAAGTTAGTAGTGGTTGATCTCCGCCCTATAAATCCGTATTGAGCTGGAGATATGAGTGATCTGCATAGGTGCTGCAGGTGCGGAATTAACATTTTCTCAAGCACTTTAGGAATAGCGGATAACTTAGATATACCTCTATGGTTGTTCGCGTCAGATTTGCTACCTTTCTTATGGAGAGGAATTATAAAGGACTCCTTCCATATCGGGGGAAAGCATGAAGAACTTATGGACAGGTTGAATAGTTTAAGCAACGGACCACACAGCGACTCGGTACAGTACCTGAGTACACAGCCGGGAACTCCGTCCGGACCCGGTAAAAACACCGGCTTTACTGTTCGTAGATCATGAAGCAACGAGCTTTCATTTAACAAAGGACTGAGAATGCCGTTCGACCTCGGTAAGCCGTATGGATACGGCTGACCAGAGTGAACGTCCTGCGAATATGTAGTTTGAAAAACACGGGAAAAAAGATCGGCAATTGCCTGATCATTATCAACCGAAGTATTAAGGAAGGATAGCAAAGTTGGGTGTGCGGACGTTCTACGCTTACTGTTAACGAAGCTGTAGAACTGTTTGGGGTCCTTACAAAAACGTATCCTGCATCTAGATAGGTAGTTCTTATAGCATTAAGCGTTAAGAACTGAAAAGTTTGACCGAGCCTTAATTAGGTAGAGAAGAGAGAGAGCCAACTTCTTGAAATTTTTTGTAAAGTCTTGATTTTAAGTTTTTCAGATGGGATAGCTCCTTGATAAAGCAAGGGAGTTTTCTTGATCTAATTGAACAGAAGAGTGGGACACAAGAGACAAAAAGTGATTCCAGTGCATCATAGAAAATGTTTGTGCCTGTCGTAACATCACTGCACAAATATAAAGCGGAACAATCAAAATCCCTAATGAGGTTATTAAGCTTTGTAAACTCGGCTTTACGGAAGCAGCGGACACATAGGAGTAGTCAACCCGACCGATCCAATACAGTTCGTCCTAGGTCGAGCGACACTTCGAAAGTAGGATGGTAGGCATCTTCAGGTATAGTGAACGGGAGGACTCGATTTATTTGCCGAAGACCAAACAGTTCCTATTAAGTTGAAGTCACCAAGAACTATCATATGATCTTTGTCAGACAGCGAGGAAGAAATAGCGGTTAAGGCGGACAAATGTTGCTCGTAAATGGCGATTTCCGAAGAAGGTGGAATATACGAGCAAGTTATGAAAACTGAGAAAGCGGGAAGAATTAGTCTTACACACAGAAATTACACTTCCTGCTGGATCTGGACTGTGAAAAGTTCCGACGTGAAGTTCGAATTCACAGCGATTAGAGCCCTCTTCTGCACGTCGAGACGAACGATCCTTTCTAAAAGTTGTGTACCGACCTGCCAAAACTTCGGAACTAAGAATGTCCGGCTTTAACCAGGTCTAAGATGGCGCACTGGTCAGAGTTGTTGGCAGAGTTATTGGGGGCCTAGTCTTCTTCTTTGCCTTAAACTTCTTCACCACCAAATGCTCCGGCCAAAATTTGGCAGAACAGATGGTGTTAAAGTGAGCTTGAGAGACACTTATTTTAAAGGAAGCTATCTTCCTGGCATACGAGAAGTTAAACTTTTCCACCTTAACATCAACGGCTTTTATTTGGCTTTGAATGTAAGCCGTCACATCTTTAATTGTGGAGTCAGGGGCAAGCCGTGAGACAAAAACTTGTCTCTTTGGTGGGATCCCCACCAATCTTGGCAACACAGGCCTATCACCTGTGATGGTAATAACCGGTGGTCCGGGAGGTATGTTCACTGGTGGGGTCGAAATATAGGGGACCGTTAATGAGGTTGCGGACATTACGGACACGAACGCTACAGAAGATTTTAGCTGCATGCCCTCCGACGCGATAAATTCGGCTACCGAATTTTCATCGCCAGCAGCTGTCGTTGTCTTCGGAGTCGCGAACGAAATCAACTGCTGCACTATTGGAGTGGTCGGAGTCAGCTTGTCAGCATCGGCCGGCCGAGGGGCAGTTGGCACATGCAGATCCCGCGGAGTGACCTTTTTGCGCCTAGGAGACTCAGTCAGTAGTTTGAAACTAATAAACTGAGACTCCATGGCTAGGAGCCGATCGTATTGCTCTTTGAAGCCTACGGTCAGCTCCCTAGGGAGCGGCAATGTGCTTTGTCCTTTGTCGCCAGCTACCCGAAGTGCGTTCTGACGTGTTCGGCTTACTCCCAAAAGTGTTGTCGCGTTTGTCAGTACCAAAGGCCGAGATTACAAAGCTTAATAACCTCATTAGGGATTTTGATTGGTCCGCTTTATATTTGTGCAGTGATGTTACGACAGGCACAAACATTTTTTATGATGCACTGGACTCACTTTTTGTCTCTTGTGTCCCACATTCCTGTCTGATTAAATCAAGAAAAGCCCCTTGGTTCACCAAGGCGTTATCCCATCTTAAAAACGTAAAATCCAGACTTTATAAAAAATTTCAAGAAGTTGGCTTTCCTTCTTTTTCTCATTATGTAATAGCTCGGTCAAACTTTTCAGTTCTTAACGCTCAATGCTATCAAAATTACCTATCTCGATGCAGGATACGTTTCTCTAAGGACCCCAAACAGTTCTACAGCTTCGTAAACAGTAAGCATAGAACGTCCGAACACCCATCCTCGCTATCCTTCCTTAATATGTCTGCAGACAATAATCAGGCAATTGCCGATCTTTTTGACCGTTTTTTCCAAACTACCTATTCGCAGGACGTTTACTCTGGTCAGCCGTATCCATACGGCTTACCGAGGCCGAGCGGCAGTCCTTTGCTAAGTGAAAGCTCCTTGGTTCATGATCTACGAACAGTAAAGCCGGTGTTCTCACCGGGTCCGGACGGAGTTCCCGGCTGTATACTCAGGTACTGTGCCGAGTCTCTGTGTGGGCCTTTGCTTAAACTATTCAACCTATTCATAAATCCTTTATAATTCCTCTCCATTAGAAAGGTAGCAAGTCTGACGCGAACAACTATAGAGGTATATCTAAGTTATCCGCTATTCCGAAAGTGTTTGAGAAAATTTTAACTCCGCACCTGCAGCACCTATGCAGATCACTTATATCTCCAGCTCAACATGGATTTATAAGGCGGAGATCAACCACTACCAACTTATTGGAGTTTACCTCCTTTATAATTAAAGTCTTTCAAGGTAATTTACAGACGGATGTTGTTTACACCGATTTTAGTAAGACGTTCGACTCTGTAAACCATTCCCTCCTAGCACAAAAACTTGACCTTTTAGGGTTCCCGCCCAATCTCCTGAGATGGATAGCTAGTTACCTGTGTTCTAGGTCTCAAAGAGTCCAGAGTCCTTTTCAAAAACTCCCTGTCCTCACCAGTTTTGGTGACTTCGGGTGTACCACAGGGGAGCCATCTAGGCCCCTTACTCTTTACACTCTTTATAAATGACCAGCCTTCTGTATTAACACACTCTCGAATACTTATGTATGCGGATGTGATTTTTGTGCACACCGTGATCAAGGGTGACGTAGATAGCCCTGACCTGTTGAGCCGCATAAACTTCACGATTCCTATTAGAAGCACTAGGAATTATACACCCTTGTTTCTTCCGCTTTGTAGATCGAATTATTTTTTGCATGAACCATTTAGGGTCCTATGCTCGGATTATAATTCCCTCTACCATATTATATCTACCACTAACTCCCTTCCTAGTCTTAAAATACTGATGCTCTTATATCTTTCCCGTAATTAGTAATTACTTCGCTTTTTTAGTTAGATTAGTTCTACTTTTCCTCGAACACCAGTCTAACAGCTATCTTTCCTGCACGTCCGCGATCGGTTCATTTAACGAGTCACGCGCTATGCGGCAGCGCCCCTCGGTCGGTTGGGCGGGAGGTGGGCTGCGTTCTTGCCTGCGATCCGCGCGTAACAGCCATCGGCTGGTGTCGCTTGGGCCACTTGATGGTGCAGTCATTGCATATCAATGTCCTTAAGATCGCAATCATCTTGGCAATCCTGGGTACCGCCAAGTACTTCACAACTGTTGACCTGAAATCCGGATACCAGCAATTAACTTTGGCGGAACGCGACAGGGAAAAAACTTCCTTTTCCGTAAATGGAGGGAAGTATGAGTTTTGCCGTTTTGGGCTAAGAATTGCTGGTAGCATTTTCCAGAGGGCAATCGATGATGTTTTGCGCGAACAAATCGGTAAAACATGTTACGTCTATGCTGATTACGTAATTATATTTTCCAAGTCTCAAGATGATAACGTTTAACACGTCGGCTGGGTACTGAAAAGCCTCTATGAAGCTAACATGAGAGTAGCTCAAGAGAAGTCGCAGTTCTTTAAGACGAGCGTAGATTACCTCGGCTTTATCAGAACTAGCGAAGGCACAAGGACTGACCCTGAGAAAGTGAAAGCTATCCAGGAGTACGTCGAGCCAACGACGCTGTGTGGACTAAGATCATTCGTAGGCCTAGCAAGCTATTGAAAGTGCTTTGTGATAGATATCGCGGCGATCGATTAGCAAGTATAAGTCAAAAATACTCCCATCTCGTTCAACGAGGTGCAAAGACACGCCTTTCAAAAACTGAGGGACATTCTGGCATCAGAAAATGTAATGCTGATGTATCCAGACTACAAAAAGCTTTTCGACTTGACAACCGACGCATCTGTCTACGGCATTGGAGCGGTCCATTCACAAGGAGGACGCCCAATAATAATGATCTCTTGGACCCTCAACGACAATGAAATAAACTAAGCTTCTAACGAGCGGAAGCTTTTGGCAATTATATGGGCCTTGGGATAATAATAATGATCTCTTGGACCCTCAACGACAATGAAATAAACTAAGCTACTAACGAGCGGAAGCTTTTGGCAATTATATGGGCCTTGGGAAAGCTGAGACATTATATTTATGGCGTCAGGGACATAAACGTGTTGACATAAACGTCCACTCACACCACTCACCAGCCACTCACATTCGCGGTTTCTGAGGGAAACCCCAATGCAAAAATCAATCGTTGAACAGCACGCATCGACGAGATCGGTGCCACACTCTTCTACAAACCCGGTAAAAAAAGCCACTCACATTCGCGGTTTCTGAGGAACACCCAAATCCAAAAATCAATCGTTGCACAGCACGCATCGACGAGATCGGTGCCACACTCTTCTACAAACCCGGTAAAAAAAACTTTGTCGTGGACGCATTGTCGATACAAAATATTTGTGCGCTAGAGAACAGCGTATTGCGGTCAGATGCTGCGACAATTCACAGCGAAGTGTCAATGACCTACACGGTGGAGACGACAGATAAGCCTGTCAATTGCTTTAGGAATCAGATCATTCTAGAGCTGGCGCAGATTTTACTAAAACTGATTTTTGTTCTATTTGGGGAAAAGAAGCGCCATATAATACACTTCAAGTCCGTAGTAAGCCCCAGGTCGTAAACGCGATCCATTGTGAGCTCTCAATCCTACCCTGCATACAGCTTGAGCTAGTAAAGTTATTTCCGTCGACTACGTTCTGGCATGGCAAAAATCTTGTCGCCGAAATTTCCGACGAATATAAGAGAAAAAAAATAGTCACCATTGAACACAATCGGTCCAACAGGGCCGCCCAGGAAAACGTCAAACAGATCATGACAGAATATTACTTCCCAAAAATGACTAAACTCGCAAAACGATTTTTTCATGAATTGCAAAATATGCTCCATGGCGAAATACGACAGGCATCCTAAGAAACAGGAGTTTGGGCCGACACCGGTCCCCTCGTTCATGGGAGAGATGCTTCATGTAGATATACTCTACAGAGAAGAAGTATTTCCTAACTAGCGTGGACAAATTCTCGAAATTTGCCATTGTGCCAATTTGCCATCAAGACTCCACTACTGCAGCTCTTAAACATCTTCCCCAGCACGAAACAAATATATTGTGACAATGAACCGCAGAGAATCTCCCCTAATTCCGCATCGTGAGACCTAAGGTCAACAGTTGTACCAGCCTGCAGGTCTTAGAAAGTTAGCTATCTTTCTGGGACATATGGTGGACATTTCCGAAATGTCTGCTATGAAGGGCGATCCCAAATGTTATCACCTGCTTCTGCTGAGAACTGGGCATGAACAGAACAACTGTTCTACCGTTTCTTCCTCTTCCTCGTCTCTGCAGCAACGGCAAAAATCATTGTATGGGGCGCCCAGTCTATTAGCGTGGGTACCTATCAGCCAGTGTCCCGTTAGGGAGCGTGTGACTGCGCTGCTTCTTCGTCTGCCGAGCTTGCATAGCTCAGAGGTGCGCTTCCTGTCTATAGTTGGCCATGTTTGCCGAGTTATTCGACAACGTGGTACTGATTGCCATTTGTTGTCTATTAATTGCTCATATTGCTCCTTTATTATGAGCCTTCATGTGGCCATCGGCATACGAGTATCCTCCTTGTCTTGGAGAAGGAGGATTGTAGTTCCAAGTCTGGCCAGCTCGTCTGCAATACAGTTGCCTTCGATGTCCCGGTGGCCCGGGACCCATATAAGGCTGATAACAAATTGCTGAGCCATCTCGTGAAAAGATTTGCGGCAATCTGCAACGGCGATTTGATTGCAGCTTGGCTATCACTGTAGTTGTGTACACAGGCTAACAGGAGGTTAGTATATTCCTCCTCCGACCCTCTTGTTCAGCTTTGACTCATCTGTGAAGATTTGTATGGCTTCTTCTGGACCTGGGGGTCCCTCACTCCACTTGTCTCTGTGAGGGATGATTACATTGAAAGGGGTGTCTGTGTATTCCCTTGGGACACAGTAGTCCGTTTTCATGGCGATGGGACTGCTGTTTAGTATTGAAAAGGGACCTATGTGCTGAGGTGCCCATTGGTCGGAGTATCTCAGAAGTATTGCTGCCATCTCTACCCTTTATTTCCTGCGAGGGCTAGGCTTTGGAGGCATAGAACGGCATCTAGCGCATCATTTGGAGTGGTGCGAAGAGCTCCGCTGATGATAAGGACGGCAGTTCGTTGAACTTTGTCGAGCTGTCTGGTGATTGTCTTTTTTGATAAGGCCAGCCACCACACTGTAACTGCGTAGAGTATTATTGGTCTAACTATTGCTAGATATATCCATTGGACTATACTTGGGTTCATGCCCCATTTCAAGCCAATAGCTTTTTTGCAAGTGTAGAGGGCTATCGTGGCCTTCTTCACTCTGTCTTTGATGTTCAGGTTCCAATTTAGCTTCTTGTCAATTACCAACCCTAAGTAACTAGCACTGTCGCTAAAGGAGAGCCTGCATCCATTTAATATGGGGGGGTTCGAGACGAAGTTTTGCATTTATTTGTGAATAGCACAAGTTCCGTCTTTGAGGGATTGTCTCCAAGACCACGTTATTCTGTCCACCCTGACAGTCTCGCGAGCTTTGCGGTCATTAAGTCGCAGAGTGTTTGAGGGTATTTTCCCGAGAAGATAATTGCCACGTCATCCGCGTATGCCACGACTTCCGTAATGGCACCCGGTATGACGTTGTCGAAAGCTCCCTCGATATCTAGAAAAGCGATTAGAGAATATTCTTTGAGGTATAGTGATTTATCTGTCCCCGAAATTACTTCGTGAAGTGCTGTTCCCGTGGATTTTCCTTTCCGGTAGGCATGCTGTGCTCCTGATAACAATTGAGAACTTATAGTTGTTCTCAATTGTAGCCCGACGAGTCTCTCAAAGGTTCTGAGAAGGAAGGATCATAGACTGATTGTTGCTGTCGAGTGCGAGGCTTTACCGGCTTTAGGGATGAAGACTATTTTAGCCTTAAGCCAAGCTTGTGGTATTCTCCCCACTACCAGTATCTTCTTAAAGATACATTGCCATTAGTTGATGGCCGTGTCTCCGGCTTTTTGTAATTAGGCCGGAATAATTTGGTACGGACCAGGGGATTTGAACGGATCGAAGCTGTTTATTGCCCAGTTTATGTTCCGTTTTGAGAAGATATGCTCCATTGAGGTGATCGAACCCTCACTAGGGAAGTGAGTCGGTCCATTGATGGAGCACCCTGGAAAATGAGTGTCGAGTAGAATGTGTAGGGACTGGAGTTAGTCCACGTACCATCACTTCTCTTTAGATACCCCACCGAGGGGGGCGTTTTGGAGAGGGTCTTGCGTAGTCTTGCAGCCTCCGACGTTTCCTCGATTTCAGAGAAAAACGTTTGCCAAGAGAGGGCCTGTCTAATTTCAAATTTGTATAGGACCAGACTAGTCTTGTAATCTGCTCAAAGTTCTTCCTCGTTAGCGCTTTTGGCCCTGTTGAAGAAGGTCCTGCAGCTTTTGCGTAGGATCTCTATCTGTTTCGACCACCAGGAGGTTTCTTTTTCCCCTTATGTTTGTTTAATGGGCATGCTGCCGTTAAAGCCGTGTTACGTGGTCCTGTCTACTAGACGATTTAGGTCGTCCTCTGTGTTCAGGCATATTGGTGCTTTGGTGGGAAGTAGTCAGTCCATTACTGTGCTATAATTTTCGGGCTAGGTTTCGGGCTCTCGAGAGAAAATATAGTCTCGATGTACCTGTGGTCGGAGAAGGAATGGCCCCCTAGAACTTTCCAGCTTGTAACTATCAGGCATAGTTTGTGAGTCAATAAAGACACTAGTTATAAACGTAGTATCATTAATCCGATTACAGATAAGTGGATTAGAGTTTAGGATGAATCTGAAAAGGGACTCACCCCTTGCATTTGTGCCCGAGCTCCCCCATTGGGTGTGGTGGGCGTTAGCGTCGCAGCCTTTTATTAGTCCTATATCCGACCTTTCGCTATCTCTGGTGAGCTTACGAACTGGGTCACCTGGAGGACCTTCCTTGCTTCCTTGCAAGAATGCAGCTACTTCTGAGCTACAATAAGCTTGTGCTCTTTCGTCACTAATCCACAGACCTTGTCTCCTACTACCCAAGGCTCTTGGATCAGGACTACATCTGCTCCGCTCACATCCAAGCGGAGTATAAGGGCAGCGGATTCTGCTCTACAGTGATGGAGATTGATCTGCAGGAGTCCTAGAGACATCGTCAGAGCTCACCACCACTGTGTTGTTGGTATCAGAGTCGTATTCGATGGTATCGCGACACATCGACTCGAACTCGCGCATCAGAGTCGTATCGTAGGAGTAGCCGTCATGGGCTGGCTCCAATTCGTCGTCAGTCGCTTCGATCTCAGAGGCAGCCTCTTGTTCGACTGGGTTGTCGACTGGGTTATAAAGCAGCTCGAAGGAGCGGTCGGCCAGTGCGGCTTCCACCCACTTCCACTGGTTCCTGAGAATCTTCGATTTCGCGCTACTTTTATCCAAGACGCCGATCAGCGTCCTTTCCTTGGCGATTTGCACGAATGAAACATTCGGCAGCACTCTGGAGCGCTTTGGAGCCGGTCCCGGAGTCTCCTGTGAGCGCTGCCTTTTTGGCTGCGGGGCTGTCGTCTTCGGCGGGGCAACCTTCTTCGGTGCCTCTTTGCCGAAGTTGGGCAGCACCTTTGATGCTCACTCGACCTTTTTCCGCCACTGGTCGGTCGCATTTTGCCGACGGAGTATGTTGCCAGCACTCCTCCTCTCGGCATACGTGAAAGCTTTGCCTTGGGCGCTAGTCGATGGCAACTCGCCCCCCGCAGCCTTACCAGCAGGCAGAGCAGCCGCAGGGTTACAGAGCCACTCTACCAAGGTATCAGCTTTAGTCGGCGATTTGCCACCCACCCCAGAACTGGGATGGGACCTCTTCAGGTTCGCCCTAGCGTCTTCCACCGCGCTGGTTTTACGTGCTGTATCGCGGGTCAGGCCAGGCCTTTGAGCCGATGCCTTTCCCTGTATGGGATTACTCCCAGTTGGCAGTTGGGGAGCGCCAGACTCGTTTTAGTTTTTGTTTTTGATTTGTTGTTTTTATTCCATGTTTGATCCCACGATTTGCAAAGAAAGGGGCGGTCCGTCCTTGCTGAGATTCACCACTATATTCACCAGACGTGCACCACTATATGGAAGTTATAAGGGTGGTAAGCTTATTTTCTCTCACCTGCTGACTAAAACTTGTTACCTTAGCCTATGCCAAATTCTCCAGCATCTAACATTTCAGCTTGGGGTCATGTTTTAATATGTCCTTGAGTTCTGGTGTGATGATTGCTAAAACAGATACCGCAAACTAGTCAAAATTTCTATGAGATCATGGTTAGCACGGGAGGAATCTTTCGGGTAGGGCTCGTTGGATGGGGGATCTTTCTGTTGTTCCATTTGATCACATACAAGAAGAAATTATGCTAACCTGGCCGTTAGGTATACGATAGTAAGCTTAACTGTTGTATGCACCGCATCTTGGAGTCTGATGTTACAACTCCTGTTTACCCACCCAACCATGTTAACAACTGTTCTTTCATTCTGTGTTAACCCTTATTCTTTTACATGTTCCCCTCCATATCCTATTACTCTTTCCCTATTCCATATCCATTCTCAACAAATCTTCAATATATTTTACAACATATTTTATATGTTCATAATATATGTTGACAAAAAAATCAAGAAAAATCAAAATATTAAGTAATTACTATTACTATTTGTTTTCCATCTCTGCAACAGGCCTGCATACATTGACGTATTAGCTAAGAATGTTATGTTTTGCCTGTTTTGCCTGTTATGTTTTAATGCCTTAATGAGGCTTAAAACAACTCTTTGTATCGTACTTTTTTTTAATTTTGCGAAAATATAAAATTTCATGTGTTCTGGTTTTTTTTATCTTTGATATACATACATGTGTATATATTTTTATGCACAAAACTGACCTCACTCAATTCATTGCCACTGATTGAATGTTATAGGGCCCAAGCTTCGGTTCTGGCTTTACCTTCTCCATGCACGCTACTAAGGCACAAGGGTTAGATAAGATGAACGAGATTTTTTAAAGCATTAAAGCCCGCTCTCCCGACCAAAACCTACTAATGAGCTTCTGCATAATTTTCTACCGTATGCAGATTAGCTGTGTAACGAACCTTAAGGGGACGTTACAGTTCGCCACGCCGCACGGGCAATGGAGGAGCGCAAGCTGTCCGGTTATTTTGTATGATTAAGAATTACATTTATATAAACTTAAGTCATACAATACAATACACGATTACGTTTATATAAACTTAAGTCATACAATACAATACACGATACTTGCCAAACCACCCTCTTTTCTTCCACCACACACGCGCACCGTTTCGGCCACACGATTACCCCTACCACACATATCCATAGCTCCCCACACCACAATGACCCAAAAACTTCCCCCTCCCACTTAAGTTCGATGCGATCATTTTCTTTTCAACAAAAGAAATTGGCCATCAACGCAGAGTCAGCATAATATCCCCCCACCCATAGTTTAAGCTAGCTAGTTCGACCCGCGGATGCTAGGTTTCGAGCGTTCTAGCGAAAGAAGTGCAAGACACTTACTCGGGAACCCGGCCGCGAAATAGACGTTGCTCCGGACAACAACCTAGATTTACCTAATATACGTCGCCGCGTATAAGTCCACAAAAGAAAAACAGTTCAATAAAGTGTCAACCAATTTAAAGAAACCCCACTGAGTGAGTCTATTTTTGGGTGGACATTTACACGCTAATTCGCTAATACCGCGGCACGGGTCCAATTCAATTCTCAATTTACCTTTGATCTTCCGATAGGTCCTACGAGTGTGACAACGCCTCGTACCCCTTATATCCCCCCAACCCCACGAGTGTGACAACGCCTCGTGTTTCTCGTTATCTTCCCAGTCTCAACCCTGCTTACACGATTACGCCTCATTCCCCTCCACTCTTGTTCCTAGTCTCGTTAGGGCCGACCCCGTTTCCTGTAGAGGTTCCTGCAAACTACAAATTTCTTGTAGTAGGATCCTGGATAAGACCGAGCTTACCTCAGCCTGAAATAGGAGCCTTACAAGTGGCGCCCGAGCAGGGACCTGTAGGAAACTTCAGCAAGGGGTATGGATTAAAAACCCACGGCCAATAAAATCAAATTCATAGGCGAAACTCAAACGCCGACCGCGATAAAACAGTACTGCGCCGCGCAAAACCTCGACGAACACCCCACAACTCCAACGGTGCGGATCGCGTGAACGACAGTAGATACACCCGGAGTGTCCGCGCGCCCAAGGGCCGACCCCTTCCATAACACGCGAGTGACTCCAGTTACAGAAATACCCAACCAGGAAGTAAAAGAAATCGAAAAAAGAAAAAAAAAAAAAAACACACACATACGTTACCATGGAGAACGACGCAGAGAAAGGTTCAGGTGAGTATTACTCTGGGGATTTTGTCTCTAATCCAGGGGTAAGCATCGGCTGGATTTACAAGCGTCGCCGGGAAGAACTAGAAAAATTCGCGCTCGAATTCGGGTTCAGCAAAGAGGGCACGGTAGAAGAGATGCGGAGGAGATTCGCCGCATTGTTTGAGGGGACCCTCGAACAAGAGACCTGGGTTCGACTGGCCGAGCTCGAACGACAATATGCCAAGTCACCAGCGCGTGCCAAGTCACCTCAGCCCAGCACTTCCACTCAGACGGAAGGGCGCATGGAGGATCCCAAACGCTGGTTAAGAGTCCCGGAAAACTCAGAAAACCAACTCGGCGACCCCTCCAGCATCGGGACAGTGGCCGAGCCACAAAGACCTCCGTCTCCAGAACAACGTACTCCGGCCGCGAGGAGAATCCGACCTACGAACGAGAGACCTCAGGCGGGGAACGACCCCACAGGGGGGTACCAGTATAGCCACGCCACACAGATGGCGGAGCGCATACGTAAATGGGGAATCCAGTTCGACGGACAGGACGATCCGCTGTCATTCATCGACCTTCTCGAAGAGCGCGCGCTTTCCTACGGGATAGATATGGACCATCTACCCCGCGTCATGGCAGAAATCCTCATCGACAGAGCCAGCCGATGGTTCCGGACCAGTCGACTGCAAAGCGTCCCATGGGTCGATTTCCGCAGGGAATTCTTGGCGTTCTTCCTGCCACCGCGGTATTTTGAACAATTGGAGGACCAGATCCGAGGCCGCAAGCAAGCGGTACGCGAACCCTTCAAAGACTTCGTCATCGAGCTCCGGCTACTCATGCACCACGCCGGGTACGACGCAACCAAGGAACTCTACAGGATCTACGACAACATTTTGCCGGCGTATCAGCTGTACGTGCGGAGACACGAACTGCGAAGCCTGACGCAGCTCACAGCATTGGCCACAGAGTTCGAGAGCATCCAAGAACGGAACACACCGATAACTCCCCTCCCCCCGCGGAACATGCCACGGTACGCTAAGCCGACGGCGAATCAGGCACCCAAGGAAGGCGAGTCCAACCGAACACCGTTCCGGAGACCCCCGTGGGACTCAACCGAATCCGCAAGAAGACAACCTACGAGTCGAACAAACGTTCCGGCTCAAGAATTCGCGCACCGCATGGTAACCACCCCCATCGTGAATCCGCGAATGGCATGTCGCCGCTGTGGCGAAGCTGGCCACGCTTCTCCTAACTGCAACAACCCTGCAATCCTGTTCTGCTGGGAATGTGGTAAACGCGGTATACGGACGATCGATTGTTGTCGCCGGGACACGTCGGGAAACGACACGCGTCCCCGACTGACACGGGAACAGTCGGGAACGACGCCCGCCCTAACCCAGAACTAGTTAAACCCCTACAACTACACGATGGCCGGATAGTGGCGAGGGTGACCATAGGAGGACAAGACGCGGAGGCCACTATTGACACCGGGGCGTCCCGGAGCTTCATCAGTGCCGACCTCGCCCGACAACTGGACGATAACACCAATCTTCGGGAGGCGTGCGTGCAGATCCGACTGGCCGACGTGATCTCCTACAACTCCGAAGCCGTCGCCCCATGGCAAACACCCCCGTGGTCACTGCCAGTCGAGTTCCCACCGCAGGAACGGAAAAACCGAGATCCAGAAGAACCCCGGCAAACTCGCGTCCGAGGAAAACTACGACGGACACCACGTCCAAGCAACGAGCGCCCAGCACAAATTCTAAGGCCGCAACGGAACGCACGATTCCCAGGCCAAATACGAGAAGCACAAACCTTAGGCCCACCACGGAACACACGATTCCCAGGCCAACGATAGGTGACACAAGCTCAAACGTAGCGACGCAGAATATGAGGCGATCAACCGAAGCCCACGGCGCGGTGATCCCCATAAGGGCTAAGGAAACCAGAGCAGCCTCCCCACAGGCAATCTTTCCTTCACAACCAAGGTCTTTGCCTAACGACCAACCGCCCAGCCGGGTGATCGACGCAGACACCGGGATTAACACTAGCAACCACGCTACCCCCCCAACACAGACGACTCCTGAACTCGCGTCCCAACCACTGGCCCAGGTATCCGCCCCGAACCCCACAAACACTCTTCCTCTAAACGGTACCACCCCAGTCGTCGCCAACATAAGAGAACACCCTCGAGAGGCGGAACCTCCGAGCGCGTTCGACACGACCATCCTCCCGGAAGACCCGAGTCGAGCTTTCAGCTTAGGGACGGACGAACAACTTGAGGACGAGCCAGAACGAACCAACGATCCCTGGCCACCCGAACTTGAGGCACAGATCCGGGAATTTCTGGATGAAGAACTGCCGAAGTTCGAAAAACTCCGGGGTACAACAGACCTGACGGAGCACACCATCGTCATGCGAGACAACCGACCAATAAAACAAAGATATTACCCCAAAAACCCCGCGATGAGGCGAATTATCGACGAGCAAGTCGATCAACTAATAGCCGAAGGACTCATCGAACCTTCTCGAAGCCCTCACAGCGCACCAATTGTTCTCGTGCGCAAAAAGAACGACA
Organism: Drosophila azteca; assembly: GCA_005876895.1. Taxonomy (NCBI): domain Eukaryota; kingdom Metazoa; phylum Arthropoda; class Insecta; order Diptera; family Drosophilidae; genus Drosophila; species Drosophila azteca. Next base: position 15,234,266 of record VCKU01000003.1, on the reverse strand, counting down.
AATGGCGTATGTGCGTAGACTACCGCCAGCTCAACGAACGTTCCATCCCGGACGCCTATCCATTACCAAGAAACAATTACATCCTAGAACGCTTGAAGAATGCGCGTTTTATCACCACGCTAGACCTGAAGAATGGGTATTGGCAAGTACCCATGGCCCTCAACAGCAGGGAAGCCACCGCCTTCACGGTGCCAGGGAGAGGTCTTTACCAATGGAAGGTGATGCCCTTCGGATTACACTCCGCGGGAGCAACGTTCCAACGAACGTTAGACACGGTCATCAGCGCAGATATGGAACCCTATGCATTCGCGTACTTAGACGACATTGTCGTCATCGGAAAGGATTACACGGAGCACCTTAACAACGTAAAAGAGGTCTTCGCCAGACTTCTCAAGGCAAACCTACGAATCAACGCAGAAAAGTGTACCTTCTTCCAGCGGCGCATAAAATATTTGGGACACGTGATCAGCGAGGAAGGCATCCATACCGACCCGGACAAGGTGGCCGCCGTAAAAGACTTGAGACCGCCCACCAACTTGAAAGAACTCCGACAATGCATAGGTATGGCGTCATGGTACCGAAGGTTTGTCCCCAATTTCGCCACGGTGGTCCAACCAATGTCACAACTGCTAAAGAAGGGACAAACATGGACATGGGAACAAGAGCAACAAGAGGCCTTCGAAAAGCTAAAAGAGTTACTCACCACCGCCCCCGTACTCGCCTGTCCAGATTTCAACGTCAAATTCTCTTTACAAACGGACGCCAGTAACGTAGGCGTGGGCGCGGTCCTCACTCAGGAAATCGAAGGGAAAGAGCGAGTCATAGCGTACGTCAGCCGACGACTCAACAAGGCGGAAGAAAACTACTCTGCCACAGACAAAGAGTGCCTAGCCGTCATATGGGCAATACGTAAACTACGATGTTATCTAGAGGGCTATCGCTTCGATGTGGTAACTGACCATCTCGCGCTGAAATGGTTAAACACCCTGGAAAGTCCATACGGTAGAGTGGCCCGTTGGGCACTCGAGTTACAACAATACCAATACGACGTGCATTATCGCGCCGGGAAACAAAACGTAGTGGCGGACGCATTATCCAGGCAGCCCTTGGAAACACTCGCACGTGTCGAAGAGGAACCCGACAGCTGTCCCTGGCTGAAACGAAGAATACAACAAGTCCACGATGAGCCCCAAAAATACCCAGACTACACTTACGAGAACGGTCAACTTTACCGAAACCTCGGCCACGGACCCGTCGGAACGGAGTCTTGGAAGCTCTGCGTCCCGAAAGATCGTCGGACGAGGGTACTCCATGAATGCCACGATCAACCAACAGCTGGTCACCTCGGCATTAGGAAAACCATTGCCAGGGTTTCCCAACTATATTATTGGCCCGGATTCTATCGAGACGTAAGACGTTACATTCGTAACTGCGTAAGTTGTCAGAAGTTCAAGGCCACGCAACGCAAACCAGTGGGCAAGATGCTCACTCGCAAGGCGGAGGAGCCGTTTGTTACCTTGTGCGCAGATTTCGTCGGACCACTGCCACGGTCCAAACGAGGGAACACAATGCTGCTAGTGTTTTTCGACACCTTCTCTAAGTGGGTCGAACTGATACCCCTCAAGAAGGCAACCACGGCTAACCTCGAGCGAGCGTTCCGCGAACGGATCCTCAGCAGTTTTGGGGTACCGAAACTATTCGTCTGCGATAACGGCACCCAGTTCACCAGTCGCTCGTTCCGAACGTTCCTCCAAATCGCAGGCGTCAAACTGCAACACACCGCTCCATATTGTCCCCAGGAAAACCCCACGGAAAGGGCGAACAGAACTGTGAAGACAATGATCGCCCAATTCATCGACGACCACCAGAACACGTGGGACGAACTGTTACCCGAAATGTCGTTGGCCATAAATTCTAGCGTCTCCGAAACCACCGGATTCAGCCCCGCGTTCCTTTTACACGGAAGAAAGCCTAGGCTGCCCGGCGCTCTATACGACGAAGTCACACCAGGGACAGGAAACATCCAGGAGACGACTACGGACAAGGCGTCGAGACTGAAAGAGATACTCTCCTTCGTTCGAAGTAACATCCAAAGGGCAAGTCAAGAGCAAGCCCGACACTACAATCTCCGTCGCAGACAATGGCGCCCTACGATCGGCTCATTGGTCCTAGTAAGACAGCACCACCTGTCAAATGCAGCCGAGGGTTTTGCAGCTAAACTGGCGCCGAAATTTGATGGACCATACCGCGTAAAAATTTTTCCGTCGCCAAACGTCGTGAAACTGCAACACACAAGCAACCGGAAGCAAAAGGTCGCCAATATCAACGACCTGAAAGAGTTCAACGACCCCGAACTCGATAATCCAGCCGACGACCCGGACCCCACGACCACGTAATACCGAGTTTGACCGGGGATCGACGCCTATATTAATCGATGCCCTGGCCTTCGACGATCAGTACGCCACTACCCACGGCACCATCCAGACCAAATCAATCAACTCAAACAAAAAAAAAAAATAATAATAATAATTAAATAAAAATAAAACAATCAAAACCAAAATTGAATCCCGACTCCTATCAAGGATCAACCCACCCCAAAGTGCATCAAGGACTAAAAACTCAAACTTAACCAGCCTAAAATTCAAAGTCAAAGTTAAAGGACAACAATAACCAAAGCAATTAAGTGCAAAACAATCACCTCTAATCCTGCCGCCGTCAACAATAATCCCTACACACCATGTCACCCCTGCTGCTTCTACTCGCCCTAGCCACCGCTACGCAGGCCGCAGTCAAAGTAAATGACTACACCAACGCCGACTATATCCCGATCGTGGACGGAGACGCCGTGATCTGGGAGAAGCCAGGATACCTCCACCACACCACCAACGTCACTTCCTATGAGGTATACGCCGACCAGACGGAACGTACTGCTGAGATGTTCACTGACACCCGCATGGCCCAGGTGTTAGCTACCGACTTAGAACACATCCGTAATTTGATAGCTACGCTGAAAGTCCACCGTAGGGAAGCTAGGAGCATCAACCTGCTCGGTACAGCATTGAAGGTAATAGCGGGAACGCCCGACTTCCATGATTGGGAACAGATCAGGTTTAAACAAAAGCAACTGATCGAATCCGAACACCGACAAGGGGAGATTAACTCAAAAATGCAAAACCGACTCAACGAACTGACGCACTTTTACAACACGATCCATAAGTCGGGCGAGGCCGAGAAGGCCCAGATAATAGAGACGGTCCTCGCCAAAAATAGAATAATCATAACGGACCTAGAGAATCTTATCCTTGGGCTAACTTTAGCCAAAATAAACATGATCAGTCCGGCCCTCTTAGATGGCGCCGATATAAATGAATTCAATGGGCAACAATTAAACAACATAACCTTGGTAGAGCTATTAGAGGTCTCCAACATCAGTGCTTTCCAAACTCCTGACCTACTCCACTTTCTTATCAAGTTCCCCCAACCCAAATTAAGTTGTAGGAAGTTACTCATATTCCCGGTGCAACGACACCACAGAATATTGGATTTCAGCCAGGGAGACATAGTAGCGGACTGCGGGTCGCAGACCCTCAACATCGGGGCCTGCGAGGCAACCGTCGGGGCTACGTTCTGCAGGGAACGAGGGGGAAGCACCTGCGCTCAACAAATGGTAGCCGGGTCTATCGCACATTGTGCTACCTTACCGGGACACTTAGATCCCATAACCATCGTCGACCACGGCACTCTCGTCATCAACGACGCGAACATGACCGTTGTTGATGACTCCGGGGCCAGCCAAAAGATTTCGGGATCGTACTTAGTGACGTATTCCCACTGGGTCTCTCTTAACGGGACCTGGTACATCAATCACCTCGGCGACTCTAAGAGGAAGGCAGTGGTGTCCGCCATGACGCAAGTCAATATAACGGCCCACAGAGAAAAACTTAGTCTACCGTTCCTACGAGAACTAAGTATGAAAAATCTCAACCAAATCGACGATTTAAACGAGATGTTGACGGTAAAAAGTACCGTTTCCTTCCTCCTCACGCTCGCCGTGGCATTACCTCTCTGCTCCATTATATGGATATTATACCGCCGCCTTAAAATCCAAGGCAAACAAAACGCGTCTCAAGACGTAGAGGCCGTGTCGTCCCAACTTCCTACTGACGCCCGCCCGGCCGAAGTATCGACACCGACCCGCGGTAAGATCCCCATGTATGCCACCGTCGCCCCCCCTAAAATTCGGCGAACTCAAGCCACAAGTACCCACCCCATACCTCGTCCACGGGAGTACGGATCGGGTGACGAGTGAAAAAAAACCTGGACTCAACAAAAAAAAAGAGAATAAAATTAAATTAATATATAGGAACACACAAAAAAAAACCCCAATCATCCATTTCTTATTTAATTCTTTTCCCCATACACTTACGTAATGCCTTTTCGCAACCTCACTTGCTGACACTATAGTTTTTAAGTGTGCCGACCGAAGGCGGCAAACCCTTTAAAAAGCTTAAGTTAGATCCATAAGGTAACTCATAAGAGAATCAGCAACGCTCCTCACCGCACGAACACCAGAAGTTCTATTACGCCAATCAACGATGCATCCCCAGAAAGCCGCAGCACCCACCGAGGCACCGGAGGTTATCTACGTTATCTACCTCACTACCGACTCTGAAGATGAGTCAGGGGCACACGCGTTCAGGAGAACCGAAGCCCCACCGTCGTCCAAGAACGGAGACCATCGTCCGCCCCCGTTCGTCCCAGCACCCAACGACGAACCATCGTGGTCAACCGCCGGCACCCCTCTCCGCGACGAAGAGCCGGAAAACGTCCCGGTCTCCAACGGAGACGCATACGCCGATACCAGGCGGGACGAACCAAACGACGAATCGGACGGAGAATTCTCGGACGAAGAGAATTCCGAAGGCCCACGAGATAGCCCTCCGCTATTCTCGAGGCGACAATCCAGATTTCGACGTGAAAATCTGTGGTCGCCGCCAATGTTCCGACGCCGTGACCCCCAGGCCTACCACTCGCCAAGCCCGGAGCCTCCATCGTTCGCACCAATGTTCGAACACGCGTACCGGCAGCACGACCCCCGAGACTATTCCAACCCCGAGTGGGCCCCGGAATATTACCACCGGGACTACGCCCACGCGTTCTCTGACGACGAGGAGAACGAAGAGGAAGAACCCTTCGCCCGCCGGCTCGTGACCGATACAGAGACGTTCCACCACACGGTCACACCGTGGGGTATGCGCGTCACTCGGGTCCATCACATAACGGTGGATCTGCTCGTTCCGCCAAGTCGGAACAGACACGCATTCTTCGAAACGTTCCCACGGTAGCCCACGGAGGCCCTCTACGACCGACCTGCCTTCCCCGTCCCAGACGCAGTTGAAACTCCCCCAGAGGAGGTAGAGGCGCCAACGACAACATCCACGACATCGGCGACGCCAACAACATCGCCACTGGTGTCGACGAACCCGGAAACAAGAGGAAGGGCAACAAAACGACGAAGACACTCTGACCCCTCAACAACGGCGCACACCCAGCACGAACCAGCGATAAGCACGGCAACTCACGCCAAGGTACTTCACACCGAATCGAGCCTGAATCAAGCGCCAGTTATCGACTTCTTCACCTCAGAGACGCAACGCGTCCTGGGAACAACGACAAGCCTCTCGCCCCCAGTAGCGACCAGAGACTTCGACGATATATCCGTCGAAGAACTACTGACCGTAACCGCGGAAAACCAACCTAGAGTGGACGACGAAGACCTCGAGGAGCTGCTAAGCTTCTTAGAGGAAGACTTCCCACTAGTCGACCAAAGGCCGGAAGACGACGGCCTGGCCGAAGAGATCGGAAGGGACGCCGGCTGGGTAATCGCCCCGATCGACTGGCAGGTCGACACCCCGGGCCGAGTAGTGCCTACTGGCCTGGTCGAGGAGGCGCAAGGTCGCATGCAACGGGCGGACAGGATCCGCTGCAGCGTGTGGATCTGGGACCAACAATACCAGGTCCACAAGCGATCACTATCTGGGCCGGTCTGCATCCACCTCCTCCCGGAAGAAAGGGGGGGGTGTAACGAACCTTAAGGGGACGTTACAGTTCGCCACGCCGCACGGGCAATGGAGGAGCGCAAGCTGTCCGGTTATTTTGTATGATTAAGAATTACATTTATATAAACTTAAGTCATACAATACAATACACGATTACGTTTATATAAACTTAAGTCATACAATACAATACACGATACTTGCCAAACCACCCTCTTTTCTTCCACCACACACGCGCACCGTTTCGGCCACACGATTACCCCTACCACACATATCCATAGCTCCCCACACCACAATGACCCAAAAACTTCCCCCTCCCACTTAAGTTCGATGCGATCATTTTCTTTTCAACAAAAGAAATTGGCCATCAACGCAGAGTCAGCATAATATCCCCCCACCCATAGTTTAAGCTAGCTAGTTCGACCCGCGGATGCTAGGTTTCGAGCGTTCTAGCGAAAGAAGTGCAAGACACTTACTCGGGAACCCGGCCGCGAAATAGACGTTGCTCCGGACAACAACCTAGATTTACCTAATATACGTCGCCGCGTATAAGTCCACAAAAGAAAAACAGTTCAATAAAGTGTCAACCAATTTAAAGAAACCCCACTGAGTGAGTCTATTTTTGGGTGGACATTTACACGCTAATTCGCTAATACCGCGGCACGGGTCCAATTCAATTCTCAATTTACCTTTGATCTTCCGATAGGTCCTACGAGTGTGACAACGCCTCGTACCCCTTATATCCCCCGACCCCACGAGTGTGACAACGCCTCGTGTTTCTCGTTATCTTCCCAGTCTCAACCCTGCTTACACGATTACGCCTCATTCCCCTCCACTCTTGTTCCTAGTCTCGTTAGGGCCGACCCCGTTTCCTGTAGAGGTTCCTGCAAACTACAAATTTCTTGTAGTAGGATCCTGGATAAGACCGAGCTTACCTCAGCCTGAAATAGGAGCCTTACAGCTGCAGCTACAGTTCTGTGCACATAAGGTCAGCAAGTTCCCCTCCCATTTTACATGTGTCTTGTGGTAGTAATTCGTGCACAAAATGTAAGCCAGAAGCCCATCCGAAATTGCCTGAGGTGTTGGCAAGGTCTGAACAGAATATAAGTGCGCATTGATGTTATCTCTGAATACGTGCAAACCTATGGCCGAGCCCTGCAGAGTGGCCTGCGACCCGAAAATAGCCTTGGGTGCAAGGCGTAATTCTTTTCAGATAGTTTCAAGGAATGAATCGTGTCTAAAACAGCTCTATTTATGCATCCGCAATACTGGTTACTTAGTTTCGACTGAACCGAGGAAGCTGCACATCGGGAAATTGAGAACTGGGTGTTACACACATCACAAGAAATCTAATATTCCCATTTACTCTTCGAGTACCGGGTATAAAAATCAATGTACATACATATGTATATTATAAGATTAAAATAATTGTGACTCAGTGCCTTAATTATAAGTTCGTCTTGCAGCACTGAATAAATAAATAAAGAAACATACATATAAGCAAGGAGCTAAGCGGTGGGTGGCTATACTACAAAATTTCTGCCTGGTAATAAATAAAAGCAAGAAAAAAGTTAACTTCGTCATGGAAGTTGCTTTCAAGGATTTCCTGTTTTTTATCAGAAGTCCCATTCTTATAAAGATCACAAAGATGCCGGAGATACTGCAGAGGCTGCGGGCAGAAATATCCTTGCACTAAATCCTCTCCCATCTACCTCAGGTTTTCGGTGAAGTGGTATCGTATGCGGAAAAGCGTAAGGCTCGAGGGGAATGAACAATTCTGGCTCCCCTTTCCCGTAGAACCTCCAGTCGTGAAACTCCCACACTTTGAGGGACCAGTGAGAGGTGCCATATACGGGAAAGCCTGAGGGTGGCGCGGCGGCCACGAGCTGGAACTGAATCTCTAGTAGTGAAGGATCGTGATATGCGATACGGGTAAGCGTAACCCTGGTGAAACACCTCATTCGAATCTTGGATAACCGGCATACCCCCAAGTCTTTCCGCACAAATTCCGTGCCGCCTTCCGCAGCGTACTTTCGATTTGTATCCGGGCTCAAAAATACCAATTCTCTGTATGTGGACCGGGCCGTAGTAGACTGAGATATGCACCCCAGCCGAGTGTGGTGCTTGGTTGGCGGTGCGAATTATACGAAATGATAGTAGTCACATGATAGTTATTCTTTGAGTCAATGAATCAGCAAATGAAGGGAACAAAATGAACTGAAATAATAAAGTCAAAATGAAAAATTAATAGCGTTTTTACACAGTGTGATTTCTGACTATTAAGAAGACTTTGTATGCAAGCTATTTTTCATTAAATATAAGCTTGTTAGTCATTTTTGTTTGTAATTCTTTAAAATGCACTAAAATGTACTCAAAATTTGTATGTCAGTTTTATAATTTTATAATTTTCAAACAATATTATGCACATATAATTATTTGTTTACGTCCATTTTCAAAATTTCTTATTTGATTTACAATTAGCTTGTTAATAATTATTTGTATTCTTATTTTAACTTGTTCTTATTTCAGTATTTTATTGGGTCTTTGGCTATTTTCGTTCCCCGAAAGTCCAAAATTTCTTCTTGAGCATGGAGAATCGGAAAAAGCTTTAGAAGTTCTAGCACTTATTTATGCAAAGAATACTGGACAAGGCCGCAGCAACTATCCCGTAAGAATTTACTAAAAATTGACTAAAGAATTGACTAAAAAATGTATCTACGCATATCCACAACAGGTAACCTCCAAAATCTGAATTTAAGACCACTGATCGTTTCTCGATGTAGCAGCGTAAATAAAGGGTTAATCACAAATACTTATAAAAGGTTTCGACGCTCGCCACGATCGCTATCTTTTCTTTACACAGTTGTTACATTATGGTTGCGACAATACCTCCTTTTAGTTACATCATTTCACTTTCGATAATACTAGTCCATACGACATCCCCGCTGTGTCCCAAAATTACTTTTACTGATTTAGAGAATTAATTTTTTTTTTTAAGAATTACGGATACTTTTTAAGATTTTGTTTTATTTTAAAGAATTTTTAAAAAACAAATATTTCTTGGTTTGAGGTCCCTCTAGCCATTCGTCTCTGTAGGGAATGATTATATTGAAGGGGGTTTCTGTTTATTCTCTTGGATCGCAGTAGTCCTTTTTCGTGGGGACGGTACTGCTATTTCGTATCGATGAGCGACCTATGTGCTCTGATCCGCATTGGTCGGAGTTTTTCAGTCCTCGCGATTCTGTCCATCCTGAGAGTCTCGCGAGCTTTGAGGTCATTAAGTCGCAGAGTATTTGGGGGTATTGTACAGAGAAGATAATTGAAATGTCGTCCGCCCATGCCACGACTTTGGGAACTTATAGTTGTTCTCAATACAGCCCGACAAGCCTCTTAAAAGTTTTGAGAAAAAAGGATGATAGAATGATTGGTCTAAAATCCTTTGGAGTCGTGTCCAAAGGCCGTGTCTCCGGCCTTTTGGAGTTGGGCCGGAATGACCTTGTCCGGGCCAGGAGATTTTAACGGATCGAAACTGTTTGTTGCCTAGCTAATGTTCTTTTTTGTAAGGATATGTGCCATCGAGGTTGCCGAACCATCGCTAGGGAGTTGCGTCGGCTTGATGGTTATGCACCCAGGGAAGTTGTTGTCGAATATAATATGTAGTGGCTCCTCATTAGAGTTAGTCCACTTTCCTTTGTTTCTTTTGAGGTACCCTACCGCGGGGGTAGTTTTTGAAAGGGGAAAGACTGATTTTGTAGTCCAGCTTTTACGTAGAATATCAATTTGTTTCAACCACCAAGGGGGTTTCTTTTTACCCCTGGGCTTGTGTGGAAGCACGCTGCGGCGAAGGCCTTGTTGCATGCTTCTGTGAACCTCTTCACTAAACGATCTAGGTCAACTTTAGGGTCCGGTCATGCTGGTGCTTTGTTAGGGAGTGATTCCTCTATGGCTGAGCTATATTTTTCCCAGTCGGCTTTCCTGCGGTTAATAATTTCGGTAGGTTTTGGGCTCTCGAGGCATAGAATCGTCTCGATTTACCTATGGTCAGAAAAGCCTATTAGAAGGCATATATTAGACCTCTTGTTGTCACTGGGCAGATTGTGAACGAGGTCACTTGGAGGATCACTTTCCTCATGGGCCATGTAGGACGACATCAGTCACTCTAGGCTTAAAACTACGTTGGCTCCGCTGAGCTTTCGCTGCAGCTTTACAGTGGTGGAGATTCATTTGAAGGAGTCTCAATGACATATTTAAGTATACCCTGCGCCACTGCTGCTTTGTAAAGCTTTACGAAGCGCTCGTTTTCGCAGGCAATTACTTTTATATTGCCCTGGAATCACGGCATGTCTTTGCATGCTGGAGATGGCCCGGGGTCTTTGTCAAGGAACTCAAAGCAGCGGTCGGCCAATGCCGCTTACACCCATTTCTACTGGCTCCATGTTATCTTACCCTCCCTTTTCATGCGTTCCGATCAGCGTCCTCTCCTTGGCAATCTGCGCGTTGGGCAGAACTCTGAACAGCAGTAGGTCCTGGCGTCACCTATGATCGCTGCCTCTTTGGTTGAGAGGCCATCGCAAAATTTGGGAGCACCGCAAAGGCCCACTCCACCTTCTTCAGCTAGTCGGCTGATTGGCTAGCTCCCGTCTTTGCAGTCTGCCGATGATCGCTGCCTCTTTGGTTGATCGCTGTGCTCTGAACTTCTCTTTTCGGGGTAAGTAGCTACAGTAATTATACCCGGTACTCGAAGAGTATAGGAGTATATTAGATTTGTGGTGATAAGGGATGTGTGTGATGCCTAGAAGGAAGCATTTCCGACCGCATAAAGTATATATATTCTTGCCATGTCTGTAAGTTCATCCGTCCCTCCGTCTGTCCGTCTTCATTAGAGCCTCTATATCAGAGACTATTAAAGCTACAGCAACCAAATTTTCTATCCAGACTCCTGTGCTATCACACTAATCCAGGTGTATTTCAAAATTTTGCCACGTCCCCTTCCGCCCCCACAAAGAACGAAAATCTGTGGCATGCACAATTTTAAAGATACGAGAAAACTAAAAACGCAGAATAATGGGAAATGACCGTATTTACCAGATTGCCCAATCTGAATCAGGTCGAATCAATATTATAGACAAATGGAACCAATGAATTTGCAGTCGCTACGCAACGACTGCCAAGCACTTCCCTCTCTCTTTTTCTCGCACACACTTCCACGTCTCGTATGAGTAGTTCTATATTTACATGTAGAAATGTAGAAGCTGATGTAAAAATTATATGTAAACAAAAATAGAATCAGATAACTTTTAATGTATAAAAATATATACTTTATTGGGTCGGAAACGCTTCCTTCTGGGCGTTCCACACATCCGTTATCACCACAAATCTAATACACCCCTAAACTCTTCGATTACCGGGTATAAACTCTAATGCATCACATTTTAAAATTGGAACTCATATAGCACTTTTTAAGTTATACAGCCATACGTACATACATATATACGCTTACACTTTTACTTGATTAGTTGCACTAAAAGGCAACAGATATGAACAGTGTAGCGTGTAAGGTTTGCGAAAAGAGTGAAAATAGCAAAATGACGGTCTGGTGTCCATTTTAGTGCGTTATGGCGGAATCTTTATTTAGAAAATAAAACTTGGAGTTGCAATCAGTTCCTCCTATAATGCTGTCATCCAGCAGCGTTGGAAACACTAAGCTAAACGAAGTACAGAACCTTGCCAAAACTATTTCTGCACTTAACCAAAATCAGCTTTTGTGCAAAGCATTTTAGTGGCCGGGTGCTAACACTTTGAAAATATGTTAAGGCTGCAGTTTTAAAAATGAAGAGTGTTAATAAAGTAAAAAATGTCATAACCACACCAAAGAATTTCTTTGGTAGAGGAGAGAATTATAGAGAAGATAAGGAAGCTGCCACCAGTAAAAAAGAAATTGAGGTTAATTATTGAGCTGGCTGTGACAGTACGGAACATGTGTGCTACCATGGAGACGTGCAATCTGCAAACTCATTTAAATAATACAATGCTACGAGCTAGTTAATACGAATCCGTACCCGCAATAAAAGCGTTTAGCCAAATAGCTGAGGTCTGCAGGGCAGGTGAACAAACAGGTTAGGTTAGGTTGCTCCGGACGGCCCTCTACGGGGCCTATCATATGCCAAAAATGGCCCCTAGTCATCCGGATCTTTTTATGAACCTTACGAGGGTGTTTCTGAGGTTCCGAAGTCCCCCAGAATCGAGGTGTTTCTAGCAAGCAGTTTCCCTGGCGACCTCTTTGCGGCATCCTCCAGTGATGCGAGCATCGGTGCGCCCAGGTATATGCTCCTTGCCCTTGAGAGAGCCGGACACCGGCAGAGTAGATGTTCCAGGGTTTCGACAGCCCCGGGTTCATTGCATTTCCTGCAGATGTCGCTGTTGGTGATGTTTAGCCTGGCTGCATGTGACGCAGCCAGGCAGTGGCCCGTTAGTATGCCCACTAGCAGTTTGCAGTCCTTCCGTGGAAGGTGCAGCAAGTAGTGGCTGAGTTTATCACTGCGCTTCTTGCACATGATTCTCGAGGTTCTGCAGGTGGTGGAGTTCTTCCACCTGCTGTCTGTCCTCATTTTAGCCTGCTTCTCCAGGTCACTTTGTAGCGTCCTTAGGGAGACCGGCACGCTTTCGATTATCTCGTTACCTAGCCCGACGCCTTCCTTAGCAAGAACGTCCGCCGCTTCGTTTCCTTCAATGCCCTGGTGACTGGGAACCCAATAGATCTGCACTGACTTAGTCGTGCTTAGTCTAGTGCCTCCCTGCTTGCCATGACACATCTGGAACTGACCGCGGACGACTGCATGGATTTTATCGCTGCTTGGCTGTCAACGAATATGTTAACTGTATTGTGTGGTCGCTCAGTGAGCTGAGCGACTTCTGCTGCTTTCTTGATGGCGAAAACTTCCGCCTGGAAAATGCTGCATCGGTCGGGTAGCTTATACAACGCCCTTATTTCCGGGTTCGTACAGTAGAGGCCAGCTCCTACTCCTTCGTTCATCTTGGAGCCGTCAGTATATATGTTGAGGTGTTGCGTCTGGTCACGTCCAACTTTCCAGTCTTCGGGTCCCATGAACAGGTTTAATCTTACTTCAAGGCACGTTTGGGGGATCATGTAGTCGGTTAAACTGATCATGTCCATTCCAATTGAACTGTGCCCGAATCTTTGGGGAGACATTTTCCCCGTCGCAATCAAGCGCTGTGCTGCCTTTCCTGCAGTCAGCCTAGCGTAGATGTCGAGAGGGTCAATCCCGGCTATAGTTTCGAGTGCTTTGGTTGGTGTTGACGTCAGCGCGCCTGTTATGCAGAGCAGAGCCTGCCGCTGGGTTCGTTCCATTAGCTTGTGATACGTCTTCTTTTCAGTGGCTGGCCACCACACTAGGACTCCATACACCAGAGTTGGCCGCACCACCGAGATGTAGATCCAATGCATCAGAGCGGGTGACAGGCCCCATGTGCTACTAAGCATCTTCTTGGATGCATAAAGTGCAGTGGTGGCCTTTTTCACCCGCTCTAATACATTGGGTCTCCATGCCAGCTTGCTGTCCAGTACTATGCCGAGGTATTTGACCTGTGCTTTGTTTGGTTGACTTTCGGGGGGATCCATGCTGGAACCTTGTATCTCTTAATAAAGAGGATGAGGTCCGTCTTATCCGCGTTGATACTGAGTCCTACTCCATCTGCCCACTCACATATCTCCCTGAGTGTTCGTTCCATTATGGAGCTGAGAGTCGATGGACATACACCCGTGATAATTATGCTTATGTCGTTTGCATAGGCTGTTATTTTTGGGGCCTTCCTTTCGAATCTCTTGATGAGGTTGTCGACCAGCAGGTTCCACAGGAGGGGTGACAGGACTCCACCCTGGGGTGGGCCCCTGTGTGCGTGTGACCGTGGAGGCGGTTCCCCACTCTGATTGCACCCGTCTGCAACTTAGAAGGTTTTTTATCCAGAGGTTGATTGACGGGTGGGTGTTGGTTGCTTCTAGGCAATCCATTATGGCTTCTGTAGTGACATTATTAAATGCTCCGGATATATCTACGAATACCCCAAGTGCATATTTCTTAGTGTTGAGGGCTTTCTCGACAGTAGCTACTAACGAGTGTAGCGCTGTTTCCACCGATTTCCCCTTAGTATAGGCGTGCTGGTTAGTTGACATCAGTCCCCTTACTACGGTTCTGATGGGTAGATCCAGCAGCTTTTCTAAGGTTTTTAGTAGGAAAGAGGTCAGGCTTATCGGTCTGTAATCCTAAGAACTCACATGGCTGCACTTTCCTGCTTTTGGGAGGAAGACAACTCTAGAGGTTCTCCATTGGATCGGGATATAGCCTGTCCTCAGGCATGCTGCGTATATTGCAAGAAGCCATGGGGTGATCACCTCTTTGGTCACTTGCAGCATGGCTGGGAATATACCGTCCAGTCCAGGTGCCTTTATGCCCGTGAAGGAATCTATAGCCCATTGGATCTTCTTTGGAGTTATTATTGGGGGTGTTTGTTCCTCAGTTGCTAAATCCAGATGCGTTTCCGCATCGGTGACCTCGGTGCATCCTGGGAAGTGGGCCTCCATCAGTGCCGTTAGGGCTTCTTTGCTGCCCTCCGACCACTGTCCGTTATCCAATTTGAGTTGGCTTTGTACTGTGGGTTGCTTTGACAGCAACTTCCTCAGTCTAGCCGTTTCCGGCACTTTCTCAATGCTGGAGCAGAAGTTTCTCCATGAGCTGCGCTGTGCCTTATGTATTTCCTTCTTGTACTCCCTTAAAAGCGTCTTGTATTCCTCATTGATGTTCTCATTGTTCGCGAGTTTAGCGAGCTTGAAGAATTCCATGAGGTTGTTTCTTTGTAGAGAGAGGTCTCGATTCCACCAGGGTGGTTTTAACTTCTTCCTTGTTCTAGAGGGTGGGCAGGCTGTGTGGTATGCCCCTAGCAATTCCGTAGATAGAGTCTCTAGGGACTTTTCTATATCCTCCACGGATTTCACTAGGCCCGGGCTCGCGAGTTTCGAAGTGATTGTCTTTCTAAACTTCTCCCAGTTTGTGTTCCGGGGGTTTCTATAGACTTTCACCTTCGGAGTGTATTCAAATTCGCACTTGAATTGAATGTACCTGTGGTCTGAGAAGGAGGGTCGTTCGAGGACCCTCCATCCAGATATGTAGGTATTCTTTCCCGTTACGAGAGTGAGATCTAGTACGTTTGACGAGGTGGGACCCAAGTAAGTGAATTCCTCTCCCACGTTTGCTACATCTATGTTATTAGTTAATATAAAGTCTAGGAGTGACTTACCTCGGTCGTTGATGTCAGGGCTTCCCCACACACTATGGTGGGCATTAGCGTCCGTGCCAACGATCAGTTGGTAGTCTTTGGAGTCGGCGTCTTCCACCAGACTCCTTAGTTCCTCTGGCGGTGCAGACCTGTCGTGTGCCATGTAGCAGGAAGCTACCAAGAGGCGCTTCTCCTTACTTTCCAGCATCACCACTGTTAGGTCGTCTATGCTGTAATTAGACATAAGGTAAGCGTGGATTCCCTTTCGTACAAGTACGATGGTTCTGTTCCTGCTTACCGGTGTTTTGTAGAAAGAGTTATAATTTGAGAGCTTTAGTCCGGCCACCGAATTGCCTGATGCAATCCAGGGCTCCTGGACCAAAGCTATGTCAGCGGGCCCTTGCTCCATGGCAATGTGGAGCTCCGCTGATGCTGTCCTGCTCTTATGCAAGTTGAGCTGCAGCACACTCAGTTTCATGAGCAGCTGGCTCCCCTGCA
This sequence comes from Drosophila azteca, assembly GCA_005876895.1. NCBI lineage: Eukaryota > Metazoa > Arthropoda > Insecta > Diptera > Drosophilidae > Drosophila > Drosophila azteca. The sequence goes on along the minus strand of VCKU01000003.1, from coordinate 15,218,421 downwards.
TACGACGGGTTGGCTACGATGGTCAGGTCGCCGTCCTCTTCTTCCGTGTCGTTTAGCGCCAGACCCTAGGCGGCCTCTACCATGGTATCCAGACCGAAGTCCTTCTCCACTTCGCCTGCCTGCAGGGTGTGGGCGTCTTTGTCGCCGGGTTGACGCTTTTTGAGGCGCAGGTAGACACTACCCATGCCCCACGCCATTTTCCCGTATTTGGGGTATAGGAGATCCTCCGCTGCTTTATTGATCTGGAGGATCACATTCTGGCCCCCCTCATTGGGTAGTGGGCTACCGGCATGCAAAACCTTCCAGTCAGCGGTCGGTATCTCTGTGTTCTGTCGCTGTAGGAGCTTCAGCGCGCGGTCCCCTTGGATTGCGATGGGAAAGAGCACCTTTGCCTTTGGTATGGACGGGATTAGCTCCCTGTCCACCACCTCCAGCTTGGCCCCCTCCCACATCGCTTCCAGTTGGCAGACCGTTTGCGTCAGCCACTTCAGCGTCGGGTCATCCTTACACTTCAGAATTTTGACCCCATTCAGCCACCCAGCACCATCAATGGTGGACATGGGAGCTGTTGGGTTCTCATCCATCCGTGAAAACGGGGAGTCTACCAGCCGCGCGTGGACCATTTTCCACTGCGCCGCTGTCATCCTCCTATTCTCATCACGTCTGTCGATGAGAGCTACTATCAGGTGTCTCTTGGACACATCGCTGATCCGTTCGCTTGACCCTTGTTTTGCCTGTTTAGGTGTGGGTTCCGCTCTCTTAGGACCACGCTGCCGCTTGCTCGCCGGAGTGACGGCACTGTCGGTCGAGCGCTGCCTTTTGGTAGCCAGCAACTCTTCCACCTTGTTGGCGTGCTGGCTCGTCGATGCCTTCATCGGTGGCACCTGCGCGTAGTACTTACGGCCCTCTTCTACCTTCAGCTCGGCCCAAGCTGGCTTAGATTTCTCCTCCTGGGAGACATCCGCCTTGCCTTGGAGCCTGCCTACTATATAGAGGGCCGCCTTATATTGGGATTTGGCCTTCATTCCCTCCCTCGAACGCTTCGGCCCTTCCCTGCGCAGGGAGCTGGTGCCTGGTTCGGGCGAGCGAAGAAGGTTATCCTCTTCTGTTTTGCTGATGGATAGCTCGCTCTCCAGGTCCGAGTCGGCCTCGACAACGGCACCTGCGCGGCTCATCTTACAGCGGAGGGTTGTGGCAGTAGTATTAAAACTGACGTGACCTGTTCCCGTCACGTCCGAGTTGAGGCCACTGGCGACACGCAGAGAGGATTGCTCCTCCCCGTGCCCGCCGGTGGTAGCAGCCACGCTTCCCACCGACGTTTGGGTTGACATCCCAACCCTTGCTTTCTCTTCTTTCCGCTCCATAAGTGGCTCGAAGGTCCATATGGCTGATATTTCTCGGGGGGGCCACCCCCTAGCGTTTTAGGCCTACCCGCCAGGCACCTCTAGCCATGGCCCTGACCCGGCTCCCCCGACTCGAGGTCGAGAAGACGCCGGGCCATTGCCTTAGCCAGACACTGCATTGCCTCGGACGGAGCAAGCGACAATGCATTACCCTTGTCCGGGATAATGCAGTGCCCATTGCCCAGCCGGCACCCTCGGGGAGGGTTCAGCTAGAGGATTTTCGCCAGCCGAACAAACAGTACAAAAAAATTTAAATTTACCGCATTTAAGGGGACACAAACACCAATGTGCCTGCAATAGACCAACGAAATCACTCGATTATCGAGCTCATCGTTATGAATATCAATAGAAATTTTGGATAATAATGCAAGCAAAACAAAATTAGATCAACGACGTACAAACTATTCAAAACATTACGCTGCCAGATCAATCGGTTCATGCAGAAGGCTTGAATATTAAGTTTAGACACCGACTGGATTTACCATTGCAACCATGCTGAAACGCACAGCTGGCGAAATTAATTGGAAGAAACAACTTGAAGATCACAATACCTTGATTGTAAATGGAACGAACTAATTGCCTCGAAATGCTGCCATTAGGCTAGGGCCATTAAGGTTCCAAAACTTCTAAGCATTTCATATTCATGATCCATTGCGATTGCATATGGCAAGAACTTCATGAAAACGTAAAAAAAAACTCCAACTTCCAGCGACAAAGAAGCCATCGAGGTAGCAACCCAGGTCCGAGAAGTGCATCAGAGCCCTGTTCAACTCGGCCCAACCGAAAAGGTTCGCGGTATGTATTGGGATCCCCCAAATGACGTGTTCAAGGTCATTTTCAGATTTGAAAGACTACGCCGTGATGTACTGGCTGCCAACAAAGAGACATTTTTTTTAAGTCTTCATGTTGATTTTTAATCCCCTGAAGTTGCTATCTTGCTATACCATCGGTTTGAAAATCCTATTGAAGTTAGACGAAGAACTGTCAGACTCACTGTTAGTTGTTTATACACAGAGCTGATCCGAGATAGAGAATCCCTCTGACTTCGATTTTTTCGGACAACACCCAAATGTAAAGCACGGAAAGAGTCGTCCGAATTGCTCCCGTTGGTTTCCTAACCCGACCTCTGGTGTTCTTGGGGCCCAATGTGCCCAACCCTTCCATTGGCTCTTCTGCCTCCTGGCATCCATTCGAAGGGCTCCCATGCTGGGGTATTTCTCTTAGAGCGTGGGGCAGCCAATGTCACATTAATCGCAAATAATCACATTACTTATAGAAATATTAATATTACTCATAGATGCCTCACCATATAAAACAAATAAATAATTTTTTAATTATAATTAGACCAAATAATATGGCATACATAAATAATAAGGGGAGTGTAAGGTATAGTGGCGGACACTTTGGTTTTTGCATCTCCCTCTCTCAAAAATCAATATTTTTCAAAATTTCAAAAGCAGGCCGTTGCTGACATCTATTGAGCAAATGTCTATCAGAAGCGGTTGCTTAAATTTAAATGAACTTCGATTCACACCTTATATTACTCCGAGAAGTAGCAGTGCATTTAAGAAAGGCTAATCTTACGATAAATATTGCCAAGTCGCACTTTTGCATGCGTGAGATCAAGTACTTAGGGTTCATTATAGGATACGGTTAGGTCAAGACGGATCCAAGCAAGATTGAAGCTATTAAACAATTCCCAGTCCCCAAGACAGTGAAGCAATTACGACGATTCCTTGGTCTTTTTTTGTAGACACTGTTAGTTGTGCCCTTACAGATTTATTAAATAAACCAAGAGCGTATGCATGGAATCCCTTGCTTGACGTCAGCGCTTATTTTGTCAACTCCCGATTTCTCAAAACCGTTTTTGCTTTTATGTGATTCTAGTACTGTGGGAATTGGTTGTGTGTTAGCTCAAAAGAACGAGGAAGGAGAAGAGCTACCCATAGCATTCATGTCTGAGAAGTTATCCAAAGCCCAAAAAAAAAACTACTCAGTGACTGAGCTCGAGGGTTTAGCGGTAGTAAAAGGAATTCAGAAATTTTGCGCATATGTAGAAGGCCACGAAATAACGCATCGGAAAGGTACTCTTAACGTGGTAGCGGATGCTCTATCGCGTAGAGATGATGTTTCCGTGTCCGAGGTGGAAGAACAGGGTCCGATAGATGATCTTTCTGCCACAGTGTTTAAATCAGCAGAATACCAGAGTCTAATAGACCATATTCGCGCTAATCAAGCTAAAATACCGGATATGAAAATGCAATGATATTATCTATAAGAAAATTGTACCTGTTCAAAGAAATAAGATCGTAGATTAATTATCTTGGAAATTGTGAATACCTAGGGAGCATACCCGAGAGGTAATCATTCGCGCCTATGATCCTCCCAATGCCACTCATAGTGAAGTGGGGAAAACGATAGAAAAGATGAAAAGATACTTATTCTGGCCGAAAATAAACAAACAAATATTAGAATATGTAACGCATTGTGAAGTGTGTCGTCACACCAAACACCACACCATTGTTTTGAAACCACCAAGGGGTAAACCAATGGTGTCTGATCGTCCATTCCAAAAACTCTATATGGATCTTCTTGGTCCCTACCCCCGGTCCAAGAAAGGGAACATTGGTCTTCTCATTATCGTAGATCATTTGACAAAATTTCATTTCCTGTGCCCCCTTAGGATGTTTACTTCAAATCGGGTGTTATAATACCTAGAAAATAGTTTGTTCTGCACTTTTGTAGTCCCCGAGGTGATATTAACAGATAATGGATCCCAATTCGTTTCTGGCGACTTTCAAGCGTTTCTCACCCACTTTGGAATACAACATATTCGAACCGCGATATACTCCCCACAGGCGAATGCCAGTGAAAGGCTCAATAGATCTGTGCTAGCAGCTATAAGAGCTTACATAAGTCAAAATCATTCCACTTGGGACACAAAATTAGTGCTGCTCTTAGGTCCAGCGTGCACCAAAGTACAGGGTACTCACCGTATTTCCTAACATTTGGACAGAATATGATTCAAAATGGTAAAGACTATGAGCTGCTTCGGCGTCTACAACTCTTATCAGATGATAGCCGAATTAGTTATCCGGAAACATTACAGGTCATACGAGAGTCGGCAAAGGAAAAGGCGAAAGAGTCTCATGATCAAAACGCTAGGAGATATAATCTACGTAGTCGGAAAGTAGAATTTAAGGTTGGAGAGCCAGTACTGGCGCAGGGGAAAATCTAAGGAATATTTCATCCCAAGGATATACAAGTCAAGCCCTAAACAATTGTCTTTCCTCTGTTCAGACCTCGCCAGTGAAAACTGTCGTATCCTCAACTGTGTTGTAGTGGGCAGTAGTTACTCTAAAACCTTTAACGAACTTTCCAAGAGTTATTGTCTTCACTCTTCTTATTATAAGCCCTAGGAAAGAGTAATTGTCGGAGAGTAAGTACAGTTAAAGTTGTTAGAGCTCCAATTAAAGAGTATAAGTTAAAAGAGAGTTCACGCAAAGCTTTTAATATCAAGCATGTTAAAGCTTTACTCAGAGTCATACTATTCCGCTAGTCGTAAAACCTGAGCGTAAGCTTTCCCTAGGATCATACGATTATGCCGCACTCGTCACCCTTCTTGAGTTCGAGCTATATATGTATGAGTACATATGTATGTTGTCTTCTTCGACACAGCCCCAGTTCCTCTCAAACTGTAAGGCATACGAATGTTCCCGTGATGGCCCGAATTGTAGTTTGAGAACCATCGGACAAAGTAACTTGTATTTGTTTTCTCGATTCTGAGCTAACATATTTCTTCGATTTCGCCTTTATGATTATATTAGTTCTTTATTATCTAGATTTATGATGAAACCATGTACACATATATAATTATTAATAATAAGACGCTTGACCCACTGAAGAGGCTCTATTTGTAAGTTACAAATCGTCGTCGAACTGGTATGAAAAGAAGTAAAACTGATTTCAATTCGATGTAGGAGAACAACCTGTATATTCATATTTTCTTTCTTTTCCTCAGAACATACTACCACATTGCCCTTGAGCTCAACGGATGTAACGAGTAACGAGCTTCCTTAAATGGAGTCGTCAATTGTGTTCTTCAAATATACACGTCTAAAATGTTTTCGAATACTATTAAGTTTTACATACAGCGAGTCGATTTGTAATTCTTTTTCCATATTTCCATAAATATGTTAGATAGGGTCATGAAGTCAAACCCCCTTAATTTTGATTAAATGACATGATATTAAATGATATTAAATAGTCATTAATTGTTCTAAATGAAATACTAAATCAGTCTTGTTTGTCCTGTGTAGAGCATGCTGAGGTACCTAAAACATCTTTGCGAATGTGTCCGTATGGCGTATAGGAGAGTAGGAAAGATCCAACGACATTCCGGCGAGCTAGTTAGAGCATAGCTAGAGGTACACAGTCTAAAATCCGGCCATACCTTTGGTGTATAAACCTCCACCAATGTACGTACAAACCACATCCGTACGTACGATGTTAAAAGTAGCTATTATATAGGCAATCAACTAAAGGACAGTGTTGGGTATACAAAAAACAAAAAAAAAGAAAATGAAAAAGGATTCAACGACATTGAGACCCTTTTACAAGAAATACATTAAAAAAACTACCTCTAAACTATTACCAGATTCATTTCAAAGGGATGAAACACCTGTTTGAGGGTTGTTTGAACATGAACATGAACATTAACATGAACAGGAGGAGAGAGTTTAAGTGAGAGGCAAAAATAAATATGAGGGAGGAGAAAAAGAGAGTGTAAGTGAGAGGATCGAGATCTATTTGGGAGTCTAATTGACACGAATGAAAGATGACTGGGATTAAAGTTAGTTCACATTTTCGCCGATAGGGGGCGCCACCCAAGTAGTAGTCCTTACACAACACAACTCGCAAAGAAATGCACTCATTTCGAACTGAAAATAAACTAAATCAGAAGAACTGAAGTCCTTATATATGATTTCAGGTTATGATCATAGCTACAAAACGGTATACATTTCATTCTGTTTATATAACGTTTTCATGTTGACTATGTACACATAGACAGAAAATGAAACTATAATATTTGAAGTATATATGTACATATGTATATATGATTCGTTCTCCCTCAACAACCAATCAGATTCAAGACATCTGGCTTTTATATAATTAGATCGATTGGTTTTCATCTTTCAATTATGTACTAATGAGTGTATAAAAGACCACGTAATCTTGAATAAATAATTTAGTCTAAAAAAGTGAGTAGTTTAAACATTTTCTATTATTATAATGGTATGTAAACAACTATTCTTTTTCTTATATAAAATGATATGCGCCTAATAAAATGTGTATGTACTAAGGCTTTCCTTGAGATACTTAACGAGATAAAGCCTACGATTGGATACACCAAGGTAGAGGATCTATGTATAGGATTTGAGTACAAGATCACAGGATGCAAACTCAAAAAAACATCATTTGGAAATAAAGTAGTCCTTTCTTTAACTGATAAGGACAACGACCAACTTTGGATATTTTTACCCAAAAGTTATGTTACCAAATTTTCCTCGAAAACACCCATCAAGTTGTTGAAGGATCATGGAATTTCACATCTTGCATATAAAGGAAAAGAGATGAATAGATATAGCACTTCCCTTTTTCAATTTATATGTAAAGAATAACTATTTATAAATAGTGTGGATATAAAGAGTCCTGCTCTTTGAACCAATATCAGTATCAACATCATCACCAACATCATCAGTCGTAAGATGTACGCAAAGCAAATCAAACTTTTTTTGATGCAATTCGAAGAGTTGATCTTCGAGGACCATGTGACTACCCTGGAAAACCTAATGACAATTTTGGAGGATCTGGAGGAAAAGGAGCTGCATTATTCAAAGTTTGGGTTCCATTATAAGCTGTGTCCCTGGAGCGATGACGATGCTACTGATGGACCTGACACATGTCTGTGTCATACTTTACCGGCTAAAAAAGCTCAAGCATTAGAATTAATGCTTAAGTATAATAACTTAAATAATAGAATTAATTCGAAATCAATAAAATAACATTTACATTACAACACTATTATGTTTTTTTTATTTCAAACAAACTTTCTTAAACATTTTCATGATTATCATTATTGTTTTAAAAAACAATTTAATTTTTTTTGTTTGCTTTTAAAGATTCTATACAAAATGCAGTAATGACCACATGTATTGGAAAAAAAAACCTTGCAGTGGTTGTTTGTTAAATGTAAACTTAATCGAATTATTCCTTAATAATTTTACAAATTCTTTCTTCTGAGGATATTAACCATATGAATCAAAAAATTTGCTGAATGTTTGCTATTAATGTAAAATGCAACCCAATGAGTTCCTGGTTGACTTGAAGAATCCGTATTTGCTATTATAAAAGCAGGATATTTCGAAATGACGTTAGGTAGCTTATCAGAGGGATAAACTCCTTTAAAAATGTTGCGCGTTTTTGAATGCTTAGAAAGCAAATGTTCGATTTGCAATGTATTCATTTTCCAATAGAACACGAATATTTCGATGTTTATCATTATCAATCATTGAGTCATATTCACAGTATACCAGACAAGTAACTGCTTCGGTAAGAGGTTCAGAAAACCGTCCCTCAATTTTGGTAGCTCCTTGTGAAATTAAATATGAGCATACAGTTGAATTGTGATGGTCTGCAGTTAAGTCAAATGCTAATATAAAACAATTTTTATCAAACATTTTCTTTGTAATTTGTAAACCTCGATCATAATTCATTATTCCACTTGATCTGAATAGCATATTATATCCTCTAGAGCTTTGAACATTTTCAGAGTCCATGAAATCAAACTGAGATGGTACTTACACTCCATTAACCAATAGATTAAAGCGTTGAGTTTTAAAATGATTAAAATTAAAAGGATCCATTGTTCGATTTCCAAAATATGATTTATGTTTTACCATGAAAAAAGCCAAAAAATTAGGAAGCTGTCCAATTACTGCGTTATCAATTGATAATGTATTATTTCCAAGGTATATTGTAAATGATTTTACTTGAATTTTACTGTGTGGATAAATGGCACTTTTAGTTTGTAAAACATGATGATGGGCCAATAAAATGCTTGGATTAACAGTTCTGTGGTTCATGAATAGTTGTGCTTCCAATATCTTAAGATCTGATTCAGTTTCAGATTCCATTAAATAAAATGCTGTTTTTTCAATATTAAAAGTAATTCTCAAATCAACATTATTTATAAGCAGTTTTGATTGATATATTTATCTCCATGAACTTTTCCGAATAGTTCAACCTTATTACTGTTTTGAAAAATATTTTTGAGTATAATGGATCCATCGGTATTAACATATCTTCCAGATAATAATTTGCCATAATTAGGATAATAACCTTGAGTGGCTAGGTGTCTTTCAGTGGCGTCACTACCATAGTTTAAAATCGTTTGCAAGTACGATCTATAATGGTAGTTATTATCACTCTGAGAAACCAATATATTATTTAAATATACCGACGAACTTCTAAAGATTGAATGCAAAATATTATTCACTACTCCAACATTGTTTCCTTCAATGTTGGTATTATCATTTTTTCTTAGTTGTACAACAATTCTTAAGTAAACACTTGATAGGTCTCTATATGTTTCACCATTTCCTAAGCAAACGAATTCAATTGAATAGGCACTGTCCAACGAAGCAATGGGGTTGTATGCAACTTCTTCAGTTCTTAGAATAGAACTTTGTGTAGGGTGAGGCTCAAACAGATCCAGTTCGCTTTTCATACATTCAACATGGGTGGTCATTTTGATTTTGAGAAAATGTTTCTAATAGTTAATTTCTTTGTTGATTTTGTCGTTTTTGGTCTCGAGTGCGTTTTTTCCTAGACCTTCTCTTTTTATTCTTTTTACCTTCCCCATTTTGGAATCGCGTAAATTTATTAATAGTTTTATTAGACAGATTTTGCAATGCAATTTTGCTTTGTTCTTGGATAATGTTTCTTTGAGATTTACGACCAAACTCATTTATTACAGCCATTCCAGTCTCAAAAGCTTGATTTTTATACCCTGTACTCGAAGAGTATAGGGGTATATTAGATTTGTTGGGATAACGGAGCCGAGTCGATATAGCCATGACTGTCTGTCCGTCCGTCTGTCCGTCTGTCCGTCCGTCCGTCTATCCGTCTTCATTTGCGCCTATATCTCAGATACTATTAAAGCTAGAGCAACCAAATTTTGTATCCAGGCTTCTGTGATATCACACTACTCCGAATGTATTTCAAAATTTCGCCCCGCCCACTTCCGCCCACACAAAGAACGAAAATCTGTGGCATGCACAATTTTAAGGATACGAGAAAACTAAAAACGCAGAATCATAGAGAATGGCCATTTCTATCAGAATATTGAATCTGGCTCAGATCTGGTTATTAATATAGCCACAAAGACGAAAACCATTTCGAAAGTTATCGTTCCCTCTCGCTCTCTCTCACACGCGACCCCATCTGCTTTGCCCATTCGTATTTTTTGACGCCTAGTTCTCAGAGACTATAAGAGCTAGAACAACCAAACTCTCTATCCTAACTCCTGTGATATCAAACCAGCACGAGTTTATTTCAAAATTTTGCCACGCCCCCTTCCGCACCCACAAAGAACGAAAATCTGTGGAATCCACAATTTTTAAGATAAGAGAAAACAAAAAACGCAGAATTATGGAAAATATTTGTATCTATCAGATTGCCGAATCTGGATCATATCGGATCATTATTATAGCCAGAAGGAACAAATTAAATTTCAATGGCTACCAAACGGCAGCCAAGCGATTCCCTCTCTCTCTCGCACACACTTCCATGTCTCTTCTATGTAGTTTTACATGTGTATGTAAAAATGTAGCAGCCGACGTAAAAATCATATGTAAATAAAAATGGAATCAGATAACTTCTAAAATATAAAAATACAGAATACGGTTCGACTTAATTTTTTGAAATTTTCCATTTCGGTCAAAATTTAATTCGTCTCTTTTGTGAACATATAATTAATTAAATAAATCGTAAGCTCATATGTATACATAAATAAGTATATACTGCCTGAGTATCGGATATAAAGTAGAGCCGCGGCCATTGCCGCTCACAACGTTCCCTCTCGTTTTAATTGCGTTTATATCCGAAAGGAATAATGGTTTTATGTAATTAAAAAGACCACTAAAAAAATGTCCAATTCCTCTACCTTGCTGGATAGCTCTGGGTGTAACATATAGACTTCCTATATGACTTAAACCTCCTCCATACTGATTTAAATAATATTGTTGATAAGATTTCGTCATGATGGCTATTTATACTCTGAAGAAATGTTTAGCCTTACAGTATTATTAATAGCATTTCTTTTCGTTTTCTAAAATGAAGAGTAACAAAAATTGGAGTTGCTGAAGATTCAAATGGTACTTTATAGCCTTTTGAATCGGTAATTAAAATTGAAATTTCTTTTGGCGTCCATATTTCAATGGGATAGTATTCAAAATTTTTTAATTGTATAAGTTGCTCCTTTCCATTATAATGTAATACTCGAAGACATCGAGGTCTTTTGCTTCCAACACATCTTGGTTTGATAATGTCGGTGTAAACAAAAATAAACCCGTTTTCAAAGGGTTCAGACTCCCCTGAATCGTTTGCATATCTAAATGTTTCCCCATTTACTAAGCTAATCACGAATTTTGTCGTTTCTTCAGTTACAATAGAGGTGTTCTCAGGCATAGTTTTTATACATTTATTTAGATATAAGTCTGTAATTCCTACTTCCCATTCATCGTTCATGTTTTCAGGAATATTCACTATGTTTGTAAATGCACATTTAACGTTATCATGAAATACATTTATCGAATCGTTACTGAGTAATGTAGCGAAAAACTCTGTCAAATATACCATTTTTCAATGTTCAATTTTCTTTTTAGTTTATTAAGTATACGAAAGCCAATTAATTTTGTTTTTTCCAATCTACTCAACTTTTCTCGTCTACTTACGTATTTTAAGTCTTGAAATGGATGAGTTTCACTTTTATACCTTTTAAGTTGTACTCTTAGTTGTTTTTGTTTATCAGTAAGCAACCGATTCGTTCGATTCTCTTTGTAGCATCAGACTTGTTTTTGTTTTGCGTTCCCCTTACTTTCTACCTATTTTGCTTAAACAAACGGTATTTTATGAAAAAAACCCCTAAAAAAATTCATAAATTAACAACCTACTATATCATCTATTTCTTGATCGCGAGTGCATGCCTGCTTTCTGTGAAAAACATAATTTAAATTATTATTTTTTGCATCGCCTAACAGTGTGATTTTGTATGTGCTTTTCGTAAGTGCGCACAGTATCATATTTAGCCGCTCTCACCTATTAGTTTTGCCTATCTATCACTCTCTCTCTATTACACCCACTTAAATAACTGTTCTTCCTCTCTCGCTCTCGATATTTTCTATGCAGTAGCGCTCTCTCCTTCTCTCAATTGTAGCTACTGTAACCGCTCTCATTTTTACTTATTCCTTTTTTGGCGTTTGTCTGGCACACTGGTCTGATATTAATTTTTTTTGAAGGAAAAATAAAATACATTTTTACCTTTTAAAATGGAATTCTCTGTGGTCTGCGATAAAAGAACCTGCAAGAAGCAGATCACCCAACACCAGCCGAGTATCCCCTGCTGGCTCCGCTATAGCGTAGTGCACGCTAAATGGCCTGCATTACAGCTGTGAGGCATGCCATCCGGTTGAGAGCGAGATGGCGGCGTTTATGAGGCAGGCCCGGCAGGGCTTTAGGGAGCTGACCGTAGGCTTCAAAGAGCAATACGATCGGCTCCTAGCCATGGAGTCTCAGTTTATTAGTTTCAAACTACTGACTGAGTCTCCTAGGCGCAAAAAGGTCACTCCGCGGGATCTGCATGTGCCAACTGCCCCTCGGCCGGCCGATGCTGACAAGCTGACTCCGACCACTCCAATAGTGCAGCAGTTGATTTCGTTCGCGACTCCGAAGACAACGACAGCTGCTGGCGATGAAAATTCGGTAGCCGAATTTATCGCGTCGGAGGGCATGCAGCTAAAATCTTCTGTAGCGTTCGTGTCCGTAATGTCCGCAACCTCATTAACGGTCCCCTATATTTCGACCCCACCAGTGAACATACATCCCGGACCACCGGTTATTACCATCACAGGTGATAGGCCTGTGTTGCCAAGATTGGTGGGGATCCCACCAAAGAGACAAGTTTTTGTCTCACGGCTTGCCCCTGACTCCACAATTAAAGATGTGACGGCTTACATTCAAAGCCAAATAAAAGCCGTTGATGTTAAGGTGGAAAAGTTTAACTTCTCGTATGCCAGGGAGATAGCTTCCTTTAAAATAAGTGTCTCTCAAGCTCACTTTAACACCATCTGTTCTGCCAAATTTTGGCCGGAGCATTTGGTGGTGAAGAAGTTTAAGGCAAAGAAGAAGACTAGGCCCCCAATAACCCTGCCAACTAATCAGACCAGTGCTCCTTCGTCATCTTCTCGCTCCGCTTCCACCCGTCCAAAAAACTAACAAACTCTCTTTTAGTTACCTATCAGAATGTTCGATGCTTGCGTAGTTAAGCTCAGCATTCTTTTCCAGAATAGTGTCACATTTGCATCCCACGTTATTGTGTTTACCGAGACCTGGTTAATGCCGGACATTCTTAGTTCCGAAGTTTTGGCAGGTCGGTACACAACTTTTAGAAAGGATCGTTCGTCTCGACGTGCAGGAGGGGTTCTGATTGCTGTGGACACAAACTTCACGTCGGAACTTTTCACAGTCCAGATCCAGCAGGAAGTGTAATTTCTGTGTGTAAGACTGATTCTTTCCGCTTTCTCAGTTTTTATAACTTGCTCGTATATTCCACCTTCTTCGGAAATCGCAATTTACGAGCAGCATTTGTCCGCCTTAACCGCTATTTCTTCCTCGCTGTCTGACAAAGATCATATGATAGTTCTTGGTGACTTCAACTTAATAGGAACTGTTTGGTCTTTGGCAAATAAATCGAGTCCTCCCGTTCACTATACCTTAAGATGCCTACCATCCTACTTTCGAAGTGTCGCTCGACCTAGGACGAACTGTATTGGATCGGTCGGGTTGACTACTCCAATGTGTCCGCTGCTTCCGTAAAGCCGAGTTTACAAAGCTTAATAACCTCATTAGGGATTTTGATTGTTCCGCTTTATATTTGTGCAGTGATGTTACGACAGGCACAAACATTTTCTATGATGCACTGGAATCACTTTTTGTCTCTTGTGTCCCACTCTTCTGTTCAATTAGATCAAGAAAACTCCCTTGCTTTACCAAAGAGCTATCCCATCTGAAAAACTTAAAATCAAGACTTTATAAAGAATTTCAAGAAGTTGGCTCTCCTTCTTCTCTTTCTCATTATGTAATAGCTCGGTCAAACTTTTCAGTTCTTAACGCTCAATGCCAGAATTACCTATCTCGATGCAGGATACGTTTTTCTAAGGACCCCAAACAGTTCTACAGCTTCGTAAACAGTAAGCGTAGAACGTCCGCATACCCATCCTCTCTATCCTTCCTTAATGCGTCGGAAGATAATGATCAGGCAATTGCCGATCTTTTTGCCCGTTTTTTCCAAACTACCAATTCGCAGGACGTATCCATACGGTTTACCGAGGTCGAACGGCATTTTCAGTACTTTGCTAAATGAAAGCTCCTTGGTTCATGATCTACGAACAGTAAAGCCGGTTTTCTCACTGGGTCCGGACGGAGCTCCCGGCTGTATACTCAGGTACTGTGCCGAGTCTCTGTGTGGGCCTTTGCTTAAACTATTCAACCTATCCATAAATCCTCTCCATTAGAAAGGTAGCAAGTCTGATGCAATGAACTATAGAGGTATATCTAAGTTATCCGCTATTCCTAAAGTGTTTGAGAAAATTTTAACTCCGCACCTGCAGCACCTATGCAGATCACTTATATCTCCATCTCAACATGGATTTATAAGGCGGAGATCAACCAATAGTAACTTATTAGAGTTTACCTTTTTTATAATTAAAGGTTTTCAAAGTAATTTACAGACGGATGTTGTTTACACCGATTTTATGACAGCGTTTGACTCTGTAAACCATTCCCTCCTAGCACAAAAGCTTGACCTTCTAGGGTTCCCGCCCCATCTTCTCAGTTGGATCTCTAGCTACCTTTGTTCTAGGTCTCAAAGATTCCTTTTCAAAAACTTCCTGTCCTCACCAATTATGGTGAGCGATCTAGGCCCCTTACTCTTTACACTCTTTATAAATGCCCTGCCTTCTGTATAGACATACTCTCGAGTACTTATGTATGCGGATTTAAGCTCTGTGTCCAGTATAAGGACATGTCCTTCCAATCCAGATCTCGATAGATAGCAGTCTTGGTGTTGTGCAAATTTATGAAACCTTAATGCTTTTCATCGCTCCATCGCCTTTCTGGTTCCTTACACCCTTTGTGGTGGTTCCTTGAGAGAATTACCCGGGTTGATGATCTTGGTGTTCTTTTAGAACCCAAGTTAAAGTTTTCAGAACACATCTACCATGGTGAATAAGGCCATGGGCGTGCTTGGGTTTATAAAGAGGTGGTCAAAGGAATTTGACGACCCCATGTAACAAAGACTCTCTACACCTCTCTGGTTCGTCCGATTTTAGAATACGGCTCTTGTGTATGGTGCCCTCAGTACAACGTACACCAGGACCGTATAGAATCAGTTCAGAAAAACTTTTTACTTTTTGCTCTTTGAGGCCTCAGCTGGGATGCAGGTGTGAGACTGCCTAATAGATTGCTTTTAATAAACCTTCCAACCTTGGCTAATCGTAGGAAAATGCTTGGTGTGATTTTTGTGCACAACTTGATCAAGGGTGACGTAGACAGCCCTGACCTGTTGAGCCGCATAAACTTCACGATTCCGAAGCACTAGGAATTATACACCCTTGTTTCTTCCGCTTTGTAGATCGAATTTCTCCTTGCATGAACCATTTAGGGTCCTATGCTCGGATTATAATTCCCTCTACCATATTATATCTACCACTAACTCCCTTCCTAGTCTCAAAATACTGATACTCTTATATCTTTCCCGTAATTAGTAATTACTTCGTTTCTTTAGTTAGATTAGTTCTACTTTTCTTCGAACACTAGTCTAACAGCTATCTTTCCTGCATGTCCGCGATCGGTTTGGTTAACGAGTCGCGCGTTATGCGGCAGCGCCCCTCGGTCGGTTGGGCGGGAGGTGGGCTGCGTTCTTGCCTGGGATCCGCGCGTAACAGCCATCGGCTGGTGTCGCTTGGGCCACTTGATCATTGCATATCAACGTCCTAAAGATACAGGAATGAACATGAAGCAGAAATTGAGTGTATAGACAGAAATGAACATGAAGCAGCAATTGAGTGTATAAACAGAAATGAACATGAAGCAAAAAACGAGTGTATAGACAGAAATGAACATGAAACAGAAAATGAGCGTACAGACAGAAATGAACATGAAACAGAAATTGAGTGTATAGACAGAAATGAACATGAAGCAGAAAATTAGTGGACAGACACAAATGAGAGTGAAGAGAAAAATGAGTGTATAAAAGATAGAGAACATAGGACACAGAATAGGTGGAGAAAGGAAAACGAGTGCGTAATAGAAAAAGGTCATACAGAAGAAAGCGAGTATGGGGTAGAAACTGAGTGTTTAGAAGAACAGGAAGATAAAGTTGGGTACGCAGCTGTAGTGGGGCTGGTACAGGCCAAAAATGCATACGAAAACATAAAGGCCAATTTTAGCGAACTACCTGGAGAGTACCCGGCTGTGAGAAATGATAGCGAGTTAAAAGTGGGGTCAGATTGTTGTGTGAATCTGGCAGAACGGCTTAAACACATGTTCAGAGAAACCTATACAAACGCAGAAAGTCCGAGTCTACCGGAAACGAGGTGGGAAATTAAATTGAATTTCGAAAACGAAAAACCGTTCAATTGTCCGCCCAGAAGGCTATCGTACAGCGAAAAGTCTCAAGTACAGAAAATGATAGACGATTACACAGACAAAGGTTACATCAGAACTAGCGAATCAGAATACGTGTCACCAATAGTACTGGTAAAAAAGGATTCGGGGGAACTAAGGTTGTGCGTAGATTATCGCACACTAAATAAATGGATGATAAAAGACAATTACCCGACACCCCTAATAGACGACCTGTTAGATAAACTGTCAGGAAAAAGGCTATTCACTAAATTAGATTTGAAAAACAGATACTTCCACGTATTTATGCACAAAGATTCAGTAAAATACACGCCATTCACAACTCCTATGGGACAATACGAGTGGTTGAGGATGCCTTTCGGGTTACGCAATGCGTCTGCGGTGTTCCAAAGGTTCACGAACAAGATTTTCGCAGATATGGTAAAGGAAGATAAGGTCATAATATATATGGACGACATAATGATAGCGACGAAGGATAGTGATAGTCACATGAAAATTTTACAGGAAGTACTGAGACGTTTAGTGGCAAACAAACTCGAGTTAAGGCTAGACAAATGCGAATTCTTACAATCAGAAGTTAAGTACCTAGGATATTCTATTTCGGGCAGCGGGATCAAACCAGATAAAAAGGGACTACGAGCGGTGAAAAAATTTCCGATCCCAACAAAAACGAATGAAGTACAAAGTTTCTTGGGGCTATGTTCGTACTTTAGAAGGTTTGTCAAAGATTTCTCGACGAAAGCTAAACATCTTTAAGACTTAGCACAGAAAGACAAGAAGTTTGAATTCGGAGCCACAGAATTGGAGTCTTTTGAGCAGCTAAAAACCAAATTATTGGAAACACCGATCTTGGACCTGTAAAATCCCAAAGATCCGACAGAACTACATTGCGATGCAAGCGCATTAGGCTTCGGGGCAATTTTAATGCAGAAAAAGAAAGACGACAAAATACACCCAGTATTCTATTTCTCTAAGCGAACAACAGTTACGCAAGCAAAGTATCACAGTTTTGAGCTAGAAACACTAGCGATAAGATATGCACTAAAACGGTTTAGAGTGTATGTGCAAGGCATACCTTTCAAAATAGTAACAGACTGCAGCGCAATAACCTTTACATTGAATAGAAAAGAGCTGAATCCAAGAATTGCTCGCTGGGCGTTAAAATTACAAAACTATGACTACAAGTTAGAACACAGATCAGGAAAAAGAATGCAACACGCAGATGCGCTAAGCAGGATCACCCAGATACTCACGATAAACACGAATACATTTGAAGAAAACCTAATAATATGCCATAATAGAGACGACAAATTGATAGAGCTAAGAGAGACGTTACAAAAAGCAGAACATAAACATTATGAAATGAGGAACGGAATAATATACAGGAAGAGAGATGACGTTACGGTACTATTCTATGTACTCGAAGAGATGGAAAGCCACGTACTCTATAAGTACCATGACGAATTAGGACACGTAGGAATCGACAAAATGACAGACGCTTTTTCAAAGAGTTACTGGTTTCCAAAGGTTAGGTCTAAGGCCAAACGACACATAGAAAACTGTCTTAAATGCATAGCGTTTTCAGCGAAACACGGAAAAGAGGAAGGATTCTTACACAATATACCAAAAGGGTTAGCGCCATTTGAGGTGGTACATATTGACCACTTTGGGCCAGTTGACAAAAGCAGGGCAAACATATCTTGGTGGTCATAGACGCATTCACCAAGTTCGTAAGGCTTTACACAGCAAGAACTACGAACACGAAAGAAGCACTGAATGCAATGAAGGATTATTTCCGAGCTTATAGCAGACCGAAATGCATTGTTTCAGACAGAGAAAGCTGCTTTACGTCGAAAGAATTTGGAGAATTTATGGTACAAAATAATGTTAAGCACGTTAGAATAGCAACAGGATCGCCACAAGCAAATGGACAGGTAGAGAGAGTGAACAGAAGCCTAGGACCCATGATCGCAAAACTGGTCGAACCAGAGAAGGGATTACATTGGGACATAGTAATAGAGACAGTGGAGCGCTCAACAACACTATACAGAGGTCGATTAATGAGCACCCAAGTCGAATGTTGCTCGGAGTCCAGCAGAGAAAAGAGGTATCGGATTTACTAGAAGTTTACATAAAAGAAGTAAGGGAACAACAAGACACAAGGGATTTAGAGAAGATTAGGGCAGAAGCGAGCACCCATCAGGAGAAAATACAGGCTTACAACAAACAAGCAACAAACTCAAAGAGAAAAGAACAGCACGTGTACAGACAGAATGATCTGGTCATGGGCAAAAATTTTGACACCCACGTAGGGGTGTGCAACAAACTCATCCCTAACTTCAAAGGACCGTATAGAATATCGAAAGTGTTAAGAAATGATAGATACGTATTGGAAGACGTAGAAGGATTCCAGCAGTCAAGGATCCCCTACAAAGGAGTTTGGGCGGTAACGAATATGAAGCCATGGCTAGAGAAGGATAATGATGCAAATGTTACAGGGAAACAGTATGAAGAAAATGATTTTGATACATAAACCAAAACTAGAATACTAAGAGTAAACTATCCAATCGTGATAAACGAAACACAAAAGTTAGGCTTAGCCATAAGGAGTTAAGGAGCACTCCGGTCAGGATGACCGAATTGTAGCAGTATGTTTAGAGATATAAGTAGTCACATAAGCAACTCTGTGTTTGAAAATGATAGACCACGCGTCGGTATCTCCCGCACCATCGATAAACTCGGGAGGAGATACCGATAGGGATACCGATAGAGAACAATCATCGTTAAGAGAGTGCCGATAGAGTGGGCTTACTTTTGGTGCGGCATGAGAAGGCGACGGAAGTGTCTCTAAGAAATAAGTGAAATAAAGCGTAAATTATACTACATCAAAACTATTGAGTTCTGAATGTAGTCTCTCTTCACAACGGAATCCACCCCATTTGACAAAATTCAGGTTGCCTACAGTAGTAATGAAAATTTAGCTTCAGCATTGAGTAGCCAAGAATAGTCTTGTGTTATTTGCAAGTGAAGTTTAAGACAAGATCAACTAATAGCCACCATGTCTTGTCAACATCGGTTTCATAACACGTGTATATGCGAACATTTGAAGAATGATAAGTCTTGCCCTGTGTGCAAGAGAAAAGCGGTTGCGATATGAGAATAACACTCTAGCAGCGGAATTGAACATAAGTTCAGGGCCCATTCCAGATAATGTTCATGGAAACGAATCTTTCGTTAGGACACAGCTAGGTCCAATGTCAACTCAGAAAGAAAGGAAGACACCCCATAGAGTTCGAGGCGGAGGAGCCATTCCAAAAAGGGGAATGCGAACAAGATATCAAGCCAGTATCGATCGTAATATCTCAGGAAGTCGTCAGTCGATCAGTAGCAATGGAAATACGTCACTGGGTAATGTGCAAGCAGAGGACCTTACAGCTTACATCCATTCGGTCATGAAAGGTCAGGAGAAAACTATGATGGAAACTCTCAGTTCCTTCATTAAATCTTCTATTGAGCAAACTATACAGACCCAGTTTTCAAATCAAAATTTATCCGCAAAAACCACGAGAAATCGAGATTCATCAGAGTCACGGATTAATAGTGGACAGGAAGTAGACAACAGTAGAAATATGATCAGAGGCGATTCTCAAGAAGGAAGCCCTAGAAGTATTCAGGCAGTAGGAAATGTGGCACCGGCAAAGGCCGAAAATATTCTACTAAGTTGGCGTCTTAAATTTGATGGTTCTCGGGATTCAATGCATGTGGAAGAATTTCTATATTGCGTTCGGGCTCTTACGGGACAGATCAGCTACTTTGCGATAATTTGCATCTGCTTTTCACGGGCAAAGCCAGCGGTTGGTTCTAGGATTTTCATAGAAGAAACCACCAATAGAAAGATTCGACGATCAGAAAGATGATTTTGACCTTTGGGAAATGATCAGGAAACGGCAAGAGAAGGAAAATGAATGCTTTGAAGATTTTCAGTCGGCCATTGAAAATTTAGTGGCTCGGCTTTCGCATGAGATAATCGAACTTAAACTGATCGATATTCTTAAACGGAATGCGAAAAGCGCTCTTCGATACGAGCTTTTGCATTTGAAAATCCAGAATAGAAGTGAGTTGAGGGAGGAAGTAAAGAAGCATGAACATTTCTGAAAAGATGCAGGAAACTTTCTACCTCGAAACAGAGTTACTAAACCCAATGTATCCGAAATTCAGAGTGATGACGAAGAGCTCGAAGAAGAGAGTATCTCCGAGCTGCGTCGTAAGCGGTTTGTCTGCTGGAATTGCGACAAAACCGGTCATCGATTCGAAGACTGTGAAGCGGAACGCTGCGTCTTCTGTTATGGATGCGGGGCGAAAAATACATTTAAGCCAAAGTGCGAGAAATGCAACCCATCGGAAAACCGAAAACGGGATGCGCAAAACAACACCAGTTTAACGCATCCGGCAATGATTAACAGAACAATTTTTCCAGGTAAACGTCTCCAGCTCGGATTGTTCTAAAGTTATCTCTGACAGTTCCTTTGTAGAGGTACAAACCCAGATGGAGAAAATACTAGCGTTAGACGTGATCGAGGAATCAAAAAGTTCATGGAGTAGCAATTGCGTGCTAGTTAAGAAAGGTACGAAAAATCGCTTGTGTTTAGATTCATGGGAGATTAATAAGAACACTCGCAAAGATGCGTACCCATTACCACACATTGATGGCATCCTTAGCAGGTTACCACCAGCAAGGTATATGACGGGACTGGATATGAAACATGCATACTGGCAGATTCCATTAGAAGAAAAGTCTCGGCACTATACAGCGTTTACCATTCCTAATAGACCGCTTTGCCAGTATAAAGTAATGCCTTTTGGCTTAACAGCTCAGACCTTGTGTCGACTTATGTATCAGGTGATACCTGCCCATCTCCGGAATCGGGTTTTCGTCTATTTGGACGATTTACTTGTGCTCTCCGATGACTTCGACTCACACATGTTGTTGTTGCAAGAGGTAGCGATTCATTTGCGTAAAGCAAAAATCAACATAGCCAAGTCAAACTTTTGTATACTAGAGATAAAATATCTAGGATTTATAATCGGTGAGGGTCAGTTAAAGACAGACCCTGGCAAAATAAGATCTATAATGGATTTCCCTGTTCCGAAAACGGTAAAGCAGTTAAGGAGATTTCTCGGACTAGCGGGATGGTACCGACGCTTCGTCGATAAATATGCCACAGTTAGCTTTCCTTTAACAGATTTACTGAAAAAGCATCAGTCACTTAACTGGAACGCATCAGCTGAAGCAGCTTTCAGTAAACTGAAGTCCTGCTTGACATCTGCACCAATATTAGCTACCCCCGATTTTAAGAAACCCTTTATTTTAGTATGCGACGCAAGCACCTTTGGTCTGTTAGCTCAATTAAATGAGGAAGGGATAGAATTACCTATAGCATTTATGTCCGAAAAACTTTCCAAGGCACAACGGAACTATTCGGTCAGCGAGCTTGAGTGCTTAGCCGTAATTAAAGGGATAAAAAAGTTTAGAGCTTACGTCGAAGGGCAGGAGTTTCAAGTCATAACAGACCACGCGTCATTACAGTGGCTTATGAAGCAAAAAGACTGTAGGGTCGCTTGGCTCGGAGGGCTATAAAATTGAAAGGATTCAATTTCCAAATTTCGCATCGTAAGGGGTCCGAAAATATAGTAGCCAATGCGTTATCACGTCAAGATGAACCTGAGGTTATACAACTGAAGGCTCATGGACCCATAGTGGATCTTACATCAATAGAGTTTAAATCAATTGAATACATGGATCTAATAGACGACATAAGGGTTAATCAACTTAAGTTACCCGACTTGAGGGGTAAGGATAATTTGGTCTATAAGAGGACTGAACCATCTTCTGGGGACGCGATAGCGAACAAACAATCTTGGAAGCTTTGGGTTCCGTCAGGAATTACCAACGATATAATTTCTAGAGCTCATGACCCTCCAGACGTTTCCCACAGTGGTATCGGTAAAACCATTGACAAGGTGAAAATGTACTTGTTTTGGCCAAAAATGGTAGCACAAATACGAGCATACGTGTCACAATGTGATATTTGTCGTCAAACCAAAAGTGCTAATGTCGTATTAAGGCCACCGATGGGGAAGCCAAGGATTTCAGAAGGGCCTTTTCAGAAGCTTTATCTGGATTTGCTGGGACCGTATCCGCGATCCAAACAGGTCATTTCTTACAAGATTCGGAGTAAATCACCGCTGTGCGGCCATATACTCACCCCAAGCCAATGCCAGTGAAAGGTTAAACCGATCCGTGTTAACTGCTATTAGAGCATACGTCAGCAAAGATCATACCAATTGGGACAACAAGTTAACAAAAATTAGTGCGGCGCTACGAGCAAATATCCATCGAAGCACCGGATATTCACCATATTTTCTGACATTATATGATTCTTAACGGAAGGGATTATGAACTTCTTAGACTTCTAGATCTCCTGTTGGATGACACTAGAGTCAATTATCCAGATATAATACAAGTGTGTCGACAGACTGCTCAGCAAAAGGTAGCAGACTCACACGAACAGAATGCGCGGAAATACAACCTACGTAGTCGTGTACGCCAACTTAAAGTTGGAGACATTGTATATGCCAGGAAATAAATAAAGCTTTTCGACAAGCTTTAGAACGAGAGACGCTGCATTGCTCATGCATTGCAGCGAATTGCCGTTGAGATGCACTGCTAAAAGAGCAACATAAAGAGAGCATAGATCGAAGCTTGGTCGAAAATCCACTCAATTTAGCTGAAGATCATACGAGTAAACCGTTAAAGCTCACAAATATCACCCGATTATACAGTTAAAGCTCCAAGCATCATCGAATCTTTGAGCTTTATGTTGGTAGGGCTTAAGGCCTATTGCAAGGTTACTTTAGAATTATTAGTAAAGAACTAAGGTACAAAAACAGACGTGTTGTGGTGCAGTGATAATTACCTATGTAACCAACAACTGTACTCGTTCTTACGCCATACCTCGTGGCTGATAGAAAATTGTTCGGATTTTTTTTTGTGTCTAATAAACCAAAAGTAGTGGAAACCCAAAGCGAAGAAAAACATCTCAGGTATGTATGTCTGTAGACATTTAGGAAAGTGCTCGGGATAATATAAATTAATTTTTGGTGTTATAGGACTGCGGTCGAGAGCCTCCTCCCGTACCGCAAGTACCAGCTTAAGCTTCGTTGCGTACATATATACATATATATTTATATATATATACAAAAAGTGCACTTCGAGAGGTGCGTGACCGGCGCAAGCGAAAAGCAGTACAACCTCACTGTTTTCTTGGGAGAGAGGAATTACCAAACCGTAATCTTGCGTTAGCATTTCGAAGCAGCCACAACCTTTTGGGAGTACCGACTAAAAGCGGCGCCTCGGAACATTTTCTTGCGAAATCAAACCCCTTCCCCCATTTACCGAAACTGCAGTGTGAATATTTGGCAGACTTCGATTTGAGTTGCAACGCGTAATCCCGATTGGATGAATTAAGAGAATGTACTGTCTATAACGTCGACTGATCTAGGTGCGCCAGCGGAATCTGAGTATGATTTCGATTTAGCTACCCTACCAAATTCTGAATTCTTCGAAGGCGCAGTGCCGAGTCTTCTGACTGACCTGTATTACGAGTAGCTGCTATCAACAATGTCAATAGAGAGTCATCATTACTTGCCGTTAATATACGATATGCATTTATTTCTATAGTAGATTTAGTAAAATCATTTTCTTCTTTTTTTTAGTTACGCCTTATACAGATTTATATCTAGTTATGTAATCAAGGAAACATAATAGTTTTTATATTGAATGGGTATGAGAGTATAACCATGTATTTGAGATTTTAAAGTCATACGTTGTGCATATATATGTATTAACTATCTTTTCCTCCGCAGAAACATTCACCTGCGTCATCTTTGAGCTCAACGATCACGAAAGGAGTAAGTGTTAATGAAACACCAATTCGCTACCATATTCTTACCCATCTTTTATATCTTATTAAATTCATATTAATATATTAAGTTTGTAGGGTTCCGCAGCCTAGGTTAGGTTACAGCGGCTGCCAGACCCACCGGGAGCCTGGCACACTTAGGCCGTTACCGGCCCGTTGTGGTACCGCGGGGAATCTTTCCCTTCTCGCATTGTGAGACCTAGAACTCAACAGTTGTCCCAGCCTGCGGCTCTTACAAAGTTAGCTATCTTCCTGGGACATATGGTGGACATTTCAGAGATGTCTAATATGAAGGGCGTACCCAGGTGCTGCAGCCTTCTTCTGCTGAGAGCAGGGCACGAGCAGAACAAGTGTTCCACCGTTTCCTCCTCTTCCTCATCTCTGCAGCTACGACAAAAGTCGTTGTATGGGGCTCCCAGTCTATTAGCGTGGGTACCTATTAGCCAGTGCCCCGTTAGAGAGCGTGTGACTACGCTGAACCCTCGTCTGCCGAGCTTGCATAGCTCCGAGGTGCGCTTCCTATCTATGGTTGGCCATGTCAGCCGAGTAATACGACAACGTGGTACTGATTGCCATTTGTTGTCTATTAATTTCTTATATATATCCTTTATTATGAGCCTACAAGTGGCCATCGGCATACGAGTATCCTCCTTGTCTTGGAGAAGGGGGACTGTAGTGCCAATTCTGGCCAGCTCGTCTGCTATACAGTTGCCTTCGATGTCCCGGTGACCCGGGACCCATACAAGGCTGATAACAAATTGCTGAGCCATCTCGTGGAGAGATTTGCGGCAATCTGCAACCGTGGCCGAGTTAGCAGAGATCGCATTAAGCGATTTGATTGCTGCTTGGCTATCACTGTAGATGTTTACGCGATTTACCATGTCGGTAGTCACCTGAAAGCAGTTTAGGGCTTCCTTGATTGCAATGACCTCCGCTTGGAAGACGCTGCAGTGATCAGGGAGTCTAAAGGAATGCCTGATGTTTAGCTGTTCAGAGTATATGCCTCCTCCGACCCTGTCGTTCAGCTTTGAACCATCTGTGAAGATGTCTAGGGCCCCTTCTGGGCCTGGATGTCCCTCACTCCACTCGTCTCTGTGGGGGATAATTGCATCGAACGGGGTGTCTGTATATTCCCTTGGGACACAGTAATCCGTCCTTGTGGGGACGGAACTGTTGTTTAGTATTGAGGAGTGACCTGTGTGCTGTGATGCCCATTGGTCGGAGTCTCTAAGACGAATTGCTGCCATCTGTGCCCTTTCCTTCCCTGCAAGGGCAAGGCTTGGGAGGCATAGAATGGCATCCAGCGCATCATTTGGGGTGGTGCGAAGAGCTCCACTGATGCAGAGGGCGGCTGTTCGTTGTACTTTATCGAGCTGCTTAGTGATCGTCCTTTTAGATAAGGCCGGCCACCATACTGTAACTCCATAAAGTATTATTGGCCTAACTACAGCTTGATATAACCAATTGACTATACTTGGGTTCATGCCCCATTTCAAGCCAACAGCTTTTTTGCAAGTGTAGAGGGCTATCGTGGCCTTCTTCACTCTGTCTTTGATGTTTAGGTTCCAGTTTAGCTTTTTGTCAATTACCACCCCTAGGTAGCTGGCACTGTCGCTAAAGGAAAGCTTGCATCCATTTAATATTGGGGGGTTTAGAGACGGAATCCTGTATTTCCTTGTGAATAGCACAAGTTCTGTCTTTGAGGGATTTACTCCAAGACCTCGCAATTCTGCCCATCTTGACAGTCTCGCGAGCTTTGCGGTCATTAGGTCGCAGAGTGTTTGAGGGTATTTGCCCGAGAAGATAAGTGCCACGTCATCCGCGTATGCCACAACTCCGCAACCCCCCCGTTTCCGTGGATTTTCCTTTCCGGTAGGCGTGCTGTGCTCCTGACAACAGTTGAGGATCTATAGTTGTCCTCAATTGTAGCCCGACTAGTCTCTCGAAGGTTTTGAGAAGGAAGGATGATAGACTGATCGGTCTAAAGTCCTTTGGTGTCGAGTGCGAAGCTTTACCTGCTTTAGGGATAAAGACTATTTTTGCCTTAAGCCAAGCGTGTGGTATACTTCCCACTGCCAGTATCTTCTTGAAGATACTTTGTAGCCAGTTGATGGCCGTGTCACCGGCTTTCTGTAAATGGGCCGGCATGATCTGGTCCGGACCAGGGGATTTGAACGAATTGAAACTGTTAATTGCCCAGCTTATGTTCCGTTTTGAGAAGATATGCTCCAATGAGGTGATCGGACCCTCGCAAGGGATGCGAGTCGGCTCATTGGTGGAGCATCCTGGAAAATGAGTGTCGAGAAGAATGTGTAGGGACTCCTCACTCGAGTTAGTCCACGTACCGTCGCTACTCTTTAGGTATCCCACCGATGGGGTCATTTTGGAGAGGATCTTGCGCAGTCTTGCTGCTTCTGACGTTTCCTCGATTTCAGAACAAAAACTTTGCCACGAGGCCCTTTTTGCCTGTCTGATTTTTTTCTTATATAGGGCCAGACTATTTTTGTAGTCTGCCCAGTGATCTTCCTCGTTTGCGCTTTTGGCCCTGTTGAAGAGGGACCTGCAGCTTTTCCGAAGGATATTTATCTGTTTTGACCACCATGGGGGTTTCTTTTTCCCCATGCGTTGGTTGAGTGGGCACGCAGCCGTGAAGGCGGTGTTGCATGCTTTAGTAAACCTGTTCACTAGATGGTTTAGATCGTGCTCTGTGTTCGGGCAGATTGGTGCCTTGGAGGGAAGTAGTTCCTCCATTACTGTGGCATATTTTTCCCAGTTTGCCTTCCTTGGGTTAGCAAAGACAGTGGGTTTTGGGGTCTCGAGAGATAGTGTGGTCTCGATGTACCTGTGGTCCGAAAAGGAATGGTCCCCCAGAACTTTCCAGTTCTTTACTGTGTCTGTCAGTTTGTGAGACACTAATGTCAGGTCAATTACCTCTTGTCTATTCTTAATTATAAACGTAGGATCATTGCCCCGATTGCAGATAAGAAGATTAGAGTTTAGGATGAAGCTGAATAATGACTCACCCCTTACATTCGTATCCGAACTCCCCCATTGGGTGTGATGGGAGTTGGCGTCGCAGCCTATTACAAGGCCTATATCCGACCTTTCGCTGTCCGTGGTGATCTTGCGAACTAGGTCACCGGGAGGGTCGCTTTCCTCATGTGCCATGTAGGACGACATCAGCCTTATGTTAGAACCTTGTAGCTCAAGGCTTGCTGCTGTGTTGTCACCATTGCTATAGTTATGGAGCAGAAAGATATTTAAGTGCTTTCTTGCTAGAATACAGGTACGGATTTTACCTTCTTTTTGAGCTACAATAAGCTTGTACGTCGCTAATCCACAGACCTTTGAAATCGAGGTATATTTGGACGATTTTATTTTGCAACGTCTGCTCCTCTGTGTTACTTTATTAGAACTGAATATTATATCTTTGTTCTGGGTTCAGCTAACCCGCTACATGCAATACTTATATCTATGTCTTATAATTATGTGTAAGTACATTGGTGTATACGTATGTATGCAGAAGGCATACATACGTTGTGTATATCTTGACCACTTGAGCTGCAAAGTTCAACGAACAGTATGTACATAAGTGGTGGATCGTATGACATATGCACTCAGCATTCCCACGCGCTACGATCGGCATGTACATATGTAAGTGGGTCATCGTATGACATATGCGCTAGTGGTCTTTTGGATATTTGTATATTTATGTCACAATGTATAGATTTACTGTAATACCCTTTGATTTGTATTACTGGCAGGGTAGGTATACTACACCTCCCTTTTTAAAGAAATGACGTAATATACATATGTAGTCATTTGAAGAGTGTTAAAGTCGGTATAAAAATATTGAAATTAATAGTAATAAGTTTTTTTTTTTTTTGTGTCTTATTTTATAAGTATATAAAAAATGTATAATAAGTGTATTAAAGAATGTGTTCTATCTCTTTTTTTTTTAATATTTGTGTTCATTGATAAACAAAAATTTTTTTTGTATTTTAATATATTTGATTTACTTTAACACTTTAACTCCATTACACTTTAAATTTTCATTCGACTTTTCCAGAAGAATTTAAAATTTTTTTTTTTTTTATTTTATTCCCTTTTTTTTTTTTCAATATATATTTCATTAAAAATTTTTTTTTTTATTTGGTTGATCAGACCAATGTTTTTTTTTTTCATGAAACGTTTCATTGAATATATATTTTTAACCTATCTTTGTGTACCTTTTGCTTCTTATTCTTACTATCTTTAATGTAAATGTTATCATTATCTTCTATTTTTTCTACTATATATGGTCCTAAATATACTGGGTCCAATTTGTGACCTGCTTCGTTTCTTATAAGTACTTTATCTCCTATTTTTAATTCAAAATTTTTTGTTTTTTCATCGTATGCTAATTTTCTATAAGCCTTGGCTTTTTCTAACATAATTCTAGCTCTTTTGTATGCTATTTCTAATCTAAACTTTATTTCCTTAGAGTAGTCATCTAGATTGTAGATAGGATCTATGTAATTAGTTTTATTTAAATCTATGAACTGTTTTGGTAGTCTGCCAAATACTAGTTCGTATGGACAATACTCATACGTTGCTGATGGTGTCGTGTTGAAGCAATAAGTGAAATATTGAATCCAGACATCCCAATCAGTTTTGTCTGCAGAGATGTATGAACGAATGTATTCATTAAATGTTCGATGGCTTCGTTCTATTGTCCCTAATGTTTGGTGATGATATGCAGTAGAGGTGAGATTCTCGATCTTCATATACTTGCATAAATCAGTTAAAATCTGGTTTTTATACTCTGTTCCCATGTCCGAAATGAACGTCTTCATTGGACCGAACTTGAGTATGAAATTTTCGAATATAGCCTTTGCGACACAATTTGCGCTTTTGCTTTTTATTGGAATGGCTACTAAATATTTTGTAAGGTCACAAATTAATGTGACTATATATTCATTTCCATTTTCTGATTTAGGCAGCGGACCAACTGTATCCACTATCACTATATCGAAAGCATTCACAGGTGTTTCTGTGAGAGTCAAAGGAGTTTTCGTGTGTATTTTTGTTTTAGATATTTGGCATTTTTGACATCTACGTACGTACTCTTTTATATGACGTGTCATATTTTTCCAGTAGTAGTGTCTTTTTATTTTTGCTAGCGTTCTTGTAATGCCACTGTGGCCTCCTTGAATTGGATCGTCATGGTATGTAGACAATATTTGTTGTACCTCTCTTTCATCTGTTATTTGGGTCACCGGCTGGAGTAGCGCTACTCTTAAAGATTTTAATATTTTATTGCCCATATTTTTAAAAGAATCTTTTGAAACTGATTCAAAGATCTTTTCGCTCGGTGCCACTTTGAGTTGGCTGATTTGTAATATACCGGCCTCTTTTTCGAGCCTTTGGAAGAACTGACCTAGGTCGAGAATTCCATTGGTATATAAATCGCTAACTTCCATTCTTGCGATAACTTTATTTCCATGTTTAAATAAACATTTAGATTCTGTTATGCGCAAGGTCACTACTTTTCGTACTTCATCATTTGTAATGACTTCGTGTACATTGGGCTTGGGTACATTATGACTTTGCCTTGGCAATAGTTCATATTTTTCTGCTGTACAGGCTTTGTTTTGTCTACTTTGTCGCCTGGTAGTGACTTTCAGGACTTTATATTGCATGTCTTTGAGTTCTTTTATAGTTATACGTGAAAGTGCGTCTGCTACAAAATTATCTTTTCCCTTTAGGTATTCTACTGTGAAGTCGTATTCTTCAAGCTCTAGCCGCATGCGAGTTAATTTCGAACTGGGATTGGTCATAGAAAAAAGATATGTTAGTGGTCTGTGATCCGTTTTAACAACAAAGTGTTTGCCATAAATGTATGGTCTGAAATGGATAATTGCCCAATGAATTGCCGCTAACTCCTGTTCTGTTGTGCTCTTATTGCTTTCCCCTTTTGTAAATGAACGAGATGCATAAGCTACTGGGAGTTGAATTCCGTCACGGTTCTGAGTTAGAACCGCTCCGCAAGCTTGTTTACTAGCATCTGTTATAATGCAAAATTCTTTGCGAAAATCAGGATATTGTAATAACGTGGGGTGCATAAGCTTTTCTTTAAGGTATTGGAATGCGTTTTGGCATTCAATTGACCATTCAAAAGGAACATTCTTTTTACATAATCTAGTTATGTGCCGTGAATAATCGGCGAAGTTTTTTATAAATCGACGATAATAATTGCAGAATGCTACAAATCGTCTCGCGCTGTCCGCGTCATGAGGGACAGGATAATTTTTAATGACGTCGAATTTCTTGTCATCTGGCAATACTCCTTTGTCAGTGCACTTATGACCTAAGAATGTTACTTCATGCATGAAAAATGAGCATTTTTCTGGATGCAACTTTAGGTTATATTTTCTACATACATTAAAAACACCAGTTAAGTTTTTAATCATGTGTTTTTCGGAACATCCTATCACCATTAAATCATCCATATAAAGGAATGCCTGAGAGGGTTCTAAACCCGAGAATGCTATTGTCATCATTCTCTGAAATGAATTGGGTGCTATTTTAAGACCAAATGGTAATCGCGTGAAGCGATATGAACCATTGCTTGTTGAAAAAGATGTTATATTTCTTGAATTTTCTTCAAGTTCAATTTGGTAAAAACCTGACATTAAGTCAAGGCATGAAAAGTATTTAGCTCTGCCCAGTTGGTCTAGAATGTCATCAATTCTGGGGAGCGGGAATTTATCAGAAAGTAACTTTTTGTTGATTTGGCGATAGTCAATTACTAATCGCCATTTCTTTTCTTCCGAATTTGGTAATGATTTTTTCGGAACTAACAGGAGTGGGCTGTTATACTCGGATACAGACGGTTCTACGATTTTGTCGTGTATTAATTTCCCTACTTGTTTCTGGATTTCATTAACTTGGCTATGCGGGCTTCTGTAGTTTTTGATATAAATGGGCTCCTCATCTTTAAGTCTTAATGTTTGTTTATAAAAATTATTTGTCGCTATTGGTTCGGTTTCCAGTCCGAACACGTCACTATACTTGGTGCATAATTCTGTTAATTGATTTCTGAATTGTTCTGGACAATTTTTAGTCAATTTTGAAAGTACTTGTTTGCTTCTATTTTCTGGATTAGTGTTAAGAATATCGTAATCTGTTAAATTTTCATATTCGATTTTGTTTACTTTGACCAGTTGGTCGAAATTAGTTGTATTTAGAAGGCGAATGTATACATGTTTGGATGCTGCTATTGTATTGGCAACATAGATTCCATTATGTATTTCTTGATTTGGAACAAATATATAATCGTTTACTGAATTAATGTCTATTTTTCGGACATCTTGGGATCTGGCTGGCAGAAGAACTGTATTGTTGCCAGCGCTATATGTTATTGGAACATAAATTGGATAATTTAAGTTTTGAGGTCTAATTATAAACCAGTCTTTACTTGGTTTGAAGTCTAATTGGCAATTGAATTTTTTAATAAAATCAATTCCTATTATTCCATCACACGGAAATCGAAAAATCGGAGTCTACTAAATGAAATTCATGTGGAATAATATATTTTGTTGATTGAAGTTCTATTGAAGTTGTTCCTTGAGATTTTATTACACCCTGGCCTATGCCCTGGATGTTTATAATTTTGTCTTCTTGAATTTTGAAAGAATCGGAGTTTATTTTTAAAAGTGAGATATCTGCACCAGTATCTATTAGGAATGTGAGTTTATTTTTAGTTGAATGATTATAAAAAGTGACAAATATATTAAGACTGTAATTGATGGAATGAACCTTTGCATTTACTGATTGTCTCCTAAAGGGTCCGGAGAGTTTTCCGACGCGTTTTGCACCACTCTCACATTGCTATTATTGTAACCTTGGTTGGAGTTACCTCGGCCTCTTCCACTATTTTCGTTTCGTCTTCCTCCACGGGTATTGTAATTATTGTTATAATTGTTATTACCGCCTCTGTTGTAACTGTTGTGGTTGTAATTTCTACCATTACCATAACCTCGGCCTCCTCTATTATAGTGATTTGCACCTCGTCGATAATATAGGACAGAGTTACTTTGACCCATTACCTCCGTGCAACTATCGACAAATTTTAAGATGGCATCATTCATATTTGTGAATATGCCTGACTGCATGGTTGATTTTACTTTATCATTCGAACAATTTTGGGTCATAGCTTTTACAGCTGTTGCAGTGCTGTATCTATTTGCAAGTGATTGGGTTAGGCCGTCATTGATATAGGCTCCTTCAAGAGCCTTTGCCAGCTTTTCCACCTCTTGGGTGTATTGGGTTGCCGTTTTGTTTCCCTGTTGCAGATTTCGTATCTTGGCAGATACAACTTCTACCGATTCGCCCTTTATTGCAGTTGACAGTTGCGTAACGATTGCAGCAATTGTCTGCTCATTACTTATTAGATTTCTCGCATGGCCTTTGAGTCTTGTTTTTATAAGACTTATGGCTGTTAGCTCATGTGTACCTTTCAAGGTATCCAATAGATTCAGAGAATCTATGAAACTTTGAAGATTTTCCGGCTTACCATCGAACTCTGGTAATAGAGATGTGGCTAGCTTGGTAAATTCTACAACTGTTTGTGCCATTTCAGAGATTGTTATCGTTTCTAGTTTTGTTTCGATTGGTTCGCTTTCTTCTAGTGTTTCGATGTCACTATCAGATTCGGCGTCGACTGACTGAGTTGATTCGTCTAATTCGTTTAATTGGTTGGGATCAAACTCCGCCAATTGATATATATTGTCTGGCACTGTTATCTGAATGTGTCGCCTATTGGTGACAGCAATTAATCTTGTGTTTAGGGATTTTATTACCCTTAAACACTTACCTTTGTGCTCAGTCGTGAATTTGTTGTCGAAACGGCTTACTAAGGTAACTACGTTATTATATTCCCTTACTAAAATTTCTATATGATATTTCAAAGTCTCTGCTTTTATAACTGCATCTTTATTAATGCATTTGTAAGATTTACCGAATTTGTAACGAAATGCGTCTATACGTTTCGCGATTTCGTTCCATTCCATTCTTTAATGGAATTAAATTAAATTAATTAAATTAATAAGTAAATTTGATTTATTTTCTACTTATTCGTTTTTAGACGTTATCTAGGTTATTTGCCCTATTCATGTATCTTTTCTTGATAATTTTGTTATGCTTAACATAGAGTGTAAGCAGAAATTGCAAAACTAATACTATCGTGATAATTAATAACAGGAGCCACAATGCGTTTATATCATCCGTGTGATCAATTATCTTGACGTTGTTTACAACGTTAGCAGTGTTATCTTTTGCCTCACTGGACTCACTAAACCACCCCATTATGTAGTTTTAATTTGGCTGTATATATTCAATGAAAAGAACAGTTTTTTTTTTTAATGTTTCATGAAAGAAAATTGAATTGTATTTTCAAAATCTTAGTTTTCATTTAATCTTATATGGGATTTTAGAATGTAATAGGGTTTTATTCATTCCTCAATTTGAAAATCGAAGAAAAAGAAAAAATGAAATTGGAGCGATATTTTCATTGCAATGAACTTACTGCAAGATTTATCAATTACACAAATATTCTAAACGCTGCTGAGTATAAATACTCAGCGCCAGAGACGTGGAAAAGTTAGTTATTTAGTGTATGTGGTTGGCTCACAATTCAAATTACATTTCATATTTATAAAAAAAAATTCTCCAACCACATATGTTAGTATTAAAAGCCTAGCAGATTTTAGTGTTTTGTGAATTGCACTGACGTGCTTCAATTCACAGGTAGAAATTAAGTCTATGGCAAGTTAAGGCTTACGCATATTTGCGGCCCCCTTGCGTGGCTTCGCTCGGCTGCGAAGTTTTAATTCATCTTTCAGGTCGTTGATGCGATCTATGTAGCGTTGCCGGTCTTCTGGTGTCGTTGCTGCCGCCAGCAAATCTTGTTGCAGTCGCTTTTGTTCCGTCGGCTTTTTCTCCTGCCGTGCCCGGTACTCAGCTATTGTGAGTGGGCGTTTTCCATCGTTTGGAAACACCTTCAGGTACTCCTGAATTGAAAGTGCTTCCCTTTGCTCAATAGGAGCAGAATCTGTGTTGTCGTCACTCATTAGCGCGTTAAGCAGTGCCTGCGCTGGTCATCGCACAGGCTTTGTGGGCGTTTGGGGTGTGTATGTGTGTGGTTTAGATTGGTTGGTTTGGTTGGTTGTTGGGTTTGTTGGTTTAGATTAGCTTGTAAGTCAAAAGTTCCATTCAGTGGTCGACGGTGCTGTGCTTCGTCTACTTGCACCTTGCACGCATCTTTCTGCGCTTACGCTTCTTACGCTCTCATTTTCTTAGCTCTCATTTTCCTTCTTGTCGGTTTGACTGGTGGAGAACTGTTGCTTTGCAGTGGAATCACAGCACTTTTTTTTCATTAAATATTAAAACTTAGCATTGTAGCTTCGTGAACTTGTCACGGTCGCCATGAAATCGAGGTATATTTGGACGATTTTATTTTGGAACGTCTGCTCCTCTGTGTTACTTTATTAGAACTGAATATTATATCTTTGTTCTGGGTTCAGCTAACCCGCTACATGCAATACTTATATCTATGTCTTATAATTATGTGTAAGTACATTGGTGTATACGTATGTATGCAGAAGGCATACATACGTTGTGTATATCTTGACCACTTGAGCTGCAAAGTTCAACGAACAGTATGTACATAAGTGGTGGATCGTATGACATATGCACTCAGCATTCCCACGCGCTACGATCGGCATGTACATATGTAAGTGGGTCATCGTATGACATATGCGCTAGTGGTCTTTTGGATATTTGTATATTTATGACAGAGTGTCACAATGTATAGATTTACTGTAATACCCTTTGATTTGTATTACTGGCAGGGTAGGTATACTACACCTTGTCTCCTACTACCCAAGGCTCTTGGATTAGGACTACATCCGCTCCGCTCACTACCAAGCGGAGAATAAGGGCAGCAGATGCTGCTTTACAGTGGTGGAGATTTATCTGAAGGAGTCTTAGAGACATCGACAGGATTCTCCACCACTGTGTTGTCGGCGTCCGAGTCGTCGCGACACATCGCCTCGAACTCCCGCATAAGCACCGTATCAGAGGAGTAGCCGTCATGGGCTGACTCAGGCTCGTCGTCGGGTGCTTCGATCTCCGAGGCAACGTCCTGCTCGACTGGGTTGTCGACAGGGCGTGCCTCGGCCGCTGCATCCGACTTGTAGATCCTGATGCTTACCGCGCTGAATCCAAAGTTCAGCTCACCGTTCTTAGCCTCGATTGGGGCCAAGGATTCCTTATTAAGGATTAGCACCGCCTGGTGCATCGGGCCTTGCGCCGCTTCGACCTTGACTACCCTCCAGTCGGATGTGGGTAGTTCCGGGTTGCATCGCTGCAGCATCTTCAGGATGCGCTCCGGCTCCTTTATGGTGGCGGGCACCCAAACTCTCGCCCTAGGCCTACTGGGTACCTCGCTCAAGTCGACTGCGACGAGCTTCGCCCCTGGGTAGACCTCACCGACTTGCGCCACAGCTGCTTTGTACAGCTGGACGGAGCGCTCGTCTTCACAGGCTATTATTTTTATACACCCCTTGTACCACCCCATGTCTTTACAGACCGGAGGGGGGCCGGGTTGCTTATCCAGTAGCTCGAAGCAGCGGTCGGCCAGTGCCGCTTCCACCCACTTCCACTGGTTCCTGGGGATCTTAGAGTCCACGCTGCCTTTATCCAGGACGCCGATCAGCGTCCTCTCCTTGGCAATCTGCGCGAACGACACGTTCGGCAGCACTCTGGAGCGCTTCGGAGCCGGTCCAGGAGTCTCCTGTGAGCGCTGCCTTTTTGTTTGAGGAGCTGCGATCTTCGACGGGGCAACCCTTTTTGGTGCCTCTTTGTCGAAGTTGGGAAGCACCTTGGATGCCCATTCGACCTTCTTCCGCCATTGGTCGGTCGGGCTGGACATCGTGCTCGCGTTTTGCCGACGGAGTATGTTGCCAGCACTCCTCCTATCGGCATACGTGTATATTTTGGCTTGGGCGCTAGTCGATGGCAACTCGCCTTCCGTAGCCTTACCAGCAGGTAGGGCAGCCGCAGGATTGCAGAGCCGCTCCACCAAGGCATCGGTTTTGGGAGGCGATTTGCCACCCACCCCAGAATTGGGATGGTACCCCTTGAGGTTCGCCCTAGCGTCTTCCGCACACAGGTTTTACCTGCTAAATCGCGGGTCGGGCCAGGCCTTTGGGCCGATGCCTTTCCCTGAATGGGATTACTCCCTGTTGGCAGTTGGGGAGCGCCAGACTCAGTTTTGTTTTTGTTTTGTTGTTTTTTATTCATATTTGATCCCACGATTTGCAAAGAAGGGGCAGAGATTCACGTTGCCCGGATAAGGCATCATTAGAACAGGGGGCTGCCAAGTCCCTGAGCTCTCCGTTCGAGACTGGGCTAGTTTTTGAACCGGGCCCCCAGCCAGGCTGACTCTCGGCACGGGTCGAATGACACCTTAGCCCAGCCCGGTGTGAGATGAGTGTGGAGGATGGGATGTGGGTAGGTATTGTGTGGGGAGTAGGAGTGTGTGAGCTACTTATACGAGGCGGCACCACAAGCGCATCGTCAGTGTTGCTGCTTCGCGAACACCCGCTGGCTGTCCGGGACTGCTTATTTCGGTGCTTTCCCTAAGGATTACCGTTTATTCGCAGCTGGCCTACCCTCAAGAGTAGGTCATTCGCTATCCGCAACCTGCGACCCGTCCGGTGGCCTCAGCTAGGCCCCCTCCGAGCCATCTCACATGCTCGTCAGACCGCAGCCTAATATTGGCAGACTTGACAGAAACATTATAGCCAGTGGTGCAGCAGTAAATTAAATTTCCTTTTTTATTGTTTGTTGTTTGTACTTCCCACATTGTACACTCATATATACATGTAAGCTCCAGCCATTCTCTCGTGTTCTTTCCTTCTTTCTTTCGACCTTTCTATCACTCTCTCGATCTTTCGTCTTCGCTATTTTTCTCTCCTCGGAATCTGTCGCACTCTGGCAGTAGGGCACGGGCAATTCGGCCCGCCTGCCCTCAAACAGTCTGGATATTGCCGCGCTCGCATTAGGGCACGGGCAATTCGGCCCGCCTGCCTTTGCAGCGCCTGGACGTAGCTCTTCAACCGACACTGTCGTTGAACCGACCCATCGCGTCTTCAAGTTGACCCCGTCTTGAATCGAGCTAAACAAACTCATCGTGCCTTTCTCATATTTCCTCGACTCTATATCGTATTTCCATATCGTATTTCGTATAAACAAAAATAAACTGTATCAAACTAAAATCTCGTCTATTAATATTCGCAAACAACGCTGCCGAAAAAGCTCGGTAGCTCAACAAAGTTGTTAAAAAAATCGAAATTAAGGAAACTAGCCGATTTTAAGTATGGTATTACAAATATATATAATATATACAAATATATATAATGTCATTAATTCTGAAGCAAAATTCTAAAATGTTCTAAATTCAGTCAGGCATGATCAGGGCGGTCATATGAAAACAGTATGAGTTTATAGGGTCTATACGGTTCAATATACCTGTATAGCATAGGTTGGGAGGGTAGAGAAAAGAGAGATACTCGTTGTCACCTGAGTCTCTCACAACTTGAGTGGAGTAGTTAGATGAAGGTTTTCACAAAACAACAAATTATTAAGTCCATTGCTATTTCCCCAACTTTAGTTTAACCTAGGTTCCTGTTTTCATTTTTGTTGTTTCTAGTAAATGTGTACCTAAAACATTATGCGAGTGTGTGTCAGTATGAGATAGGAGAGAGTAGAACGAACCCCGACAATCCGGCGAGCTTAGTCAGAGCATAGCTAGAGGTACACACGAAATATCTTCATACTAGTTTGGGTAAAAGACAGCTATCCCACACCTGCACGCTACACATTTATGTCAGAAACTTCCAGCAGCTGGCGCCTACTTTCGTCAAAACACGGGTTAGGAAAAGACTTGGTAAAAGCTACTACGAACTGGAAGATTTACAAAGAAGACTTTTTCATGCTAAGTATATAAAACAATACTGTCAGGCGTGGATCACTCTTTTCAGTGAATCCCTGTAAAGTGTGATCTTGGTAGGGGGGTGTTGTAGTGGCGCTTGTCCCAGAAAAGTAAGAAGTGAGCGACCATGCCGCAGTTTCACTTTACCTTCGCATGCACCTTGTACTTTGAGAGCAATTAGGCTCATGTGAAAATGAAATAGGCTTACAGAGCCAAAATTACAGATCCGAGGACCAATTGTCCCCTCTACATACATTGAGACTTGGCATGCGAATACAGACAGAGGTACATATGCATGTAACTGTACAAACTGAGAAGCATCTGACGGCCTAAGACATACACATATACCGATGTACATATGTATATGTTTGTGCGGCGACATTCCCTCTTAATCGAATTGTCTTTGCGTATACCTCTCTGACGTCTCCTGGACCAGACCTGAAAAGAGAGTTTTCGATTCCTCTTGACCTCCACGTTCTTCAGCCGCCAGCGCACCGAAAGTAAAATCAAAGGAGAGAGCCACAACCGTTACAGTGCAGCAGGGACGATTGCATTCAATTGCAGCAAAGATTAGTGTTGAGTGATTGTGGTTCCATGCATTGGTATTTTGGTTCTATGCAGACTTATTAACAGCACGGTATTACTGACCTATGCCAAGCCGTCGAGTATTTGTTTTGTTCTGATCTTTCGCAAGCGTTTTGATTCTCTGAAATGCAAACGTACCAACGTATGATAGGTTACCCAATAAACAAATTACCGTTTACATAAATATGCATCGAACAAACATTTCATTATACTCATCTGGAATATTTAATCGAATAGTTTTTTTTTTTTGTTTTATATCATTAGTATCATTACTCCATTTTTATCTCTCAATCATTATCGCTTGTCTCATATTTTACCTTAATATTTAATCATTCTATGGTATACAAATCGTTACTATTAATATCAGCTTAAGTGAACATACCTAAATACCTTTAAAACCTGTATATATGTATATGAACGTCTGGCAGCTATGAGATCTTTAATGAAGTATTCATAAATAAACTGATTACAACGAATTCAAGTTAATTGTGTCCGTATTTAGGAATAATGTGGCGCCGAAATGACATAACCAAACAGAAGTAGAGCATTATTCTAGGGATCATTACCAATTTCTCAGCATATTTGGACCGGTATGATCAAGGAAGGATGGATTCTATCTAGTGGCGGGCATTCGGCCCCCACTCTCTCGTCGTTCATATCAACCCAATCTTCGGATGACATCAATCACAACACTCGACTCGATGACTTGGTTCGTCAATTTTGGGAAGTGGAGCACAACTTTGAGCCGATCGCTAGGGCAACAAAGGAGAAGCTTCATTGCGAGGAGCATTTCGTTAGCACTCACACTCGGTTAGCCTCCGGGGAGTACTCAGTCCGCTTGCTTTTAAAGCGAAGTGTGGAGTCCTTGGGCGAATCTTATTTGCAGGCAAAGCGGCGTCTGGAAAACTTGGAGCGCAAATTCGTGCGCAATCCCGCTCTCTACGCAAAATATTCGGCTTTCATGAAGGAGTACCTGTCCCTCAATCATATGTCGCTGGTGCCAAACGGAGATAGGCAAATATTTCTTGCCACATCACTGCGTCGTCAAGGAGGACAGCTCCACCACAAAGCTGCGGGTCGTATTCTGGTCTTTTGCTAAACAATCTGCTCATGTCAGGTCCCACCATTCAAGCCAAACTGTTTCTTACACTCATTCGCTTTCGTACATTTTCCATTGCTCTTACAGGTGATATCGGTAAAATGTATAGGTGTGTGCGTGTCTCAATGCCTGACACCACGCTCCAATGCATATTATGGCGGGACTCTCCTGACGATGACATACAGGTCTTCAAATTAAACACAGTCACCTATGGGACTAAGCCTGCATCGTTTTTAGCTATTCGAGCTATGCATTAGCTGGCCATGGATGAGTCATCGTCGTATCCAGTGGGGTTGGAAACCATTCTACAGAACTTCTACGTGGATGACATGATATCTTCTTGCTCGAGGCAATTTTCAATTGCGGAAATGGTGCTCCAACTCCCTCGATGTGCTTTGTACAGTCCCAGAGGCCGAAAGGGAAAGTTTTCTGAAGCTGGATGATGGCAGTGATGTAACAAAGGCGCTTGGCTCATTTGGGAGCCCCATAAGGACTGCTTTCTGTTCACATTTGCTCCACAAATCGGTGTTGGCAAGCACACTAAGCATTCGGTATTGTCGACCATTGCACGCCGCTATGATCCTATGGGATTGATCGGATCTACTCTAACCAGAGCGAAAATCATTATGCAGCGCATGTGGAGAGAGACAAACTGCATTGGGATGAGAGCCTTCCTCAGTCTTTGGATTCGGCATGGACTGAGTTTTGCAAGGACTTCGCTACTGTGGGCCACGCCACATTGCCTCGCTATGTACTTCAACCCAAAGCAAGGTTTGAATTACATGCCTTTTGTGATGCCAGCCTCCAGGCCTATGGGGCTTGCATCTATGCTCGTTCGTTTACGGATTCAGCCGCTGAATCTTGCTTTGTTCGAAGGCAAGGGTTGCCCCACTTAAAACCCTCACGGTTCCCAAGCTTAAACTATGCGCAGCGTTCCTATTAGCAAATTTACTTCGCGAAATCAGGAAAATGGATACCTTTGATTGTCCAATCCATTGTTGGTCGGATCTAACTGTAGTTCTGTCTTGGTTGCGAGATGACCCATCCAAATTCAACGTATTTGTATCCAACAAAATCGCCGGAATTCAACAACTTACGAAGGGCATGGATTGGCGCTATGTGCCAACTGAGATGAACCCGGCTGACATTCTTTCGAAGGGAGCATCGCCGCAGGATCTCTTGCATTCTAGGTTGTGGATGAATGGACCTACCTTCTTGCAAGGCGAACGAAGTTGCTGTCCTGAACGGTGCTCGCCAGAAATCAACCTTCCGGAAATTTGACACCGGGTATTGCTGTCGTCTGAGCTTGCCGACATCTCGCTTTCATTTAAACACATCAACTCATTT
This sequence comes from Drosophila azteca, assembly GCA_005876895.1. Taxonomy (NCBI): domain Eukaryota; kingdom Metazoa; phylum Arthropoda; class Insecta; order Diptera; family Drosophilidae; genus Drosophila; species Drosophila azteca. Next base: position 15,176,982 of record VCKU01000003.1, on the reverse strand, counting down.
GGAGTCATGCTGCGTATCTTCGGCTACGTTCAGAAGTTCATCAGTCGGACGAAGACAACGGACCTCTCGTCTGACGACCTTCGAAAAGGATCCCATCTGTTATGTCGCATTGCTCAACTGGCCCATCTGTATCCTGAGTACCGTACTCTGCAGAATGGGAACTGCGTGCAGTCCTCCAGCAGTATCGCCTCGCTTTCGCCCTTTATAGATGACATCGGGCTAATACGTGTTGGTGGTCGCTTGCGGCACTCAACTCTCGGCTTCGATGCACGTCACCCAATCATTTTGCCCAGGGATCATCCACTGACGTTCTCTATGATCACCCATTTTCATCGGAAGCATCACCATGCGGGTCCGCAGTCGTTGCTTAGAGCAATTCGCTTACAGTTCTGGCCCATCGGCGGCCTGACTACTGTGGCTCGTGCCTTGAGGAAATGCGTCATCTGCTGCAGATCCCGAACTCGTCTTGCAGAGCACATCATGGCTGACCTATCGAAGGATCGAATACAGGATTCGCCTGCATTCAGTGTCACTGGTATTAAGTATTGTGGCCCCTTCTACTACAAGCCAGATGGGCGCAATCGAACGCCCATGAAACTTTATATCAGCGTTTTCATCTGTTTAACCACAAAGGCAGTCTGGTTAGAATTGGTGAAAGATATGTCAACTTCAGCTTTCTTGAGTGCCCTCAAACGCTTCGTCGCTACTCGCGGCATTCCTCGATGCATTTGGTCGGACAGTGCCACCAACTTCGTGGGCGCAAGGAACGAGTTGGAGGACCTTCGTCGGCTATTTAGCAGCGAGAAGCATCGTGCTGAAGGCCACAATCACTGCCTCAACAACGGCTTCCACTGGAAATTCATTCCGCCTCGCTCGCCTTATTTCGGGGGCTTGTGGGAGGCAGCAGTGAAGATCGCCAAACAGCACTTCTATCGCTCCGTGGGATCGTCAATCTTTGGCTTCGACGAGCTGCGGACATTGGTTTGCCAAATCCATTCGATAATCAATTCTCGTCCTCTTATTACAATGTCAGAAAGCCCTGAAGATCTTGGCGTCCTTACACCGGGGAAATTTTTTGATTAGTCGTCCAGACGTTACGGCTCTCAACTTCAATCGGCTCGATCGTTGGCAACAAGTCACCTGTGCCCAGCAGATCTTCTAGAAGCGTTGGAGTGAGGAGTACTTGACTCTGCTCCAACAACGTGCCAAATGGCGCACGCCGCAACCTCCGATCCAGATCAACGACGTCGTCGGCATCAAGGACGAAAACTTGCCGCCACTGAAGTGGCAATTAGCACGAGTGATCGAAGTCATCACGAGAGCTGATTGTGCCGTGCGAGTTGCCATCCTGCGGACACCATCTGGAACCACACGTCGAGCTGTCAACAAGCTGTGCGTCCTTCCCGTTAAGGATTCTGTTAAAAGCCCTGGCCTTTTTCGCATGCTCTCGGTGCATACGCACACACTATCACACTCAGATTTGCCGTGCGTACTGCTTATATGGCAGTGCGTCGGTTAGCTTGGGTTCACATTCGGTCAAAATTCGTCGTCGAACGCAGCATCAAATTGCAGCAAATTGTTAAATTGTTTTTGTAAATGTGGAGTCAGAGTTGCCGAAAAAGCTCGGCTGCTTCCAACATAGAAATTTCCTAATACTTATTATTCCAGTCTGTCTGAACTCTAGTCTTTACAGTTCTAATAACTTAATCAAAGCTGAGAAGTAAGTAAAACAATCTACCAACACTAGTGGCTGATTGGCTATACGGTCAGTCTTCGTTAATAGCAATATTCTTATGCCCTGGTATCCAGTGCACAATTAATTTGCCGGTGAAGGCAATGTTTATGTTGTGGTGGATTTTGTCCGTTAAGTACGAATTTGATTCGTTACTTTTCAGAGCCTTTAAGGCACCTTGACTATAGCAGAGTATAACAGTTTTATTGTATTTCTTTTTGTTTGATAAAACAGAAGGGAATTATTTTTAATCTGAATTTATAGCTTCTGTTGTTGGGGTACTCCAGAATACCTATCCCTGTTCTATTACCGCTGATGGAAGCATCAGTGGAGATAATATTCAACCGATCCGTCACACATTCTGGCAGCTTAGCTTGATACGTAGCCTTTCATTCTTCGTCTGAAACGTCCTTTTTGTTTCTGTCGAAAATTTAGAAGTATATTTTAACTTTACGACTGTGTGTGCATTTCAGGCTCTCACTGTGTCCAAGAGGTCCCTAAGTTCAATGTATACTGCTGTTTAGGCAGTCTTAGCATTTGACACAAGTCACAAGTCACAAGACTTTTTTATACAGGCTCGGGTTCAGAGATTTGACTTTCAGTAGTTCCTTGACATTTAGAATTTTTGCTCTGTGCTTTGGAGGTAAAATCCCAGCCAAAGATAAAATCAGGTGAGCAGAGGTTTCTGGAGGTTTCTGCAAAGGCTTTATGTCTGTACTGTATTGAGCGATTTGTTGTTAATGGCATGTTCTTGCTGAGATTTGATGAAAGATTTAAAAATGTTGGATGATACTTTTGGTTTGAGCCCCGACTTAATCGTGGTTACTGCGTGTAACAGAAGAGCACTTTTGTCTGTCTTTTTAGGTTTTATACAAGTTATTTGAAGAGTACCCAGCAAGCAATTGGAAGAGTCTTTTGATCAGAAACCCCATTGCGAGTCTAATTCGAGTCATTTTGATGATTTAAAAACGATTAATCGCTTGTGCGCTTAAAGCGCGACTCGAAAACGACTCGCATGTATGCCGAGTCTATAGAGATATGTCTGTCTGTCCGTCCGTCCGTCCGTCTTCATGAGCGCCTATATCGCAGAGACTATGAAAGCTAGGTACAAGACAACTCAGAATCATGCAGAATGACCATTTCTATCAGAGTGTTGAATCTGGATCAGATCGGATCAATAATATAGCCACAATGAAAAAAAACCATTTCGAAAGGCATCGTTCCCTCTCTCTCTCTTATACGCGACCCTGTCTGCTTTGTCTATTTGTCTAAATGAGCGCCTAGATCTCAGAGACTATAAGAGCTACAGCAACCAAACTTTCAAACTTTCACTTCAATACAAGTTTATTTCAAAATTTTGACACGCCCCCTTCCACCTTTACAAATGAAGATAAAAGAAAACCAAAAACGCATAATCATGGAAAATATCCGTAACTACCAGATTGTCGTATCTTGATCAGGTTGAACTACTATTATAGCCAGAAGGAACAAATTAAATTTCAGTCTCAGATTAGGACACACACGATTTACACAACAGCAATACTACAACCCTTGCAACATCCTACCCTGCCCTAACTGCTATACACTAGACGACCTCAGTATCCAACAAATCCTAACTATCTGCACCGCAACTTCCCACCTTAAAACCCAAATCTTCCAAAACACATGCCCCATATCCATCCTCGAAAACCCAACTACAGAAAACATCTCCAAAATGATTAAATTTCTAAAAAAAAACCATAACATACCACCTCATTTAATCCTAATTAAATTAAACGTAATTTATATGTAAATATGTAAATATGCAAAACATAGATCTTAAATATCCCGATTTCGATTATGCTGATTTCGATGCTATCAGTTTTTCCGAAACATGGCTCAACTCCACTGTTCACGATCATGCAATTTTGCTCACAATTTCATCATTTGTCGAATGGATCGTGCATCTTATGCAGGTGGAGTTCTGATTGCAGTCAAAACTGACTTCTCATCGGAGTTATTCCCTTTCAACAATATCCACGGGATTGAGTTCATTGCAGTCAAAGTCCGTGTTGCCATGTCTTTTATCTATCTAACCTGCTCATATATTCCTCCCTTATCTGATGAGCTAACGGATGTTTCCCTTGCCCAAATTAATTCTATTAAAAATAATAGGAAAAGACTTCTCGACCTTATTTTCGTTATGGATGCTTCTCTAAGTGCAGTTGCCAGAGTCTCCCCACTATCACTTCCTGAAGACCTATACCATCCTACGCTATCTATAACTTTAGAGTGTACCAGTTCTAGTTGTGTTAACATTACTTCGACTCCTCACCGGATGAAGTGATTTCGCAAAACTGATTTGGACAATTTAAACATTCACCTCTCGAATGTCGATTGGTCCATTCTTTTTTCCTTGCCTAATATTAACGTAGCAGTCAACTCATTCTATAAAATTTTAAACTCTGACCTTAATACTTATGTTCCGGAGATTACTGTACCATTATCGTCCAAGCCACCCTGGTTCTCTTGGAATTTATCATACTTAAAGAATAGGAAATCCAGACTTTTTAAAAAGTACCAGAAAACTGGCTCCTTGCTTGTCTTTGTACAATATTCTTCCGCCCTGTCTCAATTCCTATCAACTAATAGTCTGTGCTGCAATCTTTACCTCTCTTCTTGTAGTAAAAACTTCCGCAATGCTCCTAAAAAATTCTTGTCTTTTGTCAACTCTAAACGTAAGTCCAATGCATTTCCTCCGTTCCTTCATTATCTAAACAATTCTGAATCTTCTGCTGCTGGCATTGCAAACTTATTTTCAACTTTTTTCCAGTCGTCTTACTCTTCTCATATTTATAACGCATCCACTCCGTATCCCTACCATTTGCCTCACTCTAATAGCATTTTTCAACCATCTTTTGAGGAACGCGTTGTGCTTGGCGGCTTGCAGTCTTTGAAAATTTCATTTTTTGCAGGTCCTGATAAAGTGCCTAGTTACATTTTAAAACATTGTGCCCAGTCTCTATGCCAACCCTTAACCTTTCTTTACAATCTATCCTTGGAACAGTCTTGTCTCCCCGTAATTTGGAATGAGTCCTACATAATTCCGCTGCACAAGAAAGGCTCCAAATCCAACATAGAGAATTACCGAGGCATTGCAAAGCTCTCTGCAATTCCTAAGCTCCTTGAATTCCTGGTTACCCGGCAATTGCAACATCTTTGTTCTAGCTTTATATCTCCTTCACAACATGATTTTTTAAACATCGGTCAACAACTACCAATCTGCTCGAGTTTTCCTCCATAATCAACCGTGGATTTTAGAGCGGTTTGCAAACTGACGTTATTTTTACGGATTTAAGCAAGGCATTCGATTCGGTTAACCATACCCTATTAATTCAGAAGCTGTTATTAGGTTTCCCTAGTAATCTTCTAAGTTGGATTTCGTCGTATCTTTCGAATCGTACACAACGGGTCTTTTAACTAATGTTTTATCAGAGATCGATAACATCACATCTGGTGTCCCACAAGGTAGTCATTTGGGTCCGCTCTTCATTATACCCGGTACTCGAAGAGTATAGGGGTATATTAGATTTGTGGGGAGAACGGATGTGTGTAACGCACAGAAGAAAGCGTTTCCGACCCCATAAAGTATATATATCCTTGATCAGCATCAATAGCCGAGTCGATATAGCCATGTCTGTCTGTCTGTCCGTCTGTCCGTCCGTCCGTCTGTCCGTCTGTCCGTCTTCATTTGCGCCTATATCTCAGATACTATTAAAGCTAGAGCAACCAAATTTTGTATCCAGGCTTCTGTGTTATCACACTACTCCGAATGTATTTCGAAATTTCGCCCCGCCCACTTCCGCCCACACAAAGAACGAAAATCTGTGGCATGCACAATTTTAAAGATACGAGAAAACTAAAAACGCAGAATCATAGAGAATGGCCATTTCTATCAGAATATTGAATCTGGCTCAGATCTGGTTATTAATATAGCCACAAAGACGAAAACCATTTCGAAAGTTATCGTTCCCTCTCGCTCACTCTCACACGCGACCCTATCTGCTTTTCGCATTCGAATTTTTTGACGCCTAGTTCTCAGAGACTATAAGAGCTAGAACAACCAAACTCTATATCCTAACTCCTGTGATATCAAACCAGCACGAGTTTATTTCAAAATTTTTCCACGCCCCCTTCCGCCCCCACAGAAGACGAAAATCTGTGGAATCCACAATTTTTAAGGTACGCGAAAGCAAAAAACGCAGAATTATGGAAAATAGCCGCATCTATCAGATTGCCGAATCTGGATCATACCGGATCATTATTATAGCCAGAAGGAACAAATTAAATTTCAGTGGCTACCCAACGAGAGCCAAGCGATTCCCTCTCTCTCTCGCACACACTTCCCTGTCTCTTGTATTTAGTTATACATGTGCATGTAAAAATGTAGCAGCCGACGTAAAAATTATGTATATGTAAATGAAAATGGAAACAGATAACTTCTAAAATATAAAAATACAGGGTTCGACTTAATTTTTTGAAATTTTCCATTTTGGCCAAAATTTAATTCGTCTCTTTTGTGAAGGCCGCGGCCTACAACGTTCCCTCTCGTTTTATTTGTGATTGACCTTCCCCAAGTTGTAACATTCTCTCATACATTAATGTATACGGATGACGTTAAAATCTGTCTGCCCTACTCCGACTGGTACTTGCACACACATCTTCAGCTAGACCTAAATGAATTGCTATTGTGGTGCTCAAGTAATCTCCTATTTTTGAACTTCTCAAAATGTAAGCTTATGACATTCTACCGTCGTGCTCCACATTTTGTATCCTTTTCTCTTGGCAATCATGTTGTTCGAGTCAGCCGCTAACCAACAGGCCTAACTTAGAATACACTTTACAATAAAAGGCACTGTAAGCACCAGCATTCAGCAGCGCTGCTGCGCTCTCCCTCTGTAAAGGGCGCTCTGCAGCCGCCGCTTCGGCTCTAGCTTGTCTAGCCGACGGTGCCAATTAATCAGTAATCTGCTAACCTCTCTGCGCATTGGTTGCATTTAGATCTCGGTCACGTTTATCAGGTTGTGCTAAGAGCAAGCAATCGGCTTCCGCTATCAGCCGCTTGTATAAATAAAAACTATTAAATTTGGAACAATTCGGCTTATTATTTTGGACAAAATAGGTGCCAAAAAAGCTTGGCATCTCAAACATTGGTGACCCCGACGTGATTAAAGACATTGGCTAATCACGTTTCGCATAAAACATTTAAATTAAACATTGTTCGGGTCTGTGAAATTTGAATCACAACCAAATACATTGTGCAGCGTTTAAAACGGTTTATGTGCAAATTCAGTGCGAGTGCGGCCGTCTGAGATTCCGTTGCTTTAATCGTTCGAATCTCTCATTCTATGCTCAGCCGCAGACACTGTCGTTGACTTTTCGTGTCTCTCATTCTCGCTCCAGCCGCTGTTCACCGTCGCATAATCGTCGAATCCTCCATTCTCTGCACAACTGCAGCCACGGTTTCGGCTTTCGCGTCTTCACGTTCCCTTTCTCGATTCTGTACGCAGTCGCTTAAACGGTTATCTATTCTCCGCTAGTTCATTGCATTTCACACCGTTAAGCATGGAAGGCGATCTAAATACAGGCGCGGGTGGAAATATTGTGACGGCTAATAACGGGCTGAGTCTTTATAAACGCAAAGTTCAGTCGTTATATGATTGAACGAGCGGGCTCGGCGACTCCTTCGCTGGCGATAAGATCGATTGTTTGAACCCCACGGAAATCGACGTTCGAATTGAAATGCTGGCAGAAATTCGAAAGGAGTTTAATAAGGCGCACAACGAACTGGAGGCACTCAATCAGGACGAGATTGGGAGTGAGATGCGCAACAACTTTGATACGCTCTTCATATCGTTGAAGGCTGAGCTATTGGCTGCTCTCGAATTAGGCCACTCGCGCGCTGCTGCCAATTCGACGACCCTACCAAACCATTCTGGACACAGTACCATCATTATTGCTTACAAGCAGCGACTTCCTGAGCTAAAAATACCCAAGTTCTCCGGTGGATACGTCGAATATTCGGATTTTATGGCTATGTTCAATTCGATCATAGACGCGGATGCGGATCTCAGTGACATCGAGAAGTTCCAGCACCTTCCCTCTAGCCTCGCTGATGTGGCTTTGGACTCGGTTCGATTTTTGGAACTCTCCAGTGCCAATTATCGTGTGGCGCTGGATATACTAAATAAACGTTTCAGTAAGAAACGACTTGTTTTTCAGGCACACATCAAGAAGATTCTTGGGCTCAAGAGAGTGGATTCGCCATCTCCCAAAAGGCTTCGGGAGTTTTCGGATGCAGTCAATTTACATATGCGCGCTTTGCAGACATTGGGAACGGATTTGGAGATATCCCATTGCATGATAATCAACATGCTGCTGCAGAAGTTGGACGCTAAGACTCAAATTAAGTGGGAAGAACAACTGTCGTCGGATGCTATACCTACAGCAATGGATTTCTATGGATACTTGGAGAAGCGATGCCAGAAAATGGAGAATTTGGAATACGCTACAGCGGCACCCGCTAGCAGCGCTCAGGTGGGAAAAAACCATAATTTGCCGTTCAAAAAAACGTTTGAAGCCTCCAATTCTTCAACCGACTCGTCTGGATGCAGTTTTTGCCAGTCAGCGGGACATGGCATATACTCCTGCAAGATGTTCGGGAATTTGTCTCCGTTGCTGCGCCACAAAGAAGTGAAGAAGCTTTTCCTTTGTTTCAATTGCCTGAAGGCGGGGCATCGGACTCGTGCATGCAACAGTGGAAAATGTCGAGTTTGCGGTGGGAGGCATCATAGTTTGTTGCATTTCGAAAATCCGCAATCCACAACTCAGTGCTCCCCAGATCTTTCCGCTCCAGATCTAACGCTCCAACCAGACGCTATTTCTGCCGCTCAGGATTCTGTTAGCAGCTCACCTTCCCCTGCCTCTACCTCTCTTGCTGCCCAAGGTCTTCAATCTGATGTTGTGCTTCTGACTACCGCTGTGGTTCTTGTAAAGAATCGGTCTGGCGTTTTAGTTCCTTGTCGTGCCATACTAGATTCAGGATCTCAGATTCATACTAGATTCATCTCATCACATCCAGGTTCGCCCACCAGCTTCAGCTTAGGAGAACTCAATCGTCTGCACTTGTCTCTGGGCTCGGCGACACCAGCGTGGCTACTGAGGGATCCACCGTGAATATTTGTATGCATTCTCGCACAGTTGACTATGCAACTACGCTTACTGCTCTTATAGCTCCTACCATCACCGATTGTCAACCAAGTCTGGCAGTCAATGTAGCCTACTAAAATATTCCATCCAATATTCAGCTTGCTGATCCTGCATTTTTCAAACCTCAGCGAGTGGATCTCCTCATCGGTGCTAGCATTTTCTATGATCTCCTCTGCGTAGGACAAATCAAACTCTGCGATGGTCTGCCTCTTCTGCAGAAGACCCGGCTCGGGTGGATCGTATCTGGCGGTGGACAAAGGGTAGCACGCTCGGCGCTCTTGGCAACGCGCAATTCTAAAGATTCGGAAGCTGACATGGATGCAAGGTTGGATAAAACTCTTCGTATGTTTTGGGAGGTCGAGGCTTGTGCGGACGCCGTTTTGAATACGAAGGAAGAATTAGATTGTGAAGCGCATTTCGTAGACCACTTCTCACGTTTGACATCAGGAGAGTATTCAGTTCGTCTCCCGCTAAAGGATAATGGCGATCGCTTAGGGGAATCCTACACTCAGGCGCATCGTCGTTTCATTAATTTGGAGCGAAAGTTGGATCGTGATACTACACTTAAGGAGCGGTACTCTGCCTTTATGAGGGAGTATATTGAGTTGAAGCATATGTCCCTAGTCAGCCCTGATTCTCGTAGTCTCTGCAGATATTTCTTGCCGCATCACTGTGTTTTAAAGGAGGATAGTACGACTACAAAGCTTCGTGTCGTTTTCGATGGTTCGGCAGCCACATCAACTGGATGTTCCCTAAATGATGCGATGATGGCAGGCCCTGTTATTCAGCCTGCGTTGTTCAGCATACTAATTCGGTTTCGCACATATCCAGTCGCTCTCACTGGGGACATTTGTAAAATGTACCGCTGCGTACGAGTGTCTCCACCTGACAATTACTTTCAGTGCATTCTATGGCGAGATTCTGTCCAGTCCGAAGATCAGGTCTACACATTAGACACCGTCACATATGGCACTAGAGCTGCATCGTTTTTAGCAGTTCGCGCAATGCACCAGCTGGCCATTGACGAGGGTGAGTCCTACCCTCTTGGCTCAGCTGCTCTGCAACAAGATTTTTACGTGGATGATCTCATCTCGGGCGGCAGCTCTGTCGCTGAGGTCATGGAAAAGATGCGTCAAACCTCTACTATACTTTCTTGCGGCAACTTTAAGCTTAGGAAATGGTGCTCTAGCCATCAGGAAGTACTTGAAGGAACGCCTGAAGATGACAGAGAGAAATACTTAAGATTTCATGATGGAAGTAATATAACCAAAACTCTTGGCTTAGCATGGGACCCTGCATCTGATCAGCTGCCTGTCTAGCGCTGGACACAAAGTCGAAGCCCTCCAAGCGATCGGTCTTGTCTACGATTGCTCGTTTCTATGACAGGGCAGTTGACGAGCTTATCAAAGTCTCGAGTGTCGCCACTAAAAATTTTATCGATTCCCAAGCTGGAATTAAGTGAAGCCCATTTGCTCGCTAAACTAATGACTAATTTAAAGGACATTGGAAGTTTTACAGGTCGGGTTTATTGCTGGTCAGATTCATCGACAGCACTATCTTGGATACGGGATGAGCCATCCAAATTTCAAGTCTTCGTGGCAAATCGAGTATCAGCAATTCAAGAGTTGACGGCAGGCATGGAATGGCGCTATGTTCCCACATCTTTGAATCCTGCTGAAGTTCTCTCTAGAGGATCGCTTCCCCACCAACTTATCCAGTCAGAGCTGTGGTTTCACGGTCCATCATTTCTGGTAGGCTCCAAGAAAGAGTGGCCTTTACCTCCTGTTCATCTTCTAATCTGACACATTCAGCTGTCTAACTTGTGGATGGATATAAAGGAAATTCGAGGCAATGGTCAAGTCAGGAAATCCAGTTTAATCAGCTCACTCTCTCCGTTCATCGATCAGAATGGATTACTAAGAGTTGGAGGTCGTCTTGGAAACTCATCTCTGGGATTTGATGCTCAGCACCCGCTTATTCTGCCAAAGGGACATCCCATAACTTGTGCTCTGATAAGGTACTATCACGAGAGGAACTTTCATGCTGGACCCCGCGCACTACTTGCCAAAATTCGACTGGAATATTGGCCCATTGGCGGAATCAAGGCAGTATCCAAAGTAGTCAGCAAGTGTGTGAGATGCTTCAGGACTAGGCCGCGCATGGTTCAGCACATCATGGGACATCTGCCCAAGGAGCGATTGGAGGGATGTCGACCCTTTGAAGTCACTGGAGTGGATTACTGTGGGCCCTTTTTCTACAGATCAGAAATCCGCACGAGGCCACCCATCAAGTGCTACATCAGTGTATTCATTTGCTTTACTTCTAAGGCTATACACATGGAGCTCGTAAAGGACTTGACCACCGCTTCGTTTTTAGGCGCATTAAAGCGTTTCACTTCCACGCGAGGAAGGCCAAGTCAAATTTGGTCCGACAATGCGACCAACTTCGTTGGCGCCAAGAACGAGCTTTTGGAGCTCAAGAAACTAGCTATGAGCGACTCGCATATGAAGGAGGTCTATGAATCCTGCTTGGCGGACTCGATCGACTGGCGCCTCATCCCACCACGCTCTCCGCACTTTGGCGGATTGTGGGAAGCTGCCGTGAAGACAGCAAAACATCACCTGTACCGCTCAGTTGGGCCCTCTGTGCTTGACTTCGACGAGCTGCGCACCCAGATCTGCCAGATCACGGCAATTGTTAATTCTCGCCCTTTGCTCTCACTTTCAGAAAATCCTGCTGATTTAGATGTCCTGACTCCTGCTTATCTGCTTTTAGGTGGTCCACACGAGACAATCCTCGAGCCTGACCTAACGAAGCTCAACTACAATCGTCTGGATGGCTGGCAACGGGTCACTCAACTGCAGCAGATATTCTGGAGCCGCTGGCGCGAAGAGTATCTAACTCTTTTGCAAGAGCGGTCGAAATGGCGGACTCCCACGCAAAATCTTTGCGTAAACGATCTCGTGCTGATTAAGGACGAAAATCTTCCTCCAATGCGTTGGCCACTGGCTAGAGTGGTCGAGCTCTTCAAGGGCAAGGATGGAGTGAGCCGCGTCGCTGATTTGAGGACTGCCACAGGAACTGTCAGAAGGGCCGTTACACGGCTATGTGTACTGCCCCTCAAGGAATCTGTTAAAAGACTGGCTTCCAACGGGGGGAGTACGTTCGGGCCAGCCGCTAACCAACAGGCCTAACTTAGAATACACTTTAGAATAAAAGGCACTGTAAGCACCAGCATTCAGCAGCGCTGCTACGCTCTCCCTCTGTAAAGGGCGCTCTGCAGCCGCCGCTTCGGCTCTAGCTTGTCTAGCCGACGGTGCCAATTAATCAGTAATCTGCTAACCTCTCTGCGCATTGGTTGCATTTGGATCTCGGTCACGTTTATCAGGTTGTGCTAAGAGCAAGCAATCGGCTTCCGCTATCAGCCGCTTGTATAAATAAAAACTATTAAATTTGGAACAATTCGGCTTATTATTTTGGACAAAATAAGTGCCAAAAAAGCTTGGCATCTCAAACACATGTATTGGATCGAATTTCGAGTTCAAATGATCTTGGAGTATTATTTGACCATAAAATGTGTTTTAATAGTCATATAGCTGCGACAGCTAATAAAGCTAAAGGTGTTCTAGCATTCATCTAGCGTTGGTCCAAGGAGTTTGAAGACCCGTATGTGACCAAATACATTTCGTTAGTGCGCCCGATATTGGAGTACTGTTCCTGTGTTTGGAGCCCACAGTATAAGGAACAGCAAGTAATTCTTGAATCAGTTCAGAAACAATTTTTAATTTTCGCTCTTCGTAATTTACATTGGGACTCTGGTAGAATCGTGCCACCTTACCGATCTAGGCTAAAACTAATTGACCTGCCTTTGTTACACCATCGCAGAATATGCAATGGGGTAATGTTCGTGCACAAGCTCCTTCTCGGGATGGTGGACTCCCAATCTCTCTTGAGTCAGATTGACTTTACGGTTCCCTCTCGTTCTACTCGTTCTTTTAGACCAGATTACCCTTATTTAGGTTTAACTATGCCCAGCATGAACCTTTCAGGGTTTTATGCTATAACTATAACTTTATCATATCATATCCCCTGAACTAACCCTTAAACATATAGCATTTAGTATTTACAACTACCTGAACTCTGCTAACCTGTAATCTTAATTTTTAATTTTATTATAGTTTTATCTTTAGTTCTCTTTATAATTTATATAGCATTCTTAGCAGATAATATTTAATTAAATAAATAAATAAATAAGTAAAAAGCTGAAGGCCTTTGCAGCCAGCGCTTTAGACATTAAGTTAGTTTTAATTTAAATTATAGCTAACTATTATAAATAAATAAATAATAAATTTCAGTCGCTACGCAACGCCTGCCAAGCGCTTGCTCATTCCCTCTCTCTTTCTCGCATACACTTTTCACATAAACACGAACCGTATATACATACATATGTACAGACGAATACTTAGATGTCAAATGTAGAGAAGCCAGATGTAAATAACAAATGTAAACCAAAATGGAAAAAAACCATTTAATATATAAAAATTTGTAGAATGGTTAAACTTAATTTTATTAACATTTTTTTTTTTATCTTATGATCACATACATACATGTATATTCTGACTGAGTACCGGGTATAAAGTAGAGCCGCGGCCTTTGCCGCGGCTCACAACATTTCCCCTCGTTTTTTAATTGTCATTATTTTGTTCAAATCTACCTCTCTAGCCCAGACCTGACATTTGATTCTTTCAAAAGCATTGTGCCCCTCACTCTAACACAGGATGCGACGCTTCCACATTTTTTGCACCACTTTTCAGATTTTCAGCGCGAGGCAGTGTGTTCCTATCGTCACAATAGCACTGCCTAACCGTCTTGAAAAAATAGCTGACCTTTAGTGAGCATATGTTGTAGGTTCAAGAACAGATTCATTTTTATTGGTCTTGTTTTTCCTAAAAATGCGTTCAACTTACGACCCCCAGGATTCGGTGAAATTTTTAGGTAAAAAAATATCAATATCTAGCTTTTTGAAATCATCGTTTAGTACTACCGCGTTTGCCTTCAGAGGTGAGCTGAAATACAGCTTGTACAGAGCGGGCGAAAGGGGGTTAATGCGTTTAAGCCCATTTATAGTCAGGTGTTTGATCTTTTCATACAAATAAAAATCACTTTATGTGTTTTTATTTTCAGAACCGGAGAACCGATCTCCAAATATGAAAAAGTAAAAAAATTGCACATAAAAACACAGATTAAAAAACACACTTAAGCAAATTTACCACCAGAACAATAAAACGTCAAACGTCAATCCCAAACGGAGGCCAAGTGTTTTGGAGATTTAAAATGTTTTAAAGAATTGTAATGTTCGACGCCTGTCGTGCATTTTGAAAGTCAAAGGTTTTTTTTCTGATACTCGTTGGGAAATAGTTCCAAAAAAAATACTGGGTTATGATCGCAGAAGCTTACAGAGAGCTTTTGGACAGAAATCTGTTTGGGAAAGGGTGGCAACGCCGTATTGCCCTGATAATTATTGCTAATTGCTTTAAGCTAAAGAACCAGGCAACGGAAGGATTAGAAAAAAGAAATAAAAAAAACGTGGTCTATTTCCCTCGGCGATGCTGAGAGTCGATCTCCTTCTCCTCGTGGCCGTCAAGGAGTCGAGTCGTGATACATTTTTTTGTTCGGCAAATTATATAGCCCTTAACCGGTGTACCGCCCGACATCACGCCAAGTGATTGTTTTAGATATTAGTGATTTATTAACTCAAGAACCCCCATTTTCCGTATAGATCGAGGAGCACATAACCAACAAGCCCACAGCAGCACCTATGTGGCTGGGGCCTACAATTCAATCATAAGCTGGAGAAAGAAATCCAAATTTAAACAATTTCTTTGATTGCAGTGGTGCACTTCCCACTAGGGATTAGAACCACTAGTACTGCCTTAAAAACAAAAACTGAGCAAGTGTTTGTATAGCCGGCCGTAGAGGTTACCGCAGTGGACCAGTCCCCAAGCTGTAATGTGCAGAAATACAGTGATGTTTAATATCGTACGAACGGATGTGGTTTGTACGTACGTTGGTGTCGGTTTATACACCAAAGGTATGGCCGGATTTTAGACTGTGTACCTCTAGCTATGCTCTAACTAGCTCGCCGGAATGTCGTTGGATCTTTCCTACTCTCCTATACGCCATACGGACACATTCGCAAAGATGTTTTAGGTACCTCAGCATGCTCTACACAGGACAAACAAGACTGATTTAGTATTTCATTTAGAACAATTAATGACTATTTAATATCATTTAATATCATGTCATTTAATCAAAATTAAGGGGGTTTGACTTCATGACCCTATCTAACATATTTATGGAAATATGGAAAAAGAATTACAAATCGACTCGCTGTATGTAAAACTTAATAGTATTCGAAAACATTTTAGACGTGTATATTTGAAGAACACAATTGACGACTCCATTTAAGGAAGCTCGTTACTCGTTACATCCGTTGAGCTCAAGGGCAATGTGGTAGTATGTTCTGAGGAAAAGAAAGAAAATATGAATATACAGGTTGTTCTCCTACATCGAATTGAAATCAGTTTTACTTCTTTTCATACCAGTTCGACGACGATTTGTAACTTACAAATAGAGCCTCTTCAGTGGGTCAAGCGTCTTATTATTAATAATTATATATGTGTACATGGTTTCATCATGAATCTAGATAATAAAGAACTAATATAATCATAAAGGCGAAATCGAAGAAATATGTTAGCTCAGAATCGAGAAAACAAATACAAGTTACTTTGTCCGATGGTTCTCAAACTACAATTCGGGCCTGCACGGGAACATTCGTATGCCTTACAGTTTGAGAAGCGCTGCGGCTGTGTCGATGAAGACGACATACATATGTCTTCATACATATATTGTCGAAAGCTTTCGCTGCGTGCTTAGCTCGAACTCGAGAAGGGTGACGCTTGCGGCATATGGGTTTCTGGCAAATTCACAGGGAAAAACATTCCATTTGTCTCACTCGATCGTCACTTTGCACTACGGAATACGTATTCCGTTGGCTCGACTTAGCACTTAATGAACTGTTAGTGTGTCGTTTTTTGGTTGTTTCTTTTACAGCTTTAAACGATGTTGCGGATATGCGATAGCAGCTTCTGGGGAGATCCGATACTTATACTGCCACAAGAAGTTTAACCTCTTTCGCACGGGTCTGATTCTGGTTTTTAATTCGAAGGGGAACCACTTCTGTCCGGTTACAGTTTCTATCTGGCTATGATCCACCAGAAATTTTGCGGCTAGCATTGACTCTTGCTTGGGCGGTTGGAACTTTACCTTCCACAAGCAACTGGATAATGGCGTGACTCTAGTTAGAGCTTAAGCATAAGTTCTATGGCTAACTGTATAATCGTATGATCCCAGGGAAAGTTTACGCTTAGGTTCCACGACTAACGGACTACAACTCCGAGTAAGGCTTTTTACCTAATCTACGCGAACTCTCTTTAACCTTATCTCTTTAATCGGAGCTTTAATTACTTACTCTTCGCCAGTTACTCTTTCCTCAGGCTTCTAATAAGAAGAGTGCAGACAATAAATCTTGGAAAGTTCGTTGTAGGTTTTAGAGTCACTACTGCTTACTATACCACAGTTGAGGAAACGGCAGTTTTCACAGGCCTAAACAGAAGAAGGCAGTTGTTTAGGGCCTGACTTGTATATCCTTGAGATGGAATATTCCTAAGATTTTCCCTCCTTTAATTGATTACACTAGTCGACACGACTTTTCCGCTGTCGCCAAAAATTATTTTTTCTGATAGATTTGGATGTTCAAAAATTTGTAAAGAATGTTTTTATACCCTGTACTCGAAGAGTATAGGGGTATATTAGATTTGTGGTGATAACGGTTGTGTGTAACGCACAGAAGGAAGCGTTTCCGACCCCATAAAGTATATATATTCTTGATCAGCATCAATAGCCGAGTCGATATAGCCATGTCTGTCTGTCCGTCCGATTGTCTATGCGTCCGTCTTCATTAGCGCCTATATCTCAGAGGCTATTAAAGCTAGAGCAACCAAATTTTGTATCCAGTCTCCTGTGTTATCACACTACTCCAAGTGTATTTCGAAATTTCGCCCCGCCCACTTCCGCCCACACAAAGGACGAACATCTGTGGCATGTACAATTTTAAAGATACGAGAAAACTAAAGACGCAGAATCATAGAGAATAATCATAGCTGTCAGAGTGTTGAATATGGATCAGATCGGATTATTAATATAGCCACAATGAAGAAAACCATTTTGAAAGTCATCGTTCCCTCTCGCTCTCTCACACGCGACCCTGTCGGCTTTGTCTATTCGTCGAAATGAGCGCCTAGATCTCAGAGACTAAAAAAACTAGAGCAACCAATCTTTCTCTCCAAGCTCCTAAAATATCACTTCAATAAAAATGTATTTCAAAACTTTGACACGCCCCTTTTCGCCCCCACAAAGGACGAAAATCTGTGCAATCGACAATTTTTAAGTCTCTACCAGATTGCCGAATCTGGATCAAGTCTGATCATTATTATAGCCCGAAGGAACAAATTAAATTTCAGTCGCTACGCAACGCCTGCCAAGCGCTTACTCGTTCCCTCTCCCTTTTTCGTACACATCCACGTCTCTTGTATGTAGTTATACATGTGTATGTAAAATGAAGCAGCCGATGTAAAAATGATATGTAAATAAAAATGGAAACAGATAACTTCTAAAATAGAAAAATACAGCATAGGGTTCGACTTAATTTTTTGAAATTTTCCATTTTAGCCAAAGTTTAATTCGTCCCTTTTGCGAACATATAATAAATAACATAAATCACAAGCTCATATGTATGTAAGATATTATTTGAATATAGTTTATTGGTATTATTTAATCGCGTAAGATATAAAGTAAGAATTGTTCGGGTTGGGTTTCACGGCTTGATCTCGGCTGATTTTCTGCTGTTTTCTGCTGATGTCGACTGCTGCTGCTGAACTCTGTCTGTCTTCTGTCGTACTTTTCTCCTTACTGCTGTTCTCCTTCTGCCGTTGCTGCTTCTCTCGTTCTCCCGTTGTTCTGCTGGTACTGCTGTTACTTCTGTTGATCTGCTTATCTCTTTCTGCCGTTGTTCTGCTGGTACTGCTGTTTATCTGCTGTTACTCTGCTGCTACTGTTACTGCTGTTAACCGACGCTCCTTCAGTTGGCCGGCCTTCCTACTACCTTTTACACTCGGTCATCCTGATCAGTCATCAGTCCCTGATGACCATGTGTCCTCGTTTTCTACAGAATAACTCCATAGTTTCATGTTATCGTTGCTCGTGGTCGTATTGTTTGGTCCTTCGACGTCTGCTGCTTTTCGAACATTATAGCGTCCGCCTCGTTTCACGTTTGTTATTTCGTATGGTCCTAAGAATTCGCTGGCCATCTTCCTTCCAGCTACAAACTGTGTTCTACGTATAGCCACAAGATCACCAACTTTGTATCCGAACTCGCATTTCCGCTTTTTGTCGAATTGTTCCTTATATCTGTTCTGCGCCTGCTGAATATTTTCTCTTGCTTCTTGTCGCATCTTTTGTCTTTCGTCATCAAAATTATCAACCATCTCCTTTTCTATCAGCTGAAGTATATCGCTATCTGGTCCACAACGCATTTTTACTCCGATCAATAGCTCAAATGGACAACGCTTTGTTGACCCATGAACAGTGCTATTAATAGCCCTCTGAACTCGAGGTACGAACTTATACCATCTTCCAGGTTCCTCCGACGACAGTTTGGAAATAATGCTCAGAATCGATCGGTTCACACGTTCAATTTGTCCGTTGCCCCTTGGCAGCCCTGTGGTACTCCATACGTGTTCGATGTTCTCTTCCTTCACAAACTCCTCAAAGCTAGAAGACGTAAATGCTGCTCCACGATCGCTTACTATACGAGCCGGATTTCCAAAGATATCAGACCATTCCTTTAACTTCTTGAGAACTTCGTCTGCGCCTGTTGTTTTAGTGGGATACATCCATACGAACTTACTAAAGCTATCCACCATCGCGAAGATGTACTTGTACTGCTTTGAAGTAGCATCCATCGGTCCCAGATGATCCACATGTAGAGTATGAAGCGGCTCCGATCCTTTATCGATTTGGTGCAAAAATCCTTCTTTTTTTCCCAGCTTCTTGTTGTAGATTATACATTTCATACAGTTTCTTATGATTTGCATTACTTTTCCTTCCAGATGTGGAATCCAATAACTCTGCTGTACGGCATGCATCGTTTTCTGTGCGGCAAAGTGTCCTGCGTTGTGAGCCTCGCTTATTATTTCTCTCTCTAGTGATTTCGGTATTGCCAACAAATCTGTGCCTTCCACAACCTTGTAAACAAGACCAGCCTTCAATTTAAAGTTGTCATACGGTTTACTTTTCAGAACTTCGGTTACGGCCTTGATCATCGCATCCTCCTGCTGGGCTTTCTTAATCCTTGCTGTGATTTCCGACGATACAATCATGACATCAATTGGGTATCGACTAAGGCAATCCACATGCTTCAGCCGTTCCCCTGGTCTGTGCTCCACCTCAAAATCATAGTCCTGCAGATACAGAACCCATTGGGCTACCTCCCGCGGAACGTCCTTCTTGCTTAACGTCTGCTTAAAAGCGGCGCAATCAGTCACGAGCTTAAAGTTGGTTCCCAATATGTACTGGCGGAATTTTTTGCACGCGAGAAAAATAGCTTTGGCTTCTAGTATATAGCTATGCTGTCGTGCTTCGGACTCCGAGGTTTTTTTACTCCAGAATAAGATCGGATGCAATTGTTCTTCGTGCCACTGCATCAGCGCTGCTGCGAACCCGTCCTTCGAAGCATCAGTGTGGATCTCTGTTTTTGCATTCCTTCGATAGAGCTTCAACACCGGTTCATTTACCAATGCCTCCTTTAATATGGCTACCGCCTGCTGCTCCTCCAGACCCATTTTAAATTTAACGTCTTTTCTCAGCAGATTCGTCAATGGTTTTGCGATTATCGAATAGTTTTTTATAAATTTACGGAAAAAACCAGTTAATCCTAAAAAGGACTGCACGGCCTTTACGTTTTGCGGCATCGGGAACTTTCTGATGGCTTTGGTCTTCTCTAATCCAGGCTTGATTTCTCCTTTTCCAACTTGATGACCCAAAAATGTAATAGCAGACTGCAGGAATCGGCACTTCTTCCACTTTATCTTCAGTCCGTATTCAGCTGCTGCGTCGAAAACCTTCTTAAGCTTTCCCAGGCATTCGTCGGCGGTTTCGGCGTGTATAATAATGTCGTCCATGTACAGGTCAAGAATGTTTTCATTTATGAGGTTTTGAAATACATAACTTATAAAGCGGATGAAAACTGCAGGCGAATTGCAAAAACCAAAGGGCGCGCGATTGAATTCAAAGAGGCCTTCCTTCGTTATGAACGCCGTATACTTCTTGCTGCTTTCTTCCACAGGAACGTGAAAGAATCCATTTTCTAGGTCCATGATGATAAACATTTTCGCAGTTTCCAGTTTCTCCAGCACATCCTCAACGATCGGAACGGGGAAGCAATCTTTCAAGACCATCTTATTCAGCTGACGATAGTCCACGCAGACCCGGCTGCTTCCATCCTTTTTCTTGACGATTACTGTACGGCTGGCGAAATTTGATGATGAGCGTCGTATTATCCCAGCATTGGCCCATTCATCCACCTGCTGCTTGACGACGTCGGCCTCGCTAATGGCCACTCGACTGGGCGCATGTCGAAACGGCGCTATGTTCTCATCCGGCACGATCTTCAGCATGATCGGGCATACGGCAGTCTGCTTCTTTTCGGTAAAGTCCTGAATCATCGAATGGACGGTATCTTTGTACTGCGAGGGAACGTCTATATCAGTATTTGCTTCGACCACGTTGTAAATACTTATCTGTTTGCTGTCCACAGTTTCCTCCCCCGACAGGGGAGAAAACTGATATCCTCCCGGCGTTGACGTCATCGTGAACTTTGATATAAAGTCGTGTCCCAGCAGCACTTGGCATCCGACGGCATGATCGGCCACCACAAGGAACTTATGTGCCAAGCACATTCCGTCGATCTCCACTTCTGTCGAGAACTGCCCAGCGGCGCGTGTGATGATGTTTCCAAGTCCTCTCAAAGTTGACGAGCTTGGTTGCAGACGGGCGCCACTCATTTGCCCAAACACAGACATCTTTACTAGTGAAACATCTGCACCTGTGTCTATGAGCCCTTTGACTTGCACATTCTTGATTTTGAGTGACTTTAGGCGTTTTTCCTCGTATGCCACGTTTACGGCAGCAGCACTCGGGCAATCTTTCGACATGTGTCCAGTCAGATTGCAGCGGAAACACTTTAATGCAGCTCGGCAATCCTTACGTAGATGCTCCAAGGATCCACAATTATAGCAATGCTGCTTCCTCGTATAGTTGGTTAGACTGGGCTTCTTTACAAACGACTGTGAATCTTTCCTTTTCAGCGTCACTCCTTCCTCTGCTGGCAGCGATTTTTCGTAGATTTCGTATTTCTCTTTTAGCTGTTTATACGAACTGCATCCATACAAAGTGTACTTATAATCCGTTTTTAATTTCAATCCGTCGACAATGTATCGAATCACCGACTCTGTATCTATTGTACCACGCGCAGCAATTCGTTTCATTTGCAATATATATTCATGAAAACTTTCATTATTAGTTTTCACTCGCACCGACAACTGATTGTGAATTTCGGCACTGCATAAACGATCACTCTCGAACTCTTGTATAAGTTGATGACGTAACTGGCCGTACTCATACACTGCTGTGGATTCGAGAAAAAGAGCGGCTGTACATGTCATTTTCGCTCGTGCTTGCACATATTTTTGTTTGTCGTTTAGTCCATATGCTTCAGCGTTTAGCTCGAAATTATTAAACCACTGCTGTACCGACATATTTTCTCCACTGAACTCTGGAATAATTTTGGAAAAATTTTCCACTACCAGCTTTGCATCATTTTTCTTATCCATTTCATCAGCGCTAATTTTCATCGTTAGAAGTTGCACCAGTTGTTGGAGCGTCTGTGTATTTTCCTCCAGTCTTGTTGAACTCATCGCTTCCATGTTTTTGTCGTTTTTACGGTTGTTCCCGCCTGCCACTGATTCACTTCGGTCTTCTTTTTGCTGCATATTCGAGGCTGGTGGTACGCTTCTATTTTCCGTTATGATTCTGCTGCGCAATACTCTTACGGGCAGCCTGCTTGAAACAACCGTTGTTTCTCGGACCTTCCTTTTGGTTTCTTCTGTCTTGCTTCCTCTGCTGGCGGCTTCTAAGACATGCGGCGTACCACTTTTCTTCCGTCTCTCTTTTTCTGGCGCCGGCTTCTGAGACATGCAGTATACAAAAAAATTTTTTTTTTTTTTTCGCACTTTACATTGGCAATACGCGACCGGTTGAGCCCTCAAATGTAAGATATTATTTAAATATAGTTTATTGGTATTATTTAATCGCGTAAGATATAAAGTAAGAATTGTTCGGGTTGGGTTTCACGGCTTGATCTCGGCTGATTTTCTGCTGTTTTCTGCTGATGTCGACTGCTGCTGCTGAACTCTGTCTGTCTTCTGTCGTACTTTTCTCCTTACTGCTGTTCTCCTTCTGCCGTTACTGCTTCTCTCGTTCTCCCGTTGTTCTGCTGGTACTGCTGTTACTTCTGTTGATCTGCGGCCTTCCTACTACCTTTTACATGTATACATACATATGTACATTTATACTGACTGAGTACCGGGTATAAAGTAGAGCCGTTTTTTCTTCATGGTGTAGTTTTTTTTAAAGAATTTCGGAAAAATTTGGTATTTTTTGTCATTGGTAGTGTTTCTATTATTCACATAACTTGAGTTTCCTACAACTGGTTGTATTGAACTTTGCAGTTAAAAAAAGCTTTGATTTTTGGTTTAAGATAGACACATTAATAGGGCGTCGTTTAAGATATCGTTTATAAGAATCGATGGATAAACGGCTAAGTTACAACCGTTTGACCAAAACTTCATATGCCGTTTGGCTCTATTCCAAATGCCATTTTACCGTTGAAAACAGTTAGAAACACAGATTTTTGGTAGTTTTGTAGGAAAAAAAAAACGGTTACACGTCGGCTAACGGAACTTATCGGCAAAATTCGGCAAATGAAGTTTTGGTCAAACGGTTGTAATTTAGCCGTTTATTAATATATTCTTATACGCGATACCTTAAACGACGCCTAATTAATGTGTCTATTTAAAACCAAAAATCAAAGCATTCAAATATTTTTTTTCGACTTTTCCTGAGCTTTAAAACTTAAAATTTCGGGAAAAAAAATTATTAAATTTCAATTCGGAAGCTTAATATCTTCCTGACGTTAAGTTTCAGCTACAAAATGCCTGAGTCGGATTTATAGCTGCATTTGTCAGTTTGAGACACCACGGCTGAGATAAAAGCAGGTGCCAATTTTGCACTGAACTTTTGGATGGCATTACTGGCTCTCCAACCTTAAATTCTACTTTCAGACTACGCAGATTATATCTCCTAGCGTTTTGATAATGGGACTCTTTCACCTTTTCCTTTGCCGACTCTGGTATGACCTGTAATGTTTCCGCATAACTAATTCGGCTATCATCTGATAAGAGTTGTAGACGCCGAAGCAGCTCATCGTCTGTACCATTTAGAATCATATTCTGTGCAAATGTTTGGAAATACGGTGAGTACCCTGTACTCTGGTGCACGCTGAACCTGAGAGCAGCACTGATTTCTGGTAATTTCGCGTCCCAAGTGGAATGATTTTGACTTATGTAAGCTCTTATAGCTGCTAGCACAGATCTATTGACCCTTTCACTGGCATTCGCCTGTGGGGAGTATATCGCGGTTCGAATATGTTGTATTCCAAAGCGGGTGAGAAACGCTTGAAAGTCGCCAGAAACAAATTGGGATCCATTATCTGTTAATATCACCTCGGGGACTACAAAAGTGCAGAACAAACTATTTTCTAGGTATTATAACACCCGATTTGAAGTAAACATCCTAAGGGGGCACAGGAAATGAAATTTTGTCAAATGATCTACGATAATGAGAAGACCAATGTTCCCTTTCTTGGACCGGGGGTAGGGACCAAGAAGATCCATATAGAGTTTTTGGAATGGACGATCAGACACCATTGGTTTACCCCTTGGTGGTTTCAAAACAATGGTGTGGTGTTTGGTGTGACGACACACTTTACAATGCGTTACATATTCTCCTATTTTTTTGTTCATTTTCGACCAGAATAAATATCTTTTCATCTTTTCTATCGTTTTCCCCACTCCACTATGAGCGGCATTGGGAGCATCATGGGCGCGAATGATTACCTCTCGGGTATGCTCCCTAGGTGTTCACAATTTCCAAGATAATTTATCTACGACCTTATTTCCTTGATCAGGTTCAGTTCTCTTATAAATAATATCACTGCATTTTCAAATCCGGTAATTTAGCTTGATTAGCGCGAATATGGTCTATTAGACTCTGGTATTCTGCTGATTTAAACACTGTGGCAGAAAGATCATCTATCGGACCCTGTTCTTCCACCTCGGACACGGAAACATCATCTCTACGCGATAGAGCATCCGCTACCACGTTAAGAGTACCTTTCCGATGCGTTATTTCGAAAGAGAATCCCTGTAGTTTTATGGCACATTGAGCTAATCTACCTGACAACTGACGCATAAGCCATTGTAACGAGGCATGGTCGGTAACAACCTAAATGCGTGGCCTTCTGCATATGCGCGAAATTTCTGAATTCCTTTTACTACCGCTAAACCCTCGAGCTCAGTCACTGAGTAGTTTTTTTTTTGGGCTTTGGATAACTTCTCAGACATGAATGCTATGGGTAGCTCTTCTCCTTCCTCGTTCTTTTGAGCTAACACACAACCAATTCCCACAGTACTAGAATCACATAAAAGCAAAAACGGTTTTGAGAAATCGGGAGTTGACAAAATAAGCGCTGACGTCAAGCACTGTTTAAGTTCTTCAAATGCCTTGTCAGCCAAGAGATTCCATGCATACGCTCATGGTTTATTTAATAGATCTGTGAGGGCACAACAAACAGTGGCATAATTGTCTAAAAAACGACGGTACCATCCAGCAAGACCAAGGAATCGTCTTAATTGACTGGGAATTGTTGAATGGCTTCAATTTTACTTGGATCCGTCTTGACCTGACCGTATCCTATAATGAACCCTAAGTGATCTCACGCATGCAAAAGTGCGACTTGGCAATATTTATCGTAAGATTAGCCTTTCTTAAATGCACTGCTACTTCTCGGAGTAATATAAGGTGTGAATCGAAATCCTCGGATAGTTTAAGTAGGTCATCGAGGTGAACAAAGACTCTCGTACGCAAACTGGCAGGTATTTCAATATCAATTAACAGGCTTTGTGATGCATTGGTAGGACCAAACGGCATAACCTTATATTGATAAAGCGGCCGATTGGGTATGGTAAACGCTGTATACTGACGTGACGACCCTTCTAGAAGGATTTGCCAATACACGTGCTTCATATCGAGTCCCGTTATGTACTTGGCAGGTGGCAATCGACTGAGCATCCCATTTGGTCACCGGTGTATGCGTCCTTTCGGGTATATTTGTTGATCTCCCGAGAATCAAGGCATAGTCTATTCTTATTCCTTTTCTTTACGAGGACGCGATTGCTGCTCCATGGACTATTCGAAGGTTCTATCACTCCCAGATTAATCATCTTCTCTACCTCTTCAAACATCACTTTCTCTTTAGCTGGCGAAATGGGCCAATGTCGTTGTTTGACGGGTACTTCGGAATTGATCACCATCGAATGTTTTATTTATTTATTTATAAAAGTTAGCTATAATTTAAATTAACACTAACTTAATATCTAAAGCGCTGGCTGCAAAGGCCTTCGGCTTGTTAGAGGTATTTAGGGGCTAGTGTATTTACATATTTACATTTACATCTTACATTTACATATTTACATACATATATATATTGTTTAGTTTAATTAGGGTTATAGGAGGTGATATATGTTCGTTTTTTTTAGGAATTCAATAATTTTTTAGATGTTTTCTATAGTTGGGTTTTCGAGGATGGATATGGGGCATGTGTTTTGGAAGATTTGGTTTTTGAGGTGGGAAGTTGCGGTGCAGTTAGTGAGGATGTGTTTAATATTAAGTTCGTCTGTTGTATGGCAGTTAGGGCAGGGTATGATGTTGCCAGGGTTGTAGTAGTGTTGTTGTGTAAATCGTGTGTGTCCTAGTCTGAGCCTAATTATTTTAATTTGGTCACTACGTGTGATCCCTTTTTTATTCGTACTTTTTAGGTACAGGTTTGTGTATGTTTGGTTTGGGTTTAGCTGTTGGTACCATCTGTTGCAGAGATCTATGTTTAGTTTAATTTTTTCTGCTAGATCATTGGCAAGGAATTTGTTTATGTCTGTTGTGTTAAGGTTGAGGGTGTAATGTAGGGGCATATGATATGTGGATTTGGCTGTAGTGTCGGCTAGCTCGTTACCTTCAATACCACAGTGGCTAGGTATCCAAAGGAGTTTTATTTTAGGGGCGATTTTGGTGAGGAGGGTTCTTATGGTAATAGGATATAAATTATTGTTGTTGATGTTGGAGATGGATTTGATCGATGAGAGGGAGTCGGAGCAAATGATGTATTTTCCTTTTCTTTTTTGGACTAATTTTATTGCCTCAAGAATGGCTATGGTTTCGGCTGATAGGATGGATGAGTAGTGGGGTAGGATGCATCTTTTAAGGATTTCGTTTTCGGTGGTAATGGCAAAAGTTGCTGTGCTGTTTTGTAAGGATCCGTCCGTGTATATGAATTTGTGATTGTGGTATTTGTCTTTGAGTTCAAGAAATTGTTGTCTGTATGTGCTTGGTGGTGTGTTGGGTTTGCTGAATTTTTGTAGTGTAGTGTTGATAAGGGAAGGGATAAATTGCCATTGGGGGGTGATTGCTTTTTTTGGAAATGGGAGGTAGGGAATGTTGTGTTTTTTGCATGAGATAATGACTTTTTCCAGTGTTGACGTTAATTTACTTATTTTTATGTTTCCATTTTTTTTAATATATTTGTGAAGAGGTGAGTTTGAACTGTTTAGTACTGTTTTGTAGGCTTTGGTTGTGATAAGGTCTCTTTTTTGTTCTATTGTTGGTATGTTTGATTCGAAGAGCAAATTGGGTATAGGGGTTGAGCGTAGTGCTCCAAGGGATGTGCGGATTGCAGCGTTAAACAAAGGTTTAAGTTTATTAATCGTTGATTTAGGGGCGTGACCGTAGATAAAAAGTGCATAATCTATTTTTGATATTAGAGTTGCTTTGGTTATATTTAAAAGTGTGTGTGTGTTACAATTTAGTTTAGGGCTTGATAGGCATTTAATGACGTTAAGTTTGTTGTTTAAGGCTGGTTGAATTTGTTTTATGTGTGAGTCCCATCTGTATTTGTTGTTTATTGTTAGTCCTAATATTTTTAGGCTAGTGACTGAGGGGATCGGGGTATTGTTGCACGATATGTTGCAGGTACAGTTCTGCTTTCGGCAAATGTGGAGGTGTTGGCATTTTTGGAGGGAAAGTGATGCTCCTGAATATGAACACCATTCATGAATGTTAGAGAAGAGGTTGTCTAAATTGTATGTTTGGTTTTTTTGTCTATTGAGGGGAATAATTAGGAAAAAATCGTCGGCGTAAGCGCTGAATTGTATTTCTTTTTGCAGGCTGATGATGTGTGAGAGTTTGTTGTAGGCAATTAAAAAAAGAATGACCGATATTGGTGATCCTTGGGGGATACCATTGTGGAGTGGGTATGGGCGGCTTATAATGTTTTTAATTTTTGTTCTTATTTGCCTGTTAGACATAAAGTTTTTAACGAAGTTTATTATTTTTGGTCCAACTTTCCAGGTGTTTAGCTGGTCAATTACGGTGTGCACTCCGACTCTGTCGAAAGCCTTTGAGAAGTCAAGGGCGATGACAGATGTGTGCTTTTTGGATCTCAGCGACCTGGTTATCAGATGGTCTGCGAAGAGCAGACCGTCTGCAACCGATTTGCCATGCTTAAATCCGGATTGGTTGGGATGGATAAGGTTATTCTGCGTTACGAACCACCATAGGCGTTTGGCTATTATTTTTTCTAAGGTTTTGGATAGGCAGCAGTTTAGTGAAATTGGTCTATAGTTGGCTATTATTGTTTTATTTGAGTTGGTCTTTTGTATGGGGATGACTAGGTTGGTTTTGTAGGATTGCGGGATGAAGTTGTTGAAGATAATATTAAATAGGTTAGTGATTCTTGTCTTGAGTAAGTCGGAGGTGTTTTTGATCATAGGGTACGATATTCGGTTAAGGCCGGGAGTTGTTCCTTTAAGGGAGTGCAATGCAGATAGTAGTTCTATTTGTGTAATTGGTAATTCTATTGTTTGTGCTGTCGGACAGGGTATAACTGTAGTTGTTGAGTCTGAATATTTGTTGGCAGTGAAGTTTTGGTTAAAGTTTTCGTCTTTGGAGTGGTCTGACCAGTGTTGAGCAAAAAGATGAGCTATTTGGGTTGTTTCTGTCGTGTGTAAATTGTTGGTTGTATCTGTGATACAGTGAATGGTTTTAGTGGGGTTAAGTCCACAGAGACGTCGAATGCTTGCCCAGATTTTGTCTGAGGGGGTGTTGGGGTCGATTGTGGACGTGAAATCGTTCATGGCTTTAGCTTTGGATAATTTCAGCTCTCTTCGGAAGAGAGCGTTAGCTCGTTTATAACTGAGGAGATTTTCCGTGCTGTTGGAACGTTTGAAGTTCTGCCAGGTTTTAAATTTATTTGCCCTAAGTTTGGTTAGGGTCTTGTTCCACCAGGGAGTGTTTTTGCTGAAGCGATGCGGGGTTGTCTGTGGTATACTGTGGTGTGCTGCTTGTAGAATTATTTTGTTTATGGTTGCTGCTTCTCTATTGATGTTCGTGCTTTTGGGTATCAGTTCACTTAAATCATTAGTTATTTTTTTGAATCGTGGCCAATCTGCTTCTTTTATTTTGAAAAAGGGTCGAGAGAAGTTTGTTGTTTGTGGCTGTGGGAACAAGGACATTAGGATTGGGAAATGATCGCTACCATGAAGGTCGTCGACTATTTTCCAGTTAGTGAAGGGGGTGAGTTGGGGAGAGCATAGCGAAAGGTCTATGTGGGTGAATGTATTGTGTGTGGAAAAGTGGGTTGGGGAGCCGTCGTTGAGTATAGTGAGGTTGGCGGTTTGGAAAAATTTTGATAATATTCTTCCTCTTCTGTTGTCCTGGGGTGATCCCCAACTGTGGTGCCAGCTATTGAAGTCGCCTAGGATAATTTGGTTGGTATTGTGCGTTTCAAAGTGGTCGTTTAAACATTTGAGTGAGAAAGGTTTGTTGGGAGGGATGTATGTTGAAAGGATGTTAATTTTTGTTTTTGATACAATTTCTATTCCGAGTGTTTCCAGGTCTCGAGATTGGTTTGACTGAGAATGTTGTATGGATTTGTGGACTAATGTGGCTACTCCACCAAATCGGTTGGATGCTGTGT
The DNA here is from genome assembly GCA_005876895.1 of Drosophila azteca. NCBI lineage: Eukaryota > Metazoa > Arthropoda > Insecta > Diptera > Drosophilidae > Drosophila > Drosophila azteca. The sequence goes on along the minus strand of VCKU01000003.1, from coordinate 15,147,460 downwards.
TGGAATAAATATGGTAATTTACTGGGACGGGGGAGGGGGTATTTGTGTTGAAATGGTGAGTCTCTTGGAGACATATGATTTGTGGAGAGTATTTTTTTATTATAACTAAGAGTTCATTGTAGTTGTTTGTGTATCCTCTAATGTTCCATTGTAGTATTTTGAGCATTGCTATAGTTTTGAGTTTAAGTTTTTAAGGTTGTTATTTGGTTTTGTTTTGGATTTAAGCTAAAGTTAAGTATAGGATTTTTGTTTTAAATAGATTCGCTGTCGCTGTGTTGGTTCTTGTTTTTGGCTGTTCTTGGTTTGGTTTTTGTTTTTGTTTTGGGGGCCTTAAAGTTAGTAGATAGGGGACTAGACTTATCTTTAAGGAATACTCTTAGTTTTATATCTTCGGTGGGCTGCAATGTATGAGATTTGTTTTCCGTATTGGGAGTGTTACTGTCTGTTTCCATGTCTTCTGCTACGATATGCTGTTGTTGATGTTCTTTTTGTAGCTGTATTGTTTCGGTTGATCGTGCTGTGGTTGACTGGGTTGTGGGTGCGTTATGGTTATGGCATGTGGAAGTAGATGGGGAGTTTCTTAGCTGCTGCGTGGCGCTGGTTTGTGTGTGTGTGCATGGGGAATTGGGTGATGTGTGTGTTGGTGCGTGTGTTATTGTTGTAAGCGATGTTGATTGTGCAGCTGTTTTAGCGTAGGTATTTTTCAACTGCTTGCTGTGTCTATTGTGGTATATATCTAGCGCAGTTTTGTGATCGACTTGTTCGGTGATTTTTATTGCAGTTAATTCCTGTTGCTTAAGGAATGCCGGGCATTTGCGGTCGAGAGGGCTATGTTGGTAGTCTACTTCGGGGTTATTTTTGCAGTTTAGGCAGTTCCTCATCTTTTTGCAAAGTTCTCCTTCGTTTGTGTGATTTCCTTCTGAGCAGTTTTTGCATGTTTCTGGACTCTTACAGATGGTGGCAGGGTGACCAAAACGTAGACAATTTTTGCATTGAAGGGGAAGGGGGATATAGGGTCGCACTCGGACGATTTCGTATCCGATGTTAATTTTTTCGGGTAATTTGTGTGTTGCGAATGTTATTATAATAAGTCCCGTTTCTGTGAGTGTGTTGCCTTCTTGGTTTATGTTGTTTGATTGGTTTTTTTAGAATTTTTCGTACTTCTGATACGTTCTGCGCTTTTAGTTCTTGTAGTATTTCGTTCTCGGTTATGTAACGTAGTACATTGCAGTATATTACGCCTTTTGTAAAGTTTAGTGTTTTGTGTTCTGCTGCAGTAATGTCTATGTCTGTCATTTTGGTTAGCCTAAGTAGTTTAAGCGCTTGCAGTTTAGTTTTAGTTTTTATAAGAAGAGAGCCGTCTCTTATTTTTTTGCACATTTCCACTTCCCCTCCACAGGCATAGTCTATGGTTTTTTTAATAACAAATGGTGATACCTTTTCGAACGATTCGTTATCATTTCGTTTTAAGACAATATATTTGGGTTCGTTTAGTTGTGCGTTGTTGTTTGTTTTGCTGAATTTGCTTATGTCCGGTGGTTCGTGCATGGTTATTGTTTTTGGGCTCAAGCCCGGTGTAACTGTTTGTTGTGTGTTTGTTTTTGTTTTTTTTTTTTTGTTTTCTCTTTTGGTTTTAATATTTGTTTGTCACTCGTTTGCTGGTAAGATTTTGCGTTTGCGTTTAGCGGTTCTTATACAGTTGCAGCACGTCTTGTCTCTTGAGAGGTTGAAGTGATACTGATCGAATGTTTTATAAGATGTGTTTGACCTAGTCCCTCACTTTCGAATGACGGAAAGGTATGTATTACTGCATCTAATCTTTTACTTTGGTCAACTGTCAGCGAATGCATTTTGAGAGTTTCTTTAGTTCCCTTATCATTGATGGCTTCCAAAGAGCTGACCGTTCCCTCCAGTTAATATTTGGGATAAGAGACCGAAGTCTTTCCAAAAGTCGACTCCTAAATAAACATCTTGCTCTAAATTGGGGATGATAAACAATTCTACTTCCTTAACCTTTCCGCGAAACTCAATTGGAACCACTCGTTTGGACACCACTGAACAGGCTTCATTACTGGCAGTGCGTATGGTTCCCAAACACTTCTGAGATTTTGGGTGATTTGCTAAAGAGGTTGCCACCCAAAAAACGAATAGTTGCCCCTGAATCTAACAAAGCTTTATATGTCTGACCTTTGATTGCAATGTCTGTATATAATCGATTATCTGAACTCAGAATGACTGTGGAGACCAAACGTTTTCGGACAGATCGGACCATTTTCCAGAATGCTCGTCTCTTAATCGTTGATCTTTTAGGCTTCACTATCACTTTATATAAAGTATTCAAATCCTTTGAATCCGCCCCTGAACTCTTTGTCGTTTCAGTACCCATATCTCTAACTGTGCAAGAGGGGAGAAGTGTCATGTCCGATTTTATGTCAACTACCAATTTGGAAAGCCCTTATATCGTAGTTGAGTTACTTTCAGTTAGTTATTGTTCTTGTTGGGATGTATTGACTGGGCTCCGGTCGGCACATCCCGATACTTAAAAATATCCTTAGCGCCACAACCATAGCAGAACACTCGCCTATCTCCCATACAATCATCGAAACGATGACCCTCTTGGTCACAATTCCAGCATACTTATTTCTTACGATTACGATATATCTGCGAGACACTTTCCTCTTCAATATCTTTGCTATCCGTAAGTATTTCCGCTATGTTCGGTTTACCGAATCTACCCCGTGAAAAGGGATTGTTGTTGTCTCTACAGAAATTTTCATGCTTGCGAACTTCTTCTCTCAGAATAGTTCGATCGCAAATATTGAGATGCAAGAATTCATTTCTGAGAGTCGGTTTCGCGGTACGTTTCAAAATGTCTACCAACTTTTGTTCATTAACCTAATGGGAAAGTCTAGAAACTAACTCTTCTACTGCCGTCTGATACTCATCGAAAGGTTCGCTTTCTTTCTTGGCGTTTCCTTATTAACTCCCACAAGTTGAAATCTTCTTTTGCATCATCAAATCGTTGCCTAAACGAGGCAGAAAATGCTTGCCAAGAGAACTGTGGATTCTTCCTATGAAAGTTCCAAAACCAATCGCTGGCTTTTGACGAAAACAGAAGACGAATGTTGTCACAGAGTAGTTCGTAATCATTATTTAAAGTAGAAGCTGTCAGAGAACGAACCCTGTAAAGGAATTCGTCTACGTGCATATCGTATTTGGATCCATCAAACTTAAGCCGCCAGCAAGTTAAGATATTAGCTCTGTTAAATATGTTTGGGTTAGGTGTTCCTATTTCCCTTTCATTAGATGATGACGACGAGTTTCCTGACAACATTACGTTGTTCTGCTTTTTGACTAGTCGGTTGTGCCGGTGTACTATCCGAAGCTATTGTTATCCTACCTAACTGTCCCCGAAGACTTTCTTCGATCGAGTTCTCGATGAACGAGCTTAGCTCTTACATCATGTCTATCTGCTGATCTTTTATATGGGCCTGTAAAACCGCCATGGTATTTTCAGATAAATCTTCAGCCGACCGATGACTGGTGTAACGAACCTTAAGGGGACGTTACAGTTCGCCACGCCACACGGGCAATGGAGGAGCGCAAGCTGCCCGGTTATTTTGTATGATTAAGAATTACATTTATATAAACTTAAGTCATACAATACAATACACGATTACGTTTATATAAACTTAAGTCATACAATACAATACACGATACTTGCCAAACCACCCTCTTTCCTTCCACCACACACGCGCACCGTTTCGGCCACACGATTACCCCTACCACACATATCCATAGCTCCCCACACCACAATGACCTAAAAACTTCCCCCTCCCACTTAAGTTCGATGCGATCATTTTCTTTTCAACAAAAGAAATTGGCCATCAACGCGGAGTCAGCATAATATCCCCCCACCCTTAGTTTAAGCTAGCTAGTTCGACCCGCGGATGCTAGGTTTCGAGCGTTCTAGCGAAAGAAGTGCAAGACACTTACTCGGGAACCCGGCCGCGAAGTAGACGTTGCTCCGGACAGCAACCTAGATTTACCTAATATACGTCGCCGCGTATAAGTCCACAAAAGAAAACAGTTCAATAAAGTGTCAACCAATTTAAAGAAACCCCACTGAGTAAGTCTATTTTTGGGTGGGCATTTACACGCTAATTCGCTAATACCGCGGCACGGGCCCAATTCAATTCTCAATTTACCTTTGATCTTCCGATAGGTCCTACGAGTGTGACAACGCCTCGTATCCCTTATATCCCCCGACCCCACGAGTGTGACAACGCCTCGTGTTTCTCGTTATCTTCCCAGTCTCAACCCTGCTTACACGATTACGCCTCATTCCCCTCCACTCTTGTTCCTAGTCTCGTTAGGGCCGACCCCGTTTCCTGTAGAGGTTCCTGCAAACTACAAATTTCTTGTAGTAGGATCCTGGATAAGACCGAGCTTACCTCAGCCTGAAATAGGAGCCTCACACTGGTACTAGCTAAAAATGCTCCCTAAAATGTTGTGATTGCAACCTAGTCTGCATTCCTTTGCGGGGTATACTTCCGCGTTTCCGTTTTGGCGTGGCTCCTCTTGACTTTTGGTATCCTCTCTCTGAAGAATTAGCCTCATTATTGGAACCAATTTCTAACGGCGCTATCCCCGAGCTCATCTCGGGTGGCAATTCCGCTGCTAGTGTATTCTCCTCAAAAGAAAGTTCCTCTGGATTAATCTCAACCCTACAAGCTGGGCAATTTTTATTGTTCTTTATGAACGCTTGCATACAGGTATCATGGTACCGATGACGACAAGGCGCTGTACAGGGGTCAGCTCACGGGGTCAACGCTACCGGATGCCTTGTCTCCAGGGGTAAGCTGCACTGGCAAAATATTACAAATAAACAGAAATAATAAAAAAAAGTAATGATCGCTAAATATTTAACCTTTTACCTCATATTAATAAAAGTTTGTCCTTTTTCGAGCATGCTTCCGTCCTCATTCGTATACACTATATTCCTCCGGAATATAACCGGAATGAGCTCTATTCATCTCTATTACTTTATATGTTGGATACAAAGAGCTTAATTGTTTTGGGGTTTAAACCAGCAGTAACTATAATTTTCTTGTTAACTCTGGACCTACTCTCCTATACGCCATACGGATACATTCGCAAAGATGTTTTAGGTACACGGGATTTAACATTCAGAAGGAACACTCAAACTGAGATAATTAAATAATGGAACGGTTACTGAAAAGGGGGTACTCGACTACCGAGAAATAGTCTGGTTATTTTCCGTAGTTATCGGGGAAATCAGATGACCTTGACCCTTTCTCTACCCTCCCTACCTTTAGTATGCCATCTTACGTACGGCATAACCCTTATCAAGTGCGTCTCTTTACGACGATTCGGACCTCAGCCTGCTCTACTCAGGACAAACAAGAATGATTTAGTATTTCATTTATAACAGTTGTAAGGACCGAATGTAGAGAAATGGTAGAGATCAGCACTGATGATCACTTCGAAAGTGGATCGTAAGCTTACAAGCTTTAGAAATAGAGTCGCTGCAATGCACATGCATTTAAGCGAAACGCCGTTGCCGAAGCACTGCTAAGAAAGCAACATAAAGAGAGCATAGATCGAAGCTTGGTCGAAGTTCCACTCAATTTAGTTAAAGATCCTACGATTAAGCCATTAAAGTTCCCCAAATATCACCCGATTGTACAGTTAAAGTTCCAAGCATCATCCGATCTTTGAGCTTTATGTTGGTAGGGCTTAAGGGCTATCGCAAGGTTTCGTTAGAATTATTAGCAAAGAACCAAGGCACAAGAACAGACGTGATTGTAGTGCATTGATAATTACATATATATATCTAACCAACGACTGTACTTGTTCTTACGCAATACCTCGTGGTTGGTAAATAATTTGTTCAGAAGTATAAACCAAAAGTAGTGAAAACCCCAAAGCGAAGAAAAAACATCTCAGGTATGTCTGTAGACATTTAGGAAAGTGCTCGGGGTAATATATATACATATTTTTGTGCTATAGGACTGCGGTCGAGAGCCTCCTCCCGTACCGCGGGTACCAGCTTAAGCTTCGTTGTGTTCATATATACATATGTATATATATTTATATAAACCTATACAAAAAGTGCACTTCGAGAGGTGCGTGACCGGCGTAAAAGCCAAGCGGTACAACCCCACCGTTTGCAACCGTGCAGCGCTTAATCCCGATCGGGTGAACTAAGAATATGTACTGTCTATAACGTCGACTGATCTAGCTGCGCCAGCGGAATCTGAGTATGATTTCGATTAGCTGCATTACCAAATTCTGGATTCTTCGACGGCGCAGTGCCGAGTCTTCTGACTGACTTGTAATACGAGTAGCTGCTATCAACAACGTCAATAGAGAGTCATCATTACTTGCGTTAATACACGATATGCATTTCTTTCTATATTATATTTAGTTAAATCATTTTCTTCTTTTTTTTTAGTTATGCCTTATATACATTTATATCTAGTTATGTAGTCGATGACACATAATAGTTTTGATATCGAATGGGTATGAGAGTATAACCTTGTATTTGAGATTTCAAAGTCGTACGGATCAGTACACTTGTGTGCATATATGTGTATTAATTATCTTTTCCCCCGCAGAAACATTCACCTACGTCATCCTTGAGCTCAACGATCTCGAAAGGAGTAAGTGTTAATGAAACACCAAAACGCTGTGAGTTATTAATTGTAACCATATGTATGCACCAGGACAAAAAGTAACCTGCGTGTTACGCTATTGATTTCCTTTTTATATTAATACCCGTATATATTGGTATATCTCATCCGCTACCATCTCTCGCTACCATATCCTTACCCATCTTTTATATCTTATTATTTATTTATTTATCTTAGAGTTAGGACTAATTAAAATTAGTCAGAACTTAATTACTGAAGCGCTAGCTGCTTGGGCCTTCGGCTTGACTTGTGTGTGTTTACATATTTACAGTTTAACATACTTATGTATATATGTCGGAGATAGAGAAGTAATAATTATTATGTTGGTATTTAAGTAAGAAATGTTAAATAAATGATGTTCGAGCGATACTAGCTATCGATGTTTTGTTTGGTGTGACCAAAGGTTGCTGAGAGCATAGTCTGGGAGTGAGAGAGTCTCAGATGAGCATGGCCCAAGTGTTGTTGTGTCAAGAAGGGCGAGAAGAAAAAGAAAAAAAAAAAGACGAACGAGAAAAGCGCCGGGTAAAGAGGACGAGAAGATTCGTCTCATTCATTCGGGGTATAGAGCAAAAAAAGAAGACACAACGACGGGACTTGCTGTGCTTTGGCAAAAAAAATAAAATAAAAGTAGAGAAATGAATAACGTAAACGAAACACTTGATGCGCCATCAAATAAGAACCAAACTCCGATATCAGAAGTGGGATCGGCCTCGCCACCAGACCACTCTGGCAATCAATGGCGTGCACTTTTCCAGGCGCAGAGCCGAGGTTTGATGGAGCTCATTCAATCGATGCAGGCATCAGGAAAGGCTGTTGAAAAAGCAAAATTTGTAACGTTGCCAAAGTACAATCCCGACGCCGTGTGTGCAGATGCTGCGGCCTGGTGCAAAACGGTGGACATAATCATGGCTGAGAATCCGTTAGAAGGCAGCGCACTCGTGATGGCACTCAGTGACTCCTTACAAGGTGGAGCATCACAGTGGCTATCGCAGATCTGCTACACGGGAATCAAATGGCCTGAGTTTCGAGAGCTGTTTGTTCAGCGTTACGAGGGTATAGAGACGCCGGCAGCCATTTTGCTGAACATCTTCAACGGGAGCCCAAAGCCGAGAGAGTGCTTGTCTGTATATGGCAGCCGCTTAGTGACGTCACTGCTGTCTAAATGGAAGGCAATGAATCTGGAAGAAATAGCGGTGTCCGTTGTGCTAGCGCATACATCCAAAATAGACAACCGACTGCAGCGCTTTCTATTCACTACCAATATCCGAACACGCAGTGAATTGGAGCAGCATCTGCAAGCGTATGCGTTTGGCAAACGGAACGACTACTATAGTGTGGATCACGCCCCCCCGAAAGGAAGAAGCAAAAATTTACGTCGAAGCAGATACACTGCCATTTCTGTGGCAAAGTTGGACATAAGATGGCAGAGTGCCGCAACAGGAAAACTGGAGAGTGGAACGCCTTCAAGGGAAGTCAGATGCATGGCAATGCGACACAAGGCAAAGAACGAGCGGCAGTGACATGTTTTAAATGCGGCAACCCTGGACACATTGCATCTGTGTGTACAAAGGGTACCTCAGCGTCGAACAAGAGCGGCACGTACGAGAGGCGAGTTGATGTCTGTACCGTGGTGGAACCAAAGGGAACCCTGTATCAGTATGGTGAGCCTGTTTCATTTTTCTTTGACTCGGGTGCCGAGTGTTCGTTATTGAAAGAAAAGCTGGCTGAAAAGATCGCGGGAAAAAGAATCAATAATAAGGTAGTTTTAAGAGGCATTGGCGAAAATTCAATATCATGTACGTTGCAAATCCTATCAACCGTCAAAATTTGTGAATACTCTTTAGAAATCCTTTTTCATGTGGTTATGGATGAATGTTTGAAGCATGACGTGTTAATTGGCCGTGAAATTTTGAGTCAGGGTTTTGGTGTTTCGATAGATGCCAACAAATTCGAGATATATAAAATCAATACTGTCAACACGCTGTCCGACATTGCCAAAGTGGATTTTGCAAAGCTTATAAATAATGATCCAGAATTGTGTAAGTCAGACAAGGACAGACTTGTCAAAATATTGGAGCCATATGCACACAGGTTTATAAAGGGCATTCCAGATAGTCGAGTGACAACTGGTGAGCTAGAAATTCGTTTGATGGATGTGAATAAAACCGTAATGAGGCGTCCGTATAGGCTTAGCTCAGAAGAGAAAACGTTGGTGAGAGGCAAAATACAAGAGCTTCTAGAGAAGGGTGTTATCCGTCCGAGCTGCTCTCCATTTGCGAGTCCGATGCTGCTAGTAAAGAAGAAAAATGGTGATGATCGACTATGTGTGGATTATAGAGAACTGAATGCGAATACGATTGCGGATAAGTACCCTCTGCCTTTGATATCTGACCAGATCAACAGACTGCGTGGCAGCAAATTCTTTTCGAGTTTAGACATGGCAAGCGGGTTTTATCAGGTACCTATACATTCTGACTCGATAGAACGTACTGCATTTGTAACACCTGAGGGTCACTACGAGTTTCTTTCAATGCCATTTGGTTTGAAAAATGCATCTTCTGTCTTTCAACGAGCGATAACAAGAGCTTTAGGTGAATTGGCCTATTCATATGCCATAGTATATATCGATGACGTTTTAGTTGTGGCTGGCACGAAGGAGGAGGCGTATGATCGACTTGAAAATGTGTTGAACGTTCTGATTGAGGCCGGATTCTCATTTAACATAGCCAAATGCACATTTATGAAACCAAGTGTTGAATATCTGGGGTACAAAGTTGAAAATGGCGAACTAAGGCCGAATCCGCGTAAGATAGAAGCTTTGGAAGCTTTGCCACCACCACAGTCAGTAACTCAATTGAGACAGTTTATTGGTTTGTCGTCTTACTTTCGGCAATTTGTTCCACGATTCTCCGAGAAAATGAAGCCATTGTATTTACTGACCTCTAAGAACAACCAGTTTGAATGGGAATCAAAATACGAACAGGTACGACAGGAAATCATATCAACACTAGTGAGTGACTCCGTTCTGATAATCTATGATCCACAGTATCCTGTTGAGTTGCATACCGATGCTAGTTCGATAGGGTATGGTGCCATATTGATGCACAAGGTAAATGGCAAGTCGAGGGTTATCGAGTATTATAGCAAATGCACCACAGCGGCAGAATCAAAATACCACTCATATGAGTTGGAAACGCTAGCCATGTTTAATGCTGTAAAACACTTCCGCCATTAGCTGCATGGCCGTCCTTTTGTGGTATACACTGATTGCAATTCTTTGAAAGCTAGTCGACAGAAGATTGAGTTATCACCTAGGGTACATCGCTGGTGGGCGTAATGCAATCATTTGATTTCAGTGTTGAGTATAGAAAAGGGAATCAGATGGCCCATGTAGACTTTCTCTCACGCAACCCCTTACTGGATGATAGACATACAAATGTGGTAGAGAATAAGGAATTGCGCGTGGAACTAGCGGAAATAACGAATAATTGGCTCCTAGCAGAACAGCAACGAGATCAAGAGTTAGCTGAAATAGTTTCAAAAATGCAAAATAATAAATTGCAGGATGAGATTGCTAAGACATATGAGTTGCGAGCGGGTATGCTGTACAGGAAAATACAAAGAAATGGTCGAACCAGGTGCCTGCCTGTAATACCCAGAGCGTTCAGGTGGTCAGTCATCAATCACGTACACGAATCTATAATGCATCTGGGCTGGGAAAAGACATTAGATAAGGTGTATACTCAGTATTGGTTTGAGAATATGTCAAAGTATGTGCGAAAGTTTGTGGAAAATTGCATCACATGTAAATTGACGAAACCTGCCACAGGCAAAGCACAAATGGAATTTCATTCCATACCGAAAATCGACATACCATGGCATACGATACATATTGATATTAGCGGAAAGCTGAGTGGCAAGAGTGACCGTAAGGAATACGTGATAGTGCAGATCGATGCTTTCACTAAATTCGTGTATCTTCATCACACTCTTAGTCTTGATACTGATAGTTGTATAGAGGCAGTAAAATCTGCCATATCTTTATTCGGTGTTCCTAATCGTATAATTGCTGATCAGGGTCGTAGATTTACAAGTAATGATTTCCGACAGTTTTGCTCTACGCAAAAGATTGATTTTCATTTGATTGCAACTACCGCTAGTCGCGCGAACGGTCAGGTAGAGCGCGTTATGAGTACCATGAAGGCAATGTTGACGGCTGTGGAGACAAGTAAACGATCTTGGCAAGATGCAGTAAAAGATGTTCAGTTGGCTTTAAATTGTACAACGAATCGAGTCACCAAGGCCAGTCCATTGGAGATGTTAATTGGACAGGAAGCAAGACCTTTGGGTATGATGCCCTTAGTGGAAGAAGAAAAAGTAGATGTAGAAGGGGTTAGAGCTCAAGCACAGCGAAACATGATAAGTAATGCTGAGTACGATAAACAGAGATTTGATAAAGATAAGGCCAAAATTGTGAGATTTGGCGTAGGCGACCATGTCTTGCTCAAGTGTGAAGAACGTCACCAAACGAAGTTAGATCCGAAGTTCAAAGGACCATTTTTGATAATTGAAGCGCTTGAAGGTGACCGATATATGTTAAAATCTTTATCTAGTAAGAGAACGTATAAGTATGCTCATGAACAGTTGCGGGCTATGCCAAGTGGGCTAGTTGCAGCTGAAGTGGATCACCTGCTCGAGGGCAAGGATGATGAAGATGTACCATGCACTCCGGCATCGGTGGGTGCGTTGAATTGAATCATACACGAAGGCTACGACCGCACCACGATGGTCAACCGATGGCACAAGTGTAGGCTAGTGAGAGTCGAACATGGCGTGCGGCGCGGTTGATGTCGCGTGGCGGGGGTCAAGAGGGTCTAATGAGAGACCATGACGCAGAGAGTGCGTGAGAGCGTTGTATTGAGACAGCAAGAGCCTTAGAACGTGGTATGAATTCGAGGATGTGATATTGAGAAATGTAAAAAAAAAAAAAAAATGAGAGAGTGATGGTACGATGGTACAGAGGTACTAAAGAAGAAAGAAATGTTGAAGAGCAAGATGAAGAAAGAAAGAAGAGAGAGCGTGTGGCTCTGGTATAATGTAAGAATAGAGATAAAGATTTGAAAATGAATTTGATTTAAAATTACTTATAGTTAAACGAAATTGAAGAAAAAATGTAAATTAAATGTTAAGTAACTTGAGCAAGGCAGGGAGCTACTAAGTATTTGATTGATATTATGTATGGCACAGCACACGAGGACGTGTGAGTGTCAGGAAGGCCGTGTCGGAGATAGAGCAGTAATAATTATTATGTTGGTATTTAAGTAAGAAATGTTAAATAAATGATGTTCGAGCGATACTAGCTATCGATGTTTTGTTTGGTGTGACCAAAGGTTGCTGAGAGCATAGTCTGGGAGTGAGAGAGTCTCAGATGAGCATGGCCCAAGTGTTGTTGTGTCAAGAAGGGCGAGAAGAAAAAGAAAAAAAAAAGACGAACGAGAAAAGCGCCGGGTAAAGAGGACGAGAAGATTCGTCTCATTCATTCGGGGTATAGAGCAAAAAAAGAAGACACAACGACGGGACTTGCTGTGCTTTGGCAAATAAAATAAAATAAAAGTAGAGAAATGAATAACGTAAACGAAACACTTGATGCGCCATCAAATAAGAACCAAACTCCGATATATACATATATACAGATTATAATATTTACAGGTTAACATACATATTTACATAATTTACATTTAGTATTGTATTTTCTAAGCTTAAACCTAAAGGATGTGGTAGTAATTAGTTTTTTTGAGGTAGTCAATTATCGTGGAAAGGTTAGTTGGAGTTGGGTTTGCTAGGGTTGCTATTGGGCATAATTTTTTAAAGATTTCATCCCTGATGTGGGAGGTTACAGGGCAGTTTTTTAGTACGTGTTCTATGTTTAGCTCAGATGTTGAGTTGCAGTTTGGGCAGGATGTTATGTCGTTCGGGTTAATGTAGTGTTGTTGAGTGAGTCTTGTGTGGCCTAATCTAAGACGTAGAATTTTTATTTGGTCTATCCGTGCTATGTCTTTTTGCTTAATGTTTTTGAGATAGTGTCCTGTGTGTGTCAGATTGCTATTTAGCTGTTGGTACCATGTGTTAATGTTACCAGCGGTTAATGTTGTTTTTGAGCTTTTGGAGTAAGTTGTTTTTAATGTATTTGTTTATATCGCTACAGTTGTAGTTGGGAGTGTAATGGAGGGGGGTATGTATAGCGGATTTTGCGGTTTGGTCGGCAAGCTCGTTGCCTTTTATGCCACAGTGGCTGGGAGTCCAGAGGAGTTTTATTTTGGTGTTGGTTTTTGTTAGGATTGATCTTATTAATATTGGGTAGAGGTTGTTGTTGTTGATGTTGCCTATGGATTTGATAGCTGATAGGGAGTCAGAGCATATTATGAAGTTCCCTTTCTTGTTTCTTGTTAGCTTTATTGCTTCAAGGATGGCTACCGTTTCTGCGGAAAGGATTGAGGAGTAGTGTGGTAGGATGCCTGTTTTTAGGACTGTAGTATCGGTGGTTATGGCGAATGTGGCAGTTTTATGTTGTAGTGACCCGTCGGTAAATATATATTTGTGTTGTTTGTGTTTGTCTTTATGTTCTAGGAACATTTTTTGGTATATTTCTGGTGATGTGATGGGCTTACTAAAGTTATGAAGGGAGGTGTTGATGGTGGAAGGTGGGAATAGCCATGGGGGAGAGGTTGTTTGTTTGTTGGGTGGTGGAAGGTAGGGGATGTTGAATTCTTTGCAAGATGAAATGATTTTCTCTAATGTGGATTTTAATTTCTTATTGTTTTGGTGTTTGATTTGATTGGTGAATTTGTGGATTGGAGAGTTAGCACTGTGAAGGATTGTTTTGGATGCTTTGACTGTCATTAGATCTACTTTTTGCTCTATTGTAGGTAGGTTGGCTTCAAAAAGTAGGTTGGGGATGGGAGTTGAGGGAAGAGCGCCAAGGGCTGTGCGTATTCCTGCATTATATGTTGTTTTTAATTTGTTAAGCGTAGACCTAGGGGCATGCCCATAAATGAATATGGCGTAATCTATTTTGGCTATTAGTGTTGCCTTTGTTATGTTAACAAGTGTGTGGGTGTTGCAGTTGAACTTAGGGCTAGCTAAACATTTTATTATGTTCAGTTTGTTGTTGAGGGATGGTTGGATGTGTTTTATGTGCGAGTCCCATCTGTATTTATTGTTTATTGTCAGTCCTAGTATTTTGAGTTGGGTGACTTGGGGAATTGTAATATTGTTAGAGGATAGGGTACAATTGCAGTTTTGTTTCCTGCAAATGTGCAGGTGTTGGCATTTATTGAGAGATAGTGATGCTCCAGAGTATGAGCACCATTCTTGGGAGTCAAAAAGGGAGTCTAGATTGAGGGATTGGTTTTTTTCTCTGGGACAACAAGGACATAATCATCTGCATAGGCACTAAAATGAATTTCTTTTTGTAGGCTGATTATATTTGCGAGTTTATTGAAGGCGATTAGGAAGAGGATAACTGATATTGGTGAACCCTGGGGTATACCATTGAGGAGTGGGAAGTGGGAGCTGATTGCAGTATTAACTTTTGTTTTTATTTTCCTGTTTTTTATGAAGTTAATAATTTTGGGGCCCAATTTCCAATCTATTAGTTGGTCTATTATGGAGTGCACTCCGACTCTGTCAAAAGCTTTTGAGAAATCAAGGGCAACGACAGCACAGTGTTTTCTTTTTCGCAGCGATTTGGTTATTATGAAGTCTGCTGTGAGCAGACCATCTGAAACCGACTTGCCACTTTTGAATCCGGATTGATTAGGGTGGATTAGGTTGTTTTTGGTGACAAACCACCAAAGGCGTTTGGCTATGATTTTTTCGAGAGTTTTTGCTAGGCAGCAGTTTAAGGAGATTGGTCTATAGTTAGTTATTGATGTTTTGTTGGGGGTAGACTTGAGAATGGGGATAACTAGACTGGTTTTAAATGACTGTGGAATGAAATTTTTAAATATATTGTTAAAGAGGTGGGTAATTCTTGTTTTGACTGTGTTGGAGGTGTTTTTTATCATAGGATATGATATTCTATTCAGGCCAGGTGTGGTTCCTTTAAGGGAATGTAGTGCGGATAGGAGTTCAATTTGTGTTATGTCGGATTCTATTATTTGGGCTGCGGGGTGGGGTATATAGTTTAATGGTTTACTTGAGTGTTTGTTTGCAATAAAGGTTTGATTGAAGTTTTCATCTTTAGATTGATCTGACCAGTGCTCAGCAAATAGATGGGCTATGGAGAGTGTGTCTGTTATGGGTAGGTTGTTGGTTGGGTTTTTCATGCAGTGGATGTGTTTGATTGGGTTGAGTCCGCAAAAGCGTCGGATATTGGCCCAGATTTTGTGGAAAGTTATTAATTGTAACCATATGTATGCACCAGGACAAAAAGTAACCTGCGTGTTACGCTATTGATTTCCTTTTTATATTAATACCCGTATATATTGGTATATCTCATCCGCTACCATCTCTCGCTACCATATCCTTACCCATCTCTTATATCTTATTAAATTCATATTATATGAATTTCTTATATTCATATGAGATAGGAGAGAGTAGAACGAACCCCCACAATCCGGCGAGCTTAGTCTGAGCATAGCTAGAGGTACACACGAAATATCTTCATACTATTTTGGGTAAAGGACATCTATCCCACACCTGCACGCTACATAATTGGCGCCCAGCGTAGGTCCCGAAGGGGCATGATTCTTCATAAAAGTGGTACATAACATCAGTATCAGGTTCATGTCATTTTGGGGCTATGCTCCACTATAGCTCTTTATTCCATCCAATACAATATTTTCCTTGTTATTCTATACGGATAGATCTCTCCAGGGAGGAGTACAGTAGATACTGCATATGGAATATGGAGTATGGAATATGAGCAAATGCGATCCTAAGGGGTTGCGATATGAAAATAACACTGGCATTTATTTTCATTGATGG
Source organism: Drosophila azteca (assembly GCA_005876895.1). Lineage (NCBI taxonomy): Eukaryota > Metazoa > Arthropoda > Insecta > Diptera > Drosophilidae > Drosophila > Drosophila azteca. The sequence continues at coordinate 15,131,756 of VCKU01000003.1, read as the reverse complement.
AATGGTCGACCTATGTATAATCTGTTGTTTCTTACTTCGAGTAGACTAGCTCATAGATGTATTTACAAAATTTGGACATCATGATGTAGAGCTCCACCAACAAGATGGCTAAAGGTGTTGCTTTAGAGAACTGCGGGAATTATTCAAAAGATGGATATCCCGACTCAAGTATATTCATTATCTTACTTCGATTTTGGTTGTAGAGATTCTTATATCAAATTTTAGTTCTAGATAGTGAAAGTCTCAGATTCTATGAATTACGATCGTCTATTTATTATAGGTAGAGACCGTCCATTATCCAGATTTACACCTTCTAAAACCATTGCAATAGAAACGGTCAACCTACTCAGCTCAATTACACAACTATTCAAGTCAAAACGTACTGTTTTCATGCTTGGAGAGGACGACATATTGTTCAGTTAACGAAAAAAAAATAGGAAAGATTTCCTATTAGTTAGTTCATATTTGCATACAGTTTATGAAACGTGGTTAGTTTATTTAGGTACCTTATTTTAAATTATTTGTTTGAACATGGCAGTACACCGGAGTAATGAAAATTTAGCTTCAGCATTGAGTAGCCAAGAATCGTCTTGTGTTATTTGCAAGCGAAGTTTAAGACAAGATCAACTAATAGCCACCACGTCTTGTCAACATCGGTTTCATAACACGTGTATATGCGAACATTTGAAGAATGATAAGTCTTGCCCTGTGTGCAAGAGCAAATGCGATCCTAAGGGGTTGCGATATGAAAATAACACTCTAGCAGCGGAATTGAAGACTGTATAGCTGAACGCCGCATCTTCTGTTATGGATGCTGGGCGAAAAATACATTTAAGCCAACTCTGACAGTTCCTTTGTAGAGGTACAAACCCAGACGGAGGAAGTAGATTATGATTGTAACATCTCACACTCAGATAAGTTAGCATTATAGTATCAACCGAAACGACCAACCACACGATTGAGACAATTCTGGGCCAAAGTAAAGAGGGTTCGAAAGCGACTTGTTTCATCGGTCTTTATGAGCTCGGATAACTGATTATTTGTAGAACAAAGCATGAAGAAACAAAACTTTATAGCTTTGTTAGATTCGAAAGCGATAATAAGTTGTTTCGGAAGTGAAGCTGCTGAATCGTTCGCCCATTATTCAAAGGCGAAGAAATACTCCGGAAATATTCGAACAGCCAATAATGAATCTTGTAAAGTAGAAGCAAAAATCACGGTTCCTATAACCTTTAAAAATCATACTAAGAATATAGAATTTTTCATAACACCAGCCTTGAAACAAAATTTATATTTAGGTCTTTTGGAGAGATTGTTAAATGATGGATCTGTGGTACATGAACTAGACTTAGGAACGGAAGCAGAGGTTTTAGAATCACCACCGTTACACAATTTAAGCGAAGACCAAAAGGTTAGATTAGAGTACGTAATCAATTCTTTTCCATCGTTCGAAAAGGAACGATTAGGTCGTACCAGCGCTATTGAGCATTCAATCGAAATAATACCCGATAGACCAGTAAAACAGCGCCATTCGCCGATTTCATCCGCAAAGGAAATGTTAATGTTTGATGAAGTGGAGAAAATGCTAACATTAGACGTGATCGAGGAATTCAAAAGTTCCTGGAGTAGCAATTGCGTGTTAGTTAAGAAAGGGACGAAAAATCGCTTATGTTTAGATTCATGGGAGATTAATAAGAACACTCACAAAGATGCGTACCCATTACCACACATTGATGGCATCCTTAGCAGGTTACCACCAGCAAGGTATATGACGGGACTGGACATGAAACATGCATACTGGCAGATTCCATTAGAAGAAAAGTCTCGGCACTATACAGCGTTTACCATTCCTAATAGACCGCTTTGCCAGTATAAAGTAATGCCTTTTGGCTTAACAGCTCAGACCTTGTGTCGACTTATGTATCAGGTGATACCTGCCCATCTCCGGAATCGGGTTTTCGTCTATTTAGACGATTTACTTGTGCTCTCTGATGACTTCGACTCACACATGTTGTTGTTGCAAGAGGTAGCGATTCATTTGCGTAAAGCAAAAATCAACATAGCCAAGTCAAACTTTTGTATACGAGAGATAAAATATCTAGGGCTTATAATCGGTGAAGGTCAGTTAAAGACAGACCCTGGCAAAATAAGATCTATAATGGATTTCCCTGTTCCGAAAACAGTAAAGCAGTTAAGGAGATTTCTCGGTACCGACGCTTCGTCGATAACTATGCCACAGTCAGTTTTCGTTTAACGGAGTTACTGAAAAAGCATCAGTCACTTAACTGGAACACATCAGCTGAAGCAGCCTTCAATAAACTTAAATCCTGCTTGACATCGGCTCCAATCTTAGCTACTCCTGATTTTAAGAAACCCTTTATTTTAGTATGCGACGCAAGCACCTTTGGCCTAGGCTGTGTGTTATCCCAATTAAATGAGGAAGGGATAGAATAACCTATAGCATTTATGCCAGTCAAAGGTTAAACCGATCCGTGTTAGTGGCTATTAGAGCATACGTCAGCAAAGATCATACCAATTGGGACAACAAGTTACCAGAAATTTGTGCGGCGCTACGAGCAAATATCCATCGAAGCACCGGATATTCACCATATTTTCTGACTTTGTATGATTCTTAACGGAAAGGATTATGAACTTCTTAGACGTCTAGATCACCTGTCGGATGACACTAGAGTCAATTATCCAGATGTAATACAAGTGTGTCGACAGACTGCTCAGCAAAAGGTAGCAGACTCACACAAACATAATGCACGGAAATACAACTTACGTAGTCGTGTACGCCAACTTAAAGTTAGAGACATGGTATATGCCAGAAATTTTTGTCAGAGCAGTGCGCAAAAAAAGTTCAGCGCTAAGCTGGCACCCGTGTTTATACCACCCAATGATATACGTCGAGTAGGGACAATGTATTCTTAGTTAGCTAGTGAAGATAAGAAAAACTTAGGAGTCTATAATTTAAAAGATATTCAGTTAAAGCCTTAGAACATCGCCTTCTTCAGTTGAAATCTCACTGCAAGGTCAATTACGTCTTCAACCGTGGTGCAGGGGCCGAATGTAGAGAAATGTTAGAGAGCATCACTGATGGACCAAGTTCTATTTAGATAAAAAAAATAAAAGCGCAGAGCTATAATTAACTTCGAAAGTGGATCGTAAGCTGTAAGCTTTTCGACAAGCTTTAGAAAGAGAGTCGCTGCAATGCACATGCATTTAAGCGAAAGAATTAATTCGTTAGAATTATTAGCAAAGAACCATGGCACAAGAACAGACGTGATTGTGGTGCATTGATAATTACATATACATATATCTAAGCAACGACTGTACTTTTTCTTACGCAATACTTCGTGGTTGGTAAATAATTTGTGAAGTGTTTAATAAACCAAAAGTAGTGAAAACCCCAAAGCGAAGAAAAAACATCTCAGGTATGTCTGTAGACCTTTAGGAAAGTGCTCGGGGTAATATATTATATATTAATTTTTGTGTTATAGGACTGCGGTCGAGAGCCTCCTCCCGTACCGCGCGTACCAGGTTAAGCTTCGTTGTGTACATATGTATATATATATATATTTATATATATTTATATATATACAAAAAGTGCACTTCGAGAGGTGCGTGACCGGCGTAAGCGAAAACCAAGCAGTACATTTTCTTGCGAAATCGACCCCCCCGCCCCCATTTAACAAAACTGCAATGTGAATATTAGGCAGACTTTCATTTGAGTTGCAACGCGTATTGCCGATTGAATGAACTAAGAGAAGTCTATAACGTCGACTGATCTAGCTAGCGGAAACTGAGTATGATTTCGATTTAGCTGCATAACCAAATTCTTGATTCTTCGAAGGCGCAGTGCCAAGTCTTCTGACTTACCTGTATTACGAGCTCCTGCTATCAACAACGTCAAAAGAGAGTCATCATTACTTTCCGTTAATACACGATATGCATTTCTTTCTATATTATATTTAGTTGAATCATTTTCTTCTTTTTTTTTCGTTACGCCTTATATAGATTTATATCTAGTTATGTAGTCAAGGAAGCATAATAGTTTTGTTATCGAATATTTATGAGAGTATAACCTTGTATTTGGGATTTCTAAGTCGTACGGATCAGTACACTGGTGTGCATATATATGCATTAACTATCTTTTCCCCCGCAGAAATATTCACCTACGTCATCCTTGAGCTCAACGATCTCGAAAGGAGTAAGTGTTAATGAAACACCAAAACGCTGTGAGTTATTAATTGTAACCATATGTATGCACCGGGACAAAAAGTAACCTGCGTGTTACGCTATTGATTTCCTTTTTATATTAATACCCATATATATATTGGTATATCTCATCCATTCAATCAATTAGCTATATATGATTCTCGCTACCATATCCTTACCCATATTTTATATCTTATTAAATTAATATTAATATATTAAGTAGTTAAGAACAGAAATGTTTAGAACAAAAAGTAACCTGCGTGTTACGCTATTGAATTCCTATTTATTTTAATATCCGTATATATTGGTATATCTCATCCATTTGTTCTATAAGCTATATATGATTCTCGCTACCATATCCTTACCCATCTCTTAAATCTTATTAAATTCATATTAATATATTTAGTTGTTAAGAACAGAAATTAATAGAAAACCTAAATTAAGGAAACTAGACGATTTGAAGTATAGCATTACGAAACCATTGAAATATATATAATGTCATTAATTCTGAAGTACAATTATAAAATGTTCTAAATTCAGGCGTCCGGTCCGTCCTCAGACAGGCATGATCAGGGTGGTGGTATGATCACAGTATGAGTTTATATAGGGTACGGTTCAATATACCTGCATAGCATAGATTGGGGGGTAGAGAAGAGAGAGATACTCGAAGTCACCTGAATCTCTCACAACTTGAATAGAGTAATTGAGAAGAATCTACTCGCTGTATGTAAAACTTAATAGTTTTCGAAAACATTTTAGACGTGTATATTTGAAGAACACAATTGACGACTTCATTTAAGGAAGCTCGTTACTCGTTACATCCGTTGAGCTCAAGGGCAACGTGGTAGTATGTTCTGAGGAAAAGAAATAAAATATGAATATACAGGTTGTTCTCCTACATCGAATTGAAATCAGTCTTACTTCTTTTCATACCAGTTCGACGACGATTTGTAACTTAGTGGGTCAAGCGTCTTATTATTAATAATTATATATGTGTACATGGTTTCATCATGAATCTAGATAATAAAGAACTAATATAATCATAAAGGCGAAATCGAAGAAATATGTTAGCTCAGAATCGAGAAAACAAATACAAGTTACTTTGTCCGATGGTTCTCAAACTACAATTCGGGCCTGCACGGGAACATTCGTATGCCTTACAGTTTGAGAAGCGCTGCGGCTGTGTCGATGAAGACGACATACATATGTCTTCATACATATATTGTCGAAAGCTTTCGCTGCGTGCTTAGCTCGAACTCGAGAAGGGTGACGAGTGCGGCATATGGGTTTCTGGCAAATTCACAGGGAAAAACATTCCATTTGTCTCACTCGATCGTCACTTTGCACTACGGAATACGTATTCCGTTGGCTCGACTTAGCACTTAATGAACTGTTAGTGTGTCGTTTTTTGGTTGTTTCTTTTACAGCTTTAAACGATGTTGCGGATATGCGATAGCAGCTTCTGGGGAGATCCGAGGTCTCTCCCAGCGCGGTCCAGAGATCGATGGACTTGGTTGCTCCCGTCTTCGGGGTGTAAACTGAGCCACCGAACGAAATGTAGTTAGCTTTCCAATCCTAAGACAGGAAACTGTTATCTGTCAAATTCTCTTTTTCGAAGAGTTATCTACCTAGCTGTCTTTTGTATTTGTCTTATACTGCCACAAGAAGTTTAACCTCTTTCGCACGGGTCTGATTCTGGTTTTTAATTCGAAGGGGAACCACTTCTGTCCGGTTGCAGTTTCTATCTGGCTATGATCCACCAGAAATTTTGCGGCTAGCATTGACTCTTGCTTGGGCGGTTGGAACTTTACCTTCCACAAGCAACGTTATAATGGCGTGACTCTAGTTAGAGCTTAAGCATAAGTTCTATGGCTAACTGTATAATCGTATGATCACAGGCAAAGTTTACGCTTAGGTTCCACGACTAACGGACTACAACTCCGAGTAAGGCTTTTTACCTAATCTACGCGAACTCTCTTTAACCTTATCTCTTTAATCGGAGCTTTAACTACTTACTCTCCGCTAGTAACTCTTTCCTCTGGCTTTTAATAAGAAGAGTGCAGACAATAACTCTTGGAAAGTTCGTTGTAGGTTTTAGAGTAGCGGTAGCGGTTCATACCCTCACCGCGAATCTTCTGGAACCCCTTGGTTTTATATTTGTATGCGAGCCGAGTGATCTCGAGGATGGAGTTCGTACCGCGGTGACCTGCAGAGATCCACCAACCAAGACACCTGCAGCCAATGGTGATGTGCTAAGGCAAGATTTAGGCCCACATGTATGGCCACAGCAAGAAAGGTCCAGCTGGTGCCTAACCTCTTGACCGTGGGTGTACCGCGGTCATTGACCCCCTTGCTTCGTTTGCTGTTGCGGTAACCGGTGCCCTGGAGAAACCACGCATGAACACGCAATCCAGTTTGGAGTCATCGATCGAGCAGCGGAATTAGTTAAATCACATTTAAGTTAGGATTATAGACCTGATACGAACACCCCGTTTGGTTTCATTCGTTTATAAATTAACATTGTTGTATTGATACGGCTAAAACATATATAAGACATGTATGCTTGGTATAACGGGATAGAAAGAAAAAAGGGAGCTCTACCGTGAACTTGCGATAATCCCAAAATGACCATATACATTGAAAGCTGGTTTTTCTTGTTCGATTTTCTTGGCTTTGCATCGGCCAGCTTTAAAACAAAGCATACGCTAGTTTAATTTTGAATATTTTTGAAATCGCAGATCATTGAAATAACACCTACACATATACACTATTACCACTATTACATTATTACTATTATCTTATACTATCATCATCATACCCCTTGATATACGAATCCCATATTATAACTTATAAGCTTGTATCTTCTTTATCTATAAAACACACTGATTATTTAATGCTAGGTGCAGTAAGAGTTAGGTTGGTTATTACCTTAAATGAATTATCTTGGATTTTGTAAATAAAATTAGCATAACAATGAATCAAGGCCAAATATCTTTAATAGAAACCATGCAGCATCGTTTATTTGTTTATTTGTTTATTTGTAGCACTGTAATATATCGACCGCTTTGTTGGAGGGATCATTAATATAGATTGTATTGGCCCTTAAGGATCATGGTAGGTTGGGCGTGTTCGTACCTGGCGATCACACAACCAACAGAGACCTGACTATTGACAATATCCCTTTTCTCCTATAGCTGCTGACCTATCCCTTTGACCTCCTGCATCCCCCCTCCCGTTCTCCTTTTTCTTCTTGTACGCGATATCTATTTTGGTGTTAAAAGAACTATCGATTTAGTGCAACGTGAATACTTTATTCCAGAGTTGTTAGGAAAAGTGGATAGAGTTGTTAAGTCTTGAGTGGAGTGCATTGTGAGCGATGCCAAATTTGGAAGGAAAGAAGGGTATTTGAATGTAATCTACAAATCTGATGAGCCTTTACAAACGTATCACATTGACCATATTGAACAGATCGAGTCGACAGAAACAGTATAACGACGTTTTAGTAGTTGTCGACGCTTTTTCTTAATTTGTTTGGCTCTATCTAATAAAGATAACAGAGCGCTGATGAGGTAGTTGGTGGGTTGCAAAAACAAGGCGAAGTTTACGATTACAGATAGAGATACTGCATTTACTGCTTATTATTTTGAGGAATATTGTACGGAAGAGGGTATCCAACATATGCGACAGCAGTGCCGCGCGATAGGTGGAGCGAATTAATAGGGTCGTCACTAATATGTAAACCAAGGTTTGCGCAGAAATTGCGAAAGACTGGTACGAGCATGTTGGTAGGGAACAATCGTTCATAAACTCCACTCCTCCGAGAAGTACCAAGATCTATCTACATTTAAGATTTTGACGGGAATTCAAATGAGGTTAAAATATGATAGTGATTTAGAAAAGCTGAGAGAGGAGGAGTATGTCTTAGTGCTGAAGCAGGAGAAATAAGATATTTGCAAGATAGCCAAGGAGAACATAGCACAGATACAAAATAATAATCTCAAGTCATTCATTAAGTCCTGGAAAACAGACACAAAATACCAAGTCAATGATATAGCTATTAAACGTACCCAATTTGCTACCGGATTGAAGCTGAAGGGTCCTTATATTGTGGCAGGTATATTGTTGAAGGGTCATTGAAGACCAATACTGTAACAGAGTATATGAAGAAAGTATAGAGAGTATAGATGATGTGGTCTCAATCATTCGGGGCGAATTATAGATCAGGACGGCCGACAGGGGAAGAAAGAGTTCAACTTCGGAAGGCAAAAGACGTATGTGAACGAGAAATGCAAAAACTGTACTTTAACCTCGTTAACACAAGGAATAAACATTGTATTCCATTTAACAATGGAATTTCTGGAGCAAATTTTTACTTACTTGCAGGGAACTCATTCAAGATCCCTAAATATACATATATGTATTATCTTGAAGATTTCAGTAAAAGTAGCAATGGTCAAATTGATAGCAGCTGGGAATTAATTGTTCCAAAAGCCTGGCGCAAAATGCGTTTTTATATATTACATTTGATATGTTTCTTTTTTTTTTCTTATGTTTTGAACATGTTTTCTCTTAATTTCTTGATGTGCTTCTACATCTTTGCATATGTATACACGTCTCGTGGAAGTGTGTGCTAGAGAGAGAGAGAGGGAATGAGTAAGAGCTTGGAAAGCGTTGCGAAACCACTGAAATTTAATTTGTTCCTTCTAGTTATAATAATGATCCGTCCTCATCTAGACTTGTCAATCTAGTAGATTTCGTTCTCCATAATTCTGAGCTGTTATTTTTTTTAGTATCTTCATGCCACAGGCTAAGTGCAGCCATTGGAGCAGCAGAAGGTCTCATCGCAAACCAATACGGAGGGGCAGATCAACGATAGAAGCCATTTCTAGAATAGTGAAAACGGCAGAAGATGCCATCGCCGGGACCAGGGGGAGAGGAGGGACGAAGTCCTACATTCTGGTGGTAAACTTGACACTAAAAAAGCTTTCAACTCGGGCTGAACATAGCGCACAGCTGTGTGGCCGGAAACTGGTCGAGACCGCCACCGTGCAGGTCGGTGAGATCTCGATCTCATCACAGAGCACGATAAAGTACCTCGGAATCCTAATAGACCACATAGAATCCGGACTATCTCGGACGAATCAGCGCACAAATAACACATTTATTCCAAGTCCGACTAACTTAAAATGTTTATATGTTTTTTATTAGACTATACGCTATTTTTACAAAAAATGTTCATGACCATAGCGATCAGCCTTCCTTATATTTTCGGGTACCTTGCGCATAGCCTCATGAATTCCTTTTGTATCCATTTTAGCAAGCTCTTTTTTAATTTTTAATATTAAACAGTCGATGTTTTTTGGCTTAAATCCCTTTCTGTAAACATTTCTTTTCAAATTAGCCTACAACTTTTCAATTGGCCTTAACTAAAGCACTTTTATAGGGTTTTGCAGCTAAGGCAAGAACTCAATACTCAAATGGTCAAGAGCCTTTAGGGTGGATTTTGCATAATGAGCACACGCAAGTGGGGCCAAAACACCGTATTATCATTCGCATGATATTTATTAACAAATTTTTTAAGCGACGGAAGACAATTGTCTATGTAATTTTGCGCATTCATAGCCAATCCTGCCTTAAAAAATACAGGATCACTGATTCCACTCTCGCTTATGCCCAGCTCTAATAAAACCTTTTCAGGAAACTTTGTTTTTGTAATTTCAGTGACATTTTTAGGTGGTTGAGTATTGGGAAGCTTAAAATAATATTTTGAAGTCCATTCATGACCTTCCACTGTGAAATATGTATCATCATCCATTATGCAACCCTTTGAGCAGCTTGCAAAAAACAAATTTCTAGAAAGCGCACGAAGCCGAAGTTGAATTATTTTTCTCTGTATTTTCTTCCGTACCCAGGGGCTCTATCCATTTTTTTTTCTACCCTGAATATCAGAAATTACTTTATAAATAAAAGTTTTCTTAACGCCCATAGCCGAAAAGTAATGAAAAATGTCATTTTCGGCAGAGATGGGCTATTTGCGCAATATTTGCGGATCAATTTTCGACGCTCTTCTGTGCTCAGAGACATTTCAGCATATACGCATTATCTAGAAAGCTTACTTTTGTTGCAATGCATGCTGGATTAGTACCGTTTATTATCGTGCGTTTTGTTTTGCTCTGTCAATTCTTTGAAATTTTTGAGAACATGTTCAATTTTGTTTGTATTTCATTCCGCATACGTTACCTCGAACGAGAGAGAGAGAGGGAATGAGTAAGCGCTTTGCAGACGTTGCGTAGCCACTTATGTCTAATTAGTTCTTTCTGGCTATAAGAACAATTCGACATGGTCCAGAATCGTTTATCTGGTAGAAATACACTGTTTAAGTGTGATATTACAGAAGTCTGGATACAAAATTTGATTGCTAGCTTTTATAGTTTCTGAAATCTAGGCGCTAATGAAGAAGGACAGACGGACGGACATACAGACATGACTATATCGACTCGGCAATTGATGATGATCAAGAATATATTCAAATTAAGTTTAGAAGGCTTTGACTTGGACATACTAATACCCTACTCACACTGCGTCCAGCACGGGGGAACGTTGGGATTTTTGACAGGCGGTGAAACTCCGATTCAGCTGGCACCGTCTACCGTTTACACTCTAACAGCTGATGACAATAACAACAAGAGGGAACGTTGTGAGCCGCTGCAAAGGACGCGTCTCTACTTTATATCCGGTACTCAGTGAGAATATATGTATGTGATCTTATGATTTATATAATTTATAATATGTTCGCAAAAGGGACGAATTAAATATTGTCCAAAATGGAAAAAATTAGGTCGAACCCTATGCTATCTGTTTCCATTTTTCTTTACATATCATTTTTACTTCTGCTTCTACATTTCTACATGCACATGTAAAACTACTCACACGAGACGTGGAAGTGTGTGCGAGAGAGAGAGAGGGAATGAGTAAGCGCTCGGCATGCGTTGCGTAGCGACTGAAATTTAATTTGTTCCTTCTGACTATAATAGTAGTTAAACCTGATCAAGATTCGGCAATCTGGTAGATACGGTTAATTTTCATGATTCTGCGTTTTTGGGTTCCATTTATTTTAAAAATTGTGGATTCCACATAATTTTGTCCTTTGTAGGAGCGGAAATGATCGTGTAAAATTTTTGAAATAAACTTGTATTGAAGTGATACCCAGGAGTTTGGACATAAAGTTTGGTTGCTCTGGCTCTTATAGTCTAGGCGTCAAAACAGACGAATGAGCAAAGCAGACGGGGTCGCGAGTCAGAGAGAGCGAGGGGGAACTATGCATTTCGAAATGGTTTTCTGCATTTGTTAATGATCTGATCTGATCCAGATTCAACACTTTGATAGAAATGGTCATTCTCTATGATTCTGCGTTTTTAGTTTTCCTGTATCTTCAAAATTGTGTACGCCACAGACTTTCGACCTTTGTGCGGGCGGAAAAGGGGCGGGGCGAAATTTAGAAATATACTTGGAGTAGTGTGATACTTTACTGTGATACTGTGATGTTCGTCTTTTTGACGCCTAGTTCTCAGAGACTATAAAAGCTGGAGCGACTAAAGTTTCTATCCAAACTCCTGTGATATCAATTCAGCAAAACAATTCAGAGAAAATCAAATCGCAGAAACATGGAAAATTACCGTGTCTAATAGATTGCTGAATCTGGATCAGGTCGGATCATTATTATGGATAGAAGGAACAAATTAAATTTTAGTAGATACGCAACGCCTGCCAAGCGCTTACTGATTCCCTCTCTCTCTTTCTCTCTCTCTCGCAAACGCTTCCACGTCTCGTATGTGTAGTTATACATGTACATGTAGAAATGTAGAAGCTCATGTAAAAATTATATGTAAACAAAAATGAAAAAAGAAATACAAATTTCAAAACTGGTTCGACTTAAATTAATTTGTCCCTTTTCCGAACATATAATAAATTGCATGAATCGTTGGCTCATATATATACTGACTGAGTACCGGGTATAAAGTAGAGCCGCGTCCTTTGCCGTGTCTCACAACGTTCCCCCTCGTTATTTTCTAGTTTTTTTCTATCTTCTTGGTCGAATGTTCCAAATAAGTATTTGTAGGCTGTACCGACCATGTTTATTAGTCCTCTCTTACTGCGTTTGGACATTATTGTTCCAGTATTGAATATGAAATATCCATACGGGGATTTTATTGGGTTTATGTCGATGTTTTGTTCATTTGTCAATAGAATCGATAACATGAGGATGATCGTTGATCTAATCAGGTTGCTGTTCATTATTCCCGTTATTCTCTTCTGATTCTCTGTAATTATTGTATTTACTATTATTAGTTTTCTTTTTGAATTTTGATTTATAATGTGTTATTTTCCTGCCTCTATTTTTCTCCTCGTAATGCTTTTCATCAATCTTTGTTATTTCTCCAGTCTTTTGGAATGCATAAGTTATTTTGGACTTTACTGATGGGGATTGCTTAAATCTTGTGTCTCTTTCTTAATCGTTATGTTTTTGATTCCATTTATTAATCAGTTTTTCTTCATTTAATTGTGTTTTATATTTAGGTGTTCCTGCATAAATGAATATGTCAACAGGTGTCCTGTTTGTAGTGTTATGCATTATTTAATGATTATAAGTATAATATATAAGATAATCTCGAATTTTGTATATTTTGTTTCAGGCTCTTTTATTCTTAATTTTTCATTAACTGTTTTATGGAATCTCTCTACATCTGATATCCCATTTTTGCTTGATGTGATTTGTATTTACACGTCTTCCGAGATTAGCCATGTTTGTAATGCTGCGCACATGAAAGCTGAAGATTTATCGGCTTTTATCACTTGGGGCTTGCCCATTTCGTTAAAGACTTTTATAATGGTTTTTTTTTTGTTCAAGCCAGTCGCGATTAGTCACTTCTATTAGCATGGCAAATTTCGAGTAAATGTACACGATACACGATAGGAACTGCTGGTTACCTCTCAAATAAAAATTCATAACATATATTTTTCTGACGTTCTGTATTTTTGGGGTAATCTCGAACGCTAACTTAGTATCACGTTGTTCACTTTTGGCAATTTGTAGGTCATTCGTTTATTATGCTTTGAATTAATTTCTGATGGTCTGGATAATAGTATTTTCCTTTAAACCAATTGATTGTTTTCTCAATTCTAGGATGCAATAACTCTATGATTTTTATACCCAGTACTCGTATATATACCCAGTATAGGGGTATATTCGATTTTTGGTGATCATGGTTGTGTTTAACGCCCAGAAGAAAGCGTTTCCGACCTCATAATGTATATACATATATGCTTGATCAGCATCAATAACCGAGTCAATATAGCCATGTCTGTCTGTCCGTCCGCCCGCCCGTCCGTCTGTCCGTCCATCCGTCTGTGGCATACACAATTTTGAAGATACGATAAAACTTAAAACGCAGAATCATACATGATGACCGTTTCTATCAGAGAGTTGAATATTGATCAGATTGGATTATTAACATAGCTTCAATGAAGAAAACCATTTCGAAAGGCATCGTTCCCTCTCGCTCTCTCTAACACGCGTCTGCTTTGCGCATTCGTCTTTTTTGCCTCCTAGTTCTCAGAGACTATAAGAGCTAGAGCAACCAAACTTTTTATCAAAGCGCCTGTGATATCAATTCAGCACGAGTTAATTTCAAAATATTGCCACGCGCCTCTCCGCCCCACAAAGGACGAAATCCACAATTTTTAAGATACGAGAAAACAAAAAACGCAGAATCATGGGAAATGACCGTATCTACCAGACTACCGAATCAAGATCAGGTTGGATTATTATTTTGGACAGAAAGAACAAATTAAATTTCAGTGGCTTCGCAACGCCTTTTAAGCGCTTGCTCATTTCCTCTCTCTTTCTCGCATACACTTTTCGCATAGACACGAGCCTTATATACATATGTAAAGACGAATATGTAGATGTCAAATGTAGAGAAGACAGATGTAAATAACATAGGCAAGCCAAAATAGAAACACATAACATTTAATATATACAAATTTGATGAATGGTTCATTTTAATTTTTTGACATTTTTTTTTAATCATAAGATCACACACATAAATTCTGACTGAGTACCGGATGCAAACGTTCCCACAACGTTTCCTCTCGTTTAATATTAGCTCTTAAAACTCGGCCTAATTTTGAATATCAATTAGCTTTTTACTCGATTTGGTTATTTTCGTTATATTTCTTGAATTAATTATCTCTTAATATGCTTGTTGGAATAAAGGAAAATCTTCGTCATTATGGAATTATAAAGCACTCTTCTTCGTGCATACATCTTTCCATGATTAGTTCTTTAGCTAGCGTATTTGTCATTTCCTTATATGTTATTTTAATGCTTAGTTTATAAAAGTAGTGGTATGTGTTTTCCTTACCCTCCTCTCCCTTTATAAACTCAATTTTTCTGTTGTAATAGTTAATATGTTTCTCGGTAATAGGTTTCTCGGTTGAGCTTTGTAGCGCATCTGCTACATAGTTTTCATTTTCTGGCATTTGCTGGCATAACATATCGGTTTATGCTCTTGTGACAGAACAGCGTCTATTGCCGTGTTACTAGCGTCTGATGTTACGGAAAATATTTTATTAAAATCTGGGTAACTGAGAGTGGGTTCTGGGGTGATGAGTACTTCCAGTCTCTCAAATGCCTCGACGTATTTCTCTTCCTTATGATCTATGACGACTCGTTTCTTCAGCTTGAGTATTTTGCCAAGTTAGCGATGACCTTCTTATAGAAACCACAAAATGACTTAATCTGTTTGGTTGTTTCAGGTATAGCGAACCTAACTATTTCTGAAATCTTGTTTGGATTCGGTATTATTCTCTTTGGTGTGACTATATAACTAAGGAATTCGGTTTCCTTCTTCATAAATTGACATTTATGCATTTGCCAGGCTTGCGTCCCTTAACTTTCCGAATACCTTTCTTAAAGATAATAAATGTTCATCCAATGAGGTGGGGATGATTATTATGTCATCTAAATACACTTAATAATCTGTGAAGATCAGGTCAGAAAAGTTGCAGCTGCGTTTGTTAGCCTGAATGGCATCCGAGTGTATTCGTAACGATAATAGTATTCGTAATGTATTGTAGAAAACGCGGTTTTCGTGATTGAATTGGGTTCCATTGGGATTTGATGGAAGCCCTTAGACAAGTCAATCGTTGTGAAATACTGACATTTTCCTAGTTTGTCTAGTATCTCATCCATCCTAGGAGTTGGGAAATATTTCCTTGATGGTTATCTCATTGAGACCTCTTTCCTGAAGCATCGATCTTTTTTGGGATCATGGAAATGGGGGAACAGTAATGCGATTTCGATTTACGAATTATTCCTTGCCTAATCATATCTTTTATATGTATATTAACTTTCTCATCATGTATTTGGTCATACTTATATGGCCTCCGGTATACCGGATCGTCATGCTGGGTTTGTATGGTATGCTTGACGGTACTTGTGAAAGTCAAATTGTCACCTTCTCTGTACTGTAAGTCGTTATACTCATAAAAAAACTTTTTCAGCTTTTATTTTTCTTCGCTGTTTAAATGTTCTAACCTTAATTCGTTACTCTTCCTTAGTTCATTATCTAGTGCGGAAGTGAAGTATTGATCCATCTCTAAGGATGGGTTGGAATATTCAGAGGTGATCACATCCTTCTTTGACGATATATCGTCGCATGCAGTTTGTTTGTATCGCTTGCTTTAATAACTTCACCGCCCGAAATGATTGGGAATGTTCTTCCTCTTAACCTTACAGTATTATCGCTGTAACTAACTACTGCCTGACTGGCCACCAGATATTCTCGGCCTAGCAATATATAGTAATTGCTAGAAAAGTTGAATATGTAAAACTTTTGCTCGAAAAGACAGACTTTATTAGGTAGTCTTATTATACTTTTTGTTAGGTTAACAGGTCCATTGATCATTCAGACCTTTACGTTTTCTTTATTTATTCTGGTATTCGTGAAATTCTGCTTCATGATGTTAATAGAAGATCCTGAATCCACGATTATGTCCATTTTCATCTGATCGCTCTGGCTTTCCCTAGCTCTGTTAGTAGGTTGGTTGAGCCTACTGACACTAGCTTGCTTATTCTGGATATGGTAATTCATAGAATTTTGGGACTGCCTTGCTGCAGTGAATTTCGGAATTTAGTATTGTTGTGATCTTTTCTAGATTGGGTCATAAACAATCTATCCGGTAGTTTCCTGGAGATTACATCTTTTACTGTATTTTTAAATGTATTACTATAAATGAATCTATTAAACGAATCTTCGTCCAGTATTAGTTTATTACTTATAATTAAAGATTTAGTTTCTAATTCCTCGATGAACTTACGTAGGCCTCCGCTATAATTGGTGAAGTATAAGCGCCTCAGCAGTTCTTCGTATGGTGTGTGGTTTTTAAGCTCGGTGATAAGTGCTGTCTTCAGTGCAATCCAGGTAATTGGTTGTACATATCTCATTCGTTGCATCGGTCTTTAATCGGTCTTTTACGCACCTCGCTTAGACATCCATATGTACATACGCATTCGTCGGTCTACATACCGAACTTTTATTTAACTGAATCGCAACAGCTAGTGAAAAAGCTCATTAGCTTAACAAAGCCCTTGAATTTATTCTATTCGCTTGATGAATGAACTCAGTTGTTCAACTGATCCATCATTAGCTGGCACTTGTCGGATCGACAACAGTGCTTGTTTCAAATGAATTTCGCTCAGGCTGATAATGGTGGTAATGCCATTTAGCAATTCTCCAGTTGTTCTTTTGATTAGGTTCACTTTAAATATTTGGTGTGATCTCACTCTATCTTTGAATTGTCGATCTAGGTGTTTGCTTTTTGTTACACCTGTGCTGCGATGCACTTGGATTCTTAATATTTTGCGTGAACTCACTTTGTCTTTGAATTTTCGATCTCGGTGTGTTGCGATGCACTTAGATTCTTATGCGGATTCTATTTTACTAACACTATCCCGGGATTACTATGATTCCAGATAACACAGTCGTATAGATTATCCTTAGCGAATCACTGACTTGAATATTTTTCGCGTTAGTTTTGTTAGAATCTTACCGGCTGCACCAATAAAGTTTCCAATGTGGAAGTTTCGATTTTTAAAAAAAGATGTTTTATTTAATCCAAACTTATGATTATTAAAATGGGCTATTATCGAGTTATCCCCGAATTTGATTTTGAAAGTCTCAAACGGAACTGATTCTTATATCTTAATTTTGTTTTCAATTAGCCTCTCTTGGGTAGCTAGTGCGTTGGCCTACGTATGGATGGTTATCAATGAATTGTAGGCTTTGATGAAAGGGATGTCTGCAACTGGTGATCTGTTTTATCTTTTATCTGGGCTGGTGTGTGGAAGCCGAATTTCTTTACTTGGGAATCTATGATTCAATTTAGGTGAATTTAGGTGATTTACTGTTGAAAGCTTATGATTCATTTGTTTTCTGGTGTTGGGGATCTTATCATTTGTTTATCCTAATCTGGTATACGAGTATGTGTATAAGGGGTAGTGCTAGACATATGTATAACGTGTTATTGATATGTCCAGTTCTTAACATATACATAATGCGTGTGTGGGTGTAGGGCATTATGGATATGTTACTATATATTCATCAATCGGGCAAATTTACTGCATTTATATTGACTTGCAGGATAAAATACTTCATCGACTGAAAGGCATCCAAGTGAAGATCTATCTCTGAAAACATCGTAAAATGTAAACTACATAGCACTTCCGTTGGACTCAAAGGAATGATATAGAGCATCTGCAACAATATTTTGACTATTGAAACCGTAACCCTGAAGACTAATCGGTCAACTTGCAATCCTACCACTTGGATTACATTAGCTTAAGCCATCGAAGACTAGCGTGATCTGTGACCTTCGATATACTTTTGGAAGCTGAGAATGTCAAGTCCAGGCAGTCTCCTTTATACGGCTCTTTATTATCGCTGTTTATTTTAGAATAATTCTGCCGCACGCAGTCTGTATGAGCGAAGCTCTCAGTCAAGCTGAGAGATTAATTGAGGAGCTCTCTCAGATAGCGACTGACGCATTAAAATAAAGATGGATCGTCCTCGATCTGGGGGGGAATTAAACCATTTATACATGACGCTTATATATAGCCTTAAATTCACGTGTGTTAATTTGCTATGCTTATTAATAATTTATAATTTTTTTACAATTGTTACGGATTTATGCTTATTTTTTTTTGCAAGGCCTAATATTTTGATTATTCTATTCGCCCTGATATAGATTTCGATATAGTTGAAGATTTCGATGTAAAACATCGCTTAGTCGTTTCTATCCTTTTAGAATTGTTCACCTTTGTAACTACCGGATGCACATAGGGAGGACTGGGAGATGAGCGAACCTGGACCTTCAAACGCCGTTCACATATATACTGATGGCTCAAAGCTAGACAACCGCGTGGAAAGGGGTGTCTACTGTAACGAGCTCAACATCAGCCATTGTTTCAGGCTCCGGATCACTGCAGTGTGTTCCAAGTGGAGGTTGAAGCAATAAAAAAGGCTATTTCTATAGTCTCCAAATTAACCTTTCACAGACGCCTAGTGTGCGTCTTCTCTGATAGCCAAGAAGCTATTAAGGCACTAGGCTCTATTTCGTCGAGCTCCACGATGGTAAATGACTGCCGCAGGTTTCTAATCGAGATCTCAGAGCAGTTAAAACTTTCCATAGTGTGGGTCCTCGGACACCGGGACATCCAGGGGAACACCGGGACAGCCGCCGAACTGGGCAGGCAGGGCACTTCAATGCCTCTCCAATCGAAGAGGCAGCAGGTAGCGATGCCAATGGCTACATGTAGGCTACATACGCACGAAATTTTCTATCAACTCGCAAACAGGCGATGGCAGGCAGCCATCACCTACAGAACCTCTAGATTGATATGGCCATGTCGATCAGCAAAACGTTTGGCAGAGGTTTATTGACTAAACAGAGTCCAGTGCTCTGCGGTAACATGAGCCATCACGACACATTGCAGGGATTTATCTCTCTCCGCAGCAACCACTTTAACCTAACCTAACCTAACTACCGGATATGTTAAACAGTATCAAACTGATGGGGTTTATATTGACTTTAGTAGAACCTTGACTTAATCACAATCTTCTTATCCATATAATTATATCTTCAAGAGTTTTTTAAAAAGCTTATTTACTGGACTAATTGGAAATTAGAATATGCTCTATAACTGTCTGCTGTGAGTTTATTCTCTTAAAGCCTGTATCCAGTACCGCGAAATTTTACTGACAGGAATCTGCTCTTTATTTCGGTTGTGTGAAACTCAACTAATGTAGTGTGAGTGCAATCACTTCATCGTCAAAATTACTTTTCTTCCTTTTTTTAATTTTAGTTTCATTTTCAAAATTGGCGCTGTTTACAAAACACAGCTGATTCATAAGAGTGGTAAATCACTTTTTATGTTCTTGGTCACACTACATTAGTTGAGTTCCACACAACCGAAATAAAGAGCAGATGGCGCCAAAATGTCAAAATTATCAAAATGCTTTTTTTCCGTGATCCGCCAAAAACATGGTCTTGCCTCAACTGCTCTTATTAAAGCAATTTTCTCCTCACTTTAAAAATTTGAATATTTGATGTGATTTTGCGCATATTATAAACACTGCAACCACTTCCTCCACTTTTCCTGAAAATTGGACAGTAACAAAAATTTTGCCCATCCCAAAGGCAAATCATGATTTCAAGCCGATTGCAATACTGCCTTTCCTATCAAAAGTTGTAACGAACCATTTTTCGTCCGTCTGATTCAGCGGGCGGGCTCAGCGGTCGGTGGATCGATGCAATGAATTTATTTGTTGCCCCGGCGACAAGCATGTAATGCACTTGGGTGGATTTTTGACTGATTAGCGGTTCTTTATTGGTATCTTAAAGTAATCTTATGGCTACGGTATTTTCTAAATAAAAGTGGTCGTGAAGCCTCTCACCGCTGTGCAGATGTCTCCGTGTGCTGTGCGGCGCAATTTCCGATTCGACCGTTGTTGAGGTTGACCTCAAGTGTAGCTTCATATAAAAAAAACTGGGCCAGTAATTTTTCGTTTGTGTTTTCCTGGCGTCAGTATCCAGCAACGTAAACGGAATCCACGAAATCTTATCGATAGTATCGATATTCACACGAATGTGGACTGTGAGAACAGCTGATATGGGTTCCAGGAAAATATATGTGCACTTTATTACTGAAGTACAAGTGAGAGGTGGAGGCAAAATCTGTGCGCAAAACCAAAAAGAGATATGCAAATTTTTAAAGTGAGATGAAGATTGCTTTAATAAATGCAGTTGAGGCAAGACCACGTTTTTGGTGGATCACGGAAAATAAGCATTTTGACTATTTTGACGTTTTTCACTACCATAGTCCAGATCCAGCAGGAACTGGAATTTCTGTGTGTATGACTGATTCTTCCCGCTCTCTCAGTTTTCATAACTTGCTCGTATATTCCACCTTCTTCGGATATCGCAATTTACGAGCAGCATTTGTCCGCTTTAACCGCTATTTCTTCCTCGCTATCTGACAAAAATCATATGATAGTTCTTGGTGACTTCAACTTGCCAGGAATTGATTGGTTTTCGGCAAATGAGTCTAATAGCCTGGTACCCATGGCACGACATGACATTGTTGACGGCTTGATTGACCTGTCT
Organism: Drosophila azteca; assembly: GCA_005876895.1. Lineage (NCBI taxonomy): Eukaryota > Metazoa > Arthropoda > Insecta > Diptera > Drosophilidae > Drosophila > Drosophila azteca. The sequence goes on along the minus strand of VCKU01000003.1, from coordinate 15,110,810 downwards.
CTGTCTCAAGTTAACCATGTTAAAAATTCCTTGGGTCGATTTCTTGATCTGTGCTTTGCAACGGATCCGACCTTAGCGTTGTTAACTCGAGTCCCGTAATAATAATTACATAATAGCTCGGTCAAACTTTTCTGTTCTTAATGCTCAATGCTATCAAAATTACCTATCTCGATGCAGGATACGTTTCTCTAAGGACCCCAAACAGTTCTACAGCTTCGTAAACAGTAAGCGTAGAACGTCCGCACACCCATCCTCGCTATCCTTCCTTAATATGTCTGCAGACAATGATCAGGCAATTGCCGATCTTTTTGCCCGTTTCTTCCAAACTACCTATTCGCAGGACGTCTACTCTGGTCAGCCGTATCCATACGGCTTACCGAGGTCGAACGGCATTTTCAGTCCTTTGCTAAATGAAAGCTCGTTGCTTCATGATCTACGAACAGTAAAGCCGGTGTTCTCACCGGGTCCGGACGGAGTTCCCGGCTGTGTACTCAGGTACTGTGCCGAGTCTCTGTGTGGGCCGTTGCTTAAACTGTTCAACCTCTCTATAAATTCTTCATGCTTTCCCCCGATATGGAAGGAGTCCTTTATAATTCCTCTCCATAAGAAAGGTAGCAAATCTGACGCGAACAAATATAGAGGTATATCTAAGTTATCCGCTATTCCGAAAGTGTTTGAGAAAATTTTAACTCCGCACCTGCAGCACCTATGCAGATCACTTATATCTCCAGCTCAACATGGATTTATAAGGCGGAGATCAACCACTACCAACTTATTGGAGTTTACCTCCTTTATAATTAAAGTCTTTCAAGGTAATTTACAGACGGATGTTGTTTACACCGATTTTAGTAAGACGTTCGACTCTGTAAACCATTCCCTCCTAGCACAAAAACTTGACCTTTTAGGGTTCCCGCCCAATCTCCTGAGATGGATCGCTAGTTACCTGTGTTCTAGATCTCAAAGAGTCCTTTTCAAAAACTCCCTGTCCTCACCAGTTTTGGTGACTTCGGTTGTACCACAGGGGAGCCATCTAGGCCCCTTACTCTTTACACTCTTTATAAATGACCAGCCTTCTGTATTAACACACTCTCGAGTACTTATGTATGCGGATGATGTTAAGCTCTGTGTCCAGTATAAGGACATTTCTTTCCAATCCAGGTTGCAATCCGATCTCGATAGATTTCAGTCTTGGTGTTGTGCAAATCTATTAAACCTTAATGCTTCAAAATGTAAAGTAATGACTTTTCATGGCTCCAGCGCCTTTCTGGTTCCTTACACCCTTTGTGGTGGTTCTCTTGAGAGAATTACCCGGGTTGATGATCTTGGTGTTCTATTAGATCCCAAGTTAAAGTTTTCAGAACACATTTCTACCATGGTGAACAAGGCCATGGGCGTGCTTGGGTTTATAAAGAGGTGGTCAAAGGAATTTGACGACCCCTATATAACAAAGACTCTCTACACCTCTCTGGTTCGTCCGATTTTAGAATACGGCTCTTGTGTATGGTGCTCTCAGTACAACGTACACCAGGACCGTATAGAATCCGTTCAGAAAAACTTTAAATTTGCTTTACGCGGCCTCAACTGGGATGCAGGTGTGAGACTGCCGTCTTATCCTAATAGATTGCTTTTAATAAACCTTTCTACCTTAGCTAATCGTATGAAAATGCTTGGTGTGATTTTTGTGCACAACTTGATCAGGGGTGACGTAGACAGCTCTGACCTGTTGAGCCGCATAAACTTCACGATTCCTATTAGAAGCACTAGAAATTATACACCCTTGTTTCTTCCGCTTTGTAGATCGAATTACTTCTTGCATGAACCATTTAGGGTCCTATGCTCAGAATTTAATTCCATCTACCATATTATTTCTACTACTAACTCCCTCCCTAGTCTTAAATTATTGATACTTGTAACGGTTACCGTTGAGCAGAACAGATTGCAAGTTTGTACATAGGTTATTGCTATAGTGCTCGGGTATATCGCATGCAATAACCTTGGACCAATTCACTATAGGTATGTCAGGTGAAGCATAGTTTTCGGTGTCTGCCAGTAAGCTCTGGATCTAGAACAGCTGAGCGAAGCTTAGGTTAGTGCTATGCAGCGCATCGCAGAAAAGCTTTTGCATCGGAGTTTTAGATCTGCATTTAGATCCTATTTAAGCAGTGCAAAAGCTTTAGTCGATCTCTTTTGCCTATTCAAAACCTTGGATCTGGTCGAGTGTAGTACGAGTGTATGAAATTTTCTGTAAACTGCCACGTGTTCGGAAATCGGGAAAAGTCAAGTTACTCAGTGCGGTGACGAATAAAAGTCTAGACCCGAATCATACCCTACCGTACAGGAAAAAGTGCCATAAACCTGCCCTGGTGTAGCGGGCATAATTGCTACCCCTCCAGAAGACCGAATCCCTGCCCAGAAGAAAAAAAAAACGATCTGTGCCGGTGAAAACCCAGGAAAACGGTATGTCTCAGTGCCCTGTAGGGAAAATAAGCATTTTCTTAGCCCTCATGGTGCTTTTGTTTCGCCCATAGGGCCCTGGCCGTGATCGGCAGCGCACCAAGCGCCCCAAATTGTACAACCATCCCAAGCCCCATCACTGGACGGCTACACACGTTCGCCGAACCTTGATGTGGGGCCGAGCTCTTTCATTGTATTTGGAAAACTGCTGGAAAAGCCCACCTGCTCCAATAATTCAACCTTGCGCCGACCATAACCTTTGCACATGCGCCGACCATAACCTTTGCACATGCGCCGGCCATAACCTTTTCACATGCGCCGACCATAACCTTTGCACATGCGCCACGCATGTCCGTTGCGGTACCCTGCAAAAGCGGCTGAGATCCGCCGCCTATACTGTTAATTAAAAACCACCAATAAATAATAATACAAAAATCAGAATGTATAGTAGTTAAGATTTCATAACTTGCATTTAAATTTTCCTTCCTCTGTTCCTTCTGAACCCCTTTACTTTATATTTTTTTTTGTAAATTCCGACTACAGTCATACCTCAATAGAGCCGCTGCGTAATTCCTTTTTTTTTTCTTAAATTGTAATTAAATATTTTGTTGGTGAGCAAAGGACAAAAGGAAAACAAGAACAAGCAAAACCCTCCCCCCCCTGTTTTTTCCACAGCTTCCACAGCGAAAGGCGCCTTTCAGCGAGGGAACACTGTGAGAACACATATGTATGTATGTAAGTGACAAAACTTTTTACTACTTTCCCTTTTGTGCCTAAATTCGCATAACTCAACGCTTGCTCCCACAATCAGCGGTCGCCGCTAAGCCGATGCTTGGCTGCTGATGCTTATCAGCATTTGCAGCTGTGCGTTGGTTTAGTCGGTAGTGTTGTTGCCTTTCACTGATCGCATTCTTGTTTTTTTTGTTTATTCTGCCCAATGTAATGAATTACACGAACCAACCAACGTGAGAAGGTTCGGAAATGGTATTGCGGTTCTCGATTTTTGATATTAAACTTTCGCGCGGTAATGATTATACATTAATTTGAATACCTACATTTTATTTACACCCCTATCTATATACATACATTTAATTCTTATATTATATTTTTCATTTATATCTACATATACGGTCTTTATAGCTATAATTTTCTTTCTCTCTTTGATCTATAGTTAATTCTTTCTATCATTACTTTTGGTTACCCCCTTGTTAGTTTTTTCATAATTATTTAGAAGAATGTCTAGTTTTAAGAAATTGATAAATATAACTTGAAGTGTTGAATATGAAAGGATAGAGTTCTAGTTTGGTGACATGGTGACATAAAGGAGGGTAGGGTGAGAGTGTAAGGGATTTCCAACACACACCAACTACTGGAAATCATGGTAGGGAGGGTGCAGAATAGCGTGGGTCGACTCCTATCTCAAGACCCCACGCCTCCAATCTTTTGGAATCAGCTGACAAGAGCCCGTGGTATAGTTTTGTACCCCATCAATTCGATTGTGCCTTTTGTTTTGGTGTGTTTGCATGATTCATAGGCGTGTTGTTGTTTTCGGAGTTAGCTCCCGTAAACTCTAGGGGATTCTACTAAAATTGTATGTAGTAAGGAGACGAGACGCGGTCCAACGAACCCCCCCCAAGTTACCGAATGAGCACGGAACCATAGGATCCCCACCGACCGTGGCCTCGATATACCATCTCTCCACTCCACTCCTCAACTATCATTAGTTGACAGTACAAGATATACATATATAGTTACACTACATAAAATTTTTGGCGCCCAACGTGGGGCAGTAGGCAGCTGGCAGGCCGCATACAGGCAGGTTGTTTCTCAAATTGAAATTACTATTTATACCCAGTAAACTAATAGAAACTTTAGCAAAAACACCCGCTACTGCTCGTCCCACCTTTTGCTCGTTTGTTTTCAAATGCTTAAACCAGCAGTTGTGTCGAAAAGATTCTACCAGCGTTCAGATACAATTTCAGAATATTGCGGATTCTGTTTGGATCCCAATACTGGTTGTCAGTTGGGGGTCAGTCCAAGGCAAAATCAAGTTTAAGTATAGTCCTGAATTAATATTATAGTTTCATTGTTGTCGCATCTTATATGGCTAGTCAAAATTGTTGTCTGGAATTTGTGCATATGCTGCTTGCGTATCCTTACCGAACATTGGAGATTTGTCAAGGTCGCGTTTTGATAGCTATACATAGTTAATGCAAAGGATCTTAGGTTCAATAGTTTTCTTATGAGAATGATTAATGATGGGGTTTGTAAGTCTTTGTGTGAATCATACGGGTACATACAATTGCGGAATATTGCATATTTAGTTGAGACTGGATATCAGTACTGATTGTCACTGTATGGGTTATGGAAGCTCAGAGATTGCGATTCCGGATTTAGTTTTCACTCCAACCATTGAGTTGCTACAGGTGTTATTGTAACGGCAGCGGTGGTTGCATATGGTTGTCAGGAACTAGGTATATGCTGCTTTGCGTATCCTTGCCGAATCAGATGGTGCAGCTTAAGCCGAAGCAGTAATGCCAGAACAATTCGCATTAGTATCAATAGCCCAAACTGAATAAATTGTCGTCGTTCCAAAAGATTAAAAACTCATAGCCCGCCCTTATTATGTCACCAATTACATGTCACCAGGTAACAAAGTTATTATAAAGTAAAAGAATAGTTTTTTAAAAATGCCTTTACAACATAGTCCTCAGAACAATCCGCAGAGCTCGGAAAACTTTTGTGGGATTTGTCACTCGGAGATGTCCGATACCCAGCCATGTTTTTGTACCCCTTGCAATCATGTGTTTCATAAAGCATGTCTGGAAGAATGGTTCCCTCTTCACGATAATTGTCCTAATTGTAGTCAGCTATGTACATTGTCCCAAGCGAAGTTAGTCGTTGGCAATTGCTCACCGAACAAGAGGCCGATAGCACCAACTGAATTACCAGGTCCGTCTGGAATCACTACTCGAAGCCTTGCAAAAGCCTTGGAGCTAACACAGATCCCAGGAAATAGTCAGCCAGAGACGAGAAAGGGAGCTAAGGGAAATGCAGAGTCAGTTTCAGTCGCTCAAACCACCAGGCCCATTCGTTCGAAAAGAGGTCGTCCACGACCCCGAACTCAGGTCCCGAATATACCAGCAGGTCAATCGTCAGGTCCGGAAGTAGTGTGCGTATCGGGATTAGATGTTAGCCAAAGCTCTAATCCAACAGCAGCTCCGTCAGCCAATGTCACTGCCCATTCGAGTAATTTTGAAGCTCACAATGCTCGAACCGCCACTATAAGCCAGGGTCTAGATTTGGATGTTCTACAACAGATGATCGAGCGCACTGTTGCCAGAGCCATGTCCACGTTACATATTCGGCCACAAGCTAGCTCGCCAGAAGGGTATGCTGGGTCGAATATCCCAACACCCGTTTCGTATATAGCCAGTAGTTCTAGCTTGCGAAAGGCCAAAACTGCGGAGATAATGCAAAAATGGAATGTTCCGTTTGATGGTTCTACCGAAGGTCTAGGGGTAGAAGAATTTATCTATCGGGTTAAGGTATTGACAGACGAAACCTTAGATAGCGACTTTCTAGGCCTTTGCAAACATTTGCACATTTTGTTAGTAGGTAAAGCACGTGATTGGTATTGGAGATACCACAAGCAGGTGGATCGCATTGTGTGGTCGGAGTTTTGTGCCGCTCTTCGACAGCAATATAAAGACTACCGTTCCGAGTTCATGAGCAAGGAATTGATTAGATCTCGTAAACAAAAAGTCGGAGAACCCTTTGTTGCTTTTCATGACACTGTGGCTGGTTTGATTGATAAGTTTGGCATCAAAATGGACGAAGAGGAATTAATAGAAATATTGAAAGCAAATTTGCTTCCCGAAACTCGTCACAAAATTTTATACCAATCCATTAGCTCAGTCGGCCAATTGAGACGACTCGTTCAGATGCATGAAAATCTGGTGCATGAGTTGCAGAGATCAGAAAAACCTAAGCCAACGGTAGCTCGTCGTCCCATATATAGCTTGGAGGATGATCGTACAGAAACCGAGCCGGACGAAGACGAAGATCCCAGCATAGAAGCCATTCAGAGTTCGATGGCAAAGCGACCGTGTTGGAATTGTGAAGAACTTGGGCATGTGTGGGAAAATTGTCTGGCAGATAGGCGTATATTCTGTTACGGCTGTGGAACTCCGAATGTCTATAAGCCGCAGTGCCAAAAATGCATTCGTAGAGCGTCGGAAAACCGGCAGAAGGGTGCATCCAACCACAACCGGATGCCCCCGAAAAACCAAAACTAGTTTTGCCTGTGTTCGTATCTCAAGATACACAGAAGTTGGCTCCGTATGCTCCCAATTTAAGGAAGAAGAAGCCAACAGAAAAGAATAGTTGTCGTTTTTTGCCGTATCATGAACGGATTAAGAGGTATCTTGAGGTTCGAAAACAAATATTCAATGCAGAAGACCATAAAATCTCAAAACGAATCCAGCGATTAAAACAATATTACACTAATGTTAAAAGTAACCGTAGACTGTTAGTTTCTGCCATTATCAGCAATCCCAAGGATATGCGTAGTTATGCCGAAGTGTCCTTCCTGGGTAGAACAGAACAGGGTTTGTTAGACACTGGCGCAAGTATTAGTTGCATAGGTTCTGAGGTAGCTCAGACTGATTTTTCGTCTTTTGCAGAGTATAAACCTATCAAAGCCACTGCGAAAACGGCAGATGGCCAAAGTCAAACGATCCTGGGGGTGTTGAATGTAAGCATGCGGTATCGAACTGTCGAGGAACCCATGAAATTATATATAATTCCGTCCATTAAACAAAATCTGATTCTCGGTCACGATTTTTGGCGATCCTTTTCTTTAGCACCTAACATCATTGCATCCGTTGAGTTCAGCTCGAAACCCGATGCAGAACCTGATTCAGACCAATTAGGTTATCCTTTAACAAGGCAGCAAAAACAACAACTCGAGGTTGTTAAGCTATTATTTCCTAATGCGGCTGATGGATTAGGGCGTACGGCCATGCTCAAACATTACATCGATGTAGGTCAGGCCGCCCCTGTAAAACAACGATTTTACCCAGTTAGTCCCGCGGTGGAAAAGTTGGTGTATGCCGAGGTAGATCGCATGCTGCAACTTGGCGTCATTGAGCCTTCCTCCAGCGCGTGGAGTTCGCCAATGAGACTTGTTCTCAAGCCCAACAAAATTCGTCTTTGTCTCGATGCTCGACGACTCAATGAAGTCACACGTAAGGATGCCTATCCATTACCGAGTATCGATGGTATTTTTGCTCGATTGCCCAAGGCAAATATCGTAACCAAGCTCGATCTAAAAGATGCATATTGGCAGATCGAACTCTCAGAGGAATCTAAGCCACTAACTGCTTTTACTGTCCCCGGAAGGCCATTATACCAGTTTAAGGTTATGCCTTTTGGCCTGTGTAATGCTCCGTCTACCATGTGTCGTTTGATGGATGAGATCATTCCCCCGGATCTGCGGTACTGCGTTTTTGGATATTTGGACGATCTATGCATCGTATCTGAGGATTTCTCTTCCCACCTTTCCGTCTTGGTACGACTTGCGGAACAGTTCAGAAAGGCGAACCTTACTATAAACATTGCTAAGAGTCAGTTCTGTGTTACAAGTGTGAATTATCTTGGATACGTTATCAGCAATGGAGGTATTTGCACCGATCCTTCCAAAGTAGCGTGTATAATTAACTGGCCCCCGCCGAAGAATCTAAAGCAGGTTCGAGGCTTCCTTGGTGTATGCGGCTGGTACCGTAGATTCATTCAGAATTTCTCGGAGCTCTCATGTCCGATCACAGAGCTTCTGTCAAATAAAAAGAAGTTTGTTTGGACCCCGGAAGCGCAAGTCGCAATGGACTCTTTAAAAACCATTTTGACTTCTGCTCCGGTGCTTGAAAACCCTGATTTTAAAAAAAAATTTTACCTTCACTGTGATGCTAGTGATTTTGGCATAGGAGCCGTGCTCGTGCAATTGGTGGATCAGCAGGAAAAGCCAATCGCATTTATGTCAAAAAAGCTCAGTCGTGCGCAACGTAACTACAGCGTTACAGAGCGCGAGTGCTTGGCAGTTATTTTGGCCATCGAGAAGTTCCGTTGCTATTTGGAACTTCAAGAATTCGAGGTGGTTACCGATCATTCCAGTTTGTTGTGGCTAATGCGGCAGCAAAACGTGTCAGGAAGATTGACTCGCTGGATCTTTAGATTGCAGCAGTTTAAATTCTCGATATCGCACAGAAAGGGAAAAGATCATATTGTCCCCGATGCTTTGTCACGACTACATGCACCTGAATTATCCGGACTAGAAATGAGTCCTGTGATAGATCTCGAATCCGATGCATTTCAGGAGGAGCACTACCAGCAGTTAAAAAAACAGTAGAAAATAGTAGATAAGTTTCTATACATTCGAACCGAGCATGCAGTAGGAAATGCTGCGGAAGACAGTCGAACTTGGAAATTATGGGTCCCTGAGCGATTGAAGGCTGACGTTCTTAAACAAGCTCATGACAATCCTATTTCCGCTCATGCTGGCATGCAAAAGACCATAGAAAAAGTCCGTAGAAGTTTGTTTTGGCCCGGCCTAGCTAAGGATGTTCGAGAGTATATTCGCAATTGCGAGGTTTGCAAAACAAGCAAAGCTCCTAATTATACTCTACGCCCACCCATGGGAAACCACATACCAACTTGTCGACCATTTCAACGGTTGTATATAGATCTTCTTGGACCCTATCCACGCAGCAAGAATGGACATGTAGGCTTGCTAATTGTTCTAGACCACTTCAGCAAATACCATTGGCTACATCCATTAAAGAAATTTACGTCTGTGGCGATACAAGAGTTTCTATTAAAGCATATATTCCATGCATATGGTGTCCCTGAAACTATTGTTAGCGACAATGGAAAGCAGTTCAAAGCTACTGAATTCAATGCCTTCTTGACGGAGTTGGGAATCAAACACATGTACACGGCACTGTACTCTCCTCAGAGTAACGCTGCAGAACGAGTTAATCGTTCATTGTTAGCTGCGGTGCGATCATATCTCGAACAGGATCAGACATGCTGGGATCAGCATCTCACTAGTATTTCTTGCTCGCTTCGGTCGTCTCTACATCAGTCCTTAGGGTGTTCACCATATCGAGCATTATTTGGCTTAGATATGCTCACCCATGGGTCGGATTATAGACTTCTAAAAGAGTTGGACTTACTGGAAGAACCCGTTGTGCCGATATCGAGATCTGATAATCTAGCCTTAATTCGCAAAGATATTCAGGCCAATATTAAGAAAGCGTATGAGCGCAACGTTGCCCAATACAATTTACGAGCCAAGCCCGTTTCTTTCCGAGAAGGTCAGGAAGTTTTTCACCGTAATTTTGCCTTAAGTAAATTTACCCAAAATTTTAATGCAAAATTGGCCCCGAAGTTTCTTAAAGCTCGGGTGAGGAAAAAACTTGGTAATTGTTTCTATCTTCTAGAAAATTTGCAGGGCAGAGAAATAGGAACCTTTCATGCGAAAGACATCAAAGCCTGATTCCCGCTAATATTCTGCCTAACGTTGGATATTATCGGGTGGTGTAACGGTTACCGTTGAGCAGAACAGATTGCAAGTTTGTACATAGGTTATTGCTATAGTGCTCGGGTATATCGCATGCAATAACCTTGGACCAATTCACTATAGGTATGTCAGGTGAAGCATAGTTTTCGGTGTCTGCCAGTAAGCTCTGGATCTAGAACAGCTGAGCGAAGCTTAGGTTAGTGCTATGCAGCGCATCGCAGAAAAGCTTTTGCATCGGAGTTTTAGATCTGCATTTAGATCCTATTTAAGCAGTGCAAAAGCTTTAGTCGATCTCTTTTGCCTATTCAAAACCTTGGATCTGGTCGAGTGTAGTACGAGTGTATGAAATTTTCTGTAAACTGCCACGTGTTCGGAAATCGGGAAAAGTCAAGTTACTCAGTGCGGTGACGAATAAAAGTCTAGACCCGAATCATACCCTACCGTACAGGAAAAAGTGCCATAAACCTGCCCTGGTGTAGCGGGCATAATTGCTACCCCTCCAGAAGACCGAATCCCTGCCCAGAAGAAAAAAAAAACGATCTGTGCCGGTGAAAACCCAGGAAAACGGTATGTCTCAGTGCCCTGTAGGGAAAATAAGCATTTTCTTAGCCCTCATGGTGCTTTTGTTTCGCCCATAGGGCCCTGGCCGTGATCGGCAGCGCACCAAGCGCCCCAAATTGTACAACCATCCCAAGCCCCATCACTGGACGGCTACACACGTTCGCCGAACCTTGATGTGGGGCCGAGCTCTTTCATTGTATTTGGAAAACTGCTGGAAAAGCCCACCTGCTCCAATAATTCAACCTTGCGCCGACCATAACCTTTGCACATGCGCCGACCATAACCTTTGCACATGCGCCGGCCATAACCTTTTCACATGCGCCGACCATAACCTTTGCACATGCGCCACGCATGTCCGTTGCGGTACCCTGCAAAAGCGGCTGAGATCCGCCGCCTATACTGTTAATTAAAAACCACCAATAAATAATAATACAAAAATCAGAATGTATAGTAGTTAAGATTTCATAACTTGCATTTAAATTTTCCTTCCTCTGTTCCTTCTGAACCCCTTTACTTTATATTTTTTTTTGTAAATTCCGACTACAGTCATACCTCAATAGAGCCGCTGCGTAATTCCTTTTTTTTTTCTTAAATTGTAATTAAATATTTTGTTGGTGAGCAAAGGACAAAAGGAAAACAAGAACAAGCAAAACCCTCCCCCCCCTGTTTTTTCCACAGCTTCCACAGCGAAAGGCGCCTTTCAGCGAGGGAACACTGTGAGAACACATATGTATGTATGTAAGTGACAAAACTTTTTACTACTTTCCCTTTTGTGCCTAAATTCGCATAACTCAACGCTTGCTCCCACAATCAGCGGTCGCCGCTAAGCCGATGCTTGGCTGCTGATGCTTATCAGCATTTGCAGCTGTGCGTTGGTTTAGTCGGTAGTGTTGTTGCCTTTCACTGATCGCATTCTTGTTTTTTTTGTTTATTCTGCCCAATGTAATGAATTACACGAACCAACCAACGTGAGAAGGTTCGGAAATGGTATTGCGGTTCTCGATTTTTGATATTAAACTTTCGCGCGGTAATGATTATACATTAATTTGAATACCTACATTTTATTTACACCCCTATCTATATACATACATTTAATTCTTATATTATATTTTTCATTTATATCTACATATACGGTCTTTATAGCTATAATTTTCTTTCTCTCTTTGATCTATAGTTAATTCTTTCTATCATTACTTTTGGTTACCCCCTTGTTAGTTTTTTCATAATTATTTAGAAGAATGTCTAGTTTTAAGAAATTGATAAATATAACTTGAAGTGTTGAATATGAAAGGATAGAGTTCTAGTTTGGTGACATGGTGACATAAAGGAGGGTAGGGTGAGAGTGTAAGGGATTTCCAACACACACCAACTACTGGAAATCATGGTAGGGAGGGTGCAGAATAGCGTGGGTCGACTCCTATCTCAAGACCCCACGCCTCCAATCTTTTGGAATCAGCTGACAAGAGCCCGTGGTATAGTTTTGTACCCCATCAATTCGATTGTGCCTTTTGTTTTGGTGTGTTTGCATGATTCATAGGCGTGTTGTTGTTTTCGGAGTTAGCTCCCGTAAACTCTAGGGGATTCTACTAAAATTGTATGTAGTAAGGAGACGAGACGCGGTCCAACGAACCCCCCCCAAGTTACCGAATGAGCACGGAACCATAGGATCCCCACCGACCGTGGCCTCGATATACCATCTCTCCACTCCACTCCTCAACTATCATTAGTTGACAGTACAAGATATACATATATAGTTACACTACATACTCTTATATCTTTCTCGTAATTAAAAATTGCTTAGTTTTTTAGTTAGATTAGTTCTACTTTTCTTCGAACACCAGTCTAACAGCTATCTTTCCTGCATGTCCGCGATCGGTTCGGTTAACGAGTCGCGCGTTATGCGGAAGCGCCCCTCGGTCGGTTGGGCGGGAGGTGGGCTGTGTTCTTGCCTGGGACCCGCGCGTAACAGCCATCGGCTGGTGTCGCTTGGGCCACTTGATGGTGCAGTCATTGCATATCAACGTCCTAAAGAAAAAAAATTAATTTTATGATATGCTCGAATCAGTTCAAAAAAAAAAAATCAGTTCATACCAAGGAGTTCTCGTCCTCAATGTTATGGGCGGTCCGTTGAGATCGTCAAGAATAAATTTAAATTTCCCTCGCAATTTAGCTGCGATATTTCATAGGCGCTGCGATGGAAATGCATATCGGTTTTCTGAGATGAAAAGGGCGCTAGATGATCTAGTTCCACCAGCTGTAGCTAAGACTGCAGCTTAGAAAAGCTTTTCCAGGGCTTCTGTACGCACCGAACGTCATCTGTCATTCTCTGCAGAGAGAAAGCTCTGGAATGCCGGTCTATAAAAGATAGTTGCAGCTGTACCCCCGCTCTCTTTCTCAAAAATTCTGTTCTTGGTGCATCTGCAATTTTATACCGTGTGTACCAGTGCGAAAAAAAGTTAATCACTTGTTTGAATGAAAAGACCGAGATTTCATCTTGGGGCATCCATCATTTAAGCCGATCCAAGTGATCAAACAATTCTTTCACTGGATTTGACACAAGAAAAGGTATGTGTGCTGCCACATATTTCGTTAGTTTTCGTTCATTTAACGAAATTTTCTCTTCGGCAGCGTGCACAACGACTTTCTTGGCATTCGCCCACGTCCCACGATCTAAGCATTGGCCACCCTGCTGCACACATCTTGCCAAGCAGTAACTACGGATTCTCAGGACTTGGCTGATTTTTCGTTTGTGGTTTTTATTTGTGTTTTTGCGTGGCTAGAGCAGCACCCACACGCATACATCGCTAGCTGAGCCCCAAAATTCACACCAGCCCACGCAATAGCACCCACAAACCGCTAAGCACCTCATCCCTTTGATGAAGTGGCAACCTGCAAGCCGAGCACCTGCACTGCAGCCAGCACAGTGGCGCTCCACAAACAAAACGGCCAATTGCTTCGCTGACCGATCGCCCAGTGGTGCTTGACCACCAAAAAGGGATCTTCCCTTAATGGCTTCATTGTTTTGATTTGATTTTTTTTGATTATTTAAAATTTCTTTAATTTTCAAGTAATATTTTGGTTCTAATTCAATCTTTTGCCTTCGTGCAAGTTTTAAGATTTACATATAATATAATTTGAGGAAAATTTGTCAGAAAAGGAAAAGTGGTTAAAATCAATCATTGTACCCCTCTATAATCATTTTATTCTCTCGAAGCTTAGCCACAACATCAACACCGTTGGAAGGCCTTTCACCGTTGGAGAGTTTTGTTATGTGAGTTGCTCGAATTTATATCATTGCATTTGCCCCAAAGGCCTGTATCCAGTACCGCGAAATTTTACTGACAGGAATCTGCTCTTTATTTCGGTTGTGTGGAACTTAACTAATGTAGTGTGACCAAGAACCTTAAAAATGATTGGCCACTCTCATGAATCAGCTGTTTTTTTTTAAACAGCGCTAATTTTAAAAATGAAACTAAAATTAAAAAAAGGAAGAAAAGTAATTCTAACGATGAAGTGATTGTGTTGGTAGCGGCACATATTGTTGTAAGAAGAAGTACAGCGCAGTCGGAGGCGCCAAAACGTCAAAATAGTCAAAATGCTTATTTTCCGTGATCCGCCAAAAACGTGGTCTTGCCTCAACTGCTTTTATTAAAGCAATCTTCATCTCACTTTAAAAATTTTCATATCCCTTTTTGGTTTTGAGCACAGATTTTGCCTCCACCTCTCACTTGTACTTCAGTAATAATGTGCAGATATATTTTCCTGGCACCCTCATCAGCTGTTCTGACAGTCCACATTCGTGTGAATATCGATACTATCGATAAGATTTCGTGGATTCCGTTTACGTTGCTGGATACTGACGCCAGGAAAACACAAACGAAAAATTACTGGCCCAGTTTTTTTTATATGAAGCTACACTTGAGGTCAACCTCAACAACGGTCGAATCGGAAATTGCGCCGCACAGCACACGGAGACATCTGCACAGCGGTGAGAGGCTTCACGACCACTTTTATTTAGAAAATACCGTAGCCATAAGATTACTTTAAGATACCAATAAAGAACCGCTAATCAGTCAAAAATCCACCCAAGTGCATTACATGCTTGTCGCCGGGGCAACAAATAAATTCATTGCATCGATCCACCGACCGCTGAGCCCGCCCGCTGAATCAGACGGACGAAAAATGGTTCGTTACAACTTTTGATAGGAAAGGCAGTATTGCAATCGGCTTGAAATCATGATTTGCCTTTGGGATGGGCAAAATTTTTGTTACTGTCCAATTTTCAGGAAAAGTGGAGGAAGTGGTTGCAGTGTTTATAATATGCGCAAAATCACATCAAATATTCAAATTTTTAAAGTGAGGAGAAAATTGCTTTAATAAGAGCAGTTGAGGCAAGACCATGTTTTTGGCGGATCACGGAAAAAAAGCATTTTGATAATTTTGACATTTTGGCGCCATCTGCTCTTTATTTCGGTTGTGTGGAACTCAACTAATGTAGTGTGACCAAGAACATAAAAAGTGATTTACCACTCTTATGAATCAGCTGTGTTTTGTAAACAGCGCCAATTTTGAAAATGAAACTAAAATTAAAAAAAGGAAGAAAAGTAATTTTGACGATGAAGTGATTGCACTCACACTACATTAGTTGAGTTTCACACAACCGAAATAAAGAGCAGATTCCTGTCAGTAAAATTTCGCGGTACTGGATACAGGCTTTAAGAGAATAAACTCACAGCAGACAGTTATAGAGCATATTCTAATTTCCAATTAGTCCAGTAAATAAGCTTTTTAAAAAACTCTTGAAGATATAATTATATGGATAAGAAGATTGTGATTAAGTCAAGGTTCTACTAAAGTCAATATAAACCCCATCAGTTTGATACTGTTTAACATATCCGGTAGTTAGGTTAGGTTAGGTTAAAGTGGTTGCTGCGGAGAGAGATAAATCCCTCCAATGTGTCGTGATGGCTCATGTTACCGCAGAGCACTGGACTCTGTTTAGTCAATAAACCTCTGCCAAACGTTTTGCTGATCGACATGGCCATATCAATCTGGAGGTTCTGTAGGTGATGGCTGCCTGCCATCGCCTGTTTGCGAGTTGATAGAAAATTTCGTGCGTATGTAGCCTACATGTAGCCATTGGCATCGCTACCTGCTGCCTCTTCGATTGGAGAGGCATTGAAGTGCCCTGCCTGCCCAGTTCGGCGGCTGTCCCGGTGTTCCCCTGGATGTCCCGGTGTCCGAGGACCCACACTATGGAAAGTTTTAACTGCTCTGAGATCTCGATTAGAAACCTGCGGCAGTCATTTACCATCGTGGAGCTCGACGAAATAGAGCCTAGTGCCTTAATAGCTTCTTGGCTATCAGAGAAGACGCACACTAGGCGTCTGTGAAAGGTTAATTTGGAGACTATAGAAATAGCCTTTTTGATTGCTTCAACCTCCACTTGGAACACACTGCAGTGATCCGGAGCCTGAAACAATGGCTGATGTTGAGCTCGTTACAGTAGACACCCCTTTCCACGCGGTTGTCTAGCTTTGAGCCATCAGTATATATGTGAACGGCGTTTGAAGGTCCAGGTTCGCTCATCTCCCAGTCCTCCCTATGTGCATCCGGTAGTTACAAAGGTGAACAATTCTAAAAGGATAGAAACGACTAAGCGATGTTTTACATCGAAATCTTCAACTATATCGAAATCTATATCAGGGCGAACAGAATAATCAAAATATTAGGCCTTGCAAAAAAAAAATAAGCATAAATCCGTAACAATTGTAAAAAAATTATAAATTATTAATAAGCATAGCAAATTAACACACGTGAATTTAAGGCTATATATAAGCGTCATGTATAAATGGTTTAATTCCCCGCCAGATCGAGGACGATCCATCTTTATTTTAATGCGTCAGTCGCTATCTGAGAGAGCTCCTCAATTAATCTCTCAGCTTGACTGAGAGCTTCGCTCATACAGACTGCGTGCGGCAGAATTATTCTAAAATAAACAGCGATAATAAAGAGCCGTATAAAGGAGACTGCCTGGACTTGACATTCTCAGCTTCCAAAAGTATATCGAAGGTCACAGATCACGCTAGTCTTCGATGGCTTAAGCTAATGTAATCCAAGTGGTAGGATTGCAAGTTGACCGATTAGTCTTCAGGGTTACGGTTTCAATAGTCAAAATATTGTTGCAGATGCTCTATATCATTCCTTTGAGTCCAACGGAAGTGCTATGTAGTTTACATTTTACGATGTTTTCAGAGATAGATCTTCACTTGGATGCCCTTCAGTCGATGAAGTATTTTATCCTGCAAGTCAATATAAATGCAGTAAATTTGCCCGATTGATGAATATATAGTAACATATCCATAATGCCCTACACCCACACACGCATTATGTATATGTTAAGAACTGGACATATCAATAACACGTTATACATATGTCTAGCACTACCCCTTATACACATACTCATATACCAGATTAGGATAAACAAATGATAAGATCCCCAACACCAGAAAACAAATGAATCATAAGCTTTCAACAGTAAATCACCTAAATTCACCTAAATTGAATCATAGATTCCCAAGTAAAGAAATTCGGCTTCCACACACCAGCCCAGATTAAAGATAAAACAGATCACCAGTTGCAGACATCCCTTTCATCAAAGCCTACAATTCATTGATAACCATCCATACGTAGGCCAACGCACTAGCTACCCAAGAGAGGCTAATTGAAAACAAAATTAAGATATAAGAATCAGTTCCGTTTGAGACTTTCAAAATCAAATTCGGGGATAACTCGATAATAACCCATTTTAATAATGGAAGGAAGTTCCTGTCTCAGGCCGGGGTACAGCTTCTCAGTCTGCCCAGGGCCCGGTCCCTATACAGAGATTTAGTATGAAAGGACCTGGAGAGGTGGATAGGAGCACGAGCGACGGGCGGTACACCCTTACTTTGCGCCCACGTGGCGACGGGCGTGGCTTTTTGGAATAGGGAGTCTAGGGGGAAGGGGGATCGCCGCTCACGGATGTTGTGCCAGCCTCAGGCTTTCCCGCGTACAACACCGTTCGCGAGATCTCCAGAACAATAGGGAGTATTACAGTGGGGAATACGAGGGGAGGGGGAATCGAAGTCGCGAACACCGTGCCAGCCTTAGGCTTTCCCGCGTACGGTGTCGTTCCGTTCGACCCCCGAGGGAAGAGGAGAGGGTACTATCCTGACCGTCAAGCCGCCACGCTCCACTCCAGACCCGTTATACCCAGAGTATATACGCGAGACGCTACAAAAGAATAACAGCATCGAATCTTCTAGTACGCTTTATTTTACACTATTTTAGGGTATTGCGGATTTCTGAAGGTGTATGAAACAGTTATAGTTGCTCCTGTGCCACTATTTGGGGACCTAACTCCTAACATTGCACCATCTCTCTGCACTCTCTCTCGCCTACGGCTTCAGCTTACCCCTTTCCTCCTCCTGATGATGTGTCCTGAAGAGGTATTCGGTGGGCGTATCCTGATGAGGGGCCCTGATGGTGTATCCTCTGATGTGCCCTCGACGTCGTTGCCACGTGCTCCTCGTTCTCCGCTTGCTCGGCACTCGCGACTCAAAAACTGTTTTCCGCGCACACGACTACTCGCCTTCGATCCTCATTTCGCACTCCCTTGTTTTGCCCTTTTTTTGACTTCCAGCACGCGTCAAAAATCTCTCTGCCAGGCCTCTGCTCCCAGCCGCTGCCGGCGCCCCGACTCTGTCACATCGGCTCACACACGATGCCGAGTGCGTGAGAGATAGCGCGATCCGTCGCTCGCCTTCGCATATCTCCCTCGGTCGCTGGTGGTGGTTTTGTCGTTTTGTCGCCTGGAGGATTACCGTTACGTGGGTGCCAGCGAGAGCGGCGATCGGGATCTCTTTTGTTTCCATTCTCTGGCGTTGCCGTTTTCTGTGGCTGCTGTGGTTCTCTCTGGTATTGCTTGCTGGCGTTGTTGTTTTGGCTTCCGTTGCTTGTTGGCGTTGTTGTTGTTCTGGTTCCCGTTGCTTGTTGGCGTTGTTGTTCTGCTAGCTGCTGTTGTTCGGAGGCGTCGTCGTCTAATTTTGAAAAGGGATCGGAAGCATTTGTTCAGCACCCCCCCGCGTTCTAATGAAACCTGCGTCTATCTTTACTTACTCACTCTTTTATTGAACTAACTTACTACTAAATCGAAATATCAAAGACTTACGGACTAAAAAACGAAAGAATAACCATCAGGCTCCAGCCTAGTGTAAATAAAAACTTAATAAAACAAAACTCGAGACCGACAGACTATGGCCCGCCGCTCTCGCCCCCTTTTCTGGGTCGTCACCTTAACGCCTCCTGGGCAAAGGTGGTCGTCACCTTCTTGTGAGGAACTGCTTCCTCACACTCCCTCCTTTCCTCGGGGAGGACGAGTCGAGACGTCGACTTGACCCCTCCTGTTGCGGGACACGCGGAAGCGTTGCCCCTCCTCCGTCCACATCAGTCTTCGTCTACTGCTGACTTCTCCCATCGCTTCTATCCTGTCGATGACTCTTTGCGGTAGACGTCTGTCAGGCGTATCTACCCGCCAGTCCGCAGGCGCTTGGGGCCACTCTGACTCAGCCTGCACGTCACCTACTCCCGGGATTCCGTCGAAAATGGCCATGAGCACCCCCGCGGCCCGTCCTTCGAGCTCGAAAGAGAGGTCGCTCTCGTCGGCTTGCTCATTCGAGGCTTCGCCCGAATCGCCTGGCCTCTGCTCCTCGGGGATCTCGGTCGCCCCCTTCCTGGCTTCGTCAGTGTCGCTGGAGAGGATGACGATGGGTGCCCTCTCTGACCCTTCTCGCGGTCTACGTCGAAGGGCCGGCGTCTGGGTGCCCGGACGAGACCCGCGGCTGTCACTTTCCTCGTCGCTGGAGCTCGACACTACGATGGTGGTGAGGTGCCTGTAGTTCTCCACTGACACGGCCGGAAGGACTGTTGGTGGTGGGCCGCAGTCTTCTTCCTCGCTGGAGATAAGGATGGGTGATAAGCTAGCGCTAGCGTCACACAGCGAGGCCTGACCGCCGGTTGAACTGAGTCGGCTCGTCTCTTCTTCCTCGCTGGAGATAGTGATGGGTGATGATCTTACGCTGGCGTCCCCTAGTGAGGCCTGACCGACGGTTGAACTGGGTCGGCTCGTCTCCTCTTCCTCGCTGGAGATAGGGATGAGATTAGCCCCGTCGGACCACCATTCCTCGGTGTCGCTACGTTGGCGACCGGGTACGAGTAGCCAGGGGAACTCCACGTTCATTGGACTGAACGATGGGGTCCGGAGTGCGTACGTCTCGGTGGAGGAGTTGCTGCTCCGGGCCCTGTCTCCTACGGCTCCCATTCTTTGGCCCTCATCGTGTAGCTGCTCTGCTTCGCCGGTGTCCAATCCGCTATCGGAGCCCTCCTGGGAATCTTCCTCGGACCAGGAAATCTCCAATTGACTGGAGCTATCCTCGGACGGGGCGTCCTCCGTGCTGGGAAGGCCATCAGTGTGGTACGAACTGGTCTCGGAGCTGGCGTAGCCTGCCCCTGGAGCGGAGGCTTCGGATGATGCCGGAGTTGCCCTGTAAGGCGTGTGCCGCGAGCAGCACTTGGAAGGCTTCGGCCGCCTCGACCCATGGTGACTCTTCCGTGGGCCCTTCGTATCGTATACGTCCTACGTCGGGCCTTGTGAGTGCATCGTCGGCTTCCTCGTCGCTGCTCACGTCACTGTACATCGGCACGGGTAGAGCTCTTAGAGCCTCGTTGAGTGCCGCGATGTCGTGCAGTGGTGGATCTATACCCGGAAGTTTGCTGAACCTGCCATCGTACAGGTGTTCTTCCTCGCTCTCCTCGGTGCCTTCCGCGCTATCCTGTACCCAGCGTGAGTCGGCGCCTAGGGGACGGGCGCCCTCGAAGCCCTCGTCGCCGCTCGACGACTCCTGCACCTGTCCGAAATGCAGCTGACGGTACCGTCGAGCATCTACCTTGGGCGGCGGTGATTTGCGGACGGATGTCGTTTTTGCTCCCGGTGGTAGGCTCGGACGTGTCAGTGCCAGGGTGGGTCTGGCGTCGAGCACGCGTCTCAGCGCCGCCTGGGACGTCGAAGGCTGGTCGCACTCCACCCATGGCATTTGGGTATCCCCTGCCAGGACGCACGGGGTTTGGGTTCCCGCTCTGGAAGCGTGGCTCCGGTTGTCGGGGTCGGCGAGAAACCTACGGCTCGCGGCGGCCTGTGGATGCGCTGACGCGCTCAATGCCGATGATGCTGCCTGTGGGGTCATCCGTGATGACGTGGTCATTGACAGGGCCTGGGGTGACGGGGTCCTAGTAGACGAGGTGTATGTGGGCGCCGTTCCCCTGGAGTGGTCTTCTCGGTGCCTCTCGGCTCTCGTAAGTGTGAAGCCGTCGTCGTGTGCTCGCTTCATCGTTGAAAATCTGTGGACGAAGAACCCTCAAAAGATTAACCCCGGCCTATGACCTTCCCTACGCTTACCTAGCCTGCCTGATGGTGCAATTTACATTAGTGGGAACGGACTTAAAACTAATCCTGAAGGGGAATCTACTTGTAGCTTACGGCGTCGCCTGGTGTTGTTTTCGTGCCCCTTCCGGGGACAAGGGCGTTATGACGGCGCGCCGCCATAAGTGGTCCTTGTGAATTCGAATTTATCCGGATACCGGTAGCGCCGTCGGGCCGGTAACTTCCTCGTCGGGCACAGGTGGGAAGTCGTCAGGACCCCCGGCGTAATACGTCTTGAGGTCCGCCAGGCTGGCCGTCTTTCGTTGTCTTCCGTGGTGTTGTTGCAGGCGAACTATGTTGGGAGAGACGAATTTGGTCACCGTGTACGGCCCCTCGTACTTGGGAGCGAGCTTGGCGGCGAAATTATCCGTCGCCCGGGACAGGTGATGCTGTTTTAAAAGGACCAGCTCCCCGATGTGCGGCCGCCATTCGCGTCTTCTGAGTTTGTAGGTCTTCTGTTGTGCCTGCGTAGCTCGTTGTGTGTTTTCCTGGACCACCTTAAAGATTTCTTTGAGTCGTGTTGCTTTGTCGTTGGCTGCTTCAGTCTCTTCCCCTGGTTCCGTGGTTACTTCATCGTAGAGTGCCCCTGGGAGTCGTGGTTCCCGGCCCAATACTAAGAAAGCTGGGCTGAATCCTGTGGTGTCGGAAGTACTCGTATTGATAGCTAGGTTTAGCTCTGGTAGCAGAATGTCCCATGTCCGTTGGTCTCCTTCGATGTACTGGGCGATCATTGTTTTAATGGTTCGGTTCGCCCGCTCGGTGGGATTTTGTTGCGGAGTATAAGGGGCCGTGTGTTCGAGCTCCATCCCGGCTAATTTGCAGAGGTTCCTGAAGGATCTACTGGTGAACTGGGTCCCGTTGTCACATACGAACTTTCGGGGTGTCCCGAACCGGCTCAAGATGTGTTCCCTGAAGGCTTTCTCCAGCTGAGCAGAGGTGGCTTTACGTATGGGTACCAGTTCCACCCATTTGCTGAAAGCGTCGAAGAACACGAGCAGCATAGTGTTGCCATGTTTGGACCGTGGCAGGGGTCCCACGAAGTCCGCACACAAGATATCGAAGGGGCCTTTGGCTTGGCGTGTATGCATGTATCCGGCGGGTTTCTTCTGGCTCACCTTGAACTTTTGGCACTTCTCGCAACGTTGGACGTACTTGGTCACGTCCCGGTAGAGTCCTGGCCAGTAGTATCGTTGTGTCACACGAGTTGCTGTCTTCCGAATCCCGAGGTGCCCTGCCGTGGGGTGGTCATGGCACTCCTGGAGAACTCTTTGACGTCGGTCGCTATCTACGCAGAGCTTCCATTGTATGGGGTCTTCTCCCTCCGGGCGATAGCCTGATCGTCTGTAGATCTGTCCATTCTCAATGATGAACTCTGAACTCCTCTCTGGTTGTTCTTGGATCCGTTTCATCAGGCGATGTAACCAAGGGCACGGGGTTGTAACCTCGTGAACTCGTTGCAACGTGTCTATCGGCTGGCGTGACAGTGCGTCCGCTACGACGTTTTGACTTCCGCGTCTATAATGGATGTCGAAGCGAAATTGCTGGAGTTCCAGCGCCCAGCGCGCAATACGTCCGGTCGGGTTGTTGATGGTGTTGAGCCATCTCAACGCTAAATGATCCGTGATTACGTCGAAGTGATACCCCTCGAGGTAGCATCGTAGCTTCCTGATCGCCCAGACTATCGCCAAGCACTCCTTCTCCGTGGCAGAATAATTCTCCTCGGCTCTTAACAGGCGGCGACTGGCGTAGGCGATGACTCTTTCTTCTCCGGCGATTTGTTGAGTCAGTACGGCTCCGATACCGTAGGCGCTGGCGTCGGTCTGCAGGGTGAACTTTTCCGAGAAGTCGGGACAAGCTAACACTGGAGCTTGGGTCAGCTTCTCTTTTAGACCCTCGAATGCTCGCTGTTGCTCCTCCGTCCACTCCCATTTCGTGTCCTTTTTGAGAATGGGTTGGACCATCGTGGCAAAGTTGGGTACGAAACGTCGATACCACGAGGCCATTCCTATACAGCGCCTCAATTCCTTGATCGTGCCCGGGGGTGTTAACTTCTGTACCGCGGCTATCTTGTCGGGGTCTGTGTGGATCCCTTTCTCACTGATGACGTGTCCAAGGTAGACAATGCTTTTCTGAAAGAAACTGCACTTGTTCCTATTCAGACGAAGATTGGCCTCCCGTAACCGACGGAATACCTCTCGTAGGTTTTCGACGTGTTCTTCCAAGGTAGCTCCGATGACGATAATGTCATCGAGATAAGCGAAGGCGTGAGGTTCCATGGCCGGCCCTATGACACTATCGAGTGCTCGTTGGAAGGTTGCTGACGCGGAGTGGAGGCCGAACGGCATCACTGTCCATTGGAAGAGTCCTCTGCCTGGAACAGTAAACGCCGTGTACTCCCTGCTTCCCTGGGCCATAGGGATCTGCCAATAGCCGTTCTTTAGGTCCAACGTTGAAATGTAGCTGGCATTGCGGAGTTTCTCGAGGATATGGTTTATCCTTGGTAGTGGATAGGCGTCGGGTATCGACCTGGCATTGAGTTGGCGGAAGTCCACGCACATCCTCATCTCTCCCGTTTTCTTCCCCACGAGCACAATGGGTGCGCTGTGGGGGCTCTTCGAAGGTTCAATTTGCCCGGCTCTCAAAAGTTCGTTTACCTGAGCGTCGATGATACTCTGCATCGCTGGGTTCTTTGGGAAGTACCGCTGTTTAATTGGCTTGTTATCCCTTACGGTGATCGTGTGCTCGGCGATGTGCGAGACTCCTGTTAGTCCTTCGAACTTGGCCAGTTCCTTTTCTAAGAATTCTGCGGCCCATAGTGTAGGGGCTTGTGTACAACCCGGGGATGGTTGTAGAGGCGAGATCTCCTCCAATTGGGATGCTGTGATGTGAGCCAGAATTACCTCGTTGAAGTCTTCCGGTATCACGGCTCGGAATGGGTTCCGCTCCCGTGCTATGACGGCGTCGGCGAGGGGTTCCAACCGGTAGTCTGGAGTTATGTTTCCACTACGATCGGCTGATCGCGGCGAGGCTCGGCGTCTCTTGGCTGGTCCGCTTGGCTCGGTTCCCTGCGGCTTGTCAGAGTGAAGCTTCGTTGGTTTTCTTGTTGACGTCTGTTTGTCCCTACTGTTGCCGGCACTGGTTCCTGTTGACGCTGGTCGCTTCGTGTTTAGTCTTAGTTGGCGGGGGGTCGAATTGGTAGCTTTCGCTAGGCCTAGGGGAGGCGACTCCCGGTTTGACAAGCCGACCCTGGATTGATCCAACGGAGCCGCCGCTGTCTCCGCCGAAGTTCCTGATTCTTTGCATGGCGATGATTGAGATTTCCAGTTAGATGAGCTGGCCCTGGACTGGTCCAGCTGAGTTGCAGCTATCTCTGCCGAAGTTCCTGATTCTTTGCATGGCGATGATTGAGATTTCCAGTTAGATGAGCTGGCCCTGGACTGGTCCAGCGGAGTCGCAGCTATCCCTGCCGAAATCGGTTGTCGTTGCTTTGTCGTTGAAGAAGATTTCCAGTTAGATGAGCTGGCCCTGGATTGATCCAGCGGAGTCACAGCTATCTCTGCCGAAGTCTGTTGTCGTTGCTTGAGTGATGAAGGCGATTTCCAGTTAGATAGGCTGGCCCTGGATTGATCCAGCGGAGTCACAGCTATCTCTGCCGAAGTCTGTTGTCGTTGCTTGAGTGATGAAGGCGATTTCCAGTTAGATGAGCTGGCCCTGGATTGATCCAGCGGAGTCGCAGCTATCTCTGCCGAAGTCTGTTGTCGTTGCTTTGTCGTTGGAGAAGATTTCCAGTTAGATGAGCTGGCCCTGGATTGATCCAGCGGAGTCACAGCTATCTCTGCCGAAGTCTGTTGTTGTTGCTTTGTCGTTAGAGCCTGGTCAGGAACGAGGGGACTGGCCATGACGGAACTCATCATGGGTGCAATCTCCACCATCCTAGCCGGGCTTGGTCTCCTTTGGAGGGGAGACGGAGTATTCTTGGCTTGGTCTTTGTGTCTCGTCTGATAGGTCTTGAGGATTGGTTCTGGGGCGGCTTGCGTAGTTGAAGTCGTGGGATCTGTTGTAGGCGTCGTTGTGGTGATTAGCGGATCGGCGAAGGTAATTGACCGCCGGCGCGGCAAGGCGGTGGTTTCGGGTCGAATGCGCGGTGGGTCCTGGCGTAGTTTTAGCTGCAAATAGGCTCGGCCGCAGTGGATCCCGGCTCGGATGCCACACAAGAAGTCGAGTCCCAAGATGATGTTGTCGAGGATGGTAGGCAATACTAAGAGAAATACCTGGGTTTCCAGTTGGTCGAGGCGGATCGTCGTTCTTATGGCCTGGGTGATTTCCTTCTTTGTTCCGCCTGCGAGACAGATGCGAGTACTTACTGTCCGCCGGTTATCTTGCGTCCCTATTTCTTCAGCCATCCGTTGGCTGACGAATGATCGAGTTGCGCCAGTGTCGAGGGTCGCTGAGAAGACGTTCCCATCGATGGTCACCAGCGCTGCGATCCTGCCCCCAGTCATCCTCAATGGGTGGGGCTCTCCTGTTAATGGGTGCGCGTCTCCGTCCGGATCCCGGTCGAACGGAGACCCGACCCGTTTCCCGACTCGTTCTTGCGGCAGCAGTTGATCGTTCGGACGTCCCGGCGGCCACATTCCCAACAGAAGAACTTCTGCCGATTGGAACACCCGCTGCTGAAATGTCCGTCTTCGCCGCAATTCCGACAGGCCCGTCGCACGTCTATCGGTCGTTCTTCCTCTTGGCATATCACTCGGTTCGCGACATCTGGTTTCTCGGGTGCTGAGGTGTGTTGAGCCGTTGTTCCGTTGCCCGAAAACTGGGTCCGGGTCCTGTTGGCCTGCGCCGATCCGGTAGTGCGCGGTGCGTCACGGTCCCTGGCGGTCTCGTATGCGGATACTAGCTGTGTCAGCTCCGTGAGGGATCGGAAGTCCTGTCGCCGGGTGTACATCTGGTACTCCGAACGAAGGTTCTCGTAAATCCTATCCAGTTCCTGATCCTCAGTGTATCGGGCTCGCTGCATCATCAAACGTAGGTCGATCATATAATCCCTGAAGGATTCCTTGGGTCTCTGCTGCCGGCTTCGGATTGTGTCCTCCAGGCGGTGGAAATATCGTGGAGGCAAGAAGAACTCCAGGAATTCCTTGCGGAAGTCTGTCCAGTTCTGGCCCTGCATGTGAAAAGTCCTGAACCAGCCCTCGGCTTTTCCTGTCAGGAGACCCGATATGGCCCGCGGCAGTTGTTCAGGGCTGCCTCCATACGACTCTACGCGTTCCTCGAGTCGCTCGATGAATGCTAACGGGTCGGTGTGGCCGTCGAAGGCGAGTCCCCACTTACGGAGCTTGTCTGCCAGTAAGGAGTACGAAATTTCTGCGTAACCGGGGCGTGAGGCTCGCTGACTCTGGCGGAAGCCAGACTGGTGATGGTTGTGCGTAGTCGGACGTCCACTTTCGGCGCCTTGTGGCCCGACGGCCCCGTGTCCTGGGCGTCGAGGCATATTATTTGGTTCCGTGATGATCACCTGCAAGGGCTCTCGGATAGAGTTTTGTTGATAGTGTTCTTCTTCGACCTGCGGTTCGGTCGTAGGGACGCGTTGTCCTGTGACGTTGGCACTCGGTCCTTGGCCTGCGGTAGGATATTCCGGGATCGTTAACCGGCATTGACCTGGAGATGGACGTAGTGACTCCTGGTCCTCAGTGGCCTGCGCTACGCCTCCTGTCTCTTCCTGGCGTCCAGGTGATTTGGGTCCCGTCGCCCGGGTGGTCCTTGCTGGTTCGGGGATCGCCAACAAGGGTGGCTTCCCTTCGACGCTCGCTGCCTCTTTCACTATCCCTCCGGCTCCGGGAGACACGGCTGGGCTCCTTGGGCTGGGGATATTGCCGAAATGGGCATCCAATTCCTCGATCCTGGCCTGCACGATTTCGGAATGGCCACCTCGGGATATGAAAGCAGCGATGCGGCCGCGCAGTTCTTCCACGGTTCCTGATTCTTCGAGTCCGAATTCATTGGCCAAGCCCTGCAATTCGTCCTTGCGGCGATAGGATATCCAACGAGTGCCCATCCTGGTCCTTGAAACTCGGATAAGGCTCCCAACGATTGCCAGGCACTGCTAAAGCTAGGGTTAATCCTTGATAGGATGTCCCGTGTGGATACGGCGACGGTTAGTTTAAGCGGCTATACTGTGTTGGCTCCTATGGATGGATATCGCGGTCGGCTACGGTGGCACTTGGTCCTGCGAAAGGATTCACTGTTTGGTGGTTTTGTTCCGGTGTAAGCGTAGCACGACCAGTCACGGTTGATCCTGCGGCAGGATATGCAACGCGGCGGTTGTTCACCAGATCCTGATATAGGATACGGGGCGTACAAAGGATACTCGCGACAGGGCACTTTTAGATGGGTCGCGGCAAAGGATCGCTCTTGGCTAGCTTCCTGTTTCACTATGTTCTCGCGGTGAAGGTTCGGGTTTGTACTTTTAATTATTCTCGATGTTGTCGTGATGAAGGCTCGAGCTTCTCTTTTAATTCTCCGATGTTATCGCGGCGAGGGTCTGAACTTGACTTCCTCGCTTCCAGCTTGAGCTCCACCTTATATGGTCTCTCGGCCCGGCTATGAACCGACTCCTCTGCCGCCGCGCGGTCGTGGCGTTCCTCCCGCCCAGACGTCGCTGCCGCCCCCTGGGCGCAGTCCTCTGCCGCCGATGCTTGATCGGCTGCGTACCTGTGGTCGTGTCGCCGCTGCCCAGCGATCCGACATTCGTGGTTGTCGCCGCTGCTGCGCCGTTGGCGCTTACGTAGCCGTGTCGCTGCGCGTCTCTCCTGAGCGCCTCTCTTTGCTCCGGCCGCTCTGTCTCCCTGTCGCCAAACTACGCCGACGCGTCCGTTAATGACGAGACAGAGTACCGTTGGCTGTGTTCTCCAGCGCCGACTGCCGTCTCTCTTTCGCAAACGTATCTACTGGTGCGTGGTTGCCAATTTTCACCGACCTGTCCGTTACTGATGCCGGCAGCCGCGTGCCTTTGGACAACCGTTAGCGAATCTGCTTGGCGTCACTTGCCGTCTCTTTCTCGCCCACGCGTCGGCTGATGCGCGGTTGCCGTTTTTCACCGACGTGCCAGTTACTGATGCCGGCAGCCGCGTGTCTTCGGACAACCGTTAGCGAATCTGCTCGGCGTCACTTGCCGTCTCTTTCTCGCCCACGTGTCGGCTGATGCGCGGTTGCCGTTTTTCACAACGCGGGAGGGACGCGGGGCGCTGCTGTGGTTAGGAAAAGGGGAAGGGAACCAGCCTCAGCTGTACTTGAGTCGGAGGGTCAAAGATACTGTGCACTCTGCTGCTGCTGATTGATTTTCTTCCCTTTCCTAATATACTGCGGAGAGTGATAACGGGTTCTTATGTGAGTCGGACAACGGGATCGCTTGCTCTACTCCTACTGCTAATCCTACCTCGCCGGTCCCTGCTCGGGCGCCATCTGTAAGGAAGTTCCTGTCTCAGGCCGGGGTACAGCTTCTCAGTCTGCCCAGGGCCCGGTCCCTATACAGAGATTTAGTATGAAAGGACCTGGAGAGGTGGATAGGAGCACGAGCGACGGGCGGTACGCCCTTACTTTGCGCCCACGTGGCGACGGGCGTGGCTTTTTGGAATAGGGAGTCTAGGGGGAAGGGGGATCGCCGCTCACGGATGTTGTGCCAGCCTCAGGCTTTCCCGCGTACAACACCGTTCGCGAGATCTCCAGAACAATAGGGAGTATTACAGTGGGGAATACGAGGGGAGGGGGAATCGAAGTCGCGAACACCGTGCCAGCCTTAGGCTTTCCCGCGTACGGTGTCGTTCCGTTCGACCCCCGAGGGAAGAGGAGAGGGTACTATCCTGACCGTCAAGCCGCCACGCTCCACTCCAGACCCGTTTTACCCAGAGTATATACGCGAGACGCTACAAAAGAATAACAGTATCGAATCTTCTAGTACGCTTTATTTTACACTATTTTAGGGTATTGCGGATTTCTGAAGGTGTATGAAACAGTTATAGTTGCTCCTGTGCCACTATTTGGGGACCTAGCTCCTAACATTGCACCATCTCTCTGCACTCTCTCTCGCCTACGGCTTCAGCTTACCCCTTTCCTCCTCCTGATGATGTGTCCTGAAGAGGTATTCGGAGGGCGTATCCTGATGAGGGGCCCTGATGGTGTATCCTCTGATGTGCCCTCGACGTCGTTGCCACGTGCTCCTCGTTCTCCGCTTGCTCGGCACTCGCGACTCAAAAACTGTTTTCCGCGCACACGACTACTCGCCTTCGATCCTCATTTCGCACTCCCTTGTTTTGCCCTTTTTTTGACTTCCAGCACGCGTCAAAAATCTCTCTGCCAGGCCTCTGCTCCCAGCCGCTGCCGGCGCCTCGACTCTGTCACATCGGCTCACACACGATGCCGAGTGCGTGAGAGATAGCGCGATCCGTCACTCGCCTTCGCATATCTCCCTCGGTCGCTGGTGGTGGTTTTGTCGTTTTGTCGCCTGGAGGATTACCGTTACGTGGGTGCCAGCGAGAGCGGCGATCGGGATCTCTTTTGTTTCCATTCTCTGGCGTTGCCGTTTTCTGTGGCTGCTGTGGTTCTCTCTGGTATTGCTTGCTGGCGTTGTTGTTTTGGCTTCCGTTGCTTGTTGGCGTTGTTGTTGTTCTGGTTCCCGTTGCTTGTTGGCGTTGTTGTTCTGCTAGCTGCTGTTGTTCGGAGGCGTCGTCGTCTAATTTTGAAAAGGGATCGGAAGCATTTGTTCAGCACCCCCCCGCGTTCTAATGAAACCTGCGTCTATCTTTACTTACTCACTATTTTATTGAACTAACTTACTACTAAATCGAAATATCAAAGACTTACGGACTAAAAAACGAAAGAATAACCATCAGGCTCCAGCCTAGTGTAAATAAAAACTTAATAAAACAAAACTCGAGACCGACAGACTATGGCCCGCCGCTCTCGCCCCCTTTTCTGGGTCGTCACCTTAACGCCTCCTGGGCAAAGGTGGTCGTCACCTTCTTGTGAGGAACTGCTTCCTCACAATAATCATAAGTTTGGATTAAATAAAACATCTTTTTTTAAAAATCGAAACTTCAACATTGGAAACTTAATTGGTACAGCCGGTAAGATTCTAACAAAACTAACGCGAAAAATATTCAAGTCAGTGATTCGCTAAGGATAATCTATACGACTATGTTATCTGGAATCATAGTAATCCCGGGATAGTGTTAGTAAAATAGAATCCGCATAAGAATCTAAGTGCATCGCAACACACCGAGATCGAAAATTCAAAGACAAAGTGAGTTCACGCAAAATATTAAGAATCCAAGTGCATCGCAGCACAGGTGTAACAAAAAGCAAACACCTAGATCGACAATTCAAAGATAGAGTGAGATCACACCAAATATTTAAAGTGAACCTAATCAAAAGAACAACTGGAGAATTGCTAAATGGCATTACCACCATTACCAGCCTGAGCGAAATTCATTTGAAACAAGCACTGTTGTCGATCCGACAAGTGCCAGCTAATGATGGATCAGTTGAACAACTGAGTTCATTCATCAAGCGAATAGAATAAATTCAAGGGCTTTGTTAAGCTAATGAGCTTTTTCACTAGCTGTTGCGATTCAGTTAAATAAAAGTTCGGTATGTAGACCGACGAATGCGTATGTACATATGGATGTCTAAGCGAGGTGCGTAAAAGACCGATTAAAGACCGATGCAACGAATGAGATATGTACAACCAATTACCTGGATTGCACTGAAGACAGCACTTATCACCGAGCTTAAAAACCACACACCATACGAAGAACTGCTGAGGCGCTTATACTTCACCAATTATAGCGGAGGCCTACGTAAGTTCATCGAGGAATTAGAAACTAAATCTTTAATTATAAGTAATAAACTAATACTGGACGAAGATTCGTTTAATAGATTCATTTATAGTAATACATTTAAAAATACAGTAAAAGATGTAATCTCCAGGAAACTACCAGATAGATTGTTTATGACCCAATCTAGAAAAGATCACAACAATACTAAATACCGAAATTCACTGCAGCAAGGCAGTCCCAAAATTCTATGAATTACCATATCCAGAATAAGCAAGCTAGTGTCAGTAGGCTCAACCAACCTACTAACAGAGCTAGGGAAAGCCAGAGCGATCAGATGAAAATGGACATAATCGTGGATTCAGGATCTTCTATTAACATCATGAAGCAGAATTTCACGAATACCAGAATAAATAAAGAAAACGTAAAGGTCTGAATGATCAATGGACCTGTTAACCTAACAAAAAGTATAATAAGACTACCTAATAAAGTCTGTCCTTTCGAGCAAAAGTTTTACATATTCAACTTTTCTAGCAATTACTATATATTGCTAGGCCGAGAATATCTGGTGGCCAGTCAGGCAGTAGTTAGTTACAGCGATAATACTGTAAGGTTAAGAGGAAGAACATTCCCAATCATTTCGGGCGGTGAAGTTATTAAAGCAAGCGATACAAACAAACTGCATGCGACGATATATCGTCAAAGAAGGATGTGATCACCTCTGAATATTCCAACCCATCCTTAGAGATGGATCAATACTTCACTTCCGCACTAGATAATGAACTAAGGAAGAGTAACGAATTAAGGTTAGAACATTTAAACAGCGAAGAAAAATAAAAGCTGAAAAAGTTTTTTTATGAGTATAACGACTTACAGTACAGAGAAGGTGACAATTTGACTTTCACAAGTACCGTCAAGCATACCATACAAACCCAGCATGACGATCCGGTATACCGGAGGCCATATAAGTATGACCAAATACATGATGAGAAAGTTAATATACATATAAAAGATATGATTAGGCAAGGAATAATTCGTAAATCGAAATCGCATTACTGTTCCCCCATTTCCATGATCCCAAAAAAGATCGATGCTTCAGGAAAGAGGTCTCAATGAGATAACCATCAAGGAAATATTTCCCAACTCCTAGGATGGATGAGATACTAGACAAACTAGGAAAATGTCAGTATTTCACAACGATTGACTTGTCTAAGGGCTTCCATCAAATCCCAATGGAACCCAATTCAATCACGAAAACCGCGTTTTCTACAATACATTACGAATACTATTATCGTTACGAATACACTCGGATGCCATTCAGGCTAACAAACGCAGCTGCAACTTTTCTGACCTGATCTTCACAGATTATTAAGTGTATTTAGATGACATAATAATCATCCCCACCTCATTGGATGAACATTTATTATCTTTAAGAAAGGTATTCGGAAAGTTAAGGGACGCAAGCCTGGCAAATGCATAAATGTCAATTTATGAAGAAGGAAACCGAATTCCTTAGTTATATAGTCACACCAAAGAGAATAATACCGAATCCAAACAAGATTTCAGAAATAGTTAGGTTCGCTATACCTGAAACAACCAAACAGATTAAGTCATTTTGTGGTTTCTATAAGAAGGTCATCGCTAACTTGGCAAAATACTCAAGCTGAAGAGACGAGTCGTCATAGATCATAAGGAAGAGAAATACGTCGAGGCATTTGAGAGACTGGAAGTACTCATCACCCCAGAACCCACTCTCAGTTACCCAGATTTTAATAAAATATTTTCCGTAACATCAGACGCTAGTAACACGGCAATAGACGCTGTTCTGTCACAAGAGCATAAACCGATATGTTATGCCAGCAAATGCCAGAAAATGAAAACTATGTAGCAGATGCGCTACAAAGCTCAACCGAGAAACCTATTACCGAGAAACATATTAACTATTACAACAGAAAAATTGAGTTTATAAAGGGAGAGGAGGGTAAGGAAAACACATACCACTACTTTTATAAACTAAGCATTAAAATAACATATAAGGAAATGACAAATACGCTAGCTAAAGAACTAATCATGGAAAGATGTATGCACGAAGAAGAGTGCTTTATAATTCCATAATGACGAAGATTTTCCTTTATTCCAACAAGCATATTAAGAGATAATTAATTCAAGAAATATAACGAAAATAACCAAATCGAGTAAAAAGCTAATTGATATTCAAAATTAGGCCGAGTTTTAAGAGCTAATATTAAACGAGAGGAAACGTTGTGGGAACGTTTGCATCCGGTACTCAGTCAGAATTTATGTGTGTGATCTTATGATTAAAAAAAAATGTCAAAAAATTAAAATGAACCATTCATCAAATTTGTATATATTAAATGTTATGTGTTTCTATTTTGGCTTGCCTATGTTATTTACATCTGTCTTCTCTACATTTGACATCTACATATTCGTCTTTACATATGTAAATAAGGCTCGTGTCTATGCGAAAAGTGTATGCGAGAAAGAGAGAGGAAATGAGCAAGCGCTTAAAAGGCGTTGCGAAGCCACTGAAATTTAATTTGTTCTTTCTGTCCAAAATAATAATCCAACCTGATCTTGATTCGGTAGTCTGGTAGATACGGTCATTTCCCATGATTCTGCGTTTTTTGTTTTCTCGTATCTTAAAAATTGTGGATTTCGTCCTTTGTGGGGCGGAGAGGCGCGTGGCAATATTTTGAAATTAACTCGTGCTGAATTGATATCACAGGCGCTTTGATAAAAAGTTTGGTTGCTCTAGCTCTTATAGTCTCTGAGAACTAGGAGGCAAAAAAGACGAATGCGCAAAGCAGACGCGTGTTAGAGAGAGCGAGAGGGAACGATGCCTTTCGAAATGGTTTTCTTCATTGAAGCTATGTTAATAATCCAATCTGATCAATATTCAACTCTCTGATAGAAACGGTCATCATGTATGATTCTGCGTTTTAAGTTTTATCGTATCTTCAAAATTGTGTATGCCACAGACGGATGGACGGACAGACGGACGGGCGGGCGGACGGACAGACAGACATGGCTATATTGACTCGGTTATTGATGCTGATCAAGCATATATGTATATACATTATGAGGTCGGAAACGCTTTCTTCTGGGCGTTAAACACAACCATGATCACCAAAAATCGAATATACCCCTATACTGGGTATATACGAGTACTGGGTATAAAAATCATAGAGTTATTGCATCCTAGAATTGAGAAAACAATCAATTGGTTTAAAGGAAAATACTATTA
Source organism: Drosophila azteca (assembly GCA_005876895.1). Taxonomy (NCBI): domain Eukaryota; kingdom Metazoa; phylum Arthropoda; class Insecta; order Diptera; family Drosophilidae; genus Drosophila; species Drosophila azteca. Next base: position 15,076,599 of record VCKU01000003.1, on the reverse strand, counting down.
TCCAGACCATCAGAAATTAATTCAAAGCATAATAAACGAATGACCTACAAATTGCCAAAAGTGAACAACGTGATACTAAGTTAGCGTTCGAGATTACCCCAAAAATACAGAACGTCAGAAAAATATATGTTATGAATTTTTATTTGAGAGGTAACCAGCAGTTCCTATCGTGTATCGTGTACATTTACTCGAAATTTGCCATGCTAATAGAAGTGACTAATCGCGACTGGCTTGAACAAAAAAAAAACCATTATAAAAGTCTTTAACGAAATGGGCAAGCCCCAAGTGATAAAAGCCGATAAATCTTCAGCTTTCATGTGCGCAGCATTACAAACATGGCTAATCTCGGAAGACGTGTAAATACAAATCACATCAAGCAAAAATGGGATATCAGATGTAGAGAGATTCCATAAAACAGTTAATGAAAAATTAAGAATAAAAGAGCCTGAAACAAAATATACAAAATTCGAGATTATCTTATATATTATACTTATAATCATTAAATAATGCATAACACTACAAACAGGACACCTGTTGACATATTCATTTATGCAGGAACACCTAAATATAAAACACAAATAAATGAAGAAAAACTGATTAATAAATGGAATCAAAAACATAACGATTAAGAAAGAGACACAAGATTTAAGCAATCCCCATCAGTAAATTCCAAAATAACTTATGCATTCCAAAAGACTGGAGAAATAACAAAGATTGATGAAAAGCATTACGAGGAGAAAAATAGAGGCAGGAAAATAACACATTATAAATCAAAATTCAAAAAGAAAACTAATAATAGTAAATAGAATAATTACAGAGAATCAGAAGAGAATAACGGGAATAATGAACAGCAACCTGATTAGATCAACGATCATCCTCATGTTATCGATTCTATTGACAAATGAACAAAACATCGACATAAACCCAATAAAATCCCCGTATGGATATTTCATATTCAATACTGGAACAATAATGTCCAAACGCAGTAAGAGAGGACTAATAAACATGGTCGGTACAGCCTACAAATACTTATTTGGAACATTCGACCAAGAAGATAGAAAAAAACGAGAGGGAACGTTGTGAGCCGCGGCAATGGCCGCGGCTCTACTTTATACCCGGTACTCAGTCAGTATATACATGTGTACATATGTATACATATAAGCTTCATTTGTCTTCATTTGTGCCTATATCTCAGAGACTATAAAAGCTAGAGCAACGAAATTTTGTATTCAGGCTTCTGTGTTATCACACTACTCCAAGTATATTTCCAAATTTCGCCCCGCTCCTTTCCGCACGCACAAAGGTCGAACGTCTGTGGCGTACACAATTTTGAAAATACAGGAAAACTAAAAACGCAGAATCATAGAGAATGACCATTTCTATCAAAGTATTGAATCTGGATCAGATCAGATCATTAACAAATGCAGAAAACCATTTCGAAATGCATAGTTCCCCCTCGCTCTCTCTGACTCGCGACCCCGTCTGCTTTGCTCATTCGTCTGTTTTGACGCCTAGACTATAACAGCCAGAGCAACCAAACTTTATGTCCAAACTCCTGTGTATCACTTCAATACAAGTTTATTTCAAAAATTTTACACGCCCATTTCCGCTCCTACAAAGGACAAAATTATGTGGAATCCACAATTTTTAAAATAAATGGAACCCAAAAACGCAGAATCATGAAAATTAACCGTATCTACCAGATTGCCGAATCTTGATCAGGTTTAACTACTATTATAGTCAGAAGGAACAAATTAAATTTCAGTCGCTACGCAACGCATGCCGAGCGCTTACTCATTCCCTCTCTCTCTCTCGCACACACTTCCACGTCTCGTGTGAGTAGTTTTACATGTGCATGTAGAAATGTAGAAGCAGAAGTAAAAATGATATGTAAAGAAAAATGGAAACAGCATAGGGTTCGACCTAATTTTTTGAAGTTTTCCATTTTGGACAATATTTAATTCGTCCCTTTTGCGAACATATTATAAATTATATAAATCATAAGATCACATACATATATTCTCACTGAGTACCGGATATAAAGTAGAGACGCGTCCTTTGCCGCGGCTCACAACGTTCCCTCTTGTTGTTATTGTCATCAGCTGTTAGACTGTAAACGGTAGACGGTGCCAGCTGAATCGGAGTTTCACCGCCTGTCAAAAATCCCAACGTTCCCCCGTGCTGGACGCAGTGTGAGGAGGGTATTAGTATGTCCAAGTCAAAGCCTTCTAAACTTAATTTGAATATATTCTTGATCATCATCAATTGCCGAGTCGATATAGTCATGTCTGTATGTCCGTCCGTCTGTCCTTCTTCATTAGCGCCTAGATTTCAGAAACTATAAAAGCTAGCAACCAAATTTTGTATCCAGACTTCTGTAATATCACACTTAAACAGTGTATTTCTACCAGATAAACGATTCTGGACCAGGTCGAATTGTTCTTATAGCCAGAAAGAACTAATTAGACATAAGTGGCTACGCAACGTCTGCAAAGCGCTTACTCATTCCCTCTCTCTCTCTCGTTCGAGGTAACGTATGCGGAATGAAATACAAACAAAATTGAACATGTTCTCAAAAAGTTCAAAGAATTGACAGAGCAAAACAAAACGCACGATAATAAACGGTACTAATCCAGCATGCATTGCAACAAAAGTAAGCTTTCTAGATAATGCGTATATGCTGAAATGTCTCTGAGCACAGAAGAGCGTCGAAAATTGATCCGCAAATATTGCGCAAATAGCCCATTTCAGCCGAAAATGACATTTTTCATTACTTTTCGGCTATGGGCGTTAAGAAAACTTTTATTTATAAAGTAATTTCTGATATTCAGAGTAGAAAAAAAATGGATAGAGCCCCTGGGTACGGAAGAAAATACAGAGAAAAATAATTCAACTTCGGCTTCGTGCGCTTTCTAGAAATTTGTTTTTTGCAAGCTGCTCAAAGGGTTGCATAATGGATGATGATACATATTTCACAGTGGAAGGTCATGAATGGACTTCAAAATATTACTTTAAGCTTCCCAATACTCAACCACCTAAAAATGTCACTGAAATTACAAAAACAAAGTTTCCTGAAAAGGTTTTATTAGAGCTGGGCATAAGCGAGAGTGGAATCAGTGATCCTGTATTTTTTAAGGCAGGATTGGCTATGAATGCGCAAAATTACATAGACAATTGTCTTCCGTCGCTTAAAAAATTTGTTAATAAATATCATGCGAATGATAATACGGTGTTTTGGCCCCACTTGCGTGTGCTCATTATGCAAAATCCACCCTAAAGGCTCTTGACCATTTGAGTATTGAGTTCTTGCCTTAGCTGCAAAACCCTATAAAAGTGCTTTAGTTAAGGCCAATTGAAAAGTTGTAGGCTAATTTGAAAAGAAATGTTTACAGAAAGGGATTTAAGCCAAAAAACATCGACTGTTTAATATTAAAAATTAAAAAAGAGCTTGCTAAAATGGATACAAAAGGAATTCATGAGGCTATGCGCAAGGTACCCGAAAATATAAGGAAGGCTGATCGCTATGGTCATGAACATTTTTTGTAAAAATAGCGTATAGTCTAATAAAAAACATATAAACATTTTAAGTTAGTCGGACTTGGAATAAATGTGTTATTTGTGCGCTGATTCGTCCGAGATAGTCCGGATTCTATGTGGTCTATTAGGATTCCGAGGTACTTTATCGTGCTCTGTGATGAGATCGAGATCTCACCGACCTGCACGGTGGCGGTCTCGACCAGTTTCCGGCCACACAGCTGTGCGCTATGTTCAGCCCGAGTTGAAAGCTTTTTTAGTGTCAAGTTTACCACCAGAATGTAGGACTTCGTCCCTCCTCTCCCCCTGGTCCCGGCGATGGCATCTTCTGCCGTTTTCACTATTCTAGAAATGGCTTCTATCGTTGATCTGCCCCTCCGTATTGGTTTGCGATGAGACCTTCTGCTGCTCCAATGGCTGCACTTAGCCTGTGGCATGAAGATACTAAAAAAAATAACAGCTCAGAATTATGGAGAACGAAATCTACTAGATTGACAAGTCTAGATGAGGACGGATCATTATTATAACTAGAAGGAACAAATTAAATTTCAGTGGTTTCGCAACGCTTTCCAAGCTCTTACTCATTCCCTCTCTCTCTCTCTAGCACACACTTCCACGAGACGTGTATACATATGCAAAGATGTAGAAGCACATCAAGAAATTAAGAGAAAACATGTTCAAAACATAAGAAAAAAAAAAGAAACATATCAAATGTAATATATAAAAACGCATTTTGCGCCAGGCTTTTGGAACAATTAATTCCCAGCTGCTATCAATTTGACCATTGCTACTTTTACTGAAATCTTCAAGATAATACATATATGTATATTTAGGGATCTTGAATGAGTTCCCTGCAAGTAAGTAAAAATTTGCTCCAGAAATTCCATTGTTAAATGGAATACAATGTTTATTCCTTGTGTTAACGAGGTTAAAGTACAGTTTTTGCATTTCTCGTTCACATACGTCTTTTGCCTTCCGAAGTTGAACTCTTTCTTCCCCTGTCGGCCGTCCTGATCTATAATTCGCCCCGAATGATTGAGACCACATCATCTATACTCTCTATACTTTCTTCATATACTCTGTTACAGTATTGGTCTTCAATGACCCTTCAACAATATACCTGCCACAATATAAGGACCCTTCAGCTTCAATCCGGTAGCAAATTGGGTACGTTTAATAGCTATATCATTGACTTGGTATTTTGTGTCTGTTTTCCAGGACTTAATGAATGACTTGAGATTATTATTTTGTATCTGTGCTATGTTCTCCTTGGCTATCTTGCAAATATCTTATTTCTCCTGCTTCAGCACTAAGACATACTCCTCCTCTCTCAGCTTTTCTAAATCACTATCATATTTTAACCTCATTTGAATTCCCGTCAAAATCTTAAATGTAGATAGATCTTGGTACTTCTCGGAGGAGTGGAGTTTATGAACGATTGTTCCCTACCAACATGCTCGTACCAGTCTTTCGCAATTTCTGCGCAAACCTTGGTTTACATATTAGTGACGACCCTATTAATTCGCTCCACCTATCGCGCGGCACTGCTGTCGCATATGTTGGATACCCTCTTCCGTACAATATTCCTCAAAATAATAAGCAGTAAATGCAGTATCTCTATCTGTAATCGTAAACTTCGCCTTGTTTTTGCAACCCACCAACTACCTCATCAGCGCTCTGTTATCTTTATTAGATAGAGCCAAACAAATTAAGAAAAAGCGTCGACAACTACTAAAACGTCGTTATACTGTTTCTGTCGACTCGATCTGTTCAATATGGTCAATGTGATACGTTTGTAAAGGCTCATCAGATTTGTAGATTACATTCAAATACCCTTCTTTCCTTCCAAATTTGGCATCGCTCACAACTCTATCCACTTTTCCTAACAACTCTGGAATAAAGTATTCACGTTGCACTAAATCGATAGTTCTTTTAACACCAAAATAGATATCGCGTACAAGAAGAAAAAGGAGAACGGGAGGGGGGATGCAGGAGGTCAAAGGGATAGGTCAGCAGCTATAGGAGAAAAGGGTTGCGATTTCAAAAATATTCAAAATTAAACTAGCGTATGCTTTGTTTTAAAGCTGGCCGATGCAAAGCCAAGAAAATCGAACAAAAAAAACAGCTTTCAATGTATATGGTCATTTTGGGATTATCGCAAGTTCACGGTAGACAAAATCATATGGAATCGTTATCGGTTGAAGAGAGAAAAGTTACCGCAAATTCATGTTTACTAAATATTACGGGTATGATAATCACTCACGGTACTGATATCCATTACGACTCCCACGCAGAAAGATGTGAATAGGTGATTAGATGATGAGATGGTTAGGTGATTCGATGATGAGATGATTATGTGATTAGATAATGATATGATGAATGCGAGGTAACCATACTCTCGACTGAAATGTTAATATCATATTAATTCTATACATGAGCTCCCTTTTTTCTTTCTATCCCGTTATACCAAGCATACATGTCTTATATATGTTTTAGCCGTATCAATACAACAATGTTAATTTATAAACGAATGAAACCAAACGGGGTGTTCGTATCAGGTCTATAATCCTAACTTAAATGTGATTTAACTAATTCCGCTGCTTGATCGATGAATCCAAACTGGATTGCGTGTTTAACGTGTTCAACGTGCGACCAGACAAAAGAACTATTATCCAAGATAGGCCGGACCAGAGAAACGTACAGAAGTTTTGTAGTATATGGGTCTGTAAATTCCTTAGACCATCTTTTGACAAATCCCAGGATTTTGGCTTTGTTAGAGATAGTAGGGATATGAGAGTTGAAACAAAGATTGGGTACAAAAGTAATGTCACTGTGTTCACTGTAGGAAAAACATAGCTTAATGTCAACGGCATACATTACGACACGGGGATAAGATAACATTTGAGCAAGATCGTTAATTAATAGGTTAAATAGCAAGAGACTAAGATGGCTACCTTGAGGAACCCCCGATTAGACTATAACAGGTTTAGAGAGAGGAGTTAAAGCAGACACGTTGAAAACGGTTACAAAGGTAAGAATTAGTCCAGTATAGAAGCTTAGTTGGAAACTCTAGAAGAGACAGTTTATGAATAAGTAGATTATGATTGACGGAGTCGAAGGCTTTACTAAAGTCAGTATAAACGACATTAACACTGTTCAGCAAATCCCGAAGTAACAAAGGTGAAAAATTCAAGGAGATTAGTAGAAACTGACCGACGTTTAATGAATCCATGCTGCGATTCAGAGAATACTGAACTACAAAAATGTTGCAGCTGAGAAGTGATGATTTTTTGAAAGAGTTTATGACTGCCAGATAAGTTGGAAATACAGCGGTAGTTGGAGACATCAGATTTAGGTCTCTTTTTATGAAAGGGAACTATATAGGATTCTTTCCAGATGGTGGAAAAGTCACCAGTCTCGAGAGACAAGTTGAAGAGTGTTAGGAGACGCACACAAAGAGATTCTGCACAAAGTTTAAGAACAGCGCTCGGATTTTAAATTTGTTAAGAGACCATCTTAGTCGATGAAGAGGGGACAGATACAACTAGAACTATTTAAAGGGATAGGATATGAGTAACTACTACCAAAGTCGTTTGATGAGGATAGGTCTCAGAAAATATTTAAAAAGTGTCGAGCCTCTAGCTTTGTTTATATAATCATCGTTCCAGCCTTCCATTATTTTATTATTTATTTCTCTTAATGCCTCCTTTACGCTAAAATGTACACGTACATATTCTCCTCTATTTACCGCTATTTTCGCTAAACTGTCAGCTTTTTCATTTATATCGATTCCTTTGTGTCCTGGAAACCATAAAATGTCCACAATATCTGCTTCTGAGTGTTCAATTATGTCATGGATTTCTTTTACTATAAATGAGTCTGTATTTTTCTTACTTACTAATTTTATTGCACCTAACCCATCACACATAATTACAGTTTTTTTGTATTTTTCTTTTTTAACTATATCACATGCTAGCTTGCTTCCAACTAGCTCTGCGCCCACCGATGATAATGGTATTTCCATTTTGTACATGTGTGTTTTCCTACTCGGTATTTCGAAAATTCCTATACCACTGCCATTTGAGGTAACAGATGCATCTGTGGAGATTATATTCCATCCTTCTGTTTTATATTTACTTGGGATTTCATAAAACCTGGCTCTAATTTCTTCGTCAGCATATTCATTTTTATTTTGTTTTAAAAATTTGTCTTTTATATTTATTTTATCACTAGCTCTGTAATTGTAAGCCATACTCGTGTTACTAAAAAAATATCTGAATTCTTTTAAAACTAAGGTATAGCTTGTTTTAGCTTCCGTCTTTAACAATCTTTGGAAGAAATCAGGGTTGAAAGTTTTTATTTTGAACAGTTCTTAGGCTGTAAGCCGTTTCGCCCTAAAAGACGGAGGCATTACTCCTGCTAATTCAAAGATTTCATGTTTGCTCGTGTCAGGAGGTTCCCCTACACATCTTCTTAGCACCCCCGCCTGTGCAATGTCCATGTCTTTTGTTGCACCAATTCCCATGTCTGCAAAAGTGGTCACAGCATATTCTTGTTTCGTTCGTACAAAGGATTTGAAAATGTTTGTGCTTACTCTGGATTTTAATCCAGATTTTATTGTTGTTTCTAGCTGTATAATTCTTCCACTTTGTCTTGAGAATTTTTTAATTTCTTTTATATGGGTTACGTTTGACATATTGGCATTTATAACTCTGCCGAGAAACGTGATACTTTTCTTGCAGGGTAAGTCTATGTTGTCAACTTTTATACATATAGGTGGCTTTTTTCCCTTACCCATGTTTAAAACCGAAGACTTACTTGGATTAAAACTAAAACCTAAATCCTTACACAGTAAATTAAAGTCGTTTTTTTTACTTTGAAGATTTTCAGTGGCATTTTTTAAATCATATCCCAAGGAAATAATTGTAAAATCATCTGCAAATTGCAGAACATGAGTTTTGCTGTCATTTATTTGATGTAGCCTTTTTGTGTACATATTAAACAATAGAGGTGACAGACAAGACCCCTGAGGAATACCACCATGAACAGTTTGAGTCGCATCTCCTAACTTTAGCACACTTTTAGACATAAAATTTAAGACCCAGTCCGAAAAAACCTTTGGAATGTTTTCGGTTTCCAGAATGGCTTTTGAAAAGTTTAAATTAACGCAGGTATATGCATTATTCAAATCTAGTATCATCACAACCACTGTTTTTTTTTTTCCTCGTCTCCATTTCCACCGTGTTTATCAAGTCGTTTATACACATAGCCGCAGCCCTGTTTTTCTGGTAGGCATATGACCTATAGGGGAGTATTTTGTTGTCATTAATATATTGTTCTAGCTTAACCTTAATCATACTATTTATTGTTTTTGCTATCACAGATATAAGAGAAATTGGTCTAAAATTTTTAATGTTGGTCAAGTCTTTATTTTTCTTTGGTATCGGGGTCACTTTGATTACTCGCCATTCGGCAGGAATATCACAGTTTTTCACTTTGGCATTATAGAAACTTACTAACTCCTTCTTAACGCCAGGGTTTAGAGCAAATAGCATCATACGTGATTTAGCCTATCCCCCAGCAGTTTTTTTACCCTTACCTAATACTAAATCAAGGTCATTTAGACTAAAATTTGGATTTATATTGTCTTTTTTTTTCACAGTTGACTCTCGACTTCTAAATATTTAATGTCAAAAAATTCCTATCTCTTGTTCACAATTCTTAATGTTTTTCAGAAAACGCCATGCTTCTTTTGTATTCGACTTCACATTTAATTCAGTTATCCTTCTAGCAAATCTCGTATTTTTTTCAATTTTTACCGCTTTTTTCCAGCTCATCTTTAAGTTTACCGCTAAACAATAATTTTCAAAAGATGGTTCATTAGAGGCTTTATGTTGAGCTTCTGTGAACTTCTTGAAAAGGGTCTTTAAACTATTACCCCACCAAAGTTTTGGAGTACGATTTTCTTTTATTTTATACGTGGCAGATTTAATTCCTTTGTTTATATCCTTTGTTAAGGTTTCAATGTCCTTACATGTATCAATTTTTTTTAAGTTGGTCATAAGCCTGCATTTTGAAAGAAAAATACTTGGTTTGCCTAAAGTGTTTAAAATTTCAAAACTAATTGGGTGGTGATGACTTTCACCTAAGAAAAAGCCATTACACTTCCATTTCTTTATCACACATCCTTTTGCAAAAGTTAGATCTAGCACCGATCCAGTTGTCGAATCTATGTTTCTTTTGAAGGTTTTACTGCCATCGTTCGCTAGTCTAAAACCAGCACTCTCCATTTTTTCTTTCAAATTAATTCCTTTGCCATTTGTTGTTCTATCGCCAAAAGCCTTACTTTTGGCATTAAAATCACCAGCAAGAATTACCTTTTCTGAGTTGTCTAAATGTTCAATCAAGGAGTCTATTTCCCTTTTAAAATCCATTGTTGTCATCTGAGGCTCAAAACAGATCGACACAAAGGTCACATTTTGATCATTTTTCGTGGATTTTGCCAGAACAATGTCGGACTGCGAGTTATATTGCATTTTTTGAAGTCTAATACTTTTCCTACAGGCTATAGCTACTCCACCATAGCCATCATCCCTATGTTTTTCTAAGAGATCAAAATTTGGTTTTTTCCTAAAGCTGGGTACCCAGCACCGCGGAAACGAAAAATTACTGCCAAACTTCATATAAAAAAAACTGGGCCAGTAATTTTTCGTTTATGTTTTCCTGGAGTCAGTATCCAGCAAACGTAAACGGAATCCACGAATTCTTATCGATAGTATCGATATTCACACGAATGTGGACTGTGAGAACAGCTGATGAGGGTGCCAGGAAAATATATCTGCACATTATTACTGAAGTACAAGTGAGAGGTGGAGGCAAAAACTGTGCTCAAAACCAAAAAGAGATATGAAAATTATTAAAGTGAGTAGAAGATTGCTTTAATAAAAGCGGTTGAGGCAAGACCACGTTTTTGGCGGATCACGGAAAATAAGCATTTTGATAATTTTGACATTTTGGCGCCTCCGACTATGCTGTCCTTCTTCTTACCACAATATGTGCCGCTACCAACACAATCACTTCATCGTCAGAATTACTTTTCTTCCTTTTTTTAACTTTAGTTTCATTTTCAAAATTGGCGCTGTTTACAAAACACAGATGATTCATGAGAGTGAGAGTGGCCAATCATTTTTAAGGTTCTTGGTCACACTACATTAGTTAAGTTCCACACAACCGAAATAAAGAGCAGATTCCTGTCAGTAAAATTTCGCGGTGCTGGATACAGGCTTCAAGTAATATTTTTTTTGTGTTTGTATTTAGTCTTGTCAGTTTTTTGTCCATTCCGTGTGGTCGTTTATTCTGTCCTTTGTCCGCATCTATAATTCTCGTCTTGGCTGACGCCGAGTGATCGGCAAAAACTTACTTCTATCTTAAGGCCTGTCTCCAGCACCGCGAAATTTTACTGACAGGAATCTGCTCTTTATTTCGGTTCTGTGGAACTTAAGTGAAATAGTGTGACCAAGAACATAAAAAAAGGTTGGTCACTCTCATGAATCAGCTGTGTTTTGTAAACAGCGCCAATTTTGAAAATGAAACTAAAATTAAAAAAAGGAAGAAAAGTAATTCTGACGATGAAGTGGTTGTGTTGGTAGCGGCACATATTGTTGTAAGAAGAAGTACAGCGCAGTCGGAGGCGCCAAAATGTCAAAATTATCAAAATGCTTATTTTCCGTGATCCGCCAAAAACGTGGTCTTGCCTCAACCGCTTTTATTAAAGCAATCTTCTACTCACTTTAATAATTTTCATATCTCTTTTTGGTTTTGAGCACAGATTTTGCCTCCACCTCTCACTTGTACTTCAGTAATAATGTGCAGATATATTTTCCTGGCACCCTCATCAGCTGTTCTCACAGTCCACATTCGTGTGAATATCGATACTATCGATACGAATTCGTGGATCCCGTTTACGTTTGCTGGATACTGACTCCAGGAAAACACAAACGAAAAATTACTGGCCCAGTTTTTTTTATATGAAGTTTGGCAGTACTTTTTCGTTTCCGCGGTGCTGGGTACCCAGCTTTAGACAAAAAGGAGAAAATAAAAATATGTAATTGTTTCTCAAAAGGAAAAAATAGAAAGAAAGACAGCTGTCCCCCCCTTTCCAGTCCTCCACTTTTCAACCACTTCTCTCAGCACAACAACATCCGCACACAAAAAAAAACCACCGTACTCACTCACCGAAAAATTCGGAGTGAAATTCCATTTTTTTGTTGTGAATGCCAATTTTCCAGAGTCGCATCCATCGGCTAAATATCGCATAGAAACGTGCGGTTTAGGAACATTAAAAATAGACAGTGGAACTAACTGTGAAATTTTGGGAAAGGGCAAAACCTTACGCACCGTCTAGGAAATAGACGGTAAACGGTGCCCAGTGTGAATAGGCTATAAGGCAACTAGTGAACATTACCTCAAGCAAAATAATAAAAATATTTGCCGACGATTTAAAATCAACATATCTATGACATTAGAATATATATTAAGAGACTGTCCATCTCCTATCCTAACAAATCTAGGTTTTAAACTTTTTAGAACTCATCCTCAGTAAATTTTTTTTCACACCCAACAACTTCCAATATATGAAGTATCATGTACTTCAATAAAAAAGCCAAACTATACCAACTTAATTTAAACTATATATTTAAATAATATATATCTACAAACCCAACAATGTGCCAAGCTATACAAATGATACTGTCCAGGATATAAATAAATATAATTTGCATTAATTTATTAGGTGAGTGTAAGGTATAGTGGCGGACACTTTTTGCATCTCCCTCTCTCAAAAATCACTATTTTTCAAAATTTTAAAAGCAGGCCGTTTATGACATTTTTTGAGCGGTTGCTTAAATTTAAATAGAATGCAATTTTTCAGCTCTTCCCGCAAACCATTTTTTTTTTAATTTTTGAAAATTGTAAGGTATGGTCGCTGATAAGTGTTTGCAACTCAAACATTGTGTAGGTGTGAAAATATTTATTTAAACTATTGGAAATAATAAAAAATAACAAAACAAGACAGAACTTATTTTAAAATTCTCGATCAGCTTCTTCTTTTTCGAGCTTCACTCTTTTGCATGTGGATTGCTCCGATGTTGCTCTTCTTTTAGACGCTCTTTTTTCCTTTCCAGCTTTCGTTTCATTCTTTTCGGCTGACGTTTTTTTCGTCGAATCGACTTTTTTCTTTTGACTTTCCAATTTTTTAATTTTGGACATCATGTTTTGCAAGTGTCACGGCCACATTTTCCGGCTATGTCAAAATACTGGACTTCATCGCCCTTCGACCTCGAATTGATTTTTTGGAAGGTGTTCCGAGCTTCAACGGCCCAACTGATTTCAATATGATTTCAGATTTGACTTCGCTCGACATGCTGACCAATTCCGATGCACTGGCCAATCCCGAAGTACTGGGCATAGCATCATTAAAAGCAACGATACAGCAACATCTTCTACAACTTCAAATAAATTTTCGCCACTTAAATCGGCAGCTACAAAATCACTTTCAGAAAATACTTTTGGATTAAAGGGGAAAATGCCCTGTTTTGAATCCTGTCTTGAAGTTTTTAGGCGTCGCAGCAATTTTTAATGCTTGTTCAGCGATGAGAGGAACGTGATGCAGGTCGTATGTCCCGCCAACGTTGCTTTTATGCCATGCATTGTGCTGCTGAAAGACCACACTCTTGAAAGATGAGAATTATGTGTACAGTGCGGAGGAAACGATGGCATTGTTATATCATATTCAACTGCCAAATCAAGGGCAGCAATTGATAGGTGTGGTGTATGGTTGTTGACCAAAAGAAGTGTTGACGACCCTTTTTTTCCATCCGAATGTTTGATAAAATGATGCATGAATTTCAAAAACGAGGTAGAATACAAGTAGTGAAGAGAAGACAGCACCTTCCAAGCTCGGGGTAAGACATCTGCCTTCTCGCTCTGTCCTCCACGAAATGGGCTATGTTGTTGGTGGACGATCAACTAAACAGTAAGATAAGTCAGATGGTTACAGCTATAGCCGGAGCTTACTTGTTTATTATGTGCTGTTTCTTTAGATGATAAGTACTAACTATAACATCTCGCCTATGCTGCTTGTTATGATCCCTCGGTGGCTACGGAGGTAGTAGACTTACTCCGCTGAATAGTAAACTTAGTCTGCTGAATAAGCTTTAAAGCTTTAAATACCCGGTGCCCAAAATGCACATGGTCGCTACCGAGTGTTAACTTATACACTTCTGTACACAAAAAGGCAAGACAATTGAAACTCGTGCTAAAAAATGATCCACCACTATACCTTACAAAAAGTCCGCCATCATACCTTACGAGGTGTGTTCAAAAAGTATCGCGAATTTTGAATTTTCGCGGGTTACGTATATTCGAAATTTGTCTCTCACTTATGCCGACAAGCTCAGCCGTTTTGAATGTTCACTTAATTGTTGACAGCTGCTTTGCTTGCACGTGTTTTGGATCGTCCTCGATTTTTACCTATTCAAAAAAATGGATCAAAGAACCTGTATTAAATTTTGTGTGAAAAACAAAATTAAGTGCGCGGATGCATTCCGAAGCAACGTTTATCGGTGGTACAAAATGTTCTCAGAAGGCCGAGAAGATGTGAACGACGAAGAGCGTGCCGGACGCCCGAGCACTTCAACAACAGACGAAAAAATTAATGAAGTGGAGAAAATGGTATTGGCCAATTGTCGAATCACCGTTAGAGAAGTTGCTGAGGACCTAAACATATCGATTGGCTCGTGCCATTCGATTTTTATTAATGATTTGGGCATGAGACGGGTCGCCGCGAAATTCATACCAAAATTTCTCAATTGCGACCAAAAACAGCATCGCATGAACATTGCTAATGAGATGTTAAACTCTGTCCGCGATGACCCAAATTTGCTCCAGAGGGTCATAACTGGTAACGAATCGTGGGTTTATGGTTATGACGTGAAAACCAAAGCTCAATCATCTCAATGGAAGCTGCCGCACGAACCAAGACCAAAAAAAGCGCGCCAAGTTCGGTCGAATGTGAAAGTTTTGCTGAAAGTTTTCTTCGATTGCAGGCAGATGGTGCATCATGAGTTCTTGCCACAGGGTAGAACGGTTAATAAGGAATATTACCTGCAAGTTATGCAAAATTTGCGCGAAGCAATCCGCCAGAAACGCCCGGATTTGTGGAAGAACAAAAATTGGCTTTTGCACCACGATAACGCCCCTGCTCACACATCGTTGCTTGTGCGCGTTTGGGTTGACATCCCAGCCCATGCTTCATCCTTTTTCGCCTCCATAACTGGCCCGAAGGTCCATACCTGGTTAATGTTTTTCGGGGGGACCATCCCTAGCGTTTTAGGCCTACCCGCCAGGCACCTCTAGCCATGGCCCTGACCCCGCTCCCCCGACTCGAGGTCGAGAAGACGCTGGGCCATTGCCTTAGCTAGACACTGCATTGCCTCGGATGGAGCAAGCGACAATGCATTATTCTTGTCCGGGATAATGCAGTGCCCATTGCCCAGCCGGCACCCTCGTGGAGGGGTCAGCTAGAGGATTTTCGCTATATATTCGCGATACTTTTTAAACACACCTCGTACAAGCTATTGGTGGAAATATGACGTTGTCACTGTCATACTTCGCAAATAAAAAAATTTTAAATATCAAAAACTGTTGGCCAAGGCTTAAATCTACGTTTCACATACTTACCTGACTCAAGTTTCAAAAAATCTTCACTCTGGCACTGTTAAAACACATCCAATAAATATGTATTTATTTTTTCCCTACAGATTTTTATTAAAAATCACTTAGAGTCAAAGCACATGTCCCCTTATTAATACTACTGCATATAAAATGTCAGCACGATAAAAGACATCGACCACAGTAATCAAAAATTTTAGATGTGACGTTACATGCCAGATTTGACAAATCCGCCCCCATATTTTGCACGCCACGATACCTTACACTACCCTAATATGTACTCAGCCAAAAAACCTAGTAGCTAGTGCTGTACCCTTCAGTTAGGTGACTTGTAATCAAGCTTTAAAAATAAATAAGCATCGCGACACAAGTTTATGGAAATGTATTTTTATTGACATTTATTTATTTATTATTATACCCGGTACTCGAAGAGTATAAGGGTATATTCGATTTGTGGGGATAACGGATGTGTGTAACGCCCAGAAGGAAGCGTTTCCTACCCCACAAAGTATTTATATTCTTGATCAGCATCAATAGCCGAGTCGATATAGCCCTATCTGTCCGTCCGTATCCATTACCGCCTATATCTCTCAAATTTTGTATCCAGTCTCCTGTGTTATTACACTACTCCAAGTGTATTTGAAAATTTCGCCCCGCCTTTTTCCGCCCACACAAAGAACGAATATTTGTGGCATGCACAATTTTAAAGCTACGAGAAAACTAAAAACACAGAATCATAGCGAATGATCATATCTATCAGAGTGTTGAAACTGGATCGAGCGAAAACCATTTCAAAAGTCATCGTTCCCTGTCGCTCTCTTTCACACGCGACCCTGTCGGCTTTGTCTATTCGTCGAAATGAGCGCCTTGTTCTCAGAGATTATAAGAGCTAGAGCAACCAAACTTTCTATCCGTGCTCCTGTAAAATCACTTCAACACAAATGTATTTCAAAATTTTGACACGCCCTCTTCCGCCCCCACGAAGGATGAAAATCTGTGCAATCGACAATTTTAAAGATACAGAAAAGATACAGATAAAGAAAACTAAAAACGCAGAATCATGAAAAATTACCGAATCTACCAGATTGCCGAGTCTGGATCAGGTCTGATCATTAATTTAGCCAGAAAGAATAAATTAAATTTCAGTCGCTAAGCAACGCATGCCAAGCGCTTACTCATTCCCACTCTCTCGCACACATCCACGTCTCTTGTATGTAGTAATACATGTGTATGTAAAAATATAGCAGCCGATGTAAAAAGTATATGTAAATAAAAATAGAAACAGATAACTTTTTGAAATATTGGCCAAAAGTTAGTTCGTACTCTTTGCGAACATTTAATAAATTACATAAATCGTAAGCTCATATGTATACATACATATGTGCATACTTATATACTGACTGTGTACCGGGTATAAAGTAGAGCCGAGGCAAAGGCCGCGGCTCACAACGTTCCCCCTCATTTACATTTTCATTTTATTTTTTATTAGATATTTTGCGAGAGATGTAAAGTATATATCCGATAAACCCTGTTTTTATGGAAAATAATTTTTTATTCTATACGAACGAGTAATAATACAAATAATTGTACGTGAGATTTCATATAATATTGTGGAAAAGAAATCATAGCTGGATTTCTAGTTATATTAATCGATTTCTAAAACATGGACAGCCGAAGTTAGCTTAAATTGTTGTTTTTAAAATTTTACATATTATTATTATTTTTTTGTTCTTTTCTATCAGTGCACTACTCTGAGGGAGTCAATTCAACCCCTCCCGAACGATGGAGAGCCGAATATTCAGAATCTAAGATTAAGTAATTTTCATGAACTCAAAAATTTATTTTTGGAAATTTGGGAACAAACAAAAACTTTATACAATCATCCTTATTTGAGGAACACTCTTATAACATGCGCTATTCAATTCTGTCTTACCACGAGGTGAGTCAAGTTGATGTCAAACCAATATAAATTTTTGAACAATTATTTTAATCATTGACAGCTATTATACATTGATGGTTTGGTTCCCAGAAATATTCCAAAGATATGATGATTATGAGAAGAGCCATCCTGGAATACCCGCATCGGTTTGTGATATATCATCGATCGTTACATCAAATACGTAAGCCAATGTCAGAGATAGAAATGTAGCGATACTATTTGCCCTTATGTGGAATAAAGATAGAATTAAATAATAATTAAAATATAACCAGCTCTTGCGCTCTCTCTATGTTTTCCCTTTCTCTCATGAATGGTTAGATTAGGATAAAGCGGCGGCCATAACATGCACGGCTAAAAATTTTCCAAACACGGTTCAAAACGAAACAACATAAAATATAAAATTTTTGTATATTTTTTTTAACACTGATTTTAAATATTTATATATATCTATATATTATATATATCTGCCAAAATACTTTTATTTAAAAACGAAGGGCAACATTGTGAGCCGCTGATCTTCTTTAAAACTCGGTACTCAGTATACATACAGTGGCTCAAAGCCAAAAAGATCCAGTGGCAAATAAAAAGTTTAAAGTGCTACAAATTTTAAAATAGACGGAAAACCAAAAATGTTTAAACGCCAGTTTGTTGTATGTTTTAACACAGTTAAAAAAGGAACTTTATTTGCTGGTTAAATATTGCTCAGTTTTAAAAATAAAATAAAAACTTAAAATATATCTTAAATACAGGTCAAAGCCAAAATGATCCATCCACAAACTAATTTAATATTATTCGAATAAGAGGTTAAACAGGTATTTTAATACTTAGTATGTAATCCCCTAACCTTTATTACGGCTTTTAACCTACTGTTCATGGAAGAGACCAGCTTCCGAGTGCTTTCCGAGCTTATTTTGTACCATTCCTCCAGCAGAGCATTTTTCAGGTCGTTTTTGGTAAAAATCCTGGGATTTTGGGTGTTTTTCCCCACCGCAGCCCATAAATTTTCAATAATATTTAAGGTTGGATACTGGGACGGGGGAATCATCAAGTGGGGGCAGTTCCAGATAAGCTTGGAGTGCACTATTCCGGACGAATGTTTCGGGTCATTATCCTGGTAGAACAGGAAATCATGTCGGATTCAAAATTTCTCGGAGCTTTTGTGCAAATTTTCTTTGAAAATATTGAAGTACATGTGCTTATCCATCGTAGACTCGATTTACACCAAGTTTCCGACGCCGGCTGCCGACATGCATGCCCATACCATGACACTTCCTCCGCCGTGCTTGACTGTTGCTTTTACGTGTTTGGGATCCAGCTCAGTATTGGGCTTTCGCCACACAAAGTTCCTTCCGTCGGACCCAAAAAGGTTGAATTTGGACTCGTCTGCAAAAATCACGGTGTTCCAGAACTCCAAATCCTTGACAAAGTTGGTTTTTGCGATCGCCAACCGTATCCCTTTGTTTTTCGGACTTACAGAAGACTTCTTTCGGGGTACTCGGGCATTAAAGTCATGTTTGCGCAGAGCCCGGCGCTCAGCTTTCACACTGCACTCCTTCCCTATATTGTCCTTTACCTGTTGGGTAAATTTGGGGCCGATAACTTGCACCAAAGCTTCCAGAAACTAGAAAACCCACTTGACTTCCTGTTCTACCAGGATAATGACCCGAAACATTCGTCCGGAATAGTGCACTCCAAGCTTATCTGGAACTGCCCCCACTTGATGATTCCCAGTATCCAACCTTAAATATTATTGAAAATTTGTTGGCTGCGGTGGGGAAAAACACCCAAAATAACAGGATTTCTACCAAAAAGGACCTTAAAAAAGCTCTGTTAGAGGAATGGAGCAAAATAAGCCCGGAAACCACTGGAAAGCTGGTCTGGCCTATGATTAGTAGGCTAAGAGCCGTAATAAAGGTTAAGGGATTACATACTAAGTCCTAAAATACCTATTAAACTTTTTATTCGCCTAATATCAAACTGGTTTGTGGCTGCATGGTTTTAGCTTTGACTTGTTTTTAAGATATATTTGAAGTTTTTATTTATTTTAAAAACGGAGCAACATTTAAGCTGCAAATAAAGTTCCTTTTTTAAATGTGATAAAACATAAAACAAACTGGCGTTTAAACATTTTTGGTTTTTCGTCTATTTTAAAATTTGTAGCACTTTAAACTTTTTATTTGCCACTGGATCTTTTTGGCTTTGAGCCACTGTATATATGTGAACTAATTTTTTAATTTATATATTCAATATATCTTATATTTCGCTTGCTATCGTTGTTCGAAAAAGGGACGAATTGATGCATAGCAATCTAAGCTAAATTAATAGCTTCTGAATAAAGAAAGATATTTTTATAATTTGATTATACATTTCTCATAATTTGGCATTCATAAATACACGATGCTCCAATGTATAAAAGCTTAACAACACTGTTTGAGATACCACGCTTTTTTGTCCAAAATAATGAAAAGAATTGATTTGTATTAATGAATAATCGAGAACGTGGTGTGTTGAATCGCCATTCGATGTAGAAAAGGGCCCACAATTATCAACTCCACTTACTTTAAAGGATCGAGATCCTTCCAAACGTTCTTAGGTATATCTCCCATGATGTGATAAACCATGCGCGGTCTAGTCCTGAAGCAAACACTTGCTGGCTACCTTTGTCACTGACTTGATTCCTCCAATTGGCCAATATTCCAGCCGAATTTTGGCAAGCAGTGCGCGATCCAGCATGCAGGATCTTTTCAGGATAATATTTTATGAGTTCACAAAATATGGTATGTTCCCATTTAGACCTTAACAGAAAAATCTAGACACTTGTGAGCAGAGTTGTAAATTCATACTAATTTTTTTTCAGAAACGTCGGATCTTATATATAATTTTACACTGAGGAATGGGGACAGTTTTGTATTTTAATCTTATCGCTAGACCCACGGAACGGCTGCAACTCTACTGTGAGTGGCCAACTGATTGCATGCAATCATCAGTATTTTTGGACTAAATTAGGATCTTAATTGCTTTCTGCACTTGACTTTGCGATGTCGTTCGTGTTAATGTCAGTCATAAGTTCTATATTTAATGTATGTTTTTTACTTAGAATAGATTGGTTTTGTGTTTATCTCCAAGAATGTGTAAAGACTCTTGTTCTTTAAATACAAGAATGTGATCATGTTTGAACAGTCCCTTTGGCAAAATAAGCGGGTGCTGAGCACCAAATCCTAGCGATGAGTTGCCAATCCGACCTCGAACTCTTAGTAATCAAGACTGATCGATGAACAGAGAATGCGAACTTATGGATCTGAATTTCATGACTTGACCATTGTGTTGAATCTCCTTCATATCCATCCATAAGTAAGCCAGCTGAACGTTTCGAATTAAAAGATGCGTTCCTTGCTGAATATCAGAAGAGTTAAGTCCAGAATGCCGAAGACGACATGGTTGCCACAAAAACCTGAAATTTGGCTGCCTCATCACGTAACCAACATAATGCCGTAGACGAATCCGACCAGCAGTAAAACTGACCTGTAAAGATTCCAATCTCCTTCAACTTATGCAAGATTTTAACAAGCAAATAATAACAAAACATTGCTCGACAACTGCCCTTCCCTGGACACGATATATATATATGCAAGCGCCAATGCTTCTATGCTGGCATCATAGGATGTGATATGCGAGAGATAATTAGCAATTGAATGCGACGATGAGGGTAGTTCCCTCAAAACTTGACTTTGTCTAGACCTGAACCTCGGACTGGATAGAATTTCGGCCTTTTTTTCGGAGTCTTTTCGGCCTGCTCCCTCTGTATACTGCTTAGACGGCCTAGCTCAGGGAGACTGGCATGGATTTATTACTCCCTCGACACTGCTTTTACACTAATAAAATCGTAACAGAGAAAGGAATGACAAGACAATATGGGAATGGACTGAGACTAGATACTAATTTTATTTTATATTTTCAACTAATAAATCGTAACAGAGAAAGTAATGACCAGACAATACGGGAATGGACTGAGACTAGATATACACTCATTTTGTAAGAGAACCGATGTGCTAGGGTGGGTTGATTGTTCGTCTGTGCTTCTTATTTGTGTCTTTGTGTGACCAGTGCAGCACCCACACGCATACACCACTAGCTGAGGCCACCAATTCACACAAACTCATGCACTGGCACCCACAAATCACAGATCACCTCGACCTTTGATGGAGTGGCAACCTCCAAGCCACTAGTATATCATTCCGCACAGTTCTGAAATAGACGGCAAAGTTCAAATACGGAGCACTCTAGAATACCTACACGTCAGCCAGCACAGTAGCGCTCCAGATTCAATTTTCGAGTAATCTGTTTGATCTAATTCGATCTTTTGCCTTCGTGCAAGTTTTAAGACTTACATATAATAAAGTTTGAGGAAAATTGGTCGGAAAAGGAAAAGTGCTGAAATTGTTAATATCAATCGTTGTACCCCTTGATAACCATTTTTTTTCCCCAAAGCTTAGCTACAACATCAACACCGTTGGAAGGCCTTTCACCGTTGGAGAGTAATGGTATGTATGTAAGTTGCTCAAATTGATATCATTGCATCTGCCCTAACTAAATAGAAACGAGAGAAAACAATGTGAGCCGCGGCAATGGCCGCGGCTCTACTTTATACCCGGTACTCAGTCAGTATATACTTATTTATGTATACATATGAGCTTACGATTTATTTAATTAATTATATGTTCACAAAAGAGACGAATTAAATTTTGGCCAAAATGGAAAATTTCAAAAAATTAAGTCGAACCGTATTCTGTATTTTTATATTTTAGAAGTTATCTGATTCCTATTTAATTAACTTATGATTTTTACGTCGCCATTTTTAAAGTTATCGTTCCCTCTCGCTCTCTCTCACACGCGACCCCATCTGAAAAATTACCGTATCTGGCAGATTGCCGAATCTGGATCATATCGGATCATTATTATAGCCAGAAGGAACAAATTAAATTTCAGTGGCTACCAAACGGCAGCCAAGCGATTCCCTCTCTCTCTCGCACACACTTCCATGTCTCTTGTATGTAGTTTTACATGTGTATGTAAAAATGTAGCAGACGACGTAGAAATTATATGTAAATAAAAATGGAAAGAGATAACTTCTAAAATATAAAACTACAGCATGGGGTTCGACCTAATTTTTTGAAATTTTCCTTTTTGGCCAAAATTTAATTTGTCTCTTTTGCGAACATATAATAAATTACATAAATCACAAGCTCATATGTATATATATGTATATACACATGTACATATATACTGACTGAGTACCGGGTATAAAGTAGAGGCTCACAACGTTCCCTCTCGTTTTTGTATTACCTTTTTTTTGTATTTCTTTTGAAGCATACATTTTGTAGCCATGTAATTTTTTTCCCCTTGAATATTTTTTCTTTAGCATAGGAGACCAAAATGTTTACGATGAAATACAGTGAATCTATATGAAATTGCCATCTAATTATTTCGAAATGAGTAACTAGAAACGAACGGTGACCTGGGGAACAAGGAGATAGTCCCGGTACTCGGGGATATTTGGAAAATCGTATATTGAATATACAGGTAGGGAGGGTAAAGAATGCGTTGGTCGACCTACACCCTTAGACCATACAAATACTTTGTGTTTGTCTCCTTAAATATCCGCAATTTGGGTGAACTTACTTCAGCATTCAGCACGGATTCATAATTAAGAGTATGTAGTCAAGAGTCAAGGTCCTAGTAAAATCCACCCCACACCAAAATAGTTAACGGAAACATCCCGCCCAATCTCCTGAGATGGATCTCTAGCTACCTTTGTTCGAGGTCTCAAAGAGTCCTTTTCAAAAACTCCCTGTCCTTACCAGTAATGGTGACTTCGGGTGTACCACAGGGCAGCCATCTAGGCCCCTTACTATTTACACTCTTTATAAATGACCTGCCTTCTGTATTAAAATATTCTCGAGTACTTATGTATGCGGATGATGTTAAGCTCTGTATCCAGTATAAGGACATTTCTTTCCAATCCAGGTTGCAATCCGATCTTGATAGATTTCAGTCTTGGTGTTGTGCAAATCTATTAAACCTTAATGCTTCAAAATGTAAAGTAATGACTTTTCATCTTTCCAGCGCCTTTCTGGTTCCTTACACCCTTTGTGGTGGTTCTCTTGAGAGAATTACCCGGGTTGATGATCTTGGTGTTCTATTAGATCCCAAGTTAAAGTTTTCAGAACACATTTCTACCATGGTGAACAAGGCCATGGGCGTGCTTGGGTTTATAAAGAGGTGGTCAAAGGAATTTGACGACCATAGGGTAACAAAGACTCTCTACACCTCTCTGGTTCGTCCGATTTAAGAATACGGCTCTTGTTTATGGTGCCCTCAGTACAACGTACACCAGGACCGTATAGAATCCGTTCAGAAAAACTTTTTACTTTTTGCTCTTCGCGGCCTCAGCTGGGATGCAGGTGTGAGACTGCCGTCTTACTCTAATAGATTGATTCTAATAAACCTTCCAACCTTGGCTAATCGTAGGAAAATACTTGGTGTGATTTTTGTGCACACCTTGATCAGGGGTGATGTAAACAGCCCTGACCTGTTGAGCCGCATAAACTTCACGATTCCTATTAGAAGCACTAGGAATTATACACCGTTGTTTCTTCCGCTTTGTAGGTCGAATTACTCCTTGCATGAACCATTTAGGGTCCAATGCTCGGATTATAATTCCCTCTACCATATTATATCTAAGTTAACACATAAGTTCCATAGCACACTACATGAATAATGCTGACACGCCGAGGTGTGGGTTCGGTGCGCTGCACTAACAACAATCAGCAGCGATCGTGGAATGCTTCGGGGCTGGAATGCTTCGGCGCTTGGAATGTTGAGTCGGCATGCCGATTGTGGCCCGATGGCGCGATGCATTTGCTGGGTAGAGTTATGTTTGCCTTTGTAGGAACCTCAGTTTGATCTTGAATAAAGTAGACGTAAGTCACTTCGAATTGCACTCCGGCACACTGCCGTCATTGTCTTTATTAAATCACGTTACTGTACCACAAGGACAGTAATTAGCAAAGGGGACGAAGTCAAGTCTCCCACCATAATCATCGCAACGCACCACGTCTAAGGATCCTACCAGGATTAACGTCCGTAAGGAAAGCCACCGGACTTGGATCACTCCATCAGGAGCCACGTGGGCACTCCGCGGCCACGGAATTACATAACCAAAGCTACGGGATTACATCACAGAATAACTGGCGCCCAACGTCTCAATACCCACAAAAATTCATAGGCAATAATACTAAAACATGTAAGTTTGTCAAGTGAACCCAAATAACAAATAATAAGTTAAAGAAAACAGAAAAAAACACACAAGAATTGAAGTTGTGAAAAAATACATATTTTGCCAAGAAAAAACAATTGCATACTTTTTCCAAAAATAAAAATAAAAGCCATTGCATACTTTCACTAAAAATAAAAATCATTGCAAACCCTCACTAAAAATAAAACCATTGCATACCTTTAATGCATGTTTTTATTATAAATAAACAATTGCTACTTTTACTAAGCCAATTATATGCCCAATGCGAAAAGTTTCATACAAGTGTCGAGGTTAACAAATGAGCTGGAACACCTATAGGGAAGTTAAAGCCGAATACAACAGTGACGATAGTGTTGGCGAAGAACTAGTTGGTTGGTGTCCAGAAGATCAGGTAGGCAACACAATGGACCCTTCACAAATTCAAGCTCTCATTGACGATGCCGTTAAATCGGCACTGTCAAAACAACAGTCCCAAGTAAATTCTATAACTCAAGAAATACAAAAGTTGCAAGTGAAAACGCCAACGGTCGTCTCTTACAAAAAAATAACTGTTGTTCCTGGGGTAAAATGTGACATAAAACTCGACATAATAAAATCCGTACCAGACTTCTCTGGTGCACAAGACCAATATGTCGCTTGGAGACAAGCAGCAGTTGATGCGTATGAACTTTTCAAGCCCTTCAACGGCAGTAGCGAACACTACCAAGCAGTAGCCATTCTTAGAAACAAGGTCACAGGGCCTGCTGGAGCCTTACTCATCTCCTACAACACGGTGCTAAATTTTGACGCCATCCTGGCTAGATTAGATTGCACCTATGCCGACCGAACATCCTTGCGCCTACTGAGGCAAAACTTAGACATGGTCAGACAAGGTGAAATGACACTTATGCAGTACTATGATGAGGTCGAAAAGAGACTAACTCTGGTAAATAATAAGATTGTTATGTCACACGAAACGAGCCGGTAACGGCCTAAGTGTGCCAGGCTCCCGGTGGGTCTGGCAGCCGCTGTAACCTAACCTAACCTAACCTATGTCACACGAACAAGAAGGCGCTGATTTGCTTAACGCTGAAGTTAGAGCCGACGCCTTACACACTTTCATATCAGGCTTGAGGAAACAACTCAGAGCTGTCGTATTCCCAGCGCAACCCAAAGACCTGCCCTCTGCGCTAGCTCTCGCCGTAGAAACAGAAGCCAGCATAGAAAGGAGCATGTTTGCAAACTGCTATGCTAAAGTTGTTGAGGAACGATCCCAAACAGCTGAAAACAGCAAACACAGATCATATGGTAAACCGAATAAAAACTACAGGGAAGACCACGGTCAAGATCGAAATCCTCATTACAAACACAAGAAAAATGCTCCAAAGGAGCAACCCAATAAAGAAAGCCAAGAGCAAGCTCCACAACCGATGGAGATAGATTCTTCTTCCAGATTCAGGCAGCGTACTGAATATAATCAGAACCAACCAAATGAGTCAAACGCTCCTAAGAGGAGGAACTCCTCAGAGCGACAAACAGGTCCGAGACGGCAACGTCTTAATAACATTGTTCAAGCGGATTCCGAGGAACAAAAAATTGCGTACGAAAAAGCCGCAAAGGCTGCTGTCGAAGCAATTGACAGCGAGGAAGAGTACGATCAAGCCGGCTTTATCCATTTTTTAGGGAACACTCCCGGTTACCGTTCATTGAACGACGGTTGGCTGGGAGAACATTAAAAATGCTAATCGATACTGGCGCGGCAAAAAACTATGTTAAGCCCGTAAAGGAGCTGAAAACCATATTGCCGGTCGCCAAACCCTTCTCAGTGAATTCAATCCACGGGTCCACTGAAATAAAGGAGAAATGCCTGATAAACATTTTCAATCACACTTCCCCTTTTTTTCTATTAGACACACTTAGTTCGTTCCATGCCATTATTGGATTCGACTTGTTAACACAAGCCGGGGTACAGTTGAACCTTACAAAAAGTCTACTAGAGTATCAGGGCATTTCTGAAGAAATTCAATACCAGGAATGCACTGATGTAAATTTCACCGATGTAAACGACATTGTACTTCCTATCTCCGCCAAAAAGGAGTTCAGGAACATGATACTTAAGAGGAAAAAGGCCTTTTCAACAACAGAAGAAGCACTCCCTTTCAACACCTCTGTCACCGCCACAATCCGCACGGTTGACAATGAGCCAATATATGCCAGAAGCTACCCAAATCTAATGGGCGTTTCTGACTTCATAAGCAATGAAGTCAAGCAACTACTAAGAGACGGCATCATCAGACCATCAAGGTCACCCCACAACAGGCCAACATGGGTTGTTGACAAAAAAGGCACAGACGCCTATGGCAACACAAACAAAAGATTAGTCATCGACTTCAGGAAACTGAATGAGAAGACTATACCTGATTGTTACCCATTGCCCAGCATCCCCATGATTCTAGCGAACCTGGGAAACGCTAAATACTTCACTACCCTCGATTTAAAGTCAGGGTATCACCAAATATACCTTGCGGAACATGACCGCGAAAAAACCTCATTCTCTGTTTGCGGTGGCAAATATGAATTCTGCCGACTGCCATTTGGTCTTAAGAATGCTGGCAGCATCTTCCAAAGGGCAATCGATGATGTTCTAAGGGAACATGTTGGGAAAATTTGTTACGTCTACGTAGACGATGTCATAGTTTTCTCAAAAAACGAAGTAGACCATGTTAGGCACATTGACACGGTACTCAAGTGCCTGATTGAAGCCAATATGAGGGTAAGCCAAGAGAAAACTAACTTTTTTAAAGAAAACGTAGAGTATCTTGGTTTCATCGTAAGCAAAGACGGCACCAGATCCGACCCAAAGAAGGTCAAGGCCATTCAAGAGTACCCCGAACCCAAAAGCGTCTACAGTGTCAGATCCTTCCTGGGTCTGGCAAGCTATTACAGAGTCTTCATAAAAGACTTCGCATCCATAGCTCGTCCAATAAGCGACATTCTAAAAGGAGAAAATGGTTCAGTGAGTAAGCATATGTCAAAGAAAATAGCAGTCGAGTTCAATGAAACCCAGCGCAACGCGTTTCAACGCCTGCGCAACATCTTGGCGTCAGAAGACGTAATTTTGATGTACCCAGACTTTAAAAAAGCCTTTGACCTAACCACTGATGCCTCAGCAAACGGAATTGGTGCAGTCCTATCTCAAGAAGGCAAACCAATTACCATGATTTCTCGTACTCTAAAAGGTGCAGAACTGAACTATGCAACCAACGAAAGGGAGTTGCTAGCCATCGTGTGGGCTTTAGGTAAATTGCAAAACTACCTATATGGCTCCAGAGAAATTAACATTTTCACTGACCACCAGCCTCTCACTTTCGCAGTACCGGACAAAAATACCAATGCAAAAATAAAAAGGTGGAAAGCCTACATCGACCAATACAACGCCAAGGTTTGCTATAAGCCTGGCAAAGAAAATTTTGTAGCAGATGCATTGTCCAGACAAAATCTCAATGCCCTACAAAATGAACCTCAATCAGACGCCGCAACCGTTCACAGCGAACTTTCACTCACCTACACGGTCGAAGCCACGGACAAACCGTTAAATTGCATCAGAAACCAGATCGTTCTGGAAGAAGCACGTTTCCCACGCATCATGGTTTTGTTCCGCAACAAAACTCGTCACCTGATCAACTTTACCGCTAAGAGCAGCATTTTAGAAATTCTCAAAGAAGTTGTAAATACGGAGGTCGTGAACGCTATCCACTGTAACTTCCCCACATTAGCAAGTTTCCAACACGAATTAATTGCTTATTTTGCTTCCACAAAATTTCAGTTTTGTAAAAATCTCGTACAAGACATAACGGATAAAAGCGATCAGTTGGAAATAATAAATAGCGAGCACAACAGGGCGCACAGAGCGGCCCAAGAAAATGTCAAACAAATCTTGCGCGACTACTACTTTCCGAACATGAGCAGTTTAGCCAAAGAAGTAGTCTCAAATTGCAAGGTTTGCACGCAAGCAAAATATGACAGACATCCCAAGAAACAACAGCTTGGCGAAACGCCGATTCCTCAATACACGGGCGAAATGTTGCACATAGACATATTCTCAACCGACAAAAGCAATTTTTGACTTGCGTCGACAAGTTTTCCAAATTCGCCTTGGTACAGCCAATAATATCAAGAACAATTGTCGACATTAAAGGTCCCCTGTTGCAAATTGTGAATATGTTTCCTAACATTAAAACAATATACTGCGATAATGAACCTTCATTCAACTCAGAGACCATAACATCCATGTTGAAAAACCAATACAACATCGATATTGTAAACGCTCCTCCTTTGCACAGTTCATCAAATGGCCAAGTGGAACGATTCCACGGTACGTTAGTTGAGATCGCTAGGTGCTTCAAGATTGACAAAAAATTGAGGACACAGTTGAATTAATACTGAGAGCAACAGTAGAATACAATAAATCGCTACATTCGGTCATTTGCGAAAAACCAGTTGAAATTCTTCATGAGGAACCCGAAAAGCGCAGTTCAGGTATTACTTCCAAACTGGCAAAAGCCCAACAAAACACCATAGAAAGGTGTAACGCAAACAGGCAAAACCGCGTATTTGAGGTAGGAGAGGAAGTATTCCTCAAAAACAATAAAAGGTTAGGAAACAAGCTAACCCCTCTCTGCACCAGACAGGAAATACAAGCAGACCTAGGAACGTCGGTCTTAATTAAGGGTAGGGTGGTCCACAAGGACTACCTAAAATAGTTTTACCTTATATTTAGTTAGGAAATAAGTACCCAAGACAAAGCACCCAATCCGAATTACAGGTTCACCCTCGTAGCGCTTATCATCCTTGCAATAAATAGCAATTTATTCCCACAATCACATATGCACAAGCTGCTTGATGTTGATTCCGAACACTTAAAACCACTGCTGTCCGTCCTTAAGATACACCATAGAATGGCGAGGAGTTTAGATTTCCTAGGCACAGCCCTAAATGTAGTGGCAGGTACCCCAGATGCCTCTGATTTCTTAAAAATCAGGGTAACAGAAGCACAGTTAATCGAATCAAATTCCAGACAAATAGCCATAAATTCTGAGACACAGAAACAGATAAACAAACTAATTGATTCCATAAACCAAATAATAAAAGCTCAACAAAATAAACTAACCGACACTCCACACTTGTATGAGACGCTCTTGGCTAGAAACAGAATGCTAACCATCGAAATTCAAAATTTAATCCCCACAATAACCTTGGCAAAATCTGGTACAGTAAATCCTACAATATTAAATCACGCAGATTTGAATTCACTTATCAAGCAGGACACTCCAGTAGTTAGTTAATAGAAGCCTCAAAGATTAGGGTCCTTCAGTCCGATGATATAATTCACATACTAATAGCCTTCCCAAGGGTCGAAGCCAGATGCAAGAAAATCACCATCTATCCCGTGGCTCACAATCACACTATACTACGTCTCGACGAGAACTCACTGGCCGAATGCGAAAAGGACACCTTTGCGGTCACTGAGTGCATTCAGACCGCACACAACAGCTTTTGCGAACGATCTCGACGCGAGTCCTGTGCGACATTACTCTACTCGGGAAACATGGCCCAATGTCACACGCAACCCAGTCACCTAAGGGAAATAATGCCCGTCGTTATCATCATCAACGGGAAATAAGTCCCACATACGCACAGAGGATAGCCCAGAAGTAATCGCTAAAGGAACCCACTTAGTAACGTTTGAACGAGTAGCTATCGTCAACGGAACTGAATTTGTAAACGAGCAAAAAGCAACGAATAAAATTTCTGGCATCGTAAGGTCTCCACCTCTAAGGGTCATCGGTCATGGCTCGACTCTGAGTATACCATTATTACACCGAATGAGCAACGAAAACTTACGCTCCATCCAAGAGGTGAAGGAAGACATCGATAATGCTGGATCGCCCAAATTATGGTTCGCTGTTGGAGCAATACTAAATGTGGGTCTCATTGCCTCACTCATCCTTGTCCAGGCAATAAGGAAGAGACGAGCATCAATAAAAATTCAAAGTGTGATCGACAACTTTAACATGACCGGTGACGGTCATAAACTTGAGGGGGGGGCAGTTAACACATAAGTTCCATAGCACACTACATGAATAATGCTGACACGCCAAGGTGTGGGTTCGGTGCGCTGCACTAACAACAATCAGCAGCGATCGTGGAATGCTTCGGGGCTGGAATGCTTCGGCGCTTGGAATGTTGAGTCGGCATGCCGATTGTGGCCCGATGGCGCGATGCATTTGCGGGGTAGAGTTATGTTTGCCTTTGTAGGAACCTCAGTTTGATCTTGAATAAAGTAGACGTAAGTCACTTCGAATTGCACTCCGGCACACTGCCGTCATTGTCTTTATTAAATCACGTTACTGTACCACAAGGACTGTAATTAGCAAAGGGGACGAAGTCAAGTCTCCCACCATAATCATCGCAACGCACCACGTCTAAGGATCCTACCAGGATTAACGTCCGTAAGGAAAGCCACCGGACTTGGATCACTCCATCAGGAGCCACGTGGGCACTCCGCGGCCACGGAATTACATAACCAAAGCTACGGGATTACATCACAGAATAACTTATACTACTAACTCCCTTCCTAGTCTTAAATTACTGATACTCTTTGAGACCTAGAACAAAGGTAGCTACAGATCCAACTGAGAAGATGGGGCGGGAACCCTAGAAGGTCAAGCTTTTGTGCTAGGAGGGAATGGTTTACAGAGTCAAACGCTGTACTAAAATCGGTGTAAACAACATCCGTCTGTAAATTACTTTGAAAGCCTTTAATTATAAAGAAGGTAAACTCCAATAAGTTACTATTGGTTGATCTCCGCCTTATAAATCCATGTTGAGCTGGAGATATAAGTGATCTGCATAGGTGCTGCAGGTGCGGAGTTAAAATTTTCTTAAACACTTTAGGAATAGCGGATAACTTAGATATACCTCTATAGTTCATTGAGTCAGACTTGCTACCTTTCTTATGGAGAGGAATTATAAAGGACTCCTTCCATATCGGGGGAAAGCATGAAGAATTTATGGATAGGTTGAATAGTTTAAGCAAAGGCCCACACAGAGACTCGGCACAGTACCTGAGTACACAGCCGGGAACTCCGTCCGAACCCGGTGAGAACACCGGCTTTACTGTTCGTAGATCATGAAGTAACGAGCTTTCATTTAGCAAAGGGCTAAAAATGCCGTTCGACCTCGGAAAACGTCCTGCGAATAGGTAGTTTGGAAAAAACGGGCAAAAAGATCGACAATTGCCTGATCATTATCTTCCGACGTATTAAGAAAGGATAGAGAGGATGGGTGTGCGGACGTTCTACGCTTACTGTTTACGAAGCTATAGAACTGCTTAGGGTCCTTAGAAAAACGTATCCTGCATCGAGATAGGTAGTTCCTATAGCATTGAGCTTTAAGAACTGAAAAGTTTGACCGAGCTATTACATAATGAGAAAGAGAAGAAGAAGAGCCAACTTCTTGAAATTTTTTGTAAAGTCTTGATTTTAAGTTTTTTAGACGGGATAGCTCCTTGGTGAACCAAGGGGGTTTTCTCGATCTAATTGGACAGGAAAGTGGGACACAAGAGACAAAAAGTGAGTCCAGTGCATCATAGAAAATATTTACCTAATAAGGACAGCTTCGGAATTAATAGAGTATGGTTAACCGAATCGAATGCCTTGCTAAAATCCGTAAAAATAACGTCAGTTTGCAAACCGCTCAGAAATCCACGAATGATTATGGAGGAAAACTCGAGCAGATTGGTAGTTGTTGACCGATGTTTAATAAAACCATGTTGTGAAGGAGATATCAAGCTATAACAGAGAAGTTGCAATTGCCGGGTAACCAGGAACTCAAGGAGCTGAGGAATGGCAGAGAGCTTTGCAATGCCTCGGTAATTTTCTATGTTGGATCTGCACCCTTTCTTGTGAAGCGGAATGATGTAGGACTTATTCTAAATTACGGGGAGACAATACGGTTCCAAAGATAGATTGAAAAGAAATGTAAAGGGTTGGCATAGAGACTGAGCACATTTTTTTAAAATGCAACTAGGCACTTTATCAGGACCGGCAGAAAATGAAAATTTCAAAGACTTCAAGCCATTAAGCACAACGCTTTCCTCAAAATATGGTTGAAAAATGCTATTAGAGTGAGGCAAATGGTAGGGATACGGAGTGGATGCATTATAGATATGAGTGGAGTAAGACGACTGGAAAAAGGTTGCAAATAAGTTTGCAATGCCAGCAGCAGAAGATTCAGAATTGTTAAGATAATGAAGGGACGGAAGAAATGCATTGGACTTACGTTTAGAGTTGACAAAAGAAAAGAATTTTTTAGGATCATTGCGGAAGTTTCTACTACAAGAAGAGAGGTAAAGATTGTAGCACAGACTATTAGTTGTTAGGAATTGAGAGAGGGAGGAAGAATATTGTACAAAGATAAGCAAGGAGCCAGTTTTCTGGTACTTTTTAAAAGGTCTGGATTTCCTATTCTTTGAGTATGATAAATTCCTGGAGAACCAGGGAGGCTTTGACTATAATGGTACAATAATCTCCGGAACATAAGTATTAAGGGCAGAGTCTAAAATTTTATTGAATGAGTTGACAGTTACGTCAATATTCGGTAAGGAAAGAAGAGTGAACCAATCGACATTCGAGAGGTTTAAATTTGGCGAAATCAGTTTTGCGAAAACACTTCATCCGGTGAGGAGTAGATAGATAGTAAATAGATAGCGAAGGATGGAAATGGTCTTCAGTAAATGATAGTGGACAGACAGCATCGTCGCAGGGCACCTAAGAAAGAGGTGGTAAATTAAATTCACCCGTGACCACAATCTGATCAGCACAACCTAACGAAGACACAACAGAATGGATAGCAGAAAGGTGTTTTGAGTAAGACAGCATTATATTTGGGAAATTAGATAGATAAAAGACATGCCAACAAGGACTTTGACTGCAATGAACTCGATCCCATGGATATTGTTGAATGGGAATAACTCAGATGAGAAGTCAGTTTTTACTGCAATCAGAACTCCACCAGCATAAGATGCACGGTCCATTCGATAAATGATGACATTGTGAACAAGAATTTCATGATCATGAACAGTGGAGTTGAGCCATGTTTCAGAAATACCGATAGCATCGAAATCATAAAAGGTTCTATACGTATGTAGTTGGCGCGATTTGCTTAAAAGACTGCGTACATTCTGGTTAATTAGGTTTTTAAATTGAGAGGGCCGGTAACATTGGGACTCTGATTAGAATTGACCATTAAGACTTTGATTCGAAACTTTACGTAAGAACTCATGCATAATTGTATGGTCAGACCAAATAGACGGTTTAAGAAATCTAGCAAGGTAAGAATCAGGGACGAACATTTTAAAGGAGGAAATATTACGCTTATGTTTTAAAGAAAATTTGGTCTCAATAATATTCAAGACGAGCGCTAAGTTTTAAGCAAAGATGATGTGACAGGCATGGGCGCAGGAGTGGCAGATGCAACGGCACCATTGGCTCCAGGTTCCATAGCACAAGTTACAGACGGTGACCGAGCAAGAGGTAAGGTTGGTTCAGGGACTGCTGGAGAAAAAATATTATTAGTATTGGGTTGTTGCCCTTCTTCCTCTTCGGGGACTCAGTTTAAATTTTAAGTGTTGGAGCATTCGGAACCCAGCGTTAAGGGCAGCGAATTCAAGATGCGTCTGTCTCATAAAAATACGCATGTCGCTTTCGATAGCCCTACAGTCCAAACAGGTCCAGTTGAGGCCCCAGCGAGTCTTAATAAGATCCCCAACGCGACCACCAATGTATCCCAATTCTGCCCAACAAAAACTCATTTTCTGTTTTAGAAAAATATAAACACTTTGTGTTCAAACATGAACACATTATTGTACTTAAAGAATACACATTCACGGAGATAAATACAAAACCAATCGATTCTAAGTAAAAAACATACATAAAGTATAAAATTTATGACTGTTAGGGTACGATCTGTCAACTCATAAGCAAGACACGACACCCCAAAGTCAAGTGCAGTAAGCACTTAAGACCCTAATTTAGTCTAAAATTACTTATGCTTGCATGCATTCAGTTGGTCACTCACAGCAGCGTTGCAGCCGATCCGTGGGTCTAGCGATAAGAATAGAATACAAAATTGTCCCCATCCTATATTGTAAAAGTATATATAAGGCACGACGTTGAAGAAATAAAACCAGATTGAATTTACAACTCATCTCGCAAGTGTTTACATTTTTCTTGTAAGGTGTAAACATTTTGGTCCTTCGAGACTCTCCGGTGTTTCCCCCCTGTGGTAAGAGCACGGAGTTAAACCAGCTCCTTAAAGACTGCAGAAGTGTCTAGTACACCTACAGCTAAAGGTAGCGCAAATAAAAAAAAACTCGAGTTTTCCCTCCTGAAGTAAGAAGACCGAGTATAATATTAATGAAACAAAAGTTTCAATAAATAAGCAAAAATACATGCTATACAGGCAGTATTTTTGTAATAGATATCAACAAAATATCTATAGTGCGTGAAAAATTTACGCGGCGGTGGCGTATTCGAGGCCGAAACATCGAATAAAAAATAAAAATTTCCCAACATCAAAAAAGTGTGAAAAGTGAAGGCCAGCAAGAAATAAACACAATAAAAAATAAATTTCTGACAAAAACTGAAGATAAAAAAGTTGGTGTGTGTTAAAAAAAAAAACCCCCCACGACAACTGATCGTTGGAGCAAATATCATTGCCTAAAGAAAAGCAAAAGTGCAGTTCTCATCCGATCAGCAAAATTAAGCAGCATCAACGGCAGTGGCAACACAGTGTTATCAACAGCAGCAGCTATCAGCCGCCACAACAACAGCAACAACGGCGGAAGACATCAGCAGCAGTAACAGCTATCAGCCGCGACATCAACAGCAATAACGGCGGAAGACATCAGCAGCAGTAAAAGCAACACCAACAGCAGCAGCAACAACGGAAAACAGCAGCAGCAGCATCAGATAAGTCAGAAATTTAAGTTTTTATTAAATAATTAGCACAAGATGTTGTCGGAATACACGATAAAGCTACTAGAGGCTCAAGTCGCAGTAGCAAATGAAATAAAATCGATTGAAGCTGGTATATTGACCAGCGACGTAATCTGTAGGCTAAGAGAGCTAAAGATAGTTGTAACAGCAAATAATTCAAAATTAATGGGTTGTGGAGTAGTCGATCATGACTACTTCAATAAAAAGCAGTTCCAACAAATTTTAAAAAATATAGACGACATAGAAAGAAGCTATGTCGAAGTAAAGTCTGCAGAAACTGTAAATGTGCAGGTGGAGACTGGAACATTGAAGAGAGACTTGGAGCCAAAGTCTTGAAGAAGTAATTGAGGATTTCGGCAGATTAGAAGAATATTTGAGATCTCATTTAGAACAAGCTCAAAAGGAGTTAGATCAGGCTGGCTGGTGCGAGTGCCAAATAAGAAAAGATAGGATGGAATACCTTAGGAAAAAACTCGGTAAAAATGTTACGGAGTATTATAAAAAGTATGAGTCAAACTTCAAATTCGACGATGAGGTCGCCGATTTGGAGTCTGAATTTCAGTGCTTGTTAAGAGCCATAAACACGAGGATGCAAGATATTACTAATGAAAAAAGTACCGTCAGTAAAGAGGCAGGAATAAGAAAGAAAATGAAGATTTTCCAGCTCTTCCAAAGGCAGAAGTACCCACATTCTCAGGATTAGATAAAGAGTGGGACGGTTTTTCACAATTATTTAGTGAGATTATACATAATAGAGATGGTCTGAGTACATCTCTAAAATTTACATATTTAAAAATGGCTATAAAGGGTGAAGCAAGGAGTATGGTTGCTCACCTATTGACAGGTCCAGTCGAAAATTATAATGCCGCTTGGGAATTGCTGACCAAGCGGTATGAAAATAAGCGAAAAATATTTTCGGATCAGCTGAGTCGTGTGCTAGATTTACCAATACTAGAAAACAATTCAGCAAAACAAATTAAGATGTTTTCGGACTCGATAAATGAGGCGATTCATCTCATCAAATTAAAGTCACAATTAACGGAGGAAGTTGATGTGATATTTGCCGACATTATATTGAAAAAATTCAATAATAATGCATTACAATTATATGAAAGTCATATAAAAAAAACTAAGGAAATTCCAAGATTGCCCGATGTAATGGAATTTCTAGAACAACGGTACACTTCTCTTTACTCATCGCAGGAGGAAGAGAAGAAGCCGTTGAAAAAATGAGTGCCATATAATAGCAGTATTAAAGAAAGTTGTCCGCTTTGTAAAATGGCAGGCC
Organism: Drosophila azteca; assembly: GCA_005876895.1. NCBI lineage: Eukaryota > Metazoa > Arthropoda > Insecta > Diptera > Drosophilidae > Drosophila > Drosophila azteca. The sequence continues at coordinate 15,039,754 of VCKU01000003.1, read as the reverse complement.
ATACAATAATGCAATGCTATAGGTTTAAGAGAATGAGTCCGATAGAAAGAGGCCAGACTATACAAAAACACCGCCTATGCAATAGATGCTGTAGGCATGATATGTATAAGAAATGCTCATCGGAAATGTTTTGTGGGATTTGTAAAAAACCCCATCATACGATGCTACATATTCCCTACGAAAAAAGGGAAAATGTTAATACTTGTTTGACAAAAAAACAAGCGTTCTTAGCCACGGCAATTATTAAAGTAAGAACTGTAAATGGTGGCTATGAAAATCTTAGAGCATTAATTGATTGTGGTTCGCAATGTACCATAATTTCAGAGGAAGCAGCGCAAGCATTAAAATTAGCGCGAAAAAGAGTCAACACCGAGGTTAGTGGAGTGTCATCTACAGACTCTTGCACTTCTAAATACAAGGTTAATTTAACTGTGCAAACTCGGGATGTTGGTAAAAAACCTCTAAATATTGAAGCAATAATTCTCCCAAAACTAATGAAAGCTTTACCTATAAAGTCGTTCAATATAGACAAAACAAAATGGCAAAATTATGTGTTGGCTGACCCTAACTTTAATAAACCAAGTAGGGTAGATATAGTTATTGGGGTAGATCTGTACGCCCATGTGGTAAAAGACGGAGTAGTAAAAATAGATGGACTACTTGGTCAGAATACTGAATTCGGATGGATTATATCCGGTTGCACCAAATCAAAGGGTGAGAAATTGATTGTGGCAACAACAATTGAAGTCGGGGACTTAGAGCGGTTCTGGGAAGTGGAAAGCGAAAGTTCTGATGAGGAAGAAGATGTTTGCGAGAAGCACTTCTTGGAAACCACAAAAAGAGAGGAAAATGGAAGATATGTGGTAAAAATACCATTTAAAAAAAATAAGGATCTCGGAGATTCAAAAGCACAAGCTATGGCGCGATTTTATAATTTGGAAAAGAAACTCAGCAAAAATGAAAAATTAAAAGAAAATTATATAAAATTCATGCATGAATATATCAATTTAGGACATATGGTAGAGTCAAAAAAAGAGGGAAAATAATATTTGCCCCATCAAGGAGTCATAAGAGATTCCAGTCTAACGACAAAACTCAGAGTGGTATTTGATGCATCAGCAAAAACCACAAATAACAAAAGTCTAAATGATGTCATGTGGGTTGGACCAAGACTCCAAAAAGACATCTTCGATATTATAGTGAAATGGCGAAAGTGGCCATATGTAGTATCTGCGGACATTGAAAAAATGTACCGGCAAATTAAAGTTGATGAAGAAGATCAACATTATTTACATATAATCTGCACCCTACTTAGCGACTAGAGTGCTTGTTGCAATAGCTGATAATTGCAAAAATGAAGCAATTAAAGAAATCATAAAAAATGATTTTTATATGGACGACCTGATGACAGGTGCCGATTCCATATTAGATGACAAAAAAAATGTAAAGGAAGTTACCGAGGAGTTTGATAAGGTTGGGTTTAACTTAAGAAAGTGGATAACAAATATCCCAGAGATTGTTGAGGGCGTTAAAGATAATGAAGAAAATAAGGTATTAACCATTGAGGAGAATAAATCCGTCAAAACATTAGGACTTAAATGGGAGCCAGTTAGAGACGAGTTTAGGTTCAATTTCCATTATGGACCTGTTAAGAAAACTAACAAGAGAATAGTTCTATTCACCTTAGCTAAAATGTACGACCCCTTAGGCTGGTTGTCTCCAGTTACAATTGTCGGGAAATTATTTATGCAGAAACTTTGGCTATCAGACAAAAATTGGGATGAAGAACTATCAGATTAGGATACTCGTGAATGGAATGCATTTAAAGAAAATTTAACGGCGCTAGAGAGCGTTCGGATGCTAAGATGGCTTAATTCTCAGCATGCTAATCCGATGCAAATTCATGGGTTTGCCGATGCATCCGAAAAAGCTTATGCTGCCGTAGTGTATACCAAGGTAGATGGTGCTTCAATTATAATAGCCAGCAAAAGCAAGGTTAATCCGAAAAAGAATCGGAAAACCATTCCCAAGTTAGAACTTTGTGCGGCTCATCTTCTAGCGAAATTGATGGAACGAATAAAAATAGCGGTTGGAAGTGAGGCAGAAAGTTACGCTTGGAGTGATTCTACGATCACTCTAGCTTGGATAAAAAACGGAGACAATAAAGACAAGTTTATTAGACGTCGAACGGACGAAATTAGGAAAGTTAAAGAAATTAAATGGAGACATGTCAAGTCTGAAGACAATCCAGCAGCTGTAGCGTCAAGGGGAATTAGTGCAGAGAAGCTGAAAGATTTTGAAATTTGGTGGAAAGGTCCTCAATGGTTGGTAAAATCTAGGGAAGATTGGCCAAAAGAGGAAATTGAAGAAAAAAGAGTTGTTGGCACAACGTTTATAATCGATAAAGCTAACATAATTAAAGAGTTATTGCATAAATACTCGTGTATGCATAAACTAGAGAAAGTCATTGCATATGTATTAAGGTTTATTCAAATCAAAACCAAAAATACACAGTTCTCACCACATTTGACGGTCAATGACATTAAGATCGCTAAAATATTAGTATTGAAAAAACAACAACCTTTTCAATTCAGTGCGGAAATAGCTAGCCTAATTAATTAAAAAGATATAGAAACAAAAAGTAAGATATTAGGCTTGAATCCATTTATCGATAAAGATGGATTACTGCGAGTTGGAGGTAGATTACATAACTCCAACGCAGAATTTGAGGTTAAGCACCCATTGATTTTAAATAAATGTCACTTGACTTGCTTAATTATCAATGATGCACATAAGGAAACATTGCACGGTGGAATTAATCTGATGCGGAATTATATCCAGCGAAAGTATTGGATATTTGGGCTTAAAAACTGTTTGAAGCAAAAGCTTAAAGAGTGTGTTACCTGCGCTAGGTACAGGCTGAATACAGCAGAACAAATTATGGGAAGCCTGCCGAAACATAGAGCAACTATGTCGCACCCTTTTACAAATACAGGGGTAGACTTTGCCGGACCTTACCAAATCCGGTGCTCTAGAAACCGTGGGCAAAAATCGTATAAGGGATATATTGCCGTATTTGTGTGCATGGTGACAAAAGCTATTCATTTGGAAGTCGTCAGTGATCTAACTTCAGACGCTTTTATACCTGCACTTAGAAGATTTTTTTCAAGAAGAGAAAAATGTGCAAAAATCTTTTCCGATAATGGAATCAATTTTGTTGGAGCTTCGCGAAAATTAGCCCTTAAGGACAATATAAAAGTGATTCCAATATTAGAAAGAGAACAAATAGAGTGGCACTTTATCTCCCCGGCAGGACCTCACTTTGGAGGTATTTGGGAAGCTGGGGTAAAATCGGTAAAATATCACTTGAAAAGAGTGATTGGGGATAATAATTTAACCTATGAGGAAATGGCAACCCTCTTATGTCAAATTGAAGCTGTACTGAATTTACGACCGTTGTATACAGCTACAAACGATATTGACGATTTGGATGTATTAACACCAGGTAATTTTATTATTGGAAGGCCAATATATGGCCCCATAGAAACAATATCAGATGAAAGAATTGGAAATCTAGATAGATGGAAATTAATTCAAAAAATGAAGAGAGAATTTGGGATTAAATGGAAAAATGATTATTTACACACTCTGCAACAAAGAAATAAATGGAAAAAAGGAATGCAGAATATTAAAAAAAGACAGATAGTATTAGTAAAAGATGAAAACTGTCATCCAGCTAGATGGCCTCTGGGGAAGATAGAAGAAATACATAAGGGTAGGGACGATAGAGTCAGAGTAGTCACTATTAAAAATTAAGACGGGTCAATTAAACGACCTATTACTAAAATTTGTCCATTAGCTGGAATTGAGTCTGAAGAAAATGATTCAGAAAAGCCTCCAATAGAAACCAGAAGTAGTCGCGGCACACCTCGAATACCAAAGCTAGGTCTCCTGGCAGTAATATTAACGCTTATGTTATTTTGTCAAGCATCAAGTGCAAACATAGCTGCCAGAAAAATGAACAGTTCCACGTCAATATATTTGGACCCGTTGGGAGACGTAGAAATAATAGCCTCTATCTTGGGATCTAATTGTCTATTATAATATGGACCCATATTTTCAGATGATAAGAAAGGGGAAAGAATTAGTTGGGAAAATGAGAGTTGTGCGCGGTAAACTTTACACCTTTGAAGAACAATGCAATAATGTTTTAGAAAACACTGACAGACAAATTGCAGATCTAAAGGAAAATAATACATTTTTTATGGCTCAGGATAACAAAAGACAGAAACGAGCACCATTTGAGTTTATGGGGTCACTTTATCATATATTATTCGGAATAATGGACGCCGAAGATAGGGAAACTTTGGAAGGAAAGATGAAAAATCTATTAGAAAACCAACATAATCTAGACGATTTAATTAAGAGACAAACGTCAGTGGTAGAGTCAACAGTAAATATTCTCAAAAGAACTACTGAGGAAATAAATGTCAACTTTAAAAGTATGAGCACCAGAGTAGAGAACATAACGTGGGCCTTAAAAGAAAGTTATTATGTATACAACGAATCTATTAACTTCTTTATGGTAACAAAGCAACTAAGTTCAATGATTGACGAGTGCGATAAAATCCAAGCAGGAGTAATAAGTCTCTTGATAGATATTAATCATGGTAGACTAAATCCAAATATTTTAAAACCGATACAACTAAAAGCAGAAATTACAAAAATAAAGGATAGTTTATTAGAAACACTAGTTCTTCCAGGAAAAAGAACAGGGACGGAATTGAAGGAAATTTACAGCCTATTAAGTGCAAAAGGAATTTTCGTAGATAACAAGTTAATCTTAAATGTGAAGATCCCACTGTTTGGTAGACACCCATCCCATTTGTTTAGGATTATTCCAATGCCAGTGGAGCATGAAAGAGAGTTGATCAAGGTAGATTTAAGCTCTAGGTACTTAGTATACAATTTCGAAATTGATTCCTATCATTCGATGACTGAACCTACTTTGAACAAATGCCAAAAATGGCAAACGAATAAAAGAGTATGTGAAGGTAATTTGCCTTGGAGTAGCGCCAATAATAATGCTTGTGAGATAGCCCCGTTTAAACCCAATAGTCATTCAACTTGTGTCTATAAAAAAATGCCAGAGATTTTCGGTCGAATTAGAAAAGAAAGGTAGTTGGCTCTTCAAAGTTCCAGTAAACACTAATTCCAGAATTCAATGCATTAATTCAAATCAAGAAATAATTGATCTACCTAAACAAAGAATTTTAACAATAATGAATGGTTGCACTGTGCGAACAGATGATAAAATATTAATTCCTCATCACAGTATTCATTCAGAAGACTATAAGACAATTTCATCCTCTTATATAAGTAATATAAATAAAATACCGAAAATTGTTTGGAATCCAATATCTGTACCGTTAATTAACCATACAAACGAAATTAATAAATTACAAAACGAATTAACAATGTTAAAAGAAGGTCATCATGAATTAAAAGGACTTAAGTTCCACCATGTGTCTGGACATGCTGCTTTGATTATCGGAATAATAATTATGTTAATATTAATAATATATACCATAAGAAGAATTAAGGTAGCTCGAAGACTGCAAGCAATAGCACTTCCCTCTTCATTGTAATATACCTTAAGATAATCATCGACAAAAAAAATGTACAAATAAAAACTAAGCCATGCCACTTTTGGCCCTTTGCAGAATGTTCAAACATGAACAGATTATTGTACTTAAAGAATACACATTCACGGAGATAAATACAAAACCAATCGATTCTAAGTAAAAAACATACATAAAGTATAAAATTTATGACGGTTAGGGTACGATCTGTCAACTCATAAGCGAGACACGACACCCCAAAGTCAAGTGCAGTAAGCACTTAAGACCCTAATTTAGTCTAAAATTACTGATGCTTGCATGCATTCAGTTGATCACTCACAGCAGCGTTGCAGCCGATCCGTGGGTCTAGCGATAAGAATAGAATACAAAATTGTCCCCATCCTACATTGTAAAAGTATATATAAGGCACAACGTTGAAGAAATAAACTCAGATTGAATTTACAACTCATCTCGCAAGTGTTGAGATTTTTCTCGTAAGGTCTAAACAATAATGGTATAAACACGGGTGCCAGCTTAGCGGTGAACTTTTTTTGCGCACTGCTCTGACAAAAATTTCGGGCATATACCATGACTCCAACTTTAAGTTGGCGTACACGACTACGTAAGTCGTATTTCCGCGCATTCTGTTCGTGTGAGTCTGCTACCTTTTGCTGAGCAGTCTGTCGACACACTTGTATTATATCTGGATAATTGACTCTAGTGTCATCCGACAGGAGATCTAGACGTCTAAGAAGTTCCTAATCCCTTCCGTTAAGAATCATATAAAGTCAGAAAATATGGTGAATATCTGGTGCTTCGATGAATATTTGCTCGTAGCGCCGCACTAATTTCTGGTAACTTGTTGTCCCAATTGGTATGATCTTTGCTGACGTATGCTCTAATAGCCGTTAACACGGATCGGTTTAACCTTTCACTGGCATTGGCTTGGGGTGAGTATATGGCCGCACAGCGGTGATTTACTCCGAATCTTGTAAGAAATGACTTAAAACTCCCAGAGACAAATTGTGAACCTTTGTCGGTGAGTATGGTCTCCGGCACCCCGAAAGTACAAAGCAGCGTACTTTCTAGAAAGTCGCACACTTTACTTAAAATAAATTTCTTGATGCGACATAAGAAATGGAATTTAGTGTTGTGATCCACAATTATTAAAATACCAATATTCCCTTGTTTGGATCGCGGATACGGTCCCAGCAAATCCAGATAAAGCTTCTGAAAAGGGCGTTCTGAAATCATTGGCCTTAATACGACATTAGCGCTTTTGGTTTGACGACAAATATCACATTGTGAACCGTATGCTGGTATTTGTGTTACCATTTTTGGCCGAAACAAGTACATGTTCACCTTATCAATGGTTTTACCGATACCACTGTGGGAAACGTCTGGCGGGTCATGAGCTCTGGAAATTATATCGTTGGTAAGGCCTGACGGAACCCAGAGCTTCCAAGATTGTTTGTCCGCTATCGCATCCCCAGAAGATGGTTCAGTCCTCTTATAGAACAAATCATCCTCAACACTCATGTCGGGTAACTTAAGTTGATTAACCCTTATGTCTTCTATTAGATCCATGTATTCCCTCGATTTAAACTCTATCGACGTAAGGTTCACTATGGGTCCATAAGCCTTCAGTCCTATAACCTCCGGTTCATCTTGGAGTGATTAAGCATCGGCTTTCGGACCCCTTACGATGCGAAATTTGGAAATTGAATCCTTGCAATTTTATAGCCGACCGAGCCAAGTGACCCTACAGTCTTTTTGCCTCAGAAGCCACTGTAATGACGTGTGGTCCGTTATGACTTGAAACTCCTGCCCTTCGACGTAAGCTCTAAACTTTTTTATTCCTTTAATTACGGCCAAGCACTCGAGCTCGGTGACCGAATAGTTCCGTTGTGCCTTGGAAAGTTTTTGGGACATTAATGCAATAGGTAATTCTATCCCTTCCTCATTTAATTGGGATAACACACAGCCTAGGCCAAAGGTGCTTGCGTCGCATACTAAAATAAAGGGTTTCTTAAAATCAGGAGTAGCTAAGATTGGAGCCGATGTCAAGCAGGATTTAAGTTTATTGAAGGCTGCTTCAGCTGATGTGTTCCAGTTAAGTGACTGATGCTTTTTCAGTAACTCTGTTAAACGAAAACTGACTGTGGCATAGTTATCGACGAAGCGTCGGTACCGAGAAATCTCCTTAACTGCTTTACTGTTTTCGTAACAGGGAAATCCATTATAGATCTTATTTTGCCAGGGTCTGTCTTTAACTGACCTTCACCGATTATAAGCCCTAGATATTTTATCTCTCGTATACAAAAGTTTGGCTATGTTGATTTTTGCTTTACGCAAATGAATCGCTACCTCTTGCAACAACAACATGTGTGAGTCGAAGTCATCGGAGAGCACAAGTAAATCGTCTAAATAGACGAAAACCCGATTCCGGAGATGGGCAGGTATCACCTGATACATAAGTCGACACAAGGTCTGAGCTGTTAAGCCAAAAGGCATTACTTTATACTGGCAAAGCGGTCTATTAGGAATGGTAAACGCTGTATAGTGCCGAGACTTTTCTTCTAATGGAATCTGCCAGTATGCATGTTTCATGTCCAGTCCCGTCATATACCTTGCTGGTGGTAACCTGCTAAGGATGCCATCAATGTGTGGTAATGGGTACGCATCTTTGTGAGTGTTCTTATTAATCTCCCATGAATCTAAACATAAGCGATTTTTCGTCCCTTTCTTAACTAACACGCAATTGCTACTCTAGGAACTTTTGAATTCCTCGATCACGTCTAATGTTAGCATTTTCTCCACTTCATCAAACATTAACATTTCCTTTGCGGATGAAATCGGCGAATGGCGCTGTTTTACTGGTCTATCGGGTATCATTTCGATTGAATGCTCAATAGCGCTGGTACGACCTAATCCTTCCTTTTCGAACGATGGAAAAGAATTGATTACGTACTCTAATCTAACCTTTCGGTCTTCGATTAAATTGTGTAACGGTGGTGATTCTAAAATGTCGGCTTCCTTTCCTACGTCTAGTTCATGTACCACAGATCCATCAGTTAAAAATCTCTCCAAAAGACGTAAATATAAATTTTGTTTCAAGGCTGGTATTATGAAAAATTCAATATTCTCTAAAGGTTATAGGAACCGTGAATTTTGCATCTACTTTACAAGATTCATTATTGGCTGTTCGAATATTTCCGGAGCATTTCTTCGCCTTTGAATGATTGGCGAACGATTCAGCAGCTTCACTTCCGAAACAACTTATTGTCGCTCCCGAATCTAACAAAGCTATGAAGTTTTGTTTCTTTATGCTTTGTTCTACTGTAACATTTCACCTACAACTTGGGTTGCTGTGGCGGTGCCACTCGAGCTGGTGGGGGGTGTAGTCGACGCTGAAAAATGCACGCGCTGGCTCCGGCTGTATGATCGGTAGTAGGAGTGGGTTCTAACATCTTGCTATCGCTACGTGCTCGCTTCGTTACTCAATTCTATTTACTATTATCTTCGCGTGCTTCTCTTTGCTAAATACGTTTTAAATTAACACGAGGATCAGGAGGGGAAAAGGTACGGGTAGGGAGAAAGGAGAAGACAGGATTCACCTGTACAGGGTAACTAAACACATGCAACCTTCGCTTGACATGGCAATCTGCTGTGCTGGTGTTGCTGCAACAGCCTTGCCCACCCAACCATGATCATCCATCCGCCGATACAGGTATATGTTACGGATGATCCCTTGTTGCCACGTCAACCATCTCCACTACGTCTTTCCCCCATTGTTGCCTGCATGGCTCCTAAATAAATTATTTTACAAATTCATTTTTTCTTAATGTTCGTTATAAGTATTTAATGAAGTAATAAAGTAAGCCAAGGGCATATAAACAATAAAAGGGAATATAGCTGTAAGAGATGTATGTATATATGAGTATGTGTAGCGTACAGTTAATAATCGAAAAATTCTTATTTTTTTTTTTTTATATAAGTGAATAAGGTAATTTACGTGTAAGTAAGAATATGGCTAATGCTAATCAAAAAAAATTATTTTATTCATTTTTTTTTTTTTTCTTATATGAGTATACGTGAACATAAGTGAAAGCAAATTTCATCTATTATTATCATTATCATTTTTCCTTCTTTTACTTTTTTTCTTTTTTATTTTATTTTCCTTTTACTCGACTTAAAGGCGATTCGAAAATTACTTGGCGCTCAATTGAGGCACATAGGTGTAAAGCTCAAGATGAAGTTTCGAGCTTTGAGGAAGCTTCGAAAGCTCTAGAGCACCTGATCGGGCTTAAGCTTCTTCGGCAACAACCACCAAATTACAACAACAAAATAAACTTGCCATGGCACACATACACACATGTGTCCCAAAATGTCTATTTTTTTCTTTTTCGTTTAATAAACAATATAATCGCTCACCCAATTGTTGCTGCATCCATGTCCAAAAGATCCTTCGGCGATGGTGCGAACCTGTAAGCTTTAAGAAATCACTGAAAAGTAGTTACACATATATGTATGTACACAGTCACAGCCGAGAATTCTCGCCGTTGATGCTTTTGGTTATGTGAGTTATGCACTCGTCTCGCCTTTAATTCACGTTCTTTCTTTCTTTGTTCATTTTCACTTTACCCTTTCACTAATTTTTATATCTAATTTCGTTCTTTTTCTCAATTTTTGATATCACTTCACACGTTTTTATTCAATCTATGTATGTCCGATCATATTAAGTCTAGCATAAAAAGAAAAAGCTCAGCGCAGAGTTCTGCGACCATCAGCAAAGCAAAAAAAAATTTACGAGCCAGAGGTCAATGCCTTATCCAGCGCCCAGCTGTTTTACATGCATCAGGTACACATGGGCTTTTATTTTCGCTGCCAATTCCATTTGATTGTGCACAAAAAAAATTTTCACTTGCGCTACTGGGGCCGCACGTGCGCTTGCGTTGCAGGGGCTGCTGCCGATTTGTTGGCGACTTGTTGGCGATTTGTTGGCGATTTGTCGGCGGCGCTTGCGATGCAGGAGCCGTTGGCGATCTGTCGGCGGCGCTTGCGTTGCAGGAGCCGTTGGCGATTTGTTGGCGGCGCTTGCGATGCAGGGGCCGTTGGCGATATGTCGGAGGCGCTTGCGATGCAGGAGCCGTTGGCGATCTGTCGGCGGCGCATGCGTTGCAGGAGCCGTTGGGGAACGTTGGAGGCGCTTGCGATGCAGGAGCCGTTGGCGATATGTTGGCGGTTCTGTCTTTTTTATATTTTTTCTCACGTGCCGATTTGACTTGGTTATGTGACTATGTGGTAATAAGGGCACGAGGGCACGTCTATCTTACTTGAAGGCCACGAGAAGAGAGATCGATCTTAGCCGGAAATTTAGGGATCGACCCCTCCATTACTGCTTTCTTCTTCGTCCTCCCAAATGTCAATCAAAGGAAAAAACGTAGAGACGAACGTCAGCCCTAAAAGATTACGCGACAAGATTAAGCTCTGCTCACGGCGACAAATTGCACGCGCCAGATGGCGTGCGAAAAGCTCTTCTTTATTCCGCCCCCTAACTCTTTTTACAGTGTTCTTTTAGGCGGAACTTTAGTTATTTTTCACTTCGACTTTTCTGCTTGAAACAAGCGCACTACACTACAAATAATCAGTTATCCGAGCTCATAAAGACCGATGAAACAAGTCGCTTTCGAACCCTCTTTACTTTGGCCCAGAATTGTCTCAATCGTGCGGTTGGTCGTTTCGGTGGATACTATAATGCTAACTTATCTGATTGTGAGATGTTACAATCATAATCTACTTCCTCCGTCTGGGTTTGTACCTCTACAAAGGAACTGTCAGAGTTGGCTTAAATGTATTTTTCGCCCAGCATCCATAACAGAAGATGCGGCGTTCAGCTATACAGTCTTCGAACCGATGACCGGTTTTGTCGCAATTCCAGCAGACAAACCGCTTACGGCGCAGCTCGGAGATACTCTCTTCTTCGAGTTCCTCGTCCTTACTCTGAATTTCGGATTCATTGGGCTTCTTTACTTCCTCCCTCAACTCACTTCTATTCTGGATTTTCAAATTCAAAAGTTCGTATCGAAGAGCACTTCTCGCATTCCGTTTGAGAATATCGATCAGTTTAAGTTCGCTTATCTCATGCAAAAGCCGAGCCACTAACTTTTTAATGACCGACTGAAAATCTTCAAAGGATTCATTTTCCTTCTGTTGCCGTTTCCTGATCATTTTCCTTCTGTTGCCGTTTCCTGATCATTTCCCAAAGGTCATAGAAATTCTTCCACATGCATCGAATTCCGAGAACCATCAAATTTAAGATGCTAAGTTAGTAGAATATTTGCGGCCTTTGCCGGTGAATACTAACTTGAATACTACTGCCTGAATACTTCTAGGGCTTCCTTCTTGAGAATCGCCTCTGAGGATATTTCTACTGCTGTCTACTTCTCGTCTACTATTAATCTGTGACTCTGATGAATCTCGGTGTCACGTGGTTTTTGCGGCTAAATTCAGATTTGAAAACTTGGCTTGTATAGTTTGCTCAATAGAGGATTTAATGAAGGAACTGAGAGTTTCCATCATAGTTTTCTCCTGACCTTTCATGACCGAATAGATATAACCTGTAAGGTCCTCTGCTTAGGCATTTCCCAATGACGTATTTCCATTGCTACTGATCGACTGACGACTTCCTGAGATATTACGATCGATACTGGCTTGATATCTTGTTTGCATTCCCCTTTTTGGAATAGCTCCTCCGCCTCGACCTCTATGGGGTATCTTCCATTCATTCTGAGTTGACATTGGACCTAGCTGCACCCTAACGAAAGATTCGTTTCCATGAACATTATCTGGAATGGGCCCTGAACTTAGGTTCGATTCCGCTGCTTGAGTGTTATTTTCATATCGCAACCCCTTAGGATCGCATTTGCTCTTGCACACAGGGCAAGACTTATCATTCTTCAAATGTTCGCATATACACGTGTTATGAAACCGATGTTGGCATGACGTGGTGGCTATTAGTTGATCTTGTCTCAAACTTCCCTTGCAAATAACACAAGACGATTCTTGGCAACTAAATGTTGAAGCTAAATTTTCATTACTACGGTGCACTGCCATGTTTAAAAATAATTCAAAATAAGGTACCTAAATAAATTAACCACTATATGAAAATATCGTTTCATAAACTGTATGAAAATATGAACTAACTAATTTTTTTTATACCCGGCACTCGAAGAGTATAGGGATAAATTAGATTCCGTTTCCGACCCCATAAAGTATATATATTCTTGATAAGCATCAATAGCCGAGTCGATATAGCCATGTCTGTCTGTCCGTCCGTCTGTCCGTCCGTCCATCTTCATTAGCGTCTATATCTCAAAGACTGTTATAACTAGAGCAACCAAATTTTGTATCCAATCTCCTGTGTTATCACACTACTCCAAGTGTATTTCGAAATTTCGCCCCGCCCCTTTCCGCCCACACAAAAATTGGTGGCATGCACAATTTTAAAGACACGAGAAAACTAAAAACGCAGAATCATAGCGAATGACTATTTCTATCAGAGTGGATTAGATCGGACAATTAATATACCCAATGAAGAAAACCATTTTGAAAGTCATCTCTCGCTCGCTCTCACAGACGACTCTGTCAGCTTTGTCTATTCGTCGAAATGAGCGCCTAGATCTCAAAAACTATAAGAGCTAGAGCAACCAAACTTTCTATACATGTTGCTATGATATCACTTCAATACAAGTGTATTTCAAAATTTTAACACGCCCCTTTCCACCCACAAAGGACGAAAATCTGTGCAATCGACAATTTTTAAGATACAAGCAAACTAAAAACGCAGAATCATGAAAAATTACCGTATCTACCAGATTGCCAAGTCTGGATCAGTTCTGATCATTATTATAGCCAGAAAGAACAAATTAAATTTCAGTCGCTAAGCAGCGCATGCCAAGCGCTTACTCATTCCCACTCTCTCGCACATATCCACGTCTCTTGTATGTAGATATACATGTGTATGTAAAAATGTAACAGCCGATGTAAAAATTATAAATAAAAATAGAAACAGATAACTTCTAAAATATAAAATAACAGCATAGGATTCGACTTAATTTTTTGAAATTTTCCATTTTGTCCAAAATTAAATTCGTCTCTTTTACGATCACATAATAAATTACATAAATCGTAAGCTCATATGTATACATACATATGTATGTACATACATATATTCTGACTGAGTACCGGGTATAAAATAGACTCACAACGTTCCCCCTCGTTTTTTTCTTATAAATGTACAATATGTCGTCCTCTCCAAGCATGATCTAGGCGTCTACTACCAAAACAGTACGTTTTAACTTGAATAGCCGTGTAATTGAGCTGAGTAGGCTGACCGTTTCTATTGCAATGGTTTTAGAAGGTGTAAATCTGGATAATGGACGGTCTCTACCTATAATAAATAGACGATCTTAATTCATAGAATCTGAGACTTTCACTATCTAGAACTAGAATTTGATATAGGAATTTTTACAACCAAAATCGAAGTAAGATAATGAATATACTTGATTCGGGAAATTTATCTTTAGAATAATTCCCGCAGTTCTCTAAAGCAACATCTTTAGCCAATTTTTTAAAGACATCTATGAGCTAGTCTTCCCGAAGTAAGAGACAACAGATTATACATAGGTCGACCCTTCCAGCAATGAAAATAAATGCATATTCCATATGCAGTATCTACTGTACTCCTCCCTGGAGAGATCTATCCGTATAGAATAACAAGGAAAATATTGTTTTGTATGGAATAAGGAGCTATAGCCTAGCCTCAAAATGACATGAACCTGATACTGATGTTATGTACCACTTTTATGAAGAATCATGCCCCTTCGGGACCTACGCTGGGCGCCAATTATGTAGCGTGCAGGTGTGGGATAGATGTCCTTTACCCAAAATAGTATGAAGATATTTCGTGTGTACCTCTAGCTATGCTCAGACTAAGCTCGCCGGATTGTGGGGGTTCGTTTTACTCTCTCCTATCTCATAGTGACACACACTCGCATAATGTTTTAGGTACACATATACTAGAATCGAAATTAACACAAGAACAAGGTTAAACTGAACTGGGAAACAGTAATGGAATTAATAATTTGTTGTGTATAGTGAAAACATTCATCTTAACTACTCTATTCAAGTTGTGAGAGACTTAGGTGATATCGAGTATCTCTCTCTTCTCTGCCCTCCCAACATTTTTCATACTACCACCCTGATCATGCCTGTCTGAGGAAGGATGCTTGAATTTAGAACATGTTAGAATTGTACTTCAGAATTAATGACATTATATATATTTCAATGGTTCATGCCTGTCTGAGGAAGGATGCTTGAATTTAGAACATGTTAGAATTGTACTTCAGAATTAATGACATTATATATATTTCAATGGTTTCGTAATCCTATACTCCAAATCGGCTAGTGTCCTTAATTTAGGTTTTCTATTCATTTCTGTTCTTAACAACTTAATATATTAATATGAATTTAATAAGATATAAAAGATGGGTAAGGATATGGTAGCGAGAATCATATATAGCTAATAGAACGAATGGATGAGATATACCAATATATACGGGTATTAATATAAAAAGGAAATCAATAGCGTAACACGCAGGTTACTTTTTGTCCTGGTGCATACATATGGTTACAATTAATAACTCACAGCGTTTTGGTGTTTCATTAACACTTACTCCTTTCGAGATCGTTGAGCTCAAGGATGACGTAGGTGAATGTTTCTGCGGGGGAAAAGATAATTAATGCACATATATGCACACAAGTGTACTGATCCGTACGACTTTGAAATCTCAAATACAAGGTTATACTCTCATACCCATTCGATATCAAAACTATTATGTTTCATCGACTACATAACTAGATATAAATGTATATAAGGCATAACTAAAAAAAAAGAAGAAAATGATTTAACTAAATATAATATAGAAAGAAATGCATATCGTGTATTAACGCAAGTAATGATGACTCTCTATTGACGTTGTTGATAGCAGCTACTCGTATTACAGGTCAGTCAGAAAACTCGGCACTGCGCCGTCGAAGAATCCAGAATTTGGTAATGCAGCTAATCGAAATCATACTCAGATTCTGCTGGCGCAGCTAGATCAGTCGACGTTATAGACAGTACATTCTCTTAGTTCACCCGATCGGGATTAAGCGTTGCACGGTTGCAAACGGTGGGGTTGTACCGCTTGGCTTTTACGCCGGTCACGCACCTCTCGAAGTGCACTTTTTTTATAGGTTTATATAAATATATATACATATGTATATATGAACACAACGAAGCTTAAGCTGGTACCCGCGGTACGGGAGGAGGCTCTCGACCGCAGTCCTATAGCACAAAAAAATTTATATATATTACCCCGAGCACTTTCCTAAATGTCTACAGTTTTCACTACTTTTGGTTTATTAGACACAAAAAATTCCGAACAAATTTTCTATCAGTCAGTTGGTTCTACAGTCTACAGTCTACAATTCTACAGTCGTTGGTTAGATATATATTTAATTATCAATGCACCACAGTCACGTCTGTTCTTGTGTCTTGGTTTTTTGCTAATAGTTCCAGCAAAATTTCGCAATAGCTCTTAAGCCCTACCAACATAAAGCTCAAAGATCGGATTATGCTTGGAGCCTTAACTGTATAATCGGGTGATATTTGGGAGCTTTAACGGTTTACTCGTATGATATTTAGCTAGTTTGAGTGTAACTTCGACCGCGCTTCGATCTATGCTCTCTTTATGTTGCTTTCTTAGCAGTGCATCGGCAACGGCGTTTCGCTTAAATGCATGTGCATTGCAGCGACTTTCTTTCTAAAGCTTGTAAAAAAGCTTACAGCTTATGATCCACTTTCGAAGTTAATTATAGCTCTGCGCTTTTACTCTTTATCTAAATAGAACATTCGGCCCCTACAATAGGGCCTGAAAAAGGCAACAGAAAATTAATTGCAAGTGGATGATATACATAAGTCTTCAGGGAATGATAGAGATGATCTTCGACTTACTAAGGTGTTCGAAACATCGGTAGTAAAGACGAGATCAAGGATCTTACTCATATTGTTACGTATACTATTTACCTGACCTAACGAAGTATCGGACAGATAAGTATGGATGGGAACATTTAGTTAGAGTCTTCGGATGGAGACCAAGTGATATTTGGGAGATTAAAATCACTAAGGAATATAAGACAATCAGAATCATTAAGCCGGGACGAAACAGACTGAAGATGGGCAGCGTGAAGCATATAAGTAGAAAATTCAGAAGAAAGTGGGATGTAAGACACTGATATGAATAAATTAAAAGAGCACAGACGAATTTTAACTACGACTATTTCAATAGCGTTGAGCTCATCGATGGAAAAAAGTTGGAAAGTTAAGTCCGAACGGACAGTAACTAGGACGCCGCCACCTCGAGATGGTCGATCAGATCTTTATATGATATAATTATCTACAAAGATCTCGGAATCCGAGATTGAGGAATTGAGCCATTGAGCTCCGGGACAAGAATTTTAAAGGAAGAAATAGATGTTAAATGGGTAGATGGTGTTGAAATGATTCCTACACGAGGTGCGGATTGCGAAGATCGAGATCGGCTATTGAAGATGTAACAAATAGTTTGTACAGGCCAGAAAGAGGGTTCTTACACAGTCTTGACAAATTTCTCCGGGACTAGAATTTTAAGGGAGAAAATTTTACGTTTTTGTTGAAGGTAAATTTAGTTACAACGATGCCAGAGGAGCTATTGATGTTAAGTTTGGAGAAGATATAATCTCGAACCATTACATTCGTAGCCGATTCTATAAGACGCGAGACAAATATAGATTTTAGACGAGCGACAGCGAATGGATTAGAGTGGTCAAAAAGGGGTCACATGATTGTCAGGTGAGGCATAGGCGGGTTCTACCCGAGGGGCCGGTACGGATGGGATAGCGCTGTCTGAGAAGCCAGTTCATTACCGTCCAATTGGACATCCCGGAAGAGGCAGCAGGGGAAGAGCCAGCCGTCCTTTTCGATGTTTCAATCAGATCGAAATCGCGACCACCGATATGAACAAAACCCGCGCAGCTCGCGTGAACCGTGTTGTCCCACAACCAGAAGAATATAAATGTTTGTCGTGAAGCTACCGAACGGTTAACGTCGCAGCGTTTACCGCAACAGGAATTCATTATTGGGTATTAGAAAACAATATACATATACATATGAAAAACGAGGGAGATCGTCGAGAGCCGCGGCTCTACTTTATACCCGGTACTCAGTTAGTATATACATAAATATATGAGCTGACGATTTATGTAATTTATTATATGTTCGCAAAAGGGACGAATTACATTTCAGTCAACATTGAAAATTTCAAAAAATTTGGTCAACCCTATGCTAGATTTTTATATATTGAATGTTATCTGTTTCCATTTTTGTTTACATATAATTTTTACATCAGCTTTTACATTTCTACATGTAGAACTACTCATACGAGACGTGGAAGTGTTTGCGAGAGAGAGAGAGAGAGGAAATGAGTAAGAACTTGAAAAGCAGCGACTGCAATTACATTGGTTCCATGTGGCTATAAAAGGAATTGAGAATTATGATCGTCTTCCGCCATACATCTTCAGTTAATGAAAAGCGATTCACATAAAATCTGATGAGAGATAATAGCAACTTCTTCTGGTTAGTGGGCCCCACCATTGAAATATAATTTAATGACTGCGTCGAAGAAGTCTTAGCTGACGCCGCAGCAACGACTCGACATTCGGTTGAGGTACTATCAGGATGTGATATGAAATAGTGCGGTCCTGATGAATTATTATTAGCTGTTGGGGACATATGACCGAGCTCGAGATACTCCTGCATAAAATCAACGTAAATTTCGCGAAGTAAACTGTTTTTTAGACTTCTACGCTCCAAGGACACAAATTCGGCGTTTGACCACATCGAACAAAGATCCAAGCATAAAGTGATCCGATTTTAAAAGTAGACGAACTTTAAACTGCCCTGATGTGGACAAATTTGTTAAATTTGTTCTGATGATTATTTGACAGATTTTCCCACCTTGAACTCTTAAAGGCTTTCGACAAGTCGATAAGGATTTCTTTTGACAATGCTGCAGCACGCAGCTTCTTTTTCTTCTTGCCTACATCGCCCGGACCTCCATTGTTGAGTCTAAAGTTACCGGTGCTCAACAACTGGTAAAATAAGTCTGCTCCAAGCAACATACATATCTTCCTCTTGACGTCGATGGAACGCTTGATCTGCTAGCTCCACTTTAGCCGAAATTTTGTTATCAGGCTGCTAAAAAATCAGTGACGAAATTATGAATGTTTAATCGAAAGTAGCATATGCTTTTTTGGAATATTTTGGGCTGACCATTCCGAATTGAATATATTGCGATATGCCTTTGGATAATTTGTGTCGGAAAAAAATTTCATCAGAAAAGCACGAAATGAGATGGTTGAACTTCTCTTTATTGGAAAACGACGATCTAATAAAATCGCAAACTTATAAACGTTTATTATCCGCATGCTCGCTGCTTTGCCAACTTTAGTTTTGTCAAATTAAAACGATGGTGCACGGGAACTGAATTTCCAGGTGGTTGCATGAAAAAAGGTTCAGCTGCCGACATATGCAACGCCTTCGTAGTAACGCAAGTTTCTTCTAACTACGATCTATCCGAATTAAGTGGATCTAACAGGTTGATTTTGGATAACAGGTATGGCTGTAGCAATGTAACCCTCTAAAATTTCCAAACGACATTCGATTGAAAGTGAAATTCCCGGAACTCTACCCTCCTTGAAGGCTATTCTCATTCGATGTATATCATCGCTAACTTTTTCCAGCCGTGAGTACAAGCCTTCTGCATCCACACCTATCGCTAACACTTTTCTCTTTACTAGTCTCTGAAGCCATGTTGGTCTAATTAAAGCGACTGTCAGGTTCCGCAGTCCAATATTAGGCGCAGACATAAAATATAGCCAGCGGTGCAGCAGTAAAGTAAATCTCTACTATCATTGTTCATTGTTTGCACTGCCCACTGTACTACATTGTTATTCACACGGCCTATGCAGCCGCTCTCTTGCGTCTTCTTTCCTTCATTCATTCGACTTCTCTATAACTCTCTCGATCTTTCGCCTGCGCTATTGCTCTCTCCTCTGGATCTGTCGAACTCTCGCTTGCAGGGGCACGGGCAATTCGGCCCGCCTGTCCTCAAATCAGTCTGGATATCGTCGCGCTCGCATTAGGGCATTAGGCTATCCCATCCGCACAACTTTCGCTGTTGACAAAAAACAGTATCAAACTAAACTCTCGTGTTTAATAAATCGTATTCTACGCCGTATTCTACTATAACCGAGCGGTTATATTTTGGTGTTGTGATTCTTACTTGCCACACGGAGTGGCAACATCTTTATTAATTTTGTAACTTTGACCGTCCAAGAGTTATTTGGCAAAGTGGTGAAATTCACAAATGCACGCACATACGACGGCGTGCACACTTTGATGAAATGTACACAGACACTGAGAAATGAATCTGCGTAGCAAAAAAAGGATAGAATTTGATTCAAGCGACATGGCCGGTACGTCTACACCGATGCCAAACCGTGGATCGAACCATGGATCAAACTCGGAGGACAGTATGGAATCCGACAAGGAGGTTACCATGGCGGAACCAAAGGAAAAAGAATCGAAAAATGATATCTTGCGAGATTCAATGGAAATGATGAAAAGCATAAAAGAAGATTAATCTAGAATGAAAGATCAGCTAAATGGCCAAGTTGATGGTCAGGCAAACCAAGTCGCGTTGTTGGAGGAGCGATTGATGATCATGTGCAAAAATGAAATTAGATATGCATGTGAAAAATGGGAGAAGCAGCAAAGCGTACATTAGTACACCCGGTGCAGCCAAATGGATTCCCACACAACCAAGACAACAGGGTGATCACGGCAATAGAATTCCAACACAAGCAATACAACAGGGTGATCACGGCAAATGAATTCCCACACAAGCAAGACAACAGGGTGATCACGGCAATTGAATTCCAACACAAGCAAGACAACAGGGTGCACACGGAAAATTAATTCCCACACAAACAAGACAAAAGGGTGATCACGCCAAATGAATTCCCACACAAGTTGGAGACGCATATGGTTCTGGCGCTACTGGAGGCGCATATGGTTTTAGCGCTACTGGAGGCGCACATGGTTCTGGCACTACTGGAGGCGCACATGGTTCTGGCGCTACTGGAGGCGCACATGGTTCTGGCGCTACTGGAGGCGCCACCAATCCTGGCGCTGCTGGAAGTGCTCATGGGTTTGGCACTGCTGAAGGCGCACATGGTTTAGGCGCTACGGGAGGCGCACAAGGTTCTGGCTTCAGCGCTGCTATAGAAGCATCTGAAAGTCAACCGTTTCGAAACATTGACGTCGGCAGAAATATTGGTATGTACAGGTTTGATAATGTTGGTGGGGACAATTTGCATGGTGACATTAATGGTAATTTGTTTGAATATCAGCACTCCCGAAATATAAACCCACGAAAATTGCTAGATTTACCAGAATTTGATGGCAACCCAGAGTTATGGCCAGTATTCTCCACAATGTTTTGGGAATCATCAAAAGCATATAGGTATACAAATTTAGAGAATCTGTTGAGGTTGCAAAAAGGTCTGAAGGGGTGTGCGAGAGAAGAAGTTAAGGGCCTATTAATTAATCCGGTAAATGCTATCAAGCGCTCAATGCTATCAAAATTACCTATCTCGATGCAGGATACGTTTCTCTAAGGACCCCAAACAGTTCTACAGTTTCGTAAACAGTAAGCGTAGAACGTCCGCACACCCATCCTCGCTATCCTTCCTTAATATGTCTGCAGACAATGATCAGGCAATTGCCGATCTTTTTGCCCGTTTTTTCCAAACTACCTATTCGCAGGACGTTTACTCTGGTCAGCCGTATCCATACGGCTTACCAAGGTCGAGCGGCATTTTCAGTCCTTTGCTAAATGAAAGCTCCTTGCTTCATGATCTACGAACAGTAAAGCCGGTGTTCTCACCGGGTTCGGACGGAGTTCCCGGCTGTGTACTCAGGTACTGTGCCGAGTCTCTGTGCGGGCCGTTGCTTAAACTATTCAACTTATCTATAAATTCTTCATGCTTTCCCCCGATATGGAAGGAGTCCTTTATAATTCCTCTCCATAAGAAAGGTAGCAAATCTGACGCGAACAACTATAGAGGTATATCTAAGTTATCCGCTATTCCGAAAGTGTTTGAGAAAATTTTAACTCCGCACCTGCAGCACCTATGCAGATCACTTATATCTCCAGCTCAACATGGATTTATAAGGCGGAGATCAACCACTACCAACTTATTGGAGTTTACCTCCTTTATAATTAAAGGCTTTCAAGGTAATTTACAAACGGATGTTGTTTACACCGATTTTAGTAAGGCGTTCGACTCTGTAAACCATTCCCTCCTAGCACAAAAACTTGACCTTTTAGGGTTCCCGTCCAATCTTCTGAGATGGATCGCTAGTTACCTGTGTTCTAGGTCTCAAAGAGTCCTTTTCAAAAACTCCCTGTTCTCACCAGTTTTGGTGACTTCGGGTGCACCACAGGGGAGCCATCTAGGCCCCTTACTCTTTACACTCTTTATAAATGACCTGCCTTCTGTATTAACACACTCTCGAGTACTTATGTATGCGGATGATGTTAAGCTCTGTGTCCAGTATAAGGACATTTCTTTCCAATCCAGGTTGCAATCCGATCTTGATAGATTTCAGTCTTGGTGTTGTGCAAATCTATTAAACCTTAATGATTCAAAATGTAAAGTAATGACTTTTCATCGTTCCAGCGCCTTTCTGGTTCCTTACACCCTTTGTGGTGGTTCTCTTGAGAGAATTACCCGGGTTGATGATCTTGGTGTTCTATTAGATCCCAAGTTAAAGTTTTCAGAACACATTTCTACCATGGTGAACAAGGCCATGGGCGTGCTTGGGTTTATAAAGAGGTGGTCAAAGGAATAGGAACCCCTATATAACAAAGACTCTCTACACCTCTCTGGTTCGTCCGATTTTAGAATACGGCTCTTGTGTATGGTGCCCTCAGTACAACGTACACCAGGACCGTATAGAATCAGTTCAGAAAAACTTTTTACTATTTGCTTTACGCGGCCTCAACTGGGATGCAGGTGTGAGACTGCCGTCTTACCCTAATAGATTGCTTTTAATAAACCTTCCAACCTTAGCTAACCGTAGGAAAATGCTTGGTGTGATTTTTGTGCACAACTTGATCAGGGGTGACGTAGACAGCCCTGACCTGTTGAGCCGCATAAACTTCACGATTCCTATTAGAAGCACTAGGAATTAGTGCCCTTGTATCTTCCGCTTTGTAGATCGAATTACTCATTGCATGAACCATTTAGGGTCCTATGCTCAGATTATAATTCCCTCTACCATATTATTTCTACTACTAACTCCCTCCCTAGTCTTAAATTATTGATACTCTTATATCTTTCTCGTAATTAGAAATTGCTTAGTTTTTTAGTTAGATTAGTTCTACTTTTCCTCGAACACCAGTCTAACAGCTATCTTTCCTGCATGTCCGCGATCGGTTCGGTTAACGAGTCGCGCGTTATGCGGCAGCGCCCCTCGGTCGGTTGGGCGGAAGGTGGGCTGTGTTCTTCCCTGGGATCCGCGCGTAACAGCCATCGGCTGGTGTCGCTTGGGCCACTTGATGGTGCAGTCATTGCATATCAACGTCCTAAATATATAATAAATGTTGATTTTATTATGGAACGACTACAGTTTACATATGGAGGGCCAGAAATGTTAATTAGCAGTCAAATGAATATGGTTAAAAAAAAATAGCTCCTGTAACAGAGAAAAATTTAGAAAAGCTTGTTGTATTTGCCTCTAAAGTAGATAATTTAGTTTTATTTTTGAAGTCAGCTAATGCTACTCAACATTTACAAAATCCGTCGTTGATAGAAAGTTTGGTAGGAAAGATGCCACTTAGCAAACGTATTCAATGGGTTGAATATTCATCGCAGATACAGCCCTATCCCAATTTGGACAACTTTAGCAACTGGCTGAGCAATATGGCTTCTTGCTTCTAGCAAGAGCAACGATTACAGGCCCAATTCACGTTAAACAGTTGAAAGGCGAATATAAAGGTCCACAAAAATCTATTTTACATTCTTCAAAAAAAGAACCAAATCGAAACAAAGTGGAATGTTATAAATGTCAGGGTGAACATTATTTAATTAATGTGAACAGTATTTAAGGCTGGACAAAAAGAAAAATGGAAAATCGTCAAGGAGCTTCGATTGTGTTATGGTTGTCTTCGAAAGGGACACAATTTGACAATTTGCAAATACCAGCGCGTGTGTAAGAAAGATGGATGCAAGAGGAAGCGCCATGTGTCTTTACACCCAGACGACTCTCAAATGGAAGAGAAAGTTGAGCCGCAAGAGGCTACGATAAATACGATTAAACCAAACATTCCAAAATTGCTTTTCAAAGTTTTAGCTGTAGAAATTATGGGATCAAACAACAAGGTCATTCGAACGTACGCATTTTTAGACGAAGGATCGTCTGCCTCATTGATAAACGAGAAGTTAGCAGATATGCTAGGCGTACGTGAAGCAAAGAGAAAGCTGACTCTAAACTGGATAGAAAATCACGCCAAAGAGTTTTTATCAATGGAATGCAATCTTCGCATTAGAGCACCTGGAGCTGATAAAAAATGGATACGTATAATAGGAAATTCAGTACCTCAATTAGATCTACCCTTGCAGTCAGTCGAAGTTGAGAAACTTGCTGAAAAATACACACGGCTAAGAAGTTTACCAATAAATACCAACGCCGTTGGGCTGGCTTGTGTATGGCTCGAATTTAGACGAAAAGATTGGTTTAACACGACTGTCGGTGGTCCTACATGCATGTCCGAAGGAAGACAACTCAGAACAAGATATACATAAGATGATAGCAGATTACTTCACAACGGAAAACTTTTGAGTAAAGGTACCTACAAAGCTATTGGAATCAGCGGATGTATCTAGAGCAAGGGATCTATTAAAGAAAACAACTAGAAAGCTAGAAGATTTTTACGAGACTGGACTCCTTTGGAAGGAAGATGTGGTTAAATTCCCGGATAGCTACAACATGGCTCTTCAGAGGTTGCACGGAGTAGAGAACAAAATGCATGGATTAGGAAAGATGGAAGAATATGAAAAAGCCATAATGGATTTCATTCAAAAAGGATATGCTGTTAAGATGTCGGAGCAAGAAGCCGCACGAATTGAACCAAGGACCTGGTATTTACCGCACTTCGGTGTTGTTAACATAAATAAGCACAAGAAAATGAGATTGGTTTTCGATGCTGCCGCAACGATCAATTGTGTTTCCCTAAATACCATGCTTTTAAAGGGACATGATGAAAACCCGCCATTGACGACGATTCTTTCAAATTTCGACAAGGAAAGTTTGCAGTATGTGCTGATATAAAGGAAATGTGGTTACAAGTACAAGTTCGAAAAGAGGATCAGGATTCTTTAAGATTCCTTTGGAGACATGGCAATCGCAATGCTCAGGTTGAAACATACAAGATGACTGTCCTCATATTTGGCGCAGCATACTCTCCTTATTATGCACAATATATAAAGAATATAAACGCACAAAACGCTGAATGTTACAGGGAGGAAGTTATCGATGCCATTCGGACAAAGCATTACGTAGATGACTTTGTTGCTAGTTTTAATTCCGAACAAGAAGCCCTTCAAATCAGTCAGGAAGTCAAGAGAGTACATAAGATGGGAAAATTTGAACTCAGGGGCTTTGTATCTAATTCGAATCGAATTCAGGAATTGCTTAGTGATACGATGGAAAACGATTCTGTAGCACCAACTGTCCAAATGAGTAACGAATCAACAGATACGATTTTAGGCATTTATTGGGATAGTATGTCCGACAAGTTTGTATTCTATCTCAAGCTGAATCGTGTCGACAAAGAAATTTTAAAAGGAAAGAAGTGTCCTACTAAGCGCCAACTACTAAGTCTAGTTATGTCTGTGTTTGATCCCTTCGGAATGTTAGCGGACTTAATGATACACGGAAAAATCTTGATACAAGATCTTTGGAGGACCGGGATGCATTGGAATGATTTATTGCCGGAAAATGTATTTTCAAAATTCAAGATTTGGGTACTTCAGTTAGTACAAGTAAAACATTTTCAATTGGATAGATGCTACATGCCAGAATTTCTGTCAACAATGGATAATTTAGAGTTGCATATTTTCGTTGATGCAAGCGAGCAAGCCTTCGCAACCGTAGCATATTGGCGCATAACTTGTGGTGGAATTACGAATTTAGTTATTATTACAGGAAAGACCAGGTACGCACCGTTGAAAATGTTATCAATTCCTAGACTGGAGTTTCAAGCAGCAGTGTTGTGTACACGTATGAGAAAAACCATTTTAGAAAGTCATGACGTGGCTGTGGATAAAACGACACTGTGGTCAGACTCGCGAACTGTCATTTCTTGGATTAAATCAGATCACCGACAGTTTAAGCCGTTCGTTGCCCATCGGGTTAGCGAAATACTGGAATCGACATCTGAAAATGATTGGCAATGGGTGCCTACGCAATTTAACACAGCGGACAAGGCAACAAATTCTAGCCATTGTCCAAAGTACACTGTTGAAAGCAAGGTGGCCGAATTACAAAGCTCGGAATTAGTTTCTAAGAGCAGTTCAATTTATACGCTCTCTCCAAAACTAAGTGCGTATGACGTTTTGGTTGTCGCAGGAAGATTGGATTATGCCATCGCTATTCCAGAATCACAACGTCAACCAATAATATTGCCGTCACGACATAGCTTAACGGAACTCATTGTAAAATGGTATCATAAAACCTACCACCATCAAAATAACGAAACAATTATAAACGAAATAAGACCCAAGTTCTGGATCATAAACCTACGAAAAGCGGTTGTTCGGGCAAAGGCTTTTTGCCAGTATTGCAAAAACCATGGTGCCAAACCAGTCGTTCCTTTAATGGGTCAACTACCCAAGGAGAGAGTGACTCCATATCAGCGACCTTTCACCTTTGTAGGACTAGACTACTTTAGTCCGGTTATGGTTACCGTTGGAAGACGACAAGAAAAAAGATGGGTTGCACTCTTTACGTGTCTAACGATTAGAGCCATGCACTTGGAACTAGCTGCTGATCTGTCCACACACTTCTGTATCTTATGCATTAGGAAGTTCGTGACCAGAAGAGACGTTCCCGTAACAATACGATCAGATATGGGATCAAATTTTATCGGTGCAGATTACGAACTAAAACAAGTTAAGGATTTATTTGACTTAGAGTAAATAAAGTCAGAGATGTCAAATAAAGGAATCAACTGGCAGTTTAATTGCCCTTCAAATCCCAGTTCAGGAGGATGCTGGGAGCGCTTGGTAAGATCAACAAAACGAGTTCTGAGCGTAACACTTAAGGAGAAAGGAGAAACGTTAAGAAGCTTGCTCATTGAGGCCGAAAATATAGTAAATAGTCGACCTCTCACTCACCTACCTGTTAACATAGATGACCCGGAGCCTTTGACACCTAATCATTTTCTGCTTGGAACGACCAATTCTACTCAAACACCAGGGGATGTTAACAATATTTGTCATCGTAAACAATACCGAATTTCCCAGCAATTAAAGGATCACTTTTGGAGTCGATGGATTAAAGAATACTTGCCGATTCTGACGAGACGAACCAAATGGCATTCAAGGACAAAACCGATCACCATAGGAGATGTTGTAATTGTTTGCGAGGATAATCTACCTAGGGGGAGTTGGAAAACAGGAATCATAGTCAGCACGATTCCAGCTAAAGATGGCCATATACGCTTAGCAGAAGATAAAACATCCACAGGCATTCTTAAGCGTCCGATATCAAAATTATCAGTTTTGGATGTCTTAGGTAAAACTCCGG
Source organism: Drosophila azteca (assembly GCA_005876895.1). Classification (NCBI taxonomy): domain Eukaryota; kingdom Metazoa; phylum Arthropoda; class Insecta; order Diptera; family Drosophilidae; genus Drosophila; species Drosophila azteca. The sequence continues at coordinate 15,012,115 of VCKU01000003.1, read as the reverse complement.
ACTAGTTTTACGGTGAATTTTAAATTTAGAACTGTCACCATGTTCCCACCCTTAGACTTATCAGCCTGCTATCGATATTTAAATAACTATTGCCACGAAGTGCCGTCAGCCATCTCGAAAATTAGGAAGAAGAGGGGCAGTGTGTGAGAATGTGACGGCAGAGCAACACAAATTAATAAACCGACTCCTATATCGACTGTTACTCTACTTAATTTAAGTTGATTTGATTAAAAATAAATGTATTACAAGTGTATAGAACGAGCGGTTATATTTTGGTGTTGTGATTCTTACTTGCCACACGGAGTGGCAACACGCAGAGCTATGAGCAGTGCAGAGCACGAATTCGAAAATAAAGAGAACTATCAGCTATGTGCATCAAAGAGACAACGTTTTACAGAGCGCAACAATAGGCAGGCGCTGAGTTTGTCAATGTATTCCTCGAAACGAACGATGTGAAAGACGAAATAATGCAACCCGCGCTTCGAAATAAGCGGTGAACTCTGGTTTTAGCGTCTCCTGATAGACTTTTGTCTTCCCCTTTTAGAGCCAACACGAGAAATATTTAAATGTTAGGCGGTAACCTAGGCGGTAACGACTTCATTTATCTACATTTACATTATTTCAGTTTCTTTTTCATAATATTTATTAATTAATTATTGTTTTTGTGCCGAAAGAGTGTTCTAGAATATTTGTATGGCATGAGAGATATTGCAGCGCGAGGCAATGCGATTGACGGTGTTGACGAGATGGCATTAAAATAAAATATTTATAAGCAAGCGATAAAATGAAGAAGAGTGACAAAACTAGAAGAGATACAAAGATGCCGTATTGGGCAAAATAGTAAAAAAAATGGACAAAAAAGAAGTCGTTTGTTTCAACTGGAAAGGGGACATTTGCGAAAAAGTTGCGTGAGCAAAAAGAAAGGAAGAAAGCGATTCCAGTGTAATCTGTTTGGGCACATATCAAAGAATCGCAAAGAGAAGAACGATGAAAAACCAAACCTACGTGTAGTTTCGAAAACAACGGAAACAGCGTCCAAAGAAGTTTCCATTAAAAAAACGAAGTTTGTGGCATTATTTAATACTAGTAGTAAGTGTAACAGTTTACGCCAAGATTTGCACGACGAACTGCGCATGCCAAAATTAAAAGATTGGTAAAATGAAGCATAGCATTGACGATTAAGAATATGTATTAAAGATGTGTGTTGTTGCTGCAAAGTTCATTGATCATTAATAACACTACTCGACAAAATTGAACTTTTTTTCCCGCTCTTGCCCAAAATAGCTTTTTCCGATAGATTTGGAGATTTAAATATATTTAGTTTTGTTTTAAAGAATTTTTTCATTTTCAATTTCGTCATGACTATTTCTATCATAGTGTTGAATTTGAATCCGATCATGTTATTAATACAACCACAATGAAGAAAACCATTTCGAAAGTCATCGATCCCTCTCGCTCTCTCTCACACGCGCCCCTGTCGGCTTTGTCTATTCGTCGAAATGAGCGCCTAGATCTCAGAGACATAATAGCTAGTGCAACCAAACTTTCTATCCAAGCTCCTGTGATATCACTTTTATACAAGTTTATTTCAAAATTTTGACACGCCCTCTTCCGCCCTGACAAAGGACGGAAATCTGTGCAATCAGCAATTTTTAAGATACAAGAAAGCAAAAACGCAGAATCATGAAAAATTGTCGTATCTACCAGATTGCCGAATCCAGATCAGGTCCTTATTATTATTATAGCCAGAAAGAACAAATTAAATTTCAGTCGCTAAGCAACGCATGCCAAGCGCTTACTTATTCCCTTTCTCTCCCGTACACATGTAGCAGCCGATGTAAAACTTATATGAAAAGGAAAATGGACACAGATAATTTTTAATATATGAAAATCTAGCATAGGGTTCGACCTAATTTTTTTTAAATGTTCCATTTTGTTCAAAATTTGCATAATTTACAAAATTACATAAATCATAAAATCACATATGTATATTCTGACTGGGTACCGGGTGTAAAGTTGAGCCGCTTGTTTTATTGAACTTTCCAGTTCTGAAAAGCTGACAAATGCACCTATAAATCCAACCCAGACATTTTGTAACTGCAGCTTAACGTCTGGAAGATATAAAGCTTTCAAATTCATTTATATATTTATATATAGGATACGTTATTTATCTCTAGGATATTTATCTCAACGGACTAGCCCTGGAGCAGACTGCATTACACCATTACACGGACACATACACGCATACAGATCTGTGGCACGATGTCGTTGGGACCACTTCTGCCCACCCTACCATGATCACCCCTTCCAAAACTGCTGGTGATCCATTATAGACGGTTTTTACCGTCTATTAAATACCCTCATACTTCCCTTTTTCCCAGCGAATTCTAGTTTAAATTCATGTTCATTGATGTATTCATCTTATCCGTTAATATCAGTCCTAAAACTAACAAAATTCCTTTGGAAAATCAATGAAACAAATCAGAAGAAACAATATACATACATATATACTATGGTACCCATATAAAGCGACTAATATACAATCTTTTTTTTTTTTTGTTTGATGCATGTAGTTATAAATAGATTAGAAATAGTAAGGGCAATTAATTTAGAAAGACGATAGAGGATAGAGACGAAGACAGTGAAAGTGGAGGCTGCGTTTAGTGATTACTGCGGTGATGCAGCAGATAAATAATTGCGATAAATCTAATCAAGCTCGATTGGTTACCGGCGTGCATCACAAAACGCACTCGGCAGAGACGTCTGAGCGCCAGGCGCTGAGCGCCAGGCGCCAGGCGAATAGCGGACATAAGGGAGAGAGGAAAAGCCTTTCTTTTTTGTTTCTGCTTGAGCTCTTTCACTCATTATGCAATTGATTGGGGCCTGATTATGAAATAATTAAATTAAAGGTTGTTAAGCTAGTGAGCCTTTTCACTAGCTGTTGAGATTTATAAAAGGCTACGAATGTTTTCGGTATATTGTTTATTTGTTTATTTTGTTTAAAGTTTAACAATGTACAGTTAAACTGTAAGGGTGAAGATTACATATCAATAATTAAAAGAAAAGGGCTAATGCAAATACTCAGAACAAGCGGGGCTGATTATCGGCTCAGTAGCCGATAAGGTCCCACCAACAGCCAAATTTAGGTTAGAGAAAAGCCGGTAGCCGAACAATTCCCAATTATAGCTATTTAAATTAAATTAAGTTATTGATTAAGATAATTTTGACCATATTAGAACTAGTATCAAAGGAAAACAGATGGAAAAATTGGTTATAGTTACGAAAAAGGCTACAGAAAGATTTATAATCCGAGTATTTAGAAAGACAGAGTTGGAGATGAAGAGGAAAGTAATGCCTAGTCGAGCGGAAAGGAGCAGCAATACTAATAAGGCTAATGAGAGCAGTCGATTCAACCTCACCAGAGAGAAGCTTATGAAGAAAGAGAACTCCTTGGCAGATTCTACGGGATTTAAGAGAGTGGAGGTTAATTAAGCGCAACCTACTTTCATAAGAAGGAAGATGGATCGAAGGGTCCCAATTGAATCCGCGGAGAGCAAAGATGAGGAACTGCTTTTGTTCTGATTCGAGCATATCCTGAAATTTTTGGTAGTGAGGAGACCAAACACAAGAACCATATATATACATGTATATATACAAATTTAATGACAAATTTAACGCTAACGGGGTTGTTTAGATGTACATATGTATGCGTGTAGGAATGAACGATGATCTTATGGCTATAATTATTAGCTCATTAGGAGATTAGGAGAGAGTTACTGAAGTTCGGGCTGCTGCTAAACCGAGTACACGAAAGAAAGCCGCTACCGTGCATAGGCATATGCGGTAACAAACGATTTTAAGACAGTGGGAATTGCAATAATTAACATGTGCAATTACTTTAGACCGCACCACTTGCTATAATTTATGATGGTTTATTCAGCTTGACCCGACTTACTCCCCCCGTTGAAACCCTGTCCTTCAACAGCATCTTTAAGGAGCAGCAGACACAACTTGTTGATGGCTCTTTTTTTAAATCTAGATGAGGTCTTCAGCACGGTGACTCGTGAGACGCTATCTCTTCCTGGTAAAAGCTCGACAACCCTCGCCAGTGGCCACTTCATGAGAGGAAGATTCTCATCCTTGACAAAGACTATATCTCCGACTGCTAAACTGGGCTTCGCAGTGCGCCATTTTGAGCGTTGCTGCAGCGAAGTGATGTACTCTTCCTTCCACCGTGACCAGAAGAGCTGCTGCAGGTATGAAACGCGCTGCCAGCCATCCAAGCGATCAAATTTAAGCTGTGTGACATCAGGCTCAGCGAACGAACCAGGAGGGCCACCGTTCAAGAAGTGCGCTGGAGTTGGGACATCCAGATCGGCAGGGCTCTCTGAAATTGGAACTAAAGGTCTTGAATTAATTACTGCCGTGATGTTGCACAACAGCGTCCGTAGTTCGTCAAATCCAAGAACCGAGCTACCTATCGCACGGTAGAACTGGTACTTGGCCGTCTTAACTGCCGCTTCGATGCCTGTGATCTCAAAGGCATGAGAACCGTCGAGCCGCTCCTTTGGAAGATCCGCCATAATATGCTCCAATACTCTAGGCTTCATTCAAAAGCATCTTACGCATTTTTTCACCGCTTTGTTTACCGTTTTCCTCCCCCCAATGGGCCAATATTGTGATCGAATTAGTCCAAGCAAAACTCGAGGTCCAACGTGCAAATTCCGCTCATGAAAGTGAGAGATTTTGGAAAGCGTTAGTGGATGGCTGCAGGGATATATATTGGATAACGGACATCAAAATCCAACGAAGAACATATAAAGGGGAGGTGGTGGGATCCCTCCCAAAACCGTTCAGGGGTCAGGGTGCTGCTTTAGGTCGGGCATGAGTCAAACAAAAAGATAATTCCTAGTACATTTTATTTTAACTACTTTTAATTGTTCTGGGACTTTATTTGTTTTCATTCGTGACATTCGTATAATTGTATAAGAGGTAAGATTAAGACAATATGTAAATGTAATATGTGCGATATATGTTATATGTGGCTGTAAAAGAAGATTGAACACCAAAACGAAACAAAAAAATCGCCAGAGAGAGCTTTTTGGGAGCTTTTGGGGCCACCTCACCTCATATTTTTTCTTTTGTATTTCTTTTCGAGGTTTCGATCTTCACTTGGGTTCATGCTTATCTAGCGACCTCCCCGACCTTTCACAGGAAATACCAAAAGGGGGTCTTCCCTATAAGGATTTACCGTCTTGCTCCCCTCCACTCGCTGGTTCACTTTTACGCGCTGTTGCCAATAAAAGTTGGTGGTGTAGTATACCTACCCTGCCAGTCTTACAAATCAAAGGGTATAACAGTAAATCTAAAGATTGTGACACTCTGTCATAAATATACAAATATCCAAAAGACTACACTTAAACATATACACACACCAGCGCATATGTCATACGATCCACCACTTACATACATGCCGATCGTAGCGCGTGGGAGTGCTGAGTGTATTGGTTATACGATCCAACACTTATATACATGCCGATCGTTGCACTTTGCAGCTCAAGTGGTCAAGATATACACAACGTACGTATGCCTTCTGCATACATATATATACACCAATTTACTTACACATAATTATAAGACATAGATATAAATATTCCATGTTGCGGGTTAGCTGAACCCAGCACGAACATATAAGATTCATTGCTAATAAAGTAACACAGAGGAGCAGACGTTCCAAGATAAAATCGTCCAAATATACCACAATTACATGGCGACCGTGACAAGATCACGAAGCTACAATGCTAAGTTTTAAATATTTAATAAAAAAAAACAAAAGTGCTGCGATTCCACTACCAAAAACCAGCTAATCTAAACCAACAACCACACACATACACACCCCAAACGCCCACAAACACATGTGTGGCCTGTGCGATGACCAGCGCCACCACTGCTTAACGCGCTTATGAGTGACGACAACATAGATTCTGCTCCTATTGAGCACAGGGAAGCACTTTCCATTCAGGAGCACCTGAAGGTGTTTCCAAGCGATAGACCACTCACAATAGCTGAGTACCGGGCACGGCAGGAGAAAAAACCGAAAGAACAAAAGAAGACAAAACGTGGAGGACAAGTAAGGAAGCTACTTCAACAAAAGCGCCTGCAACAAGATTTGCTGGCGGCAGTAACGACACCAGAATACCGACAGCGCTACATAGAGCGCATCAACGAACTAAAAGCTGAGTTAAAACTTCGCAGCCGAGCGAAGACACGCAAGGGGACCGCAAATATGCGTAAGCCTTAACTTGCCATAGGTTTAATTTCTACATGCGAATTGACGCACGTCAGTGGAATTCGCAAAACACTAAAACCTGCTAGGCTTTCAATACTAACATATGTGGTTGGAGAATTTTTTTTTTTATATATATATGAAATGTAATTTGAATTGTGAGCCAACCACATAAACTAAAAACCTAACTTTTCCACGTCTCTGGCGCTGAGTGTTTATACTCAGCTGCGTTTAGAATCTTTGTGTAATTGATAAATCTTGCAATAAGTTCATTGCAATGAAAATATCACTCCAATTTTTATCTTCGATTTTCAAATAGAGGAATGAATAAAATCCTATTACATTCTAAAATCCCATAAAAGATTAAAAAAAAAATTATTAAATAAACCCCAAGATTTTGAAAATAAAATTCAATTTTCTTTCATGAAGGATTATATCGAAAAATAAAAAAAATTTCTTTTTATTGAATATATACAGACAATTAAAACTACATAATGGGGTGGTTTAGTGCCTCCAGTGAGGCAAAAGATTACACTGCTAACGTTGTAAACAACGTCAAGATAATTGATCACACGGATGACATAAACGCATTGTGGATCCTGTTATTCTCTATGTTAAGCATAACAAAATTATCAAGAAAAGATACATGAATAGGGCAACTAACCTAGATAACATCTAGAAATGAATATGTAGAAAATAGATCACATCTACGAAAGATATCCAAATTTTCGCATTAATGCGATTAAAGTTTTACATTCGCATAGCGAATACATATCAGTACATCAGTTTGAGACTGATTTTATAGAAGCTTTCGGCGCAATCAGTAGCCCACTTATTCACTGCGATAAAGCAGAAAAGGCAATGGTACTAAAATTTATAAAAGAAGAAATCACATATTTAGGTATAGGAACTATATGCTTAGTACATTTACAAAGGTAAGATAATTCCATTAAAGAATGGAATGGAACGAAATCGCGAAACGTATAGACGCATTTAGTTACAAGTTCAATAATCTTACAAATGCATTAATAAAGATTCAGTTATAAAAGCAGAGACTTTGAAATATCATATAGAAATTTTAGTAAAGGAATATAATAATGTAGTTACCTTAGTAAATCGTTTCGAAAACAAATTCACATCTGAGCACAAATGTAAATGTTTAAGGGTAATAAAATCCCTAAACACAAGATTAATTACTGTCACCAATAGGCGACACATTCAGACAACAGTGCCAGACAATATATACATATCAATTGGCGGAGTTTGATCCCAACCAATTAAACGAATTAGACGAATCAACTCAGGCGACGCCGAATCTTATAGTGACATCGAAACACTAGAAGAAAGCGATCCAATCGAAACAAAACTAGAAACGATAACAATCTCTGAAATGGCACAAACAGTTGTAGAATTTACCAAGCTAGCCACATCTCTATTACCAGAGTTCGATGGTAAGCCGGAAAATCTTCAAAGTTTCATAGATTCTCTGAATCTATTGGATACCTTGAAAGGCACACATGAGCTAACAGCCATAAGTCTTATAAAAACAAGACTAAAAGGCCATGCGAGAAATCTAATAAGTAATGAGCCGACAATTGCTGCAATCAATACGCAACTGTCAACTGCAATAAAAAGAGAATCGGTAGAAGTTGTATCTGCCAAGCTACGTTATCTGCAACAGGGAAACAAAACGGCAACCCAATACACTCAAGAGGTGGAAAAACTGGCAAAGGCCCTTGAAGGAGCCTATATCAATGACGGCCTAAGCCAATCACTTGCAAATAAATACAGCACTGCAACAGCTGTGAAAGCTATGACCCATAATTGTTCGATTGATAAAGTAAAGTCTATCATGCAGTCAGGCATATTCACAAATATGAATGACGCCGTCTCAAAATTTGTCGATAGCTGCACGGAGGTAATAGGTAAAAATAACTCTGTCCTGTATTATCGACGAGGTGCAAATCACAATAATAGAGGAGGCCGAGGTTATGATAGTGGTAGAAATTACAACCACAACAGTTACAACCGAGGCGGCAATAACAACTACAACAATAATTACAATACCCGTGGAGGAAGACGAGGCCAAAATCGTGGAAGAGGCCGAGCTAACTCCAACCAAGGTTACAACAATAACAATGTGAGAGTGGCGCAAAACGCGTCGGAAAACTCTCCGAACCCTTTAGGAAACAATCAGTAAATGCAAAGGTTCATTCATCAATTACAGTCTTAATATATTTGTCACTTTTTATAATCATTCAACTGAAAATAAACTCACATTCCTAATAGATACTGGTGCAGATATCTTACTTTTAAAAATAAATTCAGATTATTTCAAAATTCAAGAAGACAAAATTATAAACATCCAAGGCATATGCCAGGGTGTAATAAAATCTCAAGGAACAACTTCAATAGAACTTCAATCAACAAAATATATTATTCCACATGAATTTCATTTAGTAGACTCCGATTTTTCAATACCGTGTAATAGAATAATAGGAATTGATTTTATTAAAAAATTCAATTGCCAATTAGACTTCAAACCAATTGAAGACTGGTTTATAATTAGACCTCAAAGCTTAAATTATCCTATTTATGTTCCAATAACATATAGTGCTGGCAACAATATAGTTCTTCTGCCAGCCAGATCCCAAGTAGTTCGAAAAATAGACATTAATTTAGTAAACGATTATATATTTGTTCCAAATCAAGAAATACATAATGGAATTTATGTTGCAAACACAATAGCAGCATCCAAACATGTATATGTACATTCGCCTTCTAAATACAACTAATTTCGACCAACTGGTCAAAGTAACAAAATCGAATATGAAAATTTAACAGATTACGATATTTATAACACTAATCCAGAAAATAGAAGCAAACAAGTACTTTCAAAATTAACTAAAAATTTTCCAGAACAATTCAGAAATCAATTAACAGAATTATGCACCAAGTATAGTGATGTGTTCGGACTGGAAACCGAACAAATAGCGACAAATAATTTTTATAAACAAACATTAAGACTTAAAGATGAGGAACCCAATTATATCAAAAACTACAGAAGCCCGCATAGCCAAGTTAAGAATATCCAAAAACAAGTAGGGAAATTAATAAACGACAAAATCGTAGAACCGTCTGTATCCGAGTATAACAGCCCACTCTTGTTAGTTCCGAAAAAATCATTACCAAATTCGGAAGAAAAGAAATGGCGATTAGTAATTGACTATCGCCAAATCATCAAAAAATTACTTTCTGATAAATTTCCGCTCCGCAGAATTGATGATATTCTAGACCAACTGGGCAGAGCTAAATACTTTTCATGCCTTGACTTAATGTCAGGTTTTCACCAAATTGAACTTGAAGAAAATTCAAGAAATATAACATCTTTTTCAACAAGCAATGGTTCATATCGCTTCACGCGATTACCATTTGGTCTTAAAATAGCACCAAATTCATTTCAGAGAATGATGACAAAAGCATTCTCGGGTTTAGAACCCTCTCAGGCATTCCTTTATATGGATGATTTAATGGTGATAGGATGTTCCGAAAAACACATGATTAAAAACTTAACTGATGTTTTTAATGTATGTAGGAAATATAACCTAAAGTTGCATCCAGAAAAATGTTAATTTTTCATGCATGAAATGACATTCTTAGGTCACAAGTGCACTGACAAAGGAGTATTGCCAGATGACAAGAAATTTGACGTCATTAAAAATTATCCTGTCCCTCATGATGCGGACAGCGCGAGACGATTTGTAGCATTCTGCAATTATTCACGATTATTCACGGCAGATACATAACTAGATTATGTAAAAAGAATGTTCCTTTTGAATGGTCCAGTGAATGCCAAAACGCATTCCATTACCTTAAAGAAAAGCTTATGCACCCCACATTATTACAATATACTGATTTTCGCAAAGAATTTTGCATTATAGCAGATGCTAGTAAACAAGCTTGCGGAGCAGTTCTAACTCAGAACCGTGACGGAATTCAACTCCCAGTAGCTTATGCATCTCGTTCATTTACAAAAGGGGAAAGCAATAAGAGCACAACAGAACAAGAGTTAGCGGTAATTCATTGGGCAATTAACCATTTCAGACCATGAATTTATGGCAAACACTTTGTTGTTAAAACGGATCACAGACCACTAACATATCTTTTTTCTATGACTAATCCCAGTTCGAAAATAACTCGCATGCGACTAGAGCTTGAAGAATACGACTTCACAGTAGAATACCTAAAAGGAAAAGATAATTTTGTAGCAGACGCACTTTCACGTATAACTATAAAAGAACTCAAAGACGTGCAACATAAAGTCCTGAAAGTCACTACCAGGCGACAAAGTAGACAAAATAAAGCCTTTAAAGCAGAAAAATATGAACTTTTGACAAGGCAAAGTCATAATGTACCCAAGCCCAATGTACACGAAGTCATTACAAATGATGAAGTACGAAAAGTAGTGACCTTGCGCATAACAGAATCTAAATGTTTATTTAAACATGGAAATAAAATGATCGCAAGAATAGAAGTTAGCGATTTATATACCAATGGAATTCTCGACTTAGGTCAGTTCTTCCAAAGGCTCAAAAAAGAGGCCGGTATATTATAAATCAGCCAACTCAAAGTGGCACCGAGCGAAAAGATCTTTGAATCAGTTTCAAAAGATTCTTTTAAAAATATGGGCAATAAAATATTAAAATCTTTAAGAGTAGCGCTACTCCAGCCGGTGACCCAAATAACAGATGAAAAAGAGGTACAACAAATATTGTCTACATACCATGACGATCCAATTCAAGGAGGCCACAGTGGCATTACAAGAACGCTAGCAAAAATAAAAAGACACTACTACTGGAAAAATATGACACGTCATATAAAAGAGTACGTACGTAGATGTCAAAAATGCCAAATATCTAAAACAAAAATACACACGAAAACTCCTTTGACTCTCACAGAAACACCTGTGAATGCTTTCGATATAGTGATAGTGGATACAGTTGGTCCGCTGCCTAAATCAGAAAATGGAAATGAATATATAGTCACATTAATTTGTGACCTTACAAAATATTTAGTAGCCATTCCAATAAAAAGCAAAAGCGCAAATTGTGTCGCAAAGGCTATATTCGAAAATTTCATACTCAAGTTCGGTCCAATGAAGACGTTCATTTCGGACATGGGAACAGAGTATAAAAACCAGATGCATAAAGAATCTCACCTCTACTGCATATCATCACCAAACATTAGGGACAATAGAACGAAGCCATCGAACATTTAATGATGTCTGCAGACAAAACTGATTGGGATGTCTGGATTCAATATTTCACTTATTGCTTCAACACGACACCATCAGCAACGCATGAGTATTGTCCATACGAACTAGTAGTTGGCAGACTACCAAAACAGTTCATAGATTTAAATAAAACTAATTACATGGATCCTATCTATAATCTAGATGACTACTCCAAGGAAATAAAGTTTCGATTAGAAATAGCATACAAAAGAGCTAGAATTATGTTAGAAAAAGCCAAGGCTTATAGAAAATTAGCATACGATGAAAAAACAAAAAATTTTGAATAAAATTAAGAGATAAAGTACTTATAAGAATTGAAGCAGGTCACAAATTGGACCCAGTATATTTGGGACCATATATAGTAGAAAAAATAGAAGATAATGATAACATTTACATTAAAGATAGTAAGAATAAGAAACAAAAAGTACATATAGGTTAAAAATATATATTCAATGAAACGTTTCATAAAAAAAAGGGGTCTGATCAACCTAATAAAAAAAACCAACCTAGTAAAAAATGGGAATAAAATAAAGAAGATTTAAATTTTTCTGGAAAAGTCGAATGAAAATTGAAAGTTGAAATACAAAAAAAAATTTTGTTTATCAATGAACACAAATATTAAAAAAAAGGAGATAGAACACATTTTAATTCGCTTTATATATTTTACACATTCTTTATTACACTTATTATACATTTTTTTATATACTTATAAAGTAAAAAAAAAACCACAAAAAAAAATTATTACTATTAATTTCAATATTTTTATACCGACTTTAACACTCTCCAAATGACTACATATATTACGTAATTTCTTTAAAAAGGGAGGTGTAGTATACCTTCCCTGCCAGTCTTACAAATCAAAGGGTATAACAGTAAATCTATAGATTGTGACACCCTGTCATAAATATACAAATAACCAAAAGACCACAGTTAAACATATACACACCAGCGCATATGTCATACGATCCACCACTTATATACATGCCGATCGTTGCACTTTGCAGCTCAAGTGGTCAAGATATACCCAACGTACGTATGCCTTCTGCATACATATGTATACACCTATGTACTTACACATAATTATAAGACATAGATATAAGTATTGCATGTTGCGGGTTAGCTGAACCCAGCACGAACATATAAGATTCATTGCTAATAAAGTAACACAGAGGAGCAGACGTTCCAAAATAAAATCGTCCAAATATACCACAATTACAGTGCACAGTGCTCGCCCCCATAGGTCTTTGTGCGTTTTGTTGTGTTGTTTTGTGATTGTAATTTGTATTTATTTGTTCATTTTCTTTTATTTAATTATACATATTATTAATTTTAATTTATATTATTACTTATTACTATATTTTTATAGGAGCTTCATACGAAATCGAATTTAACCGTATTTATATATTTAATAAGTGGTGTTCTGAGACAGGTGCAAATCAAATCAAGATTCAAAGCATTTTCCAATCTTTGAAATTAAGAATAGAGAATGATGGCTATATAGTGGGAGCAGAATATTTTCACCACTTAGAAAAACGCATTAATTACTGCTGCAAGAGAATTGCTATATTTTGGCGTGACTGCAAACGAAATAAAGCATTCGTTTTGGAAAAGCATACGGATTGGCTTTCGACAAATGAACAGTTTTCATTTAAAGCCGATGTACTTACTACACCTGACCGTAGTATTGAGCGTGGCCGTCCAAAAATTAGTTTCTCTGAGTGTTCAACCCGAACCAAGAGAAGACGGATTGCGGTGATTGCTGATTTGGATGAGTCTGCTGAGTATTTGCGTTCTGCTGCTGTTGAAGAAAAAATCTTGCCTGCAAGTGCTAATGAGGTTATTTCGCTTATAATGGAAGCGAATTTAACAAAGCACCAATACATCCTCATTAGACAGTTTGTCAATAGCAAAATTTCTTCTGAGCTGTTTTGCAGCTATGATAATGTTTTAAAAGAAAAAAAGAAATGTTATCCGGAAAACATTACAATTAGTGAAGCACATGCAGAAGTGGAGCTTCAAAGTTTATTGGACCATACAACAAAGCGCATTATCGAGTTGCAAGAAAGTGTAATAAGTGATGTAGTCGCCGATCCTATTTGCAACCTAAAACTAATAGGGAAATGGGGCTTCGACGTCAGCTCTGGTTACAGCGAATACAAGCAGAAAGTGGAGAACAATAATTTGGAAGACAGTCACTTGTTTGTCACGTCATATGTTCCGCTTGCCCTATTAGCAACTGATGATACGTCTAAAATTGTATGGAAAAACCCACGACCAGCATCCACACGATATTGTCGACCTGTGCGATTTCAATTTATTAAGGAATCAACTGAGTTAAGTATAGAGGAGGAAAAATATTTCAAGGACAAAATTAAGAATCTTGTTCCGACGAAAATAGCTGTTGGCAATAAAACATTATCTGTTGAGCATATTTTGCAACTCACAATGGTTGATGGCAAAATTTGAAATGCCTTAACCCAAACATCATCCTCAAAATGCTATATATGCAACGCCAAACCCACAGAGATGAACAATATTCAGAAAAGTTTGCAGAGGGAAGTTCATCAGGATCGGTTTCATTTCGGGTTGTCACCACTTCATGCATATATACGATTTTTCGAATATTTCATTCATTTGTCCTACAGACTTGATATTCAAGTCTGGCAAGTTAGAGGAGACGAAGGAAAAGTTAAATTTTTGGAAAGAAAAAGAAATATTCAAACAGAATTCCGTATAAAAATGGGATTGATTGTTGATAAGCCGAAGGTTGGTGGATTTGGAACATCGAATGATGGAAACACTGCCAGAAAATTCTTTAGAAATCCTGGGTTATCCGCCGAAATAACAGGACTAAATGAAGACCTTATTGAACGGTGTGAAACAATATTGCAAGCACTCTGTTCAGGATACAAAATTAATGTGGAAAAATGTAAGACATTTGCACTCCAAATAGCGACTGATCTTACAGGGACTTACTCATGGTATTATCTTCCGCCTACTGTTCATAAAATTTTAATTCATGGACCATCCATAATTGAAAATGCTCTGGTGTCGATTGGGGAGTTGTCAGAGGAAGCTGCTGAGTCAAGAAATAAGGACATAAAGAAATTTCGTCTAAATCATACAAGAAAAATTTCTCGAGTAGCAACAAATGAAGATCTACTCAATCGCTTACTTCTTTCTTCGGATCCTTTCATAACGGGACAACGAAAGTTACCCCCTAAAAATAAGTCTGTTTTTAATACAAATGTTTTTCATCTTTTATAATAATATAGTAAATAATAACGTACCTTATGTGAAAAAAATTACAAGAAAAATCATTATATTCATTATCATTATATGAAGATATTGAGCAGAGTGTATAACTTTAGTATAAGGCTTAATATGAATGATTTTTTTTTAGTTTTTTATTTATTATATTTTTATTAAATTTTAGAAAAAGTTTCAGATTTTTAACACCACATTTTTAACAACCATACAAGCCCGACCACTGTGCAGTGGCACGACCCCTTCTTCCCACACTTTTCACTTGCGCCTATGGGATCCCTCGTGGGGGAATTTAGCCTCAAAGGGCACACGATCGTCGCAATTCGGGCTTAGTCGTGCCCCTTTTGCGGACCATATGGATGAGATGAGCGGCGATGAAAAAGCTGTGTCGATGACAGCTGCGGCTTTCGCTCGAATGCCGAACTTTGCAGCGGGGGCGTTCGTCCCCGCCCAAGCTTGAGCAAGAGGCGGCGACACCAATTTTTAACTATAATTTAATGAAAAAACAAAAGATTAAAGCTAGCTCTTGCGAACTTGCCGTCGAACTCTTATACGCTTGCAATGATGGTGCCTACTTTCCGGCAGTCTAATAATTTCTTACAAATGAAACATTACACATGAGCCCAAAGGGGAGACTCGTTCAGCTCAGTCGGAAGAGCCCCTCGAGAGAGCATGTAGGCTGGGTTTAAAGCAGTGGGAACATAACGCCATGTCATGTTGTCGGTTTCCTGAATCGTTGCCACTCTATTTGCGACAAATATATTAAATCTTGACTTGTCCCGAATCCAGTAGAGTACAAACGCAGAATTACACCAACAGTAACACCTTCCCTTGAAGACATTCAAGATAAGTGACTGGCTCGGAGTCTGGAAGGAGGATAAGACGAGGAAATTCAAGTAGCCAAATCTGTCCAAAACTGCTGCACATTTCCTGCCACTCGGTACTCAGTGAGGCTGGGAGGCTAACTTCTTCTTCAAATGCAGAAGAAAGATTTTTGATTTCGTAATTACAGGACCAGCAAGTCCGAGAGGATCGTAGAACCGCGCTATGGTTGATAACACAGAGCGCTTGCAGGGATTCGGAGACGATTCTTGGGCCGAAAACGAGAATGAAAGTTGATCAGAAATCGGATCCCACGCGAGTCCTAGTGTCTTCGTAAAAATCATCGAACTTCAAGTAGGTTTCCTTGTCCTCATCAAAAATTCCATTCAGCACAGTGGGCACATTCGAACACCATTTCCTCAATCTGAACTGACCCCTAGACAAGATTTCAGCAGTTTGCTCACGAATGCGGATGGCCTCTTCCTGAGGCCTCATCCACGTAGAAGTCACGGCGAAGAATTGCAGCTCCAACTGGAAAATCTACCTGCTCGTCGGTGTCCAACTGGTGCATCGCTCGCACAGATAAATAGGAGGAAGGCTTCGTCCCATAAGTAACGGTGTCTAGTTGAAACACACGCAAGTCCTCTTGCGTGCAGTTTCTCTACAGAATACACTGCAAGTTGCTGTCCTCGGGCGAGACTCGTACACACCGTTACATCTTACAGATATCTCCCGAAATCGCAACTGCGTATTAGCGAAATCAAGCAATAATATGAAAAAGTTTAAGTTGTATTACGGGGCCAGCCATTAAAACATCATTCAAGGAGTAGCCAGATGAAGTTGAAGCGGATCCATCAAAAACGACCCGAAGCTTGGTCGTAGAACTCTCTTCTTTCATGACGCAATGGTGAGGTAGAAAATATCGGCAGTTGCTGAATGACTGCGCAGGAACAAGAGACATAAGACCTAAGTCAAGATATTCATTTATGAAGGCAGCTTACTGAGCCTTTACATCATGGCGACGATTGAACTTCCGCTAAAGGGACAGGAATCTGCGACGCATTTTTTTTTAAAGAAAACCAAGCTTGGAAAAAAAAAATTCTTTAAAAATTTTTAAACATCCAAATCTATCAGAAAAAGTCATTTTGGGCGACAGCGGAAAGTCACGTCGACTAGTGTAATTATAATTTTGTTAGCAGCATCGGCAGCGTTGGCAGCATCAGCAGCGTGGGCAGCATCAGCCGCGTTGGCAGCATCCATCTCCATAGTAACGCGCGTAATAAACGTCGCTAGCGGGAAGACGAACGAACAGGGGACTTGGAAGCAATGAACAAGAACCGCAAGCAACGCTATGTGCAATACCAATATGCACGGGCAGCCGATGCGGGAATCGTTTCTTGTGGGAAGATAAGAGCAAAGTGCACCGATCGTAATAGACTGGAATAATGAGAACCGTAAGCCTACAGCTGCAAAGGAAGCCGGTGTATATATGCAATATATTATGTAGCGGATGACATTGGCTAAATTGGCAAATCAAATAATGTTTTATTGTACTGTGTGATTGCACTGATATATTTATTCTTGCACAAATCACGTCGGGGTCACCATTGTTAAGCTAGTGAGCTTTTTTACTAGCTGTTGAGATTTAAAGAACGGTTACAATTGGTTTTTGGTTATATATATATGTGGTTTAATGCCAGATTTATTCAAGCTAGATGTATATAGGTATGTGTGTGCGACGAATGATGATCGATGATCTTTAGCTTTCGAGTATTCGCTCAAGACTAAAATGCAAGGGCTGACGGCGTACTTGCCATGCCCTATGAGTCAACGCTTAACGAGCGGGAGAGAGCGCGATTAGGAGAGAGCTGGAGCAGTTCGGGCTGCTGCTAAGCCGAGTACAAAGAATGTTTATGTATAAATAAGCGAAAGAAAGCCGCTGCCGTGCGTAGGCATATGCGGTAACAAACGATTTTTAAATAGTGGGCATTGCAATACATCGAGAAGTGGATTTACGTTAGACCGCACCACTTGCTATAATTTAGTTTGTGCTGCTTGACCCGACACCTTATATAGATTTATATCTAGTTATGTAGTCAAGGAAGCATAATAGTTTTGAAATCGAATATGTATGAGAGTATAACCTTGTATTTGAGATTTCAAAGTCGTACGGATCAGTACACTTGTGTGCATATATGTGTATTAATTATCTTTTCCCCCGCAGAAACATTCACCTACGTCATCCTTGAGCTCAACAATCTCGAAAGGAGTAAGTGTTAAGGAAACACCAAAACGCTGTGAGTTATTAATTGTAACCATATGTATGCACCGGGACAAAAAGTAACCTGCGTGTTACGCTATTGATTTCCTTTTTATATTAATACCCGTATATATTGGTATATCTCATCCATTCGTTCTATTAGCTACATATGAATCTCGCTACCATATCCTTACCCATCTTTTATATCTTATTAAATTCATATTAATATATTAAGATTTTAAGAACATAAATGAATAGAAACCTAAATTAAGGAAACTAGACGATTTGAAGTATAGTATTACGAAACCATTGAAATATATTTAATGTCATTAATTCTGAAGTACAATTCTAAAATGTTCTACATGCAGGCGTCCGTCCTCAGACATTCATGATTAGGGTGGTGGTATGAAAACAGTATGAGTTTTTATAGGGTCTATACGGTTCAATATACCTGTATAGTAGTAGTTGAGTTGTAGTTGTAGTTGAGTAGTTGAGAAGAAGGGTTTCACTATACACAACAAATTATTTAATCCATTACTATTTCCCAACTTCAGTTTAACCTGGGTTCTTGTGTTAATTTAGATTCTAGTAAATTTGTACCTAAAACATTATGTGAGTGTGTGTCAGTATGAGATAGGAGAGAGTAGAACGAACTCCCACAATCCGGCGAGCTTAGTCAGAGCATAGCTAGAGGTACACACGAAATCTCTTCATACTAGTTTGGGTAATACATCTATCATCTATCCCACACATCTATACATCTATCCCACACCTGCACGCTACAACGCACACCATCAGCTAGACCTAAATTAACTGCTAATGTAGTGTTATTTTTCTGAACCTTTCTGAACCTTTGTTGTCTTATTTTCTGGGAAATCATTTCCTGGATCGAAATTCGAGTTTAAATGATCTTGGGGTCTTATTTGATCATAAATTGTGTTTTACTAGCCATATAGCCGCTACAGCCAATAAAGCCAAGAGTGTTCTAGCGTTCATCAAGCGTTTGTCCAGTTAGTGTGACCAATAAATTATTTGTTCCTTTAGTGCGTCCGAAATTGGAATAATTTTCCTGTGTGTAGTCGCCACAGTATAAAGAGCAACAAGCATTTTCGAATCAGTGCGAAAACAATTTATAATTTTTGCTCGTAATTTAATTTAATTGACCTAGTTTCGTTAGACCATTGCAGAATATGCAAAGGGGTAATGTTCGCGCACACGCTCCTTCTCGTGAGGGTGGACTCCCAAACACTCTTGAGTCAGATTGACTGTACAGTTCCCTCTCGATCTACACGCACTTTTCGGCCAAACTAGGCCCAGAATACTCCATTCAGAGTTGTATGCCACAATTATAATACCGTTTGCCATATAATATTCCCTGAATTAACCCTAAAAAGTATATCACTTTTTATTTACATCCACTTGAACTCAGCTAACACTTTCAGGACCGAATTAAAATGTATGGGCTAAAGATATAGTATATATAATGTATAATTATTAATATGACCACAAATAATGACAAAAATAAATTTCAAAGTCCTACACAACTTGGTTTGTTTTTAACGAAATGTTGCCTATAGGCAACATTGGGCCTGAATAGTATATTTTTAATTAAGTATACGCATATGGTATTCCTTAAAGTGAAATTTGATAGATCGAAGTAATGCTATTTTATTCATAATTGATTTATTAAAATTCTTTGTTTATTTATTTACTTTGAAACTTAAGGTGCATTTCCTATATTCTTAGCCATCATTCGTATACTTAAAGTGTACTTTTATTGAAGCATACATTGGTATGGTAAGGTATACACAATTTTTTGAGGATTTGAGCAACGGTAGTTAAATTAGAGCGAGAAAATCCAGTCCTGCATAGTTCTCATCTACCTTTTGAGGCCCATTGAATTCAATATCCGATCTGGTCAAGGTTTCTAAGCATACATCCATTTTATACCCGGTACTCGAAGAGTATAGGAGTATATTTGATTTGTGTGGATAACGGATGTGTGTAACGCACAGAAGGAAGCGTTTTGGACCCTATAAAACATATATAAACTTGATCAGCATCAATAGCCGAGTCGATATAGCCCTGTCTGTCTGTCCGTCCGTCCGTCTTCAGTAGCGCCTATATCTCAGAGACTATTAAAGCTAAAGCAACCAGTAGTATCCAGTCTCCTGTGTTATCACACTACTTCAAGTGTGATTTTGTATTCAGTCTTCTGTGTATTCTTCTTCACACTACTCCAAATATATTTCAAAATTTCGCCCCGCCCTCTTCCGCCCACACAAAGGACGAAAATCTGTGGCATACACAATTTTGAGGATATGAGAAAACTAAAAACGCAGAATCATAGAGAATGACCATTTCTATCAGAGTATTGAATCTGAATTATATCGGGTTATTAAAATAGCTAAAATGAAGAAAACCATTTTTAAAGTAATCGTTCCCTCTCGCTCTCTCTTCCACGCGACCCCGTTTGCTTTGCCCATTCCTCTCTTTTGACGCCTAGTTCTCATAGACTATAAGAGCTAGAGCAACCAAACTATTCTATTTAAGCTCCTGTGATATCACTTCAATACAAATATATTTAAAAATTTTGACACACCCTCTTCCGCCCCACGAAGGACGAAAATCTGTGCCATCGACAATTTTTAAGATACAAGAAAACTAAAAACGCAGAATCATGACAAATTATCGTATCTACCAGATTGCCGCATCTGGATGAGGTCTGATTATTATTATAGCCAAAAACAACAAATAAAATTTCAGTCGCTACGCAACGCCTGCAAAGCGCTTACTCATTCCCTTTCTTGTACCTGTGTATGTACAAATGTAGCAGCCGAAGTAAAACTTATATTTGAACGAAAATGGACACAGATAATTTTTAATATATGAAAATCTAGCATAGGGTTCGACCTAATTTTTTGAAATTTTCCATTTTGGCCAAAATTTAATTCGTCCCTTTTGCGAACATATAATAAATTACATAAATCATAAATCTGACTGAGTACCGGCTGTAAATTAAAGCAGCGGCTTTTGCCGCGGCTCACAACGTTCCCTTTCGTTTTTTATTACTACTTATCCTCCGATGAAAGCGCTTCCATTGGGGTGCTGCGAAGTACCTGTAGAATTTATTTAGGGAAAGGGAACAAAATCTCTCGCTCTCTCCTGTTATTTTTTTACGTATACAAAATTTTTGCTTTGTTTTAATAGCACAGACAAAAAAAAAGTTCTTGCACTGGCTTCACTAGTTGAAATAGAAAGAAACGGAGAGAGAAAATAACTAAATTAACACAGTAGAATACCGACGGCAACGGACTGCTAATCTCTGGTGAACGTGGGATCGGAGCCCCCCTCGGTACACCGCTAAATGATCTATTTTTCTTTTTTTTCGGCTAATTTAAACCGAATCGGCGACAAACTTCGACCGACCATCGACCGTGTGTCACCCGAGCCTGCGATACACTGTTGGGCTGATCTTTTTTCCCCTCTCGCCTGGTTTTTTTCGAGCTGGGAGCTGAGATTTTGCCTCGCAGCTCGATGTGGAGCAGAATTCTCTCGCCGGGAGCGTCCACTCAACTGCGAAGGGAAATTCACTGCCGCGAGATCATCTCCGGTCAACGGCCCCGACACCATATGGGTCACCATATGGACACCAAAAGGGCCAAAGATTAGTTGCGCTCCTAGGCCGGTACTACCCGCTAATCTGAAAGAAAAATACATTCCCAAATAATGGACATGCCCCGGCACAACTACCCGCGCATGCAGACAAGAACTCCGCAGAAAACTTACCAACTGAAATTGGCACTACACACTTCGTAAACAGATTTATCGTTTTTTTACAAGTAAAATTAACTTTAGAAATCACGGATGATTAGGTTTTTTGTGTTTTATTTTCTGCTGTGCTTAAGACATCCTTGTTCATCAACAGCCTGAACAGAAAAAGAAAGATGCTTGACCGGCACAGGTCTTAGAACCCCCACTCCCGCATAATTTCGACGATCCTCCATTTTCGAACAGCCGCCATCAGGGCCCTAAAGCATCCCTCTCAAGAACTCTCTCCTTCGTCTTCCTTTCTTCTTGACCTCCGGCGAACATTTGGGTGACATCTGCCCTGAGAAAAATGTTCCTCCTTAGTACTTATTCTTCACATCGTGCACTCTGTAAACTCCATCAGCTATGCCTCTTCCGTCCGCTGACACTATTAGCACCACCGTAAATCTACATGAATATGACTACCTCTCAGCGACAAGCCATTTCAAACCATAGGACAGGCGCACAACAGAAAGAATTTTTAAAAACAAAGCTTATCAGTGACGACAATAAACAATACGAAAACTTCTTAATAACGGCAGGAATTCTTTACAAATTGGTCAAAGATGGAAAAATTATGGTGATTTTAAAGGATATGCATAAAATCATTGTCGACAGAGCTCGCGAATCGAATTGAACTTTTTGATCCATTGGAGTCAACCAGCAAAAGCGTTAAACATATGCTAGCAGCTATTGCTGGTTATACCCTATAAAGTCAACTACAAGTTATATCCGAAGCGGCGGCTGCAAAGCGCCCTTTTACAGAGAGGGAGCGCAGCAGCGCTGCTGAACGTTAGCGTTTGCAGTGCATTGATTAACATTTGCGAATATATAAACTAGTAACAGGGTATTAAGTAAGGCCCATTATTCAGTGGATGGCCCGAACATACTCCCCCCGTGGGGAAGCCAGTCTTTCAACAGTTTCCTTGAGGGGGAGTATACATAGTCGAGTAACGGCCCTCCTGATGGTTCCTGTGGCAATCTTCAAATCAGATACGCGGCACACTCCATCCTTGCTCTTGACGTCCACGACCACTCTACCCAGTGGCCAACGCATTGGAGGAAGATTTTCGTCGTTAATCAGAACGAGATCGTTTACGCAAAGATCTTGAGTGGGCGTCCGCCATTTCGATCCACTCCATTTACTCCAAAGGGTCGAAATCCTTCCAAACGCTCCTTAGCCAGATCTCCCATGAGGTAGAAGCATCTCACAAACTTGCTGACTATCTTAGATACTGCCTTGGTTTCTCCAATTGGCTAATTTTTCAGTCGAATTTTTGCAAGTAGTGAGCGAGGTCCATCATGAAAGTTACTTTCGTGATGTCTTATCAGCGCACAAGTTCTGGGATGTCCCTTTGGCAGAATAAGCGGGAGCTGAGCATCAAATCCTAGAGATGAGTTGCCAAGACGACCTCCAACTCTTAGTTATCCATACTGATCGATGAACGGAGAGAGTGAACTGATGGAACTGGATTTCATGACTTGACCACTACGTTGAATCTCCTTTATATCCATCCATAAGTTAGCCAGCTGAACGTTTTGAATTAGAATATGCGTTCCTTGCCGAATATCAGAAACGGTGAGTCCAAAATGCCGAAGACGAGTAAGCCACTCTTCCTTGGAGCCTTCCAAAAACGATGGACCGTGAATCCACAGCTCTGACTTGGTAAGTTGGTGGGGAAGCGAGCCTCTAGAGAGAACGTCAGCAGGATTTAAGGATGTGGAAATATACATAGCGCCATACCATGCCTGCTGTCAATTCTCGAATTTCTGCCACTCGATTTTCCACGAACTCTTGAAATTTGGCTGGCCCATCCCGTATCCAAGATAATGCTGTTGATGAATCTGACCAGCAGTAAAACTGACCTGTAGAAATTTCCAATAGTCTTCAAATTATTCACTCCACTTAATTCCAGCTTGGGAATCGATAAAGTTTTTAGTGACGCCCCTCGAGACTTTGAGCACAAAATATTGCTCGACAACTGGACACCACATATATGCAAGCGCCATATGCTTCTATGCTGGCGACACAAAATCCGTGAAGTTCGATGACCGTAGCAGACGGATGAACCACGCGAGGGAAAGATATCCGCGTGATACTTGACAAACTTTTTCTCAAGTCCATCCTAGAGGAATGCAACGCTTTATTCTAATCCAAATTTCTCTCCAAAGCTGCTGAAGAAAGATTTTGCACCTGACAATAACAGGATTTATCAAGCCAAGAGGGTCGTAGAAACGAGCAATCGTAGATAAAACCGATCGCTTGGAGGGCATTGAATTTGTGTCCAGCGCAGACCAGTCAAAAAGCAGCTGATCAGATGCAGGGTCCCATGCTAAGCCAAGAGTTTTGGTTTCCATCATGGAATCGATATCGATACATCGTGACGGACGGTCGTGCTATACCTCGCTTGCGCTTAAATAATTGCTAAAAATTATAAATCTTCTTTCATAGGAAAGTAATTTGTGTTTTTACCTTGTTCTGGTGTTCCTAACCGATCGTGCAGTGTGTTCGATTCTAGTGCAAACGTATTACGCGTACTTTTGTGTATTTATTTTCAATTTCTCAATTTTCTTTTCCTATTGTGCTTTCTGTACTTCTCTGCACTTTCTTAATCGCAGCTGTTTTTGTTGCTATCTACTGCTCTCTCTGAATCGCTCTCTGGTTCTATCTACTCTCAGCTTATCAGCTCTCATTCCAACACACACGCACCGCGTTGGCCGCTGCTTTGTGCTTGTCTCTCTGATCTTTCTATCGTCTCTCTGTGTCTCTTGTATACTTGCCGTTATTGCGTTTGTTTTGTTCGGTCTTGCGCGCGCAATTGTGAAACACAAGCTAACGACAATATCACTGTGTCACACCGACTTATATTTTACCCTTCTTTTCTTTCATTTTCATATTTATTTTTTTTATTGTTTTTAATAATAAAAAAATGAGCGCCTGCTGTGCCAAGCGTTGTGACGGCCACCGTTCGGTTGCCACTCGCCAAACGTTCATCTTCTGCTGGCTGTGCGACAACACGGCTCATTCTAGCTGCGCGGGTTTTGGTCATATAGGTGGTCGCGTTGTCGATCTGATTAAGACCCGCTGCGGCCTCAACTGGACTTGTTGGGACTGCAGGGCAGTGGAAGCCGACATGCGAACGTTTATGAGGCAGACTCATAACGAATTCGCCGCTGTCCACGCCGAATTTAGAAAGCTTCAGGATAAGTTCAACTCTATGGAAACTCATTTTCGAAATCTTAAAATTCTAAATGAGTCTCCAAAGAGAAGAAACGTTTCATCCAATCTGCCTAGTGTTCACTGTTCCAATTCTCTTGCAGCCAATGACTCTCACGCTCCTCCAAATAGTTCGCCAGCCTTGATTGATTTTGGCGCCAGGGAAACCGATGTTTACCCATCTACATCGAAGAAGACGGCTGGCTCTTCACTCGCCGGCTGTTCACCTGTGCCCGTGTCTGCCAAGGATACCCAACTGGACAGTAATGAACATACCGTGCCTGTGATTGCCCAGGCTGTCCAACCGGACATTACTGATCAGCCAGTTGTAGGCATTACCGTGCCCCCTAAGGAAGTCGTCGACACTGCTGACAGCATGGAGGTTGAAGTAGTCCCCTCCACACCGGCTTGCACTGGCTCCTCAGCTAGAGCTATCCCATCCGGATCACCCCCTCGGGCTGAACCCGCCTCTGCCTCACCCAAAAATCATGTGACCCCTCTAGACCGATCTACTCTATTTGCTGTCGCTCCTCTTAAATCTATATTTGTCTCTCGTCTTATGGAATCGGCTACGGATGTCATGGTTCGGGATTATATCTTCTCCAAACTTAATATCAATAGCTCCTCTGGCATTGTTGTTACTAAATTCATCTTCAAGGAAAAACGTAGCATTTCCTCCTTTAAAATTCTTGTCCCGGAGAAGTTTGTAAAGTATGTGTTAGAACCCTCTTTCTGGCCCGAACACACTATCTGTCACATCTTCAGCAGCCGATCTCGACCTTCACAATCCGCTCCTCGGGTAGGAATTCTTCCTACACCATCTAATGCACTACCATCTCTCTCAAAAAACTGAATTCTTCCCCTCCTCTAAAGATCACTTATCAGAATGTACGAGGTCTGTGCAGTAAGCTCACCAAATTACATGCTGATAGTGCAACTTTTGATTCCGACATTATTGCCTTCTCGGAAACGTGGCTCAATCCCTCAATCTCGGATTCCGAGATTTTTGTTGACAATTTTACCATATATAGATCTGATCGACCATCTCGAGGTGGCGGCGTTCTAATTGCTGTTCGTTCTGACTTAACTTCCCATCTCTTCCCCATCGATGAGCTCATCACTATTGAAATTATCGTTGTTAAAATCCGTCTGTGCTCTTATAATTTATTCATATCATGCTCCTACATCCCACCGTCCTCTGAATTTACTACTTATATGCTACACGTTGACTATCTTCAGTCTGTTCTGTCTCAGCTCAATGATTTAGATCGTCTTATTGTCCTCGGCGACTTTAATCTCCCAAACGTCACTTGGTCTCCATCCAATGACTCAAACTTAATGTTCCCATCTATGCAGCATGATTTCGTTGATTGTCTGTCCGATACATCTTTAGGCCAGGTAAATGGCATACGTAATAGCATGAGCAGGACCCTTGATCTTGTCTTCACTAATGATGCTTCGAGCACGTTGGTATGTCGAGGATCGCCTTTATCACTCCCTAAAGACCCATACCATCCCACACTATCAATTGATTTCCTGTTGCCTTCCTCAAGCCACACAAAATCCTTTATAATGCCCTCGAATATATATTGCATTAAGAAGGCTGATTTTCTCTCCTTGAATACCTACCTATCCCAGTCGGATTGGTCATTCCTTGACGATTTCCAAGATATTGAATCTGCTACTAATGCATTCTATAGCTTTATTTTTTCCATTTTTCCCATGCATGTTCCTTTAGCCATACCCTCCAGAAATCTTTCTGGCCCTATCTGGTTCACCCCCAGATTAATAAATCTGAAGAATTTAAAATCCCGTATGTACAAAAGGTTTAAAAAATCCGGTTTACAATCTGACTTTTCGAAGTACTCGATTGCAAAATCTAGATTTTCCTTATTTAATACTTTGTGCTATAATAGATACTTGATCAAATGCAAGCTTAACTTCAAACGCGACCCTAAACAATTCTTCAGGTTTGTTAATTCTAAGCGTAAATCTTCCCAATTTCCTTCTTCTCTACACTTTAATGGTCGATATGCTGATAGGGATTGTGACATTGCCGATCTCTTCGCCTCCTTTTTTCAACGTTGCTACTCTGTCCCCTCTTCTAACCTTCCCTCTAACCTAGCCTCATCGAACGACTTTAGCAGTAGTTACTCATATCCTATCCCTTTAAATAGTTCTAACTGTATCCTTCCCCCCTTCATCGACTATGATGGACTCTTAACACATTTAAAATCGTGCAAGTTTTCGTTCAGTTCTGGGCCAGACTCTGTTCCGAGCGCAGTTCTTAAACTTTGTGCAGAATCCCTTTGCGTGCCTCTCCTAAAACTTTTTAATTTGTCTCTCGAAACTGGTGTCTTTCCCTCCGTCTGGAAAGAATCCTATATAGTTCCCTTTCATAAAAAGGGATCTAAATCGGATGTATCCAACTACCGCTGTATTTCCAACTTATCTGCCATTCCTAAACTTTTCGAAAAAATCATTACTTCTCAGCTTCAACATTTTTGTAGGTCTATATTCTCTGAATCACAGCATGGATTCATTAAACGACGCTCTGTCTCTACTAACTTACTTGAATTTTCCACCTTTGTAACTTCGGGATTTGCTAAACAGTGTCAAACTGATGTCGTTTACACTGACTTTAGTAAAGCCTTCGACTCCGTTAAAAATAATCTACTAATTCATAAACTGTCCCTTTTAGGGTTTCCGACAACGCTTCTATACTGGACCGATTCTTACCTTAGTAACCGTTCTCAACGTGTCATCTTTAACTCCTCTCTCTCTATACCTGTTACTGTCTCTTCGGGGGTTCCTCAAGGTAGTCATCTGGGTCCCTTATTATTTAACCTATTTATTAACGATCTTCCTCAAATGTTAGTTCATTCCCGTGTCCTAATGTATGCTGATGACGTTAAGTTATGTTTTTCCTACAGTGACCCTTTGTCACCACTATCTTTGCAATCTGATCTGGATGCTCTTAATAACTGGTGCTTAATCAACTTTCTACCTCTTAATATTTCTAAATGCAATATAATGACGTTTCATCGTAATAAGCCATACCTCTTCGACTACTCTATCAATAACATTATCCTACAACGCCTCTTCAAAGTTAATGACTTGGGCATTACCTTTGTACCTAATCTATGTTTCAACTCTCATATCTCTACTATCTCTAACAAAGCCAAAGGAGTCCTGGGATTTGTCAAAAGATGGTCTAAGGAATTCACTGATCCGTATACCACAAAACTCTTGTATGTTTCCCTGGTTCGGCCTATTTTGGAATATGGTTCTTGTGTTTGGTCTCCTCACTACCAAAAATTTCAGGATATGCTCGAATCAGTTCAAAAGCAGTTTTTGATCTTTGCTCTCCGCGGACTCAATTGGGACCCCTCTACACATCTCCCTTCTTATGAAAGTAGGTTGCGCTTAATTAACCACCACTCTCTTAAATCCCGTAGAACCTGCCAAGGAGTTCTCTTCCTCCATAAGCTTCTCTCTGGTGAGGTTGAATCGACTGCCCTCATCAGCCTTATCAGTATTAATGTTCCTTTCCGCCCGACTAGGCATTACTTTCCTCTCCATCTCCAACTCTGTCTTTCTAACTACTTGGATTATGAATCTTTCCGTAGCCTTTGCCGTAACTATAACAAATTTTTCCATCTGTTTTCCTTTGATACTAGTTCTAATATGGTCAAAATAATATTAACAAATAACTTAATGTAATTTAAATAGCTGTAATTGTAAATTGTTCGGCTACCGGCTTATCTCTAACCTAAATTTGGCTGTTGGTGGGACCCTATAGGCCCTTGAGCCGTTAATCAGCCCCACCAGGTCTGAGTATTTGCTTTTGCCCTTTACCTTTAATTATTGATTTGTAATTTCCTTACCCTGACAGTTTAACTGTACATTGTTAAACTTTAAACAAAATAAACAAAAAAACCTTTAGTATTTCTCTCTGTCATCTTCAGGCGTTCCTTTAAGTACTTCCTGATGATTAGAGCACCATTTCCTAAGCTTAAAGTTGCCGCAAGAAAGTATAGCGGAGGTTTGATGCATCTTTTCCATGACCTCGGCGACAGAGCTGCCGCCCGAGATGAGATCATCCACGTAAAAATCCTGTTGCAGATCAGCAACATTGATCCTTCTCAATGGCCATCTGGTGCACTGCGGGAACAGCTAAAAATGATGCAGCTCTAGTGCCATATGTGACGGTTTCTAATGTGTGTACCTGAATCTTGGACTGGATAGAATATCGCCATAGAGTGCACTGATAGTAGTTGTCAACTGAGGATACTCGTACATTTTACAAATGTCCCCAGTGAGAGCGACTGGATAAGTGCGAAACCGAATTCGTATGCTGAACAAAGCGGGATGCATAACAGGGCCTGCCATCATCGCATCATTTAGGGAACATCCAGTTGATGTAGCTGCCGAACCATCAAAAACGACACGAAGCTTTGTCGTCGGACTATCCTCCTTCAAGACACAGTGATGAGGCATGAAATATTTGCAGACACTACGAGAATCAGGGTTGACTGGGGACATATGCTTCAACTCAATATACTCCGTCATAAAGCTAGGTATCCAGCACCGCGGAAACTAAAAATTATTGTCAAACTCCATATAAAAAAAACTGGACCAGGAATTTTTCGTTTGTGTTTTCTTAGCCTCAGTATTCAGCAAGGTAAACGAAATCCACGAATTCTTATCGATAGTTGGTCTATCGACACGATTGTTTACTGAGAGAACAGCTGACATAAAGGCCAGGAATATATATGTGCCAATTATTACTGAAGTAAAAGTAAGAGGTGGAGGCAAAATCTGTGCCGAAAACCAAAAAGAGGTTAGCAAATCGGTGATCGTGGTGGCAATGAGAGCAGTAAGCGTAGTTGTATAGTCAGCTATGCGAGAATGCATACAAATGTTCACGGTGGATCCCTCAGTAGCTACGCTGGTATCGCCAAGCCCAGAGACAAGTGAAGACGATTGAGTTCTCCGAAGTTCTCTGAAGCTGATTGGCGAAACAGGATACGATGAGATGAAGTAGTGATCCTGAATCTAGTATAGCACGACAAGGAACTAAGACGCTAGACAGATTGTTTACGAGAACCACACCGGTAGCCAGAAGAACAACATCGGAGTGACGACCTTGGGCAGCAAGAGAGATAGAAGAAGGGGAAGAACTGCTAACAGAATCCTGATTGGCAGAAATAGCTTCTGGTTGGAGCGTTAGATCTGGGGAGCCTTGAGTTGTGGATTGGAGAGTTTTGAAATGCAACAAACTATGAAGCCTCCGACCGCATACTCGACATTTTCCACTGTTGCATGTACGAGTCCGATGCCCCGCCTTCAGGAAATTGAAACAGAAGGAAAGCTTCCCCACTTCTTTGTGGCGCACCAACGGAGACAAATTCCCCAATATCTTGCAGGAATATATACTATGTCCCGCTGAATGGCAAAAACTGCATCCAGACGAGTCGGTGGTTATGGTTGCGTAGAATTATGGTTTTTTCCCACCTGAGTGCTACTAGCGGGTGCCGCTGTAGCATATTCCAAATTCTCCATTTTCTGGCACCGCTTTTCCAAGTATCCATAGAACGCCTTTGCTTTGGTATAGCATCCGACGTCAGGTGTTCTTCCCATTTCATTTGCGTCTTAGCGTCCAACATCTGCAGCAGCATGTTGATCATAATGCAATTGGATATCCCCAAATTAGTTCCCAATGTCTGCAATGTCTGTCTGTCTTGATGTGTGCCTGAAAAACTAGTCGTTTGTTACTAAAACGTTTATACATATATCCAGCGCCACACGATAATTGGCACTGGAGAGTTCTAAAGAACCAACCGAAATCCAAAGCCACATCTTCGAGGCTAGAGCGAAGGTGTTAGAACTTGTCGAGAAGTTCTCGCTGAGATCCGCATCCGCGTCGATGATCGCATTGAACATAGCCATAAAGTCCGAATATTCGACGGTGTGAAATGCAACGAAACAACGGAGAATGAGAGAGACGAAAAGTCAATAATCGTGTCTGCGGCTGAGCATAGAATGAAAGATTCGACGGTTCAGCTAACGGAATCTCAGACAACCGCACTCTCACTGAATTTGCACATAAACCGTTTTTTATTTTGCACAAGTGTATTTGTTTGTGGTTTAACTGCCCCGAACCGAATATATTGTTTAATTTATATGTTTTTATACGAAACGCTATTAGCCAATGTCTTTAATCACGTCAGAGTCACCAATGTTTGAGATGCCAAGCTTTTTTGGCACCTAGTTCTATCCAAAATAATAACGCGAACTGTTTCCAAATTGAATAATGTTTATTTATACAGGTGGCTGCTAGCGGAAGCCGATATCTTGCTATTAGCACAGCCAGATAAAAGTACAAACGAGATCAAACGCAACCAATGCGAAAATCTAATCTAATATACCCTTATACTTTTCGAGTATCGGGTATGTTTTAAAGTATCTGTTAGGTTACGCAGCCCAGTCATAGATAACCTCTGTTTGTAGTGCGACAGTACATTAAATGCCTATTATTGTGTGTTATTTGTACTGCCCACTGCACAATATTGTACATATACATAAGCTCCCTTGTGCCAGAAGGCTATTGAGCCATTCTCTTTCTCTATTTCTTTTGCCATCATCGCTCCATCGCTCTCTCGATCTTTTGTCTTCGCTATCGCTCTCTAAATCCATAGCTCGCTCGTTGTCATTAGGGAACGGGTAATTCGGTCCGCCTGCCCTTGAATTCCGTCTGCACCTAGCACTTATTTCTTTAACATCGTGTTGGAATAGCTCTTCAATCCGACATAGTTTTGAACTGACCCCTGGCGTCTTCAATCTGACCGCGTCTTGAATCGAGCTAATTCTACATCGCTAAATCCCGCCATCGCTTTTGCTATCATATCCGCACAACTTGCTCTATTGTACAAAAAACTGAGTATTTCATCTGTAATTTGCTATATTAAAGCGAACATTAGTCAACTATTACACAAGTCAACACAACATTTCTGCTGTGGCCCAAAATGACTTTTTCTGATCGATTAGGAGATTTAAAATTTTATAAAGTACTATGATATTTTTTAAGTCTAAGAATTTTTGAGAAATCTAATTTTTTTTTAAGAGGAAGTGCTTCGTTTTTTTACATAACCTAAGTTTCTTATAACTGATTGTATTGAGCTTTGCGGTTTGAAAAGCTGACAGATACAGGTTTAAGTCTGTTTTTTATTAATGTTTTTTTTCTTACAAAAAATACAAAAAATTGTGTTTGTTACAGTTTTTAACGGTAAAATGGCATTTGGGATAGTTCCAAACGGCAAATGAAGGTTGGGTCAAACGGTTGCAACTTAGCCGTTTATCCATCGATTCTTACAAACGATACCTTAAACGACGCTTAATTAATGTGTCCATTTAAAAAGGGAAATTTTAGTGATGAAATTTTCGCCTTTTCGACTTTTTCTGAGTTTTAAAGTCAAAATTGTGGACTAAAATAACGCAAAAAATGATGTAATTTGAATTTGAAAGATTCATATTTTCCAGACGTTAAGCTGAAGCTACAAAGTGTCTGGGTCGGATTTATAGCTGCATTTGTAAACTTTTCAAAACGGCAAAGTTCAATAAAACCAGTTATAAGAAACTTAAGTTATTTAAAAAAAACGAATTTTTCTTTATTTCCACGCATTTGGATTTGAACATTTTCGATTTCGACAGAAAATGTTGGGGGTATATCAAATGTGCTCGTTTTTGGAATTTTGAAAAATGGTGTGGAGAAGCGATTCACTAAAAGAACCTTCCGTTTTCATTATAAACTTCGGGCAGGCTTCTAAGTCAGCAAGAAACTAAAAAACTGGCTTTGAGTGAGTTGAGTTCTACCCCAGGGCAAAGATGTACACTGGAAGTGGCAAAAAGAGCATGGGCGAGGGTGTGGGTGACTGCCTCCATCAAGAAGCCGGATCGCATTTTGAATATTCGCTGATAGCTCAGTCGAACAGGACGATGCCGCGGAGATCGAAGCACACGACGACGAGTTGGAGTCGGTCCGTGTAACGGGCGCCCTTCGGTCAGTTGAGATCGTCAAGAATAAATTTAAATTTCCCTCGCAATTCAGCTGCGATATTGTAATCGCTGCGATGGAAATGCACATCGGTTTTCTGAAATATAGAGGGT
The DNA here is from genome assembly GCA_005876895.1 of Drosophila azteca. Classification (NCBI taxonomy): domain Eukaryota; kingdom Metazoa; phylum Arthropoda; class Insecta; order Diptera; family Drosophilidae; genus Drosophila; species Drosophila azteca. The sequence goes on along the minus strand of VCKU01000003.1, from coordinate 14,978,991 downwards.
GCTAGGTGATCAAGTTCCACCAGCTCTAGGTGCGTCTTCAATTTTATACCGTGTGTACAAGTGCGAAATATGTGTACTAATACACTAATGTGTGTAGCACACATCAACTACACATTTCGGTAGTTTTTCTTCAATCAATGTCATTAACTTTTCGGCAGCGTGCGCAACTTCTTTCTTGTCTATTGCCCACTCCCCGCTTTCTAAGCATTGCCAACTCTGCTACACGCATCTTGCCAAGCGGCTGTTTACGGATTCTCGGGGGTGGGCAGATTTTTCATCTGTGATTTTTATTTGAGTCTTTGTGTCTTTTGTGTGCAGCACCCACACGCATACACCGCTAGCTGAGGCCAACCAAGTTTGGTTGAACTTGCTTCACCGAATCAAATTTTTTTTTTTCGGATTCTATCGCTTTATTGTAGTTTCAGCAGGTATCCTTAATCAGGATTATGTAAGCGAGAGTTAAGGTCCCAGAAAAACCCACCCCAAAGGAGCTAACGGAAACATAGGGTCCCTCCCAGCTCGGATACCATCGACTCAGTATATGAATATGGATGGAGGCTATTGGGATTGTCCCAATATTCTCCCTAGATGACATGAAATGACATCAAAGGAACAAAAGTTGGAAATAGCGGTCGCACACAACCGAATTAGGGCGAGATGAATTTTTCAATATTATAATCTACATTCGCTCTGTAGAAAACAATAGGCACATAGGTACTATAAGCCAGAGAGAATAGAGATAGGTTGGAGACCTTCGGCATAGGATTTGCAATAGCTAGCTGAACAGTTGTGTCCCGTCGATATATATATATATAGTATATAGAGAGGACAATGAGGAGGGGTTCCCGAAACCAACGCAAACACTTTTTGGATATTCAGTTTTATATTAGTTTTAATAGTAATGATTTTGGCACAATGGTAGGTAGCGGCGTGTATGTCGGTGTGATGCTCGGTGACGTTCGCAAGCAGACTGACTCTCTCTCCCACGCACGTCGCTCGCCAGACCTCTGCTGTGGGTACGCACGAACGCCAACGTTCCGAGAGAGCCTAGATTGGAGAGTTTGGCATCTTGGGAACAGTGATGCAAAACCGAACATGCCGCCCGCCAATGCTAGATCTAGCATTAAGATTCCTGGTTCCCGCGGCGACAATCCGCTAAAACTTCTTGGTTGAGGGTTCTAGAGAAGGGAGATAAAAGCAAGATGTGTGCGCCAGTGTATATTTATCAGATTAGAGGGGTGGGTATTTGAGTGTGCGTATATGGTTATGTCTCAACCGGCAGTCTACATAGCTTCGATACCGATCGCTTCAACTGCCCTTGCGCTGTTTTAAGTGTAACCACACGAACCAATGAGTCCTGTCCTGGGTGAAGCTCGAGTACACGCCCTAGCAGCCATTGTGACGGCGGAAGCCTATCATCCTTAACGAGCACGAGGTCGTTGAGCTTGAAGCTTTCTGATTCCTGGCACCACTTGGGCCGTTGTTGCAAATGAGCTAGCCAGTCGCGACTCCAGCCCTTCCAAAAGTGGCGAATCATTGTTTGCTGGATGAGGAACTGCTCCCGGAACGACGTGGTTTTAGGCCGATACTCCGGCGGAGCAAACATTGTGTCTCCAATCAGAAAATGCGCTGGAGTCAGAACCTCCAAGTCGTCTGCGTCAGCCGTGAGAGGGCACAGAGGGCGTGAATTGAGACATGACTCGATAGTGATGAGCACCGTTGATAGCTCTTCGTAGGTGAGCCGCCGATCCGCCATGACTCGATTTAAATGGTGTTTCAGAGCCTTTACATTGGCCTCTCACAATCCACCAAAGTTGGGCGATTGGGGAGGAATAAAATGCCAAATTGTTCGCTGAGATGCCAACTTAGGTGCGATCATCTCATCAAAATCCTTTCGGAGCTGAGCATGCACCGTCTTCAAAGCATTGTCTGCACCGACAAAGTTGGTGCCGTTGTCGCTATATAGGTGTTTGACCAACCCTCGCCGACCTGTAAACCTGTCCAGAGCCTGTAAGAAATGCTCGGTGGTGAGGCCTGTCACCGCTTCCAAGTGCACAGCTTTTGTCGCCAGACAAATGAAAATGACAATGTAGCCCTTGTACACACTAACGCCTCGTAGCCGTGCTGCCTTGAGCTCTATGGAGCCGGTATAATCTACTCCGGTCGCGATGAATGGGCGACTCGGCGGATTGACTCGATGAAGAGGCAGATCTCCCATAAGCTGTGTGGACGTTGTCGGTCGCACCCGGAAACATCGCATACATTTCCTGATCACTCGACGAACTGCCTGCCTCCCAGTGATGATCCAGAACCGTTGGCGTGCGTGCGCCAAAGTCAACTGCGCACCTCCGTGTAGCGTGGAACGATGCGAGTTCTTGATGACCAATGTTGTGAAGTGATGGGAGCCGGGCAGAATGATTGGATGACGTCGATCGTATGGCAAAGCTGAGTGTCGCAAACGTCCCCTTATCCTTGCGATGCCGTGGGCCATGAACGGTGATAAACTTACGAGCTTGCTCCGGGATGGTAATGGCGCGGACCTTCTTACGGCTGCTAGATCGGCCGGGAAGGATTCAAGTTGGACGGTGCGGACAATAATAAACAGAGCTTGGTCTAGCTCCTCAACGCTCAAGGGACCTGTGCGCCGGTTTCCCTTGTTACATGTGTTGTGCTTGAACCGCATAATGTAGGCAATGACTCTTACAGCTTGAGTATACGTGGAAAACCTCTCTATGACTGAGAGTCCCTGGACAGCATGGTGTACGTGAATTTTATCCGATTTGGCTTCCAACGCGGGGTCAGCCAAGGAGATCTCCGACACCTGTTTGGACGGCCACGAGGACTGATCGTGCAGGAGCCAACCTGGTCCCTTCCACCACAATTCGAAATCCTTCAGCTGCTCTGGGGCGAGTCCTCTCGTCGCACAGTCTGCTGGGTTCTCTGTCGTGCTCACGTGACCCCATTCACTTGGTGTAGAATGGTCCAATATGAAGACAACTCTGTTAGCGACGAATGTTTTCCACCTATTAACGTCACCCTGCAACCAGTTTAGGACAATCGTAGCATCGGTCCAATAAAATGTTCTAATCGGAAGCGACGATAGCCGCTGAGAAGCTACTATCCACTTCACGAGCTTGATGGCCAATACCGCACCGCTTAGTTCTGTACGCGGGATGGTCAAAGGCTTAGAGGGAGTGACCTTTGTTTTGGACATAAGCAGGGATGCGAAACATGACCCGTCGACATGTTCCACTCGAAGATAAACGGCCGCTGCATATGCTGTTGAGGACCCATCACAAAACGCATGTAGTTGCATCGACGCAACAGATTCCGGTGAGTAATGAATCCATCGACCAATGCTGATATCGCCGATCCTCTGCAAGCAGTCTCGAAACGCTTTCCATCGCTCTGTCAGAGGTTCGGGTACTGCTTCGTCCCACTCCAGAGACGCCCTTGTACCGTCTGCACGCTCAGTCTTGGCCATGGTTACCTCCTTCAGGATCAGCTTCCCCGAGATGATGACAGGCGCGATTAACCCTAGCGGGTCAAAGAGCCTGGCGATGCTGGACAAGATCGTCCTTTTGGTAGAATTTTCTGTGAATTCAAAATTGATTTTAAACTTAAAACAGTCCTTGTTGGGGAGCCAGTACATTCCTAACGCCTTTATGGGATCACTGTTATCCCAGCTCAATAACGTTTGACTGCAGCGATGCTCTGCCGGGATCGAGCGCAATAGCCTCGAATCGTTGCTGGACCATTTGCGCAATTCCATGCAGGCGGATTTTATAGACGCCTCAACTTGAGCCCTTTTTTCCTCTGCCCCTTCTATGGTGTGATCGCCCGATAAGATATCGTCAACGTATATTTCGTTCATGAGGACTTCTTCAGCCTTCGGGAACGAACCTCGTTCATCGTGAGCCAATTGATGAATGACTCTGATAGCCGTGTATGGCGCCGAGGCTGTTCCAAATGTCAGCGTCGACAATGCGTACGTGTTGATGACTCCATCCTCCGCCCGCCATAAAATCCGCTGAAATTGCGCGTCGTCAGGATGAACGTCAATGCAACGATACATTTTTTGTATATCCGCTGTGAATACATAGCGATATTTCCGCCAATTTAGAATTACCGAAGACATGTCGTTTTGAAGCGTAGGTCCTGTGCACAGTATATCGTTCAAGGAGCGTCCATTGCTAGTTCTGGCAGAAGCATCGAAAACTATACGTTGCTTTGTGGACGTATTCTCCTCCTTAAAGACGGCGTGGTGTGGCAGCACGCACGACGTGATGTGTGCATCGCTGGACTTTCGACTGGTCAAACTGCGTTCAGTGCCCACCGCCGGGCTGATCTGACCCAATGCGAAGTACTCCTCTATTTCGTCGCTATATCGCTTCCAACGTTCGGGGGCCTTAGACAGCTTCCTTTCCGTCTGCAAAAAACGATTGAGTGCCATTTGATGAGATCTTCCTAGAACCATGCTTGGATCCAGATATGTTTTGAACGGAAGCCTTGCTACGTAGCGTCCATCTGGCCTGCGCACATATGTCTTCTGGAAAAACGATTCACACCACCGATCCTCTTCGGTGACTGTGGATCGTTCCGGTACGGCTTCGACTTCACAAAATCTCCTCAGTAGCGATTCCGTCTCTACAGATATTTGATGGCAGCGCAGATGAGTAGTTCCTCCCATCCCGTGCGTTTGTCCTGACAATATCCAACCAAACTGCGTGTTCTGCGCCATAGGTTCGTTAGGCCCTCCAATCCTGGTTTCAGGCAACATGATTTGTGCCATCAAATCAGCTCCCAATATTAGATCAACTCGTTTTGATCGGTAGTACTGAGGGTCTGCCAGCTGAAGCCCCTGGATGTGATCCCAGCGCTTTGGAGGGAAACTTTCACTAGGTAGATACGACGTTAATGTACTGAGCACGTATGCCGAGCAGATATCTAGAGAAAACTGTTGATTAATATTGCTGAACGCTTGAAAATTCACCATATACTTGCTGCGGCGACCACCCCCTTGACCGACGCCAATAATGGAGGCGCGGGTACCCGTTCTTTTTAAATGTAGAGCTTGTGCCACATGCTCGGATACGATAGTTGCCTCGGATCCCTGGTCGATGAGAGCATTGATGACAGCCTGGAGACCATTGATCGGATTCCGTATGACGATACGCGCGGTGGCGAGGAGGATCTGCCCCTTAGGAGTATCCGACGAAGTGGCTGAAAAGCAACGATAGGACACACTGTGTGATTGACCAGGTGGGCCAACTGGATTGCTAGTCGAAGGCATGAGTGACTGCGGTGTCGTAGGCCGGGCAGTACTCGGTAGCGACAGGTTCGAGGGTTGACCTGGTGAAGTGACGGGAAAATGTAGCAACGTATGGTGCCGTTGCCCGCACACTTGACAACCCTTATTGCTGGTGCAGCGAGAAAGTGTGTGGGATCGGCTTAAGCAATTAAGACACAACTTTGCCTTGTTCGCAATGTCTTTGCGCTTGTAGCAGTCTAGGGCCAGAAAGGCTGGACAACGACGTAGGATGTGGTCGCCGTTGCAGTGAAGGCATTGGACAGTTGAGCGATTTGGTCGGTCCTGCACGTTATGCACTCGAACACGCTTGGTGGAGTCTGACGAGCCCGGCGAAGCATTGGAGTCGTACGATGAGCTGTGGTTCTCGATCGCATCCATTATGAACAGCCGGTCGTTCAGAAACGATTCTAATTCCGTGAACGAGGGCACGGTGGAGCTGCTGCCTTGATGATGCTCCCACGCCCTATGAGTCTCCTTTGGTAGCTTCGATGCCAAGTAGTGAGCCAGCCAGTGGTTGCGCTCCCCATCCAAGGCTTGAATGCGGCGGAACGCAGCCAGGCAGACATTGACCGTGCTGAGCATAGTCCGTATGGACTCAGCAGTCTCCTTTTGTAATCTGGGAAGAGCATAGATGGCGTTCATGTGATGCGAAAATACTAGGCGAGAGTTGTTGTATCTCTTGACCATCATATTCCACGCCACCGTATAGTTACCGTCCGTGAGCTGCATTTGGCGTATATCGTTGTCCCGACCTGGCGGGAGAGCCTCCTTGAGAAAGTGCAACCTTTGCACACCGCTTAAAGCAGAGTTTTCATGTATCAAGCTTAAGAACGCGTCATGGAACCCTGGCCAATCAATACAGGCACCAGAAAATCTGGGGACTGGCATGTGTGGCATTTTCAAGTGGACTTCTGGCGTGACAGTATGTCTTTCGGATGAGAGGGTGGGCAGGTTTTCCGCTGCCGGAAACCGCTTCTCGGACTCCTCAGCTAGGACACAGACCACTTCCATATGACGCTCCTCAAACTCGGAAGAAAACATTCTGGTATAGTACTCGGATTCGTCATACCCATTCAAATTGTGAAGCTCTTCGTGAGTTTCACGAAATGCCTTCCGCAAGCCTTCCACTTGTTCCATACGCTTCTGAAAGTAAATACGCGTCTTCCTCGACTCTGAATCTTTTCGAAAGTTCTGCAATGTGGATTTTAAAGACTGGTGACGATCTTTCTGCACCCTCACCAGCCTTTGTAATGGCAGATGCTTCGAATCTGAATCCGTCATATTTATAGTTAAACTTTAACGCTTGCACAACTCAACCCAAATCAATATAGAATTCGTTTAGAAACTCGAGGTACTGATCTCGCACACAAACTTACTTAAATTCTCTTCACTTACCCGCACCAAACGCAAGCAATGAGATTAGCGAAGAGATGAAGGTGAAGAAAGCCAGAGCGATGAGCCGTGGGCGAAGAGAGCGGAGCGTACAGCCGTGGGCGAAGAGAGCGGGGCGTACAGCCGTGGGCGAAGAGAGCGGGGCGTACAGCCGTGGGCGAAGAGAGCGGGGCGTACAGCAATACGCAAGCACTAAAACGTTAGCGAAGAGAGCGGCGCATCAAGCAATAAGCAAGCACTGAAACGTTACTTGGTCGCACCGTTATTGCGGTTGTTGCATTCCTCCAGTTCTACCTTTCGCCCGCGATTTAACTGCGTCGAAATATGTCCATGAAATTGTTAGTGTTTTGCGGCTGGGTTCCCCCCATGGGCCACCATGAACAGTTGTGTCCCGTCGATATATATATATATAGTATATAGAGAGGACAATGAGGAGGGGTTCCCGAAACCAACGCAAACACTTTTTGGATATTCAGTTTTATATTAGTTTTAATAGTAATGATTTTGGCACAATGGTAGGTAGCGGCGTGTATGTCGGTGTGATGCTCGGTGACGTTCGCAAGCAGACTGACTCTCTCTCCCACGCACGTCGCTCGCCAGACCTCTGCTGTGGGTACGCACGAACGCCAACGTTCCGAGAGAGCCTAGATTGGAGAGTTTGGCATCTTGGGAACAGTGATGCAAAACCGAACACTAGCAATGAATAAGGCCGTCGAATGTCCCACAAATGAATAATGTAAAGGATAGCAGCAAAACATCAGCTACAGAAAAATCCGCCGTCTCAATTTTAGCTCAAATTAGTCATTTTTAACCGGAAAGGAAAGAAAGAATACTCTTACGTACAAATCATTCGGAATACTTGTGTGGTTTGGCTTAGATCAAACACCCTCCCATACATGTATTTTATATAGCTGTAGTGATTCTTAGATAACACTTCCTAGTCCGATCACCGGTCAGGTGAGGAAAAGTTTAGTGCCTGAAACCAAAGGCTAGCTTTTGGTATATCTGGATAAGATAGATGGTACATCTGATGAAGTTCAGTACCGAATACCATGGGTTGGTTTGGGTAACAAGCACTCAGAACGAAAACGAGAAAATAAAATTGCTATCTCTTGTAAACCAGTGTCACCGCTTAGTTTATCGTTAAAGAAATTTTCCTTAATCAGGATTATGTAAGCGAGAGTTAAGGTTTATGGCTTATAGTACCTATGTGCCTATGGTTTTCTACAGAGCGAATGTAGATTATTATATTGAAAAAAAATGTATTAAAAATAAGAAGAAAGCCAAAAACAAAATATGCATCTCGAACATAGTCGACAAGCTTCTCTTGAAGATGCTCGTGATCAAACGTTAGCCCAGGCAGCATCTGACAATGCTTGTGCTATTAGCAGCACTTCCATGGTTGTTACTGAGTCCTCCTTCATAACGCCCTGTTAGCACGTCTTTCACAAAAACTGCCTGGAATCTAGGTTAGAAGCCCGGCAAGAGTGTCCCAACTGCACTCAACGTATATCATTGAAAACTATAAAAGTAGTTCTAGAAAACAGTTTCACTCAAAACCTCATTGAGACAAGACGTGTCACTTCTGCGTTCCTGTGGTGCCCAAAGAGATACACAAAAACTCTTATCAGTTAAACAGACAAACAAACAAGTGCACAAAACAAAATACGAAAATAAAAACAACAAAAGCAAGAGACACAAACCAAAGGGCTGGGCCTGAGCCCGTAAAACAACAACAATGGTTAAACCGCCCGACATAAACATAACAACAACACCAATCTACAACAAATATCAAAACCTAAACAACCCAAAATACATTGTAATTTACAGAAAAGACAACAAATCCTTTGAAAATGTATCACCATTTCTAATTAAAAAAGCAATAGACTACACATGTGGAGGAGAAGTTGACACATGCAAAAAAACTCGCGCTGGCACTTTATTAATCAAAACAAAAAATACTTCACAAACAATGAAATTATTAAAAATCAAAAATATGGCCGATATCGAAGTAGAAGCCACCGAACATAAGACACTAAATTTCTCCAAGGGAGTAATCTACTGCAACGAACTACGAAACATTGAGGAAACAGAAATAGTAAACGAACTAAAATCCCAAAGCGTAACCGAAGTGCGAAAAATATTAAAGAAACAAGAGCAAGGCATGGCAGAAACGGGACTTATAATTATCACATTCGCCTTACATAATCTTCCAGAATCGATTAAAATTGGATATGAGAGCACTAGAGTCCGCCCGTATATCCCCCTCCCTCTGAGATGCAGAAAATGTCTACGATTTGACCCCCAACCCCGATCTGCAAAAGTTTAGAAGAAACATGCAAAAACTGCTCTCAAATCATACACACCGCTGAAAATAAAACTTGCACCAACGAAAAGTGTTGCCTAAATTGTAAAAACAACCCCGAAGTTGACCCTAAACACAGCCCACTGGACCGCAAATGCTCAGCATTCATAAAACAACAAAAACTGGTAGCAATCAAAACTACAGAAAAAGTTGACCACAAAAAAGCTTTATCAATTTACCACTCTCGTCATAACCTGCAACATAGCAACAGCTACGCATCAACATTAACCAAAGCTGCAACAAATCAAGACGCTCACTCATCAACACCGACAACAAATACAGCTACAACAACATCGACCTATAATACAAAATCATCATCGGCCCAACGAACAAACAACTCATCTCCACCCACATCTTACCACGACCTATTATCAGAGCAACCAAGGACCTCAGCCCACAGCACAAGCACATCGCACCAACACCACCGCAAAGAAGACATGGAAATGGACATAGACTACCTCGCCAACTCACAAAATTTAGCAAGTAAAAAAACTCACGACTTAAAATTAAGAATATTTCCCAAAGAAAAAAACAACACCCTTTCAACAAATCTCAAACCCACAAAACCCAACCTACCAAATACAAAAACCTCAAAAAAAGCTAAACATAAAGACAACAGCGACAGTGTTTAACACCTAGAATAACAATGGGACCCACATGCTGTAATTATCATAAAAATAGACTTACAATACCCTCACATTTCTCTCCCCAAAATATAAATAAAACCAAATGACCATTAAGATCATTCAATGGAACATAAATGGTTACACAAATAATTACAGCGAACTCCAAATATTAATTAAAAAACACATGCCCCTTATTTTATCTCTACAAGAAACACATATAATACACACCAACTGCATACCTATACCAACCAACTACACCTTAATAACAAAAAACAACTCACCTTCCCATGGGGGTGTAGCTCTCCTGATACACAATTCCCTACAAACTCGAGAAATAACTTTGAACGGAGACTTCGACGCAGTATGCGCAGAATTCACGTCAAATCTCAAATTTAGAATAATTTCAGCCTACATTGCACCAAACAAGGGATTTTCTATGAATAATCTCCAAAATGTACTAGAAACCTCAAACATACCCGAGCTAGTTACTGGCGACTTTAACGGCTGGCATAAAAACTGGGGCTCAAACACCAATAATCTTAGAGGAAAAATACTTGAAAAATTCATAACCCAATCAAATTACATCCTACTAAATGACGGTTCACCAACACACCTTAGCACCCACAATACACTAACAAACATTGACATAACCTTTAGCAGCCCAATCTTACAACTCGACAGCACATGTTACACAGAAAATGATCTCTTCGGTAGCGACCACTTCCCTATCATAATTAACCTCTTCAACTCCAATCCAACAATAACACAACACATTTCCTCCAAACCCATTTTTATCACCGACAAAGCCAACTGGGAACGTTTTTCAAAACTCACAGAAGAATACTCATCACAACTACAAATAAGCTCAAACATAAACAAAGAAACAGCCACAATACAAAAAATAATTATATCTAGCGCACATAAAACAATCCCTCAGACATACCCTATGACCAAACCACACAATGTACCTTGGTGGAACAATAATCTGTAAAAACTCAGAGACGAAAAAGTTAAGAAATGCCACACGCTAAAAAGAAACATCTGTACCCAGAACATCATATAATTTAAACGTGCAAAAGCCAAATTTAGAAGAACCCTAAAAGAAGAAAAAAAACACAGTATCCAAAAATTCACAACACAAATAGCACCCGACACACCTCCAAAAACAATTTGGAGTAACATCAGACGCTTCTGTGGCCTAAATCCCCAAAAACACATTTATTGCATCTTAAACCCAGTAACAAACCAAAATACCACCAACAAAGCAGAAATAGCAGAACTCTTCTGCAAAAATCTTTCAGACACATCATCTGAGCACAATTTCTCCACGACCTTTATAAACACGAAACCAGCATCACTGAACAACCCACTCAACCCCACATATGTCCCCAGAAAGAGAGCTACAGAAATAGAGAGAGAAATAACACTAGTCGAATTCACGTCAGCTCTAAACACATTAAAAGGAAATACACCCGGACTCAACAGAGTAAACTACGCCATGATAAAAAATTTGGACAGGAAAACCAAATGTCGAATTACCAACCTCCAAAACTCTATACTAAACAATTACATCCCCCAAATTTACAAGAATAGTATAATAGTCCCAATTTTAAAACCCAACACAGACAAAACCGCACTAAACTCCTACCGACCAATATCACTGAACTCATGTCTATCAAAGGTCCTAGACAAAATAATTGCAAAGCGACTGTGGTGGTTTGTTTCTAACGACAAACTAATCCATAACAGTCAAACAGGTTTCAAGAAGGGGAAATCTGCTATAGACAGTCTACTGTTGATAACAAGATCCATCTCCAGAAGAAACCATACGTCTATAATATCCCTAGACCTTACAAAAGCTTTTGACAGAATCGGACTACACTCAATACTTGACCAACTCACGGAATGGAAAACAGGACCCAAAATATTAAACTACATAAAAAACTTCATGACGAACAGGAAAATTACAGTACGAATAAACACCAACCTCTCCCCCTTCCACCCCATCCACAACGGCATCCCCCAGGGCTCACCACTCTCAGTGATCCTATTTGTAATAGCTTACAACAAACTCGCTGAAAAGCTCACCCTACACCCAAACATCAGCCTAAGCGCCTACGCAGACGACTTTAACATAATACTTAAACTAAAAAATAGGAAAAACATTAATATAAACCTAAACCCAATCCTCAGAACCATACTTGACTGGGCAGAATATTCAGGCGCCAAGCTATCCACCACCAAAGTCAAGCACATGCACGTCTGTAGAAAGCAGAACTGCAAATGCACACTATCAACAGGAAGCATACAAATCCAGAATGTCGCGTCACTAAAAATACTAGGACTTCACTTTAACAACAAACACAGATGGAATAAACACACTGAACAACTCACGCACACCCTGCATCAAGCAATTAATATAATAAAATGTCTCGCAAGTCCAAAGTTCAACTGTAACACATCCACACTTATAAACGTCACCAAAGCTATACTCAACTCCAAGGCAGACTACGCCCTTCCCATCTATGGACACTGCCCAAAAACAACTTTGCGACCTATAAAATCAAAAATTAACACAGGCCTCAGAATCGCTCTCGGGGCATTTAAAACCACACCCTCCCAAAACATTCTATACGAAGCAAGAGTCCCCCCCCCATTAGAAGACAGACGCGAACTTCTAACAGCCATTCTCGTAAAAACCCTGATCACAGCAAAAAATTCCCCACTACACAAAATACTAAAAACATACCGACCTCCTAGACGGCCACAATACAATTCAACAATAGACCTAATAATAAAATATAGCAGAAACTACAACATACCCTTTCAGCCCACAAAACTACTCACTCTAACTACTACTCCGTGGAATGTAAGCCAAATAATCACAGACACGACACTAAGAAACTATAATAAAAAGAACACATGTCCACAAACGTACAGAGCCGAATTCATGCAAATTAACACCACAGACAAGCTTAAATACACATACATCTATACAGATGGATCACAAAACAACAGTATCACTACCTTTGCCATCACAAATGAAGCCGATACCATCAAATCATATCTCCTACCCCACTACTCCTACGTATTTTCCGCAGAAATCATTGCAATAGTAGAAGCCTTAGAGACTCTAAAAAGTAAAAGAGGTAAATTCTGCATATGCACCGACGCACTCTCTGCAATAGACGCAATTAACAACACAAACAACAATGAACATTACCCCTCATACGCTCGCAATATTATGCAAAAAACATTCCCCAAATTCAAATTACTCTGGGTGCCCGGACATGTAGGAATAGCAGGGAACGAACTAGCAGATACCTCTGCAAAAAATGCAGCGAAACAGCCCCTATTAACAAAGGAAAACCTTAACGTACAAGACATACAAAAATACTTAAAAAACGTGCACCTCACAAAACTACAATCCAACATAACCGAAACATCAACCTGGTACCCACATAAGCTCAACAACTACCACATTTTTAAAAGAAATTCACTATCCCTCTCGAGAAGAGACCAAATAATAATAACCAGACTTAGACTCGGACACTCCAAAATAACTCACATACACTACATCGATCAATCTCCCTGTATATGCCCCTTTTGCAACGACACCATATCAATCGAACACATCCTCACCGACTGCACTACCCTAAAACTTCAAAGACAAGCAATATTTAAAAACACCAACCCTCTCCAGTGCTTAGCACACCCCACATCCTCAAACATATCTAACATTCTAAAATACTTAAAAACAACAAATTTATATCACTACATCTAAGAACATACAAATTAATTTAAATTAAGAAAACCACTCTTATCACCCCATGTACATTTATGTAAATACATATGTTAATACAACACACAGTACTACTAAGAGAACCCATACACAAACACATACAACTCTAGAGCTGAAGGCCTCAGCTGCCATAGCCACGCAATAAGCTAGCCTACAATTTTACTATTAATAAGTTAGCTCTTAAATAAATAAATAGTTCTAGAAAATTGCTCCCCTGGCGACCCAATTGCCGAAAATTCTCCATTCACCAGTCGTGCCATAGCTCGAAATTGAGCTAAAGTACCAAATGAACCCCCGCAGTCTATCCAGAATTACAATAACAATATCAGAAGTCCCAACCCAATCAGGCGAGGTATAGAGGTCGTAGTGGTCGGGGACGAGGAAATCTTCAAAACACCCGTCAGAATAGAAGTAGACCCACGGCCTTTGCCGACAATGAGTACGAAACACTGAAAGCCAAATTCTTAAAAAATCAATCCAAATTTCGTGACGTTAAGATAGTAAAGATAGTAAAGTATATCTATATAGGGACCGAACAAGTAAATGGTAACGTACCATAGGATGAAAATTCTTGGAAACTGTGGGTTCCCGAACGTCTCCGAGGTGATGTTTGTGACAGTATCACGATGTGTGTGATTTCGGGTCATGGAGGCATGCAAACTTTATCAAAATTGCGTCGTAATTTATATTCGTCTGGCTTAGCAACGTCCGTAAGGGACTATATCCGAAAATGCGAGGTATGCAAGGAGACCAAAGCCCCTAATTACGCCCTACGGCCGCCGATGGGTTACCAAAGCGGTCATATTGGGCTACTAATCGTATTTTAACATTTTAGTAAATACCACTGCACAGTGGTCGGACTTGTATGGAGACATGCGACAAAAAAAGTTATACGTGTCGTACAGATCCATAATTTAAACTGTAAGCTAATAACATAATTATAAAAATAATATGAAATAATTGGGCATGGCATAACGCCCATAAGCCCACAATACCAATTTATAAATTTAAATATGAAATAAAAATTAAAAAAAAATCAAATTTTTTTTCTCTATATCTAAGTTAACAAATAATTAACAAAACGAAAAAACAAAATTATAAAGAACATATTTCAATACATTTTAAAGAAAAATTAAATTATTATTATTATTATTTTGTCTTCCAAAATTGTGAGAACAGACTTTTTTAACAAATTTTTTTTTTTTATTAGGCAATTTTCTCATTCCACTTATGAGAGGGTCTGAGCTTAATAATAATCTGTTTAACAGGTCTGTGTTTGTGGCGGATCTTGAGATTTTTCGAGTATGCTGATATCTGTATTTTTTAATATCTTTATTTTTAGCCTCTGCAGCTTCCTCAGAGAGCTCTCCAATCGACACTAATGCTCTCTTTATAACTTCAGGACCTTGTATCAATATTTTATGCACCGAAGCTGGCATGTACTACCATGGATAAGCTTCCACAAGTCCCTTTGCAGTCTCCAACGCATAGTCCCTGAATTTGTCTACATTTATGTTGTAGCCAGAGTTTAAAGCCTGCAACACGGATGCGCATCTATCAATTAAATGTTTATCAAGACCTGTAATTTTTGCTGCCAATGCATGATGTTTAAAAAATTTAAAGCTGTATTTCCATCATTTAATGTACCACTACCTTCAAACTTTGGTCTATCTACCAGAAGTCCCATTTTCCTTCGAAACTCACTTTGAAGCTTTCGTTTTCTAACCAATAGTTAGTTGCAGTTGTGCCACATTTTGTATATTTTTTTGCAAACAGCATGGGAACAAGCTAATAATTCCTCTTGGTCTGGAACATATCCATTGCTTTCCAACTCCAGCTGTATTGACTCAACAACAAGTCGAGGTTTTTCAGCATTAGTGCCCTTTTGAGAGCACCACGCTTGGAAAAAAAACGTGTGCGGGATAGTGCATTAAAAAGAAAGGCCTGTACCAATTTAAATGAACCAAATGTAACGTTAATTAAAAAGAAAAATATAAATATGACATTTAAAACATAAATAAACAATAACAAACACATAAAAGAGCACTTACCACGAAAAACACAAACACAGACACAAATACCTTTTGCACTCCGATCAACATATTGCTATAAAAAGGCGGCTAAAGGCAGCTAATTTTGGTCATATTTGAATCATAAGATATGTATGTATCTCTGATCAAAAAAAAATGAACCTGGGAATCGCTGTCCTTCACAACTAAAAGCTTAAGGGAAGTTGGAAATAGGAAAAGGAAGACACTCACAAAAGACCTTTTGGTTATTTCAGAAGTTTTGGACGACACAAAACGATTTACAAATAGTTGGATAGTTTAAATTAAAGTTTATACCTGTACGAACGATTTCCATTTTACTTCAAAGTTATATTTAAATACGCTGTAAATGTGTAAGGATAGGGCTTACTCTCTGCAAAATTCGAAAGCACTGAATTGCCAAGCACGTGGTTTAACTTTAAGGAATCTTTTCCTATGTATAGCGAATGGTCCACTGAAAAAATACGTTGGATTCAAATAGCCAATTTATTTATGAAATGAACAACATTATTCAAATTGTAAAATTTTGATTTTGGTTTTTTGATTTTTGTCGTATGGGAGCGACCACTGTGCACTGGTTGCATCCGCTTGAAAAAATAACTTCAGCTGCTATACAGTATTTATTTATTCAATTAATTAACAATAATCTGCTAATAATGCTGCATAAATTATAAATTAGGGAGAGAACTAAAGATAAACTATAATAAAATTAAAATATTAAAATTACAGGTTAGCAGAGTTCAGAGTTACGAAGAGCGAAAATTAAAAATTGTTTCTGAACTGACTTGAGAATAGCTTGCTGCTCCTTATACTGTGGGCTCCACACGCAGGAACAATACTCCAATATCGGGCGCACTAACGAAATGTCAAATTTTTGGTCCCATACGGGTCGTCACTCTTGATGCTTGACGCTTGATGAATGCTAGAACACGCTTAGCTTTATTAGCTGTCGCCGCTATATGACTACTAAAACACAGTTTTTGATCAAATATTAATCCAAGATCATTTGAACTCGAACTGCATTTCGAGAGGTCCAAAAAAGGAAGATTACTTGAACACCACAATAGCAATAAATTTAGGTCCAGCTAAAGGAGTGTGTGCAAGTACCTGTCGGAGTAGGGCAGACAGATGTTAACGTCATCCGCATACATTAATGTATGAGAGAATATTATAACTTGGGGTAAGTCGTTCACAAATAAAATGAAGAGGAGCGGACCCAAATAACTACCTTGTGGCATACCAGATGTAACGTTAACGATCTTTGACATTAGTAAATAAAACCCGTTGTGTACGATTAGAAAGATACGACGAAATCCAACTTAGAAGATTACTAGGGAAACCTAATAGGGACAGCTTCGGAATTAATAGAGTATGGTTAACCGATTCAAATGCCTTGCTAAAATCCGTAAAAATGACGTCGGCTTGCAAACCGCTCTGAATTCCACGGTTGATTATGGAGGAAAACTCGAGCAGATTGGTAGTTGTTGACCGATGTTTAAAAAAACCATGTTGTGGGGGAGATATCAAGCTAAAACAAAGATGTTGCATTTGCCGGGTAACCAGGAACTCAAGGAGCTGAGGAATGGCAGAGAGCTTTGCAATGCCTCGGTAATTTTCTATGTTGGATCTGCACCCTTTCTTGTGAAGCGGAATGATGTAGGACTTATTCTAAATTACGGGGAGACAATACGGTTCCAAAGATAGATTGAAAAGAAAGGTAAAGGGTTAGCATAGAGACTGAGCACATTTTTTTAAAATGCAACTAGGCACTTTATCAGGACCGGCAGAAAATGAAATTTTATAAGACTTCAAGCCATCAAGCACAACGCTTTCCTCAAAATATGGTTGAAAAATGCTATTAGAGTGAGGCAAATGGTAGGGATACGGAGTGGATGCATTATAGATATGAGTGGAGTAAGACGACTGGAAAAAGGTTGCAAATAAGTTTGCAATGCCAGCAGCAGAAGATTCAGAATTGTTTAGATAATGCATTGGACTTACGTTTAGAGTTGACAAAAGAATCGAATTTTTTAGGATCATTGCGGAAGTTTCTACTACAAGAAGAGAGGTAAAGATTATAGCACAGACTATTAGTTGTTACAAAGACAAGCAAGGAGCCAGTTTTCTGGTACTATTTAAAGAGTCTGGGTTTCCTATTCTTTAAGTATGATAAATTCCTGGAGAACCAGGGAGGCTTTGACTATAATGGTACAATAATCTCCGGAACATAAGTATTAAGGGCGGAGTCTAAAATTTTATTGAATGAGTTGACAGTTACGTCAATATTCGGTAAGGAAAGAAGAGTGGACCAATCGACATTCGAGAGGTTTAAATTTGGCGAAATCAGTTTTGCGAAAACACTTCATCCGGTGAGGAGTCGAGGTAATGTTAACACAACTAGAACTGGTACATTCTAAAGTTATAGATAGCGTAGGATGGAAATGGTCTTCAGTAAATGATAGTGGACAGACTCTTGCTTATGTGCATAGAGAAGCATCCATAACAAAAATAACGTCGTGAAGTCTGGTCCTAAAAAAGAAATATTAGAGAATTAATTATAGGTTAATTATAAGAATTAATTTGGGCAAGGGAAACATCCGTTAGCTCATTGATAAAATCGTAATGAATACTAGGAAGCAATTGGTTAGCATCGTCGCAGGGCACCTAAGAAAGAAGTGGTAAATTAAATTCAACCGTGACCACAATCTGATCAGCACAACCTAACGAAGACACAACAGAATGGATAGCAGAAAGGTGTTTTGAGTAAGCCTCAGCATCATATTTGGGAAATTAGATAGATAAAAGACATGCCAACAAGGACTTTGACTGCAATGAACTCGATCCCATGGATATTGTTGAATGGGAATAACTCAGATGAGAAGTCAGTTTTTACTGCAATCAGAACTCCACCAGCATAAGATGCACGGTCCATTCGATAAATGATGACATTGTGAACAAGAATTTCATGATCATCAACAGTGGAGTTGAGCCATGTTTCAGAAAAACCGATAGCATCGAAATCATAAAAGGTTCTATACGTATGTAGTTGGCGCGATTTGCTTAAAACACTGCGTACATTCTGATACTGAATGGAAAAATGGTTAATTAGGTTTTTTAATTGAGAGGGCCGGTAACATTGGGACTCTGATTAGAATTGACCATTAAGACTTTGATTCGAAACTTTACTTAAGAACTCATGCGTAATTGTATGGTCAGGCCAAATAGACGGTTTAAGAAATCTAGCAAAGTAAGAATCAGGGACGAAAATTTTAAAGGAGGAAATATGGGCGCAGGAGTGGCTGATGCAACGGCACCATTGGCTACAGGCTCCATAGCACAAGTTACAGACGGTGATCGAGCAAGAGGTACGGTTGGTTCAGGTACTGCAAGAGAAAAAATATTATTAGTATTGGGTTGTTGCCCTTCTTCCTCTTTGGGGACTCCAAATTTTAAGTGTTTTGAAGTGAGACTACGTCAAACGAAACTTATCTTGGAGCATTCGGAATCCAGCGTTAAGGGCAGCGAATTCAAGATGCTTCTGTCTCATAAAAATACAGGTGTCAAACAGGTCCAGCTGATGCCGCAGCGAGTCTTAATAAGATCCCCAACGCGACCACCAATGTGTCCCAATTCTGCACAGTTGCTATGGGTCGTGTTGTCACACAACCAGCAGTATACATACGTTTGCCGTGTAGCGACCGAACGGTCGCAGTTCTTAGCCCAACAAAAACTCATATTCTGTTTTAGAAAAATATAAACAGTTTTTTTAAGAAAAATAAAAGAAAGGTAAAATATAAGTCGGTGTGTGGACCAAGCGACGAAATTAAGCTTCTATTAATTACACAGTTATTGCGCAAACACAAACTAAAATCACAATAACAATAACAAGCGAACAACCGTCAACAGTTTACACACAGAGAGACGACTTAAGCAAAGAGAGCAGAGAGAGGCAAAAAACGTGGAGAATATGTGTTAGATTGGTAAAACGAGAGAGCGTTAAATGAACAACAACAAGTCTACTGCAAATAAGAAAATAAGGAGATAGTGAGAATGCGCGATTTGGATTAAAATTGGAAAAAAGTATAAAAATAACACCGAGAAACACGGACTTCGGCAGGCACGATGTATGTATGTAAGTTAACGAGAGTTAACTGAATCTGCCACTGGATGGAGCGGACTCTGCATTATTGTCGAATAAGCAGTTTTCGTCATCTGTGGGATCGCGAACGGCGCGACCGATCGACCGGATGCCTGCCGTCAATAAACACCACTCAAGAGGCGCTGGGTCAGCACTTTGGCTGGATAGCAACCGGAGTCGTGGGCGGCCGCGAGTTTAGCTTTAGCTTTGTTTAGCTTAGCTTTGTTTAGTTTAGCTTAGCTTTGCTTTTAGGAGTTTAGGATACGTAAGTTTAGTCTTTAGCGGTCCGCCGAGTGGCAGCAACATATTCGTTCTCGCCTTGCGGGCCTTAACTACTCATAATCATTTCATTGTACTTGCTTCAACCTAATACAGTTTAATATCATTAAAGATTGTAAAACAAATCTATACTTGTGTCCAATTAAATAATTACTGGCGCCCCACGCGATCGGACCAAGTCCGAGAAGTAATAAAATCAGTTAGCGCGGAGACAACGCCCGCTAAGTGATAAGTGAACAGTGATAAGTGAAAATAACGATATACAAAATATCAACAAAAGAGCGCGGAGACAACGCCCGCTCTAAGATTAGACAACATTAAAGAAAACATTAAACCATTCTAACAAAAGAGCGCGGAGACAACGCCCGCTCCAAGATAAGAAAATCGCAAACTACGCCCGTGGCAGATCTACAAGAGATCGCTGCACTAAGAAGCTCATAGCCTGAGTATAAACAAAGGCAATTAATCAACCCAAGAAACTGTTACACCAAAGCGGACGGCTTTGGGCAGCGGCGAAGATAGACAAGGAAGAATTAACTCCAACCCGACTGGAAAGAGCTACGGAACAACAACAACAAATAAAAGCAATGCCAAAAAAAAAAGGAACATGTAAGTGAAACCCTTTTTCAACAATCGCCAAATTTAAAATAAAGTAAAAGCGTATAGAAAATTACTTAGAGTGAAACATCATTCTAAAAAACGAAATCAAAAAATAATAAAAAAAAAAAGAAACAAACAAATAAAACGTTCATATATGTACCAAAACGTTCAAACGTCAAAATTTCTCAGAATTTTTTTTCTTCCCCTGCCCCATTTGTCGCGATAAGTGTAAGTGGGAAACATAACACCGCACCACAAATACATCGTTGGGGGCGGACAATAAAAAAATCTCTAAAGGTTTGAGGGAACTCGAATTTGACTCTTAAAATAAACAAACAATAACAGCGGCCCGGGGCAGCTGAAATAAACCTAAGACAAAGACGGAAAGAAGCGGTAGGGGGAAAACTGAAAGGAATTTGTATATGTCCATTGACAATATTATCAACGAGCTAGAAGAGTTGTTCGAAGAACTCAGTTTAGACTTTCAAATTGGACCAGAAGAAGTAATAGAAATAATGAATGCGGAACAAATCGAAGCCGCCATATCTGCGGCGGTCACCGCTGCGTTGGCTACGCAGAGAACCAACTTTGAGGAACGCTTGCAATCGGTAACTGACCTGCAGGCTGGTAGACTTCAGGCCCCCGAGGCCCAGGTCTACGAGCCGATTATCCTAAATCGAAACATACCTTGCGATGAGGCTCTGGATGCGGTTAAACCGCTGCCAGAGTTCCATGGGGCCCAGGAACAGTACGTCTCCTGGCGCCAGGCAGCAAAGGCTGCCTATAAACTATATGACGGATTTGTAGGTAGTTCAAAACATTACCAAGCGGTCCTGATAATAAGGAATAAGATTAGAGGCTCCGCTGACTCACTCTTATCATCATTCAACACAGTATTGAACTTTGAGGCAATCATCAATCGCCTCGATTTCACGTATGCGGACAAGCGTCCACTGCACCTACTAGAACAAGAGCTTGCCACGCTCCGACAGGGTGGCATGCCCATCACTCAATTCTATGAAGAGGTTGAGAAGAAACTCACACTCCTCACGAACAAAACAATCATGTCACAAGACGCCGCTCAGGCGCAATACATTAATGAAAAGTATAGGGCCGACGCTCTCCGTGTCTTCATTTCAGGCCTAAGAAGAGGCGTTACGGACACACTGTTTGCGGCGCAGCCTAAAGATTTGCCATCAGCTCTAGCCATAGCGCAAGAAATTGAAACCAATCACGATAGGCACGACTTTTCGGCAAATTACGCAAGAGTGCTTGAAAACAAGGGCCAGAACAGAAATAGATACAAACAGGGTTAATTAAAAAACCCTTTCTACACGAATAATCAGGGCACTCACCAAATAAATGGTCACCGTGGCCAAGATAAGGTAGAAATGATGCATGTCGACCCATCTTCCTCTAAATTCCGTCAACCAACTAACTTTCAAAAGCAACTGGGAACCAATTCAGGTCCACCGGCGGGGACAAACCGTAATATCGGGCACCAACAGGGTGCGTTCAAGAGGCTAGCTGGATCCCAGAGACTCTCAGACCAGCGCAGACAGCGGGTTAATCACATAGCTCAGGAGGACCTAGATCAGTACGAACAAAAGTACGATCAGTTGGCGTCTGAGGCGGTGGAGGAGATCGATGAGGAGGACAGTGCGGGATACAGTAGTGATACTGTTAATTTTTTCGGGGAGAATCCCTGCTCCCGTTCGTCAATCGAACAGTAGCGGGGAAAACAGTAAAAATCTTAATAGATACTGGGGTCGCGAAAAATTACATAAAGCCACTAAAAGAACTTCAGGGAATTGTCCCTGTAGAAGTCCCATTCATTGTAAAGTCCCTACACGGCTTCAACAAAGTAAATAAAAAATGTTTCCTAACCATGTTCGGCATTAGAAGTCCGTTTTTCATCTTGCCAGAGCTATCAACTTTTGATGGCATCATAGGGCTTGACACGCTGACTAAGGCTGGCGTCAATATAAACTTGGAAACGAAGAAACTCCACTTCGGGCATGAATCTGAAAAAATCTTATTCCACAAGTGCTCCAGCGTCAACTTCACGAAAGTAGACGATATCGAAGTTCCACCAGCAGTAAGGAAGGAATTTCTCAAAATGATGTCCAACCGTATTAAGTCATTTGCAGATCCAACTGAAATGCTACCCTTTAATACGGCAATAGTAGCCACAATTAGGACCGAGGATGAGGAACCGATCTACTCAAAGATGTACCCATTTCCTGTAGGGGCCACTGACTTCGTCAATGACAAAGTGAAAGACCTTCTGAGGAACAAGATCATTCGGCCATCCAGGTCTCCGTACAACAACCCCATATGAGTTGTCGGAAAAAAAAGGCACTGACAGTTCGGGTTCAAGCAAGAGACGGCTAGTCATAGACTTCCGCAAGCTTAACTCAAAGACCATACCATGACAGCATGGAGGTTGAAGTAGTCCCCTCCACACCGGCTTGCACTGGCTCCTCAGCTAGAGCTATCCCATCCGGATCTCCCCCTCGGGTCGAACCCGCCTCTGTCTCACCCATAAATCATGTGACCCCTCTAGACCGATCTACTCTATTTGCTGTCGCTTCTCTTAAATCTATATTTGTCTCTCGTCTTATGGAATCGGCTACGG
The DNA here is from genome assembly GCA_005876895.1 of Drosophila azteca. NCBI lineage: Eukaryota > Metazoa > Arthropoda > Insecta > Diptera > Drosophilidae > Drosophila > Drosophila azteca. The sequence continues at coordinate 14,955,792 of VCKU01000003.1, read as the reverse complement.
ATGTCATGGTTCGGGATTATATCTTCTCCAAACTTAATATCAATAGCTCCTCTGGCATTGTTGTTACTAAATTCATCTTCAAGGAAAAACGTAGCATTTCCTCCTTTAAAATTCTTGTCCCGGAGAAGTTTGTAAAGTATGTGTTAGAACCCTCTTTCTGGCCCGAACACACTATCTGTCACATCTTCAGCAGCCGATCTCGACCTTCACAATCCGCTCCTCGGGTAGGAATTCTTCCTACACCATCTAATGCACTACCATCTCTCTCAAAAAACTGAATTCTTCCCCTCCTCTAAAGATCACTTATCAGAATGTACGAGGTCTGTGCAGTAAGCTCACCAAATTACATGCTGATAGTGCAACTTTTGATTCCGACATTATTGCCTTCTCGGAAACGTGGCTCAATCCCTCAATCTCGGATTCCGAGATTTTTGTTGACAATTTTACCACATATAGATCTGATCGACCATCTCGAGGTGGCGGCGTTCTAATTGCTGTTCGTTCTGACTTAACTTCCCATCTCTTCCCCATCGATGAGCTCATCACTATTGAAATTATCGTTGTTAAAATCCGTCTGTGCTCTTATAATTTATTCATATCATGCTCCTACATCCCACCGTCCTCTGAATTTACTACTTATATGCTACACGTTGACTATCTTCAGTCTGTTCTGTCCCAGCTCAATGATTTAGATCGAAGACTTTAATCTCCCAAACGTCACTTGGTCTCCATCCAATGACTCAAACTTAATGTTCCCATCTATGCAGCATGATTTCGTTGATTGTCTGTCCGATACATCTTTAGGCCAGGTAAATGGCATACGTAATAGCATGAGCAGGACCCTTGATCTCGTCTTCACTAATGATGCTTCGAGCACGTTGGTATGTCGAGGATCGCCTCTATCACTCCCTGAAGACCCATACCATCCCACACTATCAATTGATTTCGTGTTGCCTTCCTCAAACCATACAAAATCCTTTATAAAGCCCTCGAATATATATTGCTTTAAGAAGGCTGATTTTCTCTCCTTGAAGATATTGAATCTGCTACTAATGCATTCTATAGCTTTATTTTTTCCATTTTTCCCATGCATGTTCCTTTAGCCATACCCTCCAGAAATCTTTCTGGCCCTATCTGGTTCACCCCCAGATTAACAAATCTGAAGAATTTAAAATCCCATATGTACAAAAGGTTTAAAAAATCCGGTTTACAATCTGACTTTTTGAAGTACTCGATTGCAAAATCTAGATTTTCCTTATTTAATACTTTGTGCTATAATAGATACTTGACCAAATGCAAGCTTAACTTCAAACGCGACCCTAAACAATTCTTCAGGTTTGTTAATTCTAAGCGTACATCTTCCCAATTTCCTTCTTCTCTACACTTTAATGGTCGATATGCTGATAGGGATTGTGACATTGCCGATCTGTTCGCTTCCTTTTTTCAACGTTGCTACTCTGTCCCCTCTTCTAACCTTCCCTCTAACCTAGCCTCGTCGAACGACTTTAGTAGTAGTTACTCATATCCTATCCCTTTAAATAGTTCTAACTGTATCTGTCCCCCTTCATCGACTAAGATGGTCTATTAACAAATTTAAAATCGTGCAAGTTTTCGTTCAGCACTGGGCCAGACTCGGTTCCGAGCGCTGTTCTTAAACTTTGTGCAGAATCTCTTTGTGTGCCTCTCCTAAAACTATTCAACTTGTCTCTCAAGACTGGTGTCTTTCCCACCGTCTGGAAAGAATCCTATATAGTTCCCTTTCATAAAAAGGGATCTAAATCGGATGTATCCAACTACCGCTGTATTTCCAACTTATCTGCCATTCCTAAACTTTTCGAAAAAATCATTACTTCTCAGCTTCAACATTTTTGTAGGTCTATATTCTCTGAATCACAGCATGGATTCATTAAACGACGCTCTGTCTCTACTAACTTACTTGAATTTTCCACCTTTGTAACTTCGGGATTTGCTAAACAGTGTCAAACTGATGTCGTTTACACTGACTTTAGTAAAGCCTTCGACTCCGTTAATCATAATCTACTAATTCATAAACTGTCCCTTTTAGGGTTTCCGACAACGCTTCTATACTGGACCGATTCTTACCTTAGTAACCGTTCTCAACGTGTCATCTTTAACTCCTCTCTCTCTATACCTGTTACTGTCTCTTCGGGGGTTCCTCAAGGTAGTCATCTGGGTCCCTTATTATTTAACCTATTTATTAACGATCTTCCTCAAATGTTAGTTCATTCCCGTGTCCTAATGTATGCTGATGACGTTAAGTTATGTTTTTCCTACAGTGACCCTTTGTCACCACTATCTTTGCAATCTGATCTGGATGCTCTTAATAACTGGTGCTTAATCAACTTTCTACCTCTTAATATTTCTAAATGCAATATAATGACGTTTCATCGTAATAAGCCATACCTCTTCGACTACTCTATCAATAACATTATCCTACAACGCCTCTTCAAAGTTAATGACTTGGGCATTACCTTTGTACCTAATCTATGTTTCAACTCTCATATCTCTACTATCTCTAACAAAGCCAAAGGAGTTCTTGGATTTGTCAAAAGATGGTCTAAGGAATTCACTGATCCGTATACCACAAAACTCTAGTATGTTTCCCTGGTTCGGCCTATTTTGGAATATGGTTCTTGTGTTTGGTCTCCTCACTACCAAAAATTTCAGGATATGCTCGAATCAGTTCAAAAGCAGTTTTTGATCTTTGCTCTCCGCGGACTCAATTGGGACCCCTCTACACATCTCCCTTCTTATGAAAGTAGGTTGCGCTTAATTAACCTCCACTCTCTTAAATCCCGTAGAACCTGTCAAGGAGTTCTCTTCCTCCATAAGCTTCTCTCTGGTGAGGTTGAATCGACTGCCCTCATCAGCCTTATCAGTATTAATGTTCCTTTCCGCCCGACTAGGCATTACTTTCCTCTCCATCTCCAACTCTGTCTTTCTAACTACTTGGATTATGAATCTTTCCGTAGCCTTTGCCGTAACTATAACAAATTTTTCCATCTGTTTTCCTTTGATACTAGTTCTAATATGGTCAAAATATTATTAACAAATAACTTAATGTAATTTAAATAGCTGTAATTGTAAATTGTTCGGCTACCGGCTTATCTCTAACCTAAATTTGGCTGTTGGTGGGACCCTATAGGCCCTTGAGCCGTTAATCAGCCCCACCAGGTCTGAGTATTTGCTTTTGCCCTTTACCTTTAATTATTGATTTGTAATTTCCTTACCCTGACAGTTTAACTGTACATTGTTAAACTTTTTATTTATTTATTTATTTATTTTATTTATTTATTTATTTAAATTAATTAACAATTATCTGCTAATAATGCTATATAAATTATAAATTAGGGAGAGAACTAAAGATAAAACAATAACAAAATTTAAAATTAAGATTACAGGTTAGCAGAGTTCAGGTAATTGTAAATACTAAATGCTATATGTTTAAGGGTTAGTTCAGGGGATATGAGCTGATAAAGGGAATTATAGTTATAGCATAAAACCCTGAAAGGTTCATGCTGGGCATAGTTAGACCTAAATAAGGGTAATCTGATAGGTCTAAAAGAAACGAGTATAACGAGAGGGAACCGTAAAGTCAATCTGATTCAAGAGAGATTGGGAGTCCACCATCCCGAGAAGGAGCTTGTGCACGAACATTACACCATTGCATATTCTGCGATGGTGTAACGAAGGCAGGTCAATTAGTTTTAGCCTAGATCGGTAAGGTGGCAGGATTCTACCAGAGTCCCAATGTAAATTACGAAGAGCGAAAATTAAAAATTGTTTTTGAACAGATTCAAGAATTACTTGCTGTTCCTTATACTGAGGGCTCCACACACAAGAACAGTACTCCAATATCGGGCGCACTAACGAAATGTACAATTGTTTGGTCACATACGGGTCTTCAAACTCCTTGGACCAACGCTTGATAAATGCTAGAACACCTTTAGCTTTATTAGCTGTCGCAGCTATATGACTATTAAAACACAGTTTATGGTCAAATAATACTCCAAGATCATTTGAACTCGAAATTCGATCCAATACATGATTGCCTAGAGAATAGGATACAAAATGTGGAGCACGACGGTAGAATGTCATAAGCTTACATTTTGAGAGGTTCAAAAATAGGAGATTACTTGAACACCACAATAGCAATTCATTTAGGTCTAGCTGAAGGTGTGTGTGCAAGTACCAGTCGGAGTAGGGCAGACAGATTTTAACGTCATCCGCATACATTAATGTATGAGAGAATGTTACAACTTGGGGAAGGTCATTCACAAATAAAATGAAGAGGAGCGGACCCAAATGACTACCTTGTGGGACACCAGATGTGACGTTAACGATCTCTGATAAAACATTAGTAAATAAGACCCGTTGTGTACGATTAGAAAGATACGACGAAATCCAACGTAGAAGATTACTAGGGAAACCTAATAAGGACAGCTTCTGAATTAATAGAGTATGGTTAACCGAATCAAATGCCTTGCTAAAATCCGTAAAAATAACGTCAGTTTGCAAACCGCTCTGAAATCCACGGTTGATTATGGAGGAAAACTCGAGCAGATTGGTAGTTGTTGACCGATGTTTAATAAAACCATGTTGTGAAGGAGATATCAAGCTAGAACAGAGATGTTGCAATTGCCGTGTAACCAGGAATTCAAGGAGCTTAGGAATGGCAGAGAGCTTTGCAATGCCTCGGTAATTCTCTATGTTGGATCTGGAGCCTTTCTTGTGCAGCGGAATTATGTAGGACTCATTCCAAATTACGGGGAGACAAGACTGTTCCAAGGATAGATTGTAAAGAAAGGTTAAGGGTTGGCATAGAGACTGGGCACAATGTTTTAAAATGCAACTAGGCACTTTATCAGGACCTGCAGAAAATGAAATTTTCAAAGACTGCAAGCCGTCGAGCACATCGCGTTCCTCAAAAATGGGTTGAAAAATGCTATTAGAGTGAGGCAAATGGTAGGGATACGGAGTGGATGAGTTATAAATATGAGAAGAGTAAGACGACTGGAAAAAGGTTGCGAATAAGTTTGCGATGCCAGCAGCAGAAGATTCGGAATTGTTTAGATAATGAAGGGACGGAGGAAATGCATTGGACTTACGTTTAGAGTTGACAAAAGAATCGAATTTTTTAGGATCATTGCGGAAGTTTCTACTACAAGAAGAGAGGTAAAGATTGTAGCACAGACTATTAGTTGATAGGAATTGAAAGCGGGCGGAAGAATATTGTACAAAGACAAGCAAGGAGCCAGTTTTCTGGTACTTTTTAAAAAGTCTAGATTTCCTATTCTTTAAGTATGATAAATTCCTAGAGAACCAGGGAGGCTTGGACGATAATGGTACAGTAATCTCCGGAACATAAGTATTAAGGGCAGAGTTTAAAATTTTATAGAATGAGTTGACTGCTACGTCAATATTAGGTAAGGAAAAAAGAATGGACCAATCGACATTCGAGAGGTGAATGTTTAAATTGTCGAAATCAGTTTTGCGAAAACACTTCATCCGGTGAGGAGTCAAGGTAATGTTAACACAACTAGAAGTGGTACACTCTAAAGTTATAGATAGCGTAGGATGGTATAGGTCTTCAGGAAGTGCTAGTGGGGAGACTCTGGCAACTGTACTTAGAGAAGCATCCATAACGAAAATAAGGTCGAGAAGTCTGTTCCTATTATTTTTAATGGAATTAATTTGGGCAAGGGAAACATCCGTTAGCTCACTGATAAAATCGTTATGAGTATTAGGAAGCAATTGGTTAGCGTCATCACAGGGCAGCCAATAAAGAAGAGGTAAATTAAAATCACCCATGACCACAATCTGATCGGCACAACCTAAGGAAGACACAACAGAATGGATAGCAGAAAGGTGTTTTGAGTAAACATCAGCATCAGATTTGGGAGGAATATATGAGCAGGTTAGATAGATAAAAGACATGCCAACACGGACTTTGACTGCAATGAACTCAATCCCGTGGATATTGTTGAAAGGGAATAACTCCGATGAGAAGTCAGTTTTGACTGCAATCAGAACTCCACCTGCATAAGATGCACGATCCATTCGATAAATGATAAAATTGTGACCAAAAATTTCATGATCGTGAACAGTGGAGTTGAGCCATGTTTCAGAAAAACTGATAGCATCGAAATCGTAAGAGGCACTATCCGTATGTAGTTGACGCAGTTTGCCTAAAAGACTGACTTTAAACAAAATAAACAAATACCAGACAAGTACCCGATGCCTTGTATCTCCATGATACTTTCTAATCTGGGGAAGGCAAGATACTTCACTACCCTTGACCTAAAGTCAGGGTACCACCAAATCACTCTAGCTGAGCGCGATCGCGAAAAAACATAATTTTCGGTAAACGGAGGTAAATATGAATTTTGCCGGTTGCCATTCGGCCTCTGGAATGCATCCAGCATTTTTCAACGGGCCATTGACGACGTATTGCGGGAGCATATCGGCAAGATATGTTATGTGTACGTTGATGATGTCATCGTGTTTTCAAGGAGTGAGTCGGATCATGTCAAAAACATTGGCACAGTGCAGCCTCCACGACGCAAACATGAGGGTGTCAAAGGAGAAGTCCCAATTCTTCAAAGGACAAGTGGAATACCTTGGTTTTGTGGTGTCAACTCAGGGCACAAGAACAAGCCCCGATAAAGTCAAGGCCATTCAGGATTTTAAACAACCCTCCACCCTGTTTGCGGTAAGATCATTCTTGGGTCTTGCCAGCTACTACAGGTGCTTCATAAAGGACTTCGCTCAGATAGCAAGGCCAATTTCCAGTATTTTGAAAGGAGAAAACGGCAAGATCAGCAAGCAACGCTCGAAGTCTATTTCTATACAGTTTGACGAGGTACAAAAGCAAGCCTTTGATAAACTTAGGAATATATTGGCGTCGGAAGACGTTATCCTCCACTACCCAGATTTTAATCAGCCATTCGACCTAACCACTGATGCCTCAGCCAGTGGCATTGGGGCGGTGCTGTCGCAAGGCAATAGACCCATAACCATGATCTCTAGGACTCTGAAGGACAGGGAGCTAAACTACGCGACCAATGAAAGGGAACTGTTGGCCATAGTTTGGGCCCTAGACTCGCTTCATCACTACCTATATGGAAAGAGTGGCATTACCATATACACAGACCATCAGCCATTGATATTCGCAGTCTCGGATAGAAATCCAAATTCCAAAATAAAACGTTGGAAAGCGAGAATCGGTGAGTGTGGCGCGAGAGTCTTATACAAACCAGGCAGGGACAACCATGTAGCGGATGCGCTATCGAGGCAAGATATTAATGCCTTAGAGAGCCAGAGTCGATCCGACGCAGCTACAATTCACAGTGAAGCCTCGCTTACTTATGTAATTGAGGCCACAGACAAACCAGTGAACTGCTTCAGGAATCAAATAATCCTGGAAGAGGCAAACACCCCCTCGAAGCAACTTCACATTCTCTTCGCTGAAAAAACCCGTCACAAATTTGATTTCGTCAGTCGGGACACACTTCTTGCATCCATCAAAGAGGTGGTAAAGCCAGGGGTCGTTAACGCCATCTATTGCACTCTACCGATTTTGGCGTTCGTGCAGAATGAACTTGGAAAGGCCTTTCCGGACAGAAAATTTCGGTATTGTAAGACCCTAGTGACAGACATTACAAACGATGGGGAACGAAGGGAGATAGTGACCACCGAGCACAATCGGGCACACAGGGCAGCCCAGGAGAATGTAAAGCAGGTGCTGCGCGATTACTACTTTCCAAAAATGGAAAGAATCGCATCAGAAGTGGTATCTAACTGCAGGATATGACAAAAAACTAAGTATGACAGACACCCTAGAAGACAAGAATTAGGGGTGACGCCGATACCGGCAAGAGTAGGCGAGTTTTCTCCACTGCAGGAAAACACTTCCTAACCGCGATTGACAAATTTTCAAAATTTGCAATAACGCAACAAGTCGCTTCGCGCACAATAACAGACCTTAAAATACCAATTTTGCAACTGGTGAACATCTTCCCTGCCATAAAGACCATCTATTGTGACAATGAGCTAGCCTTCAATTCTGAGACCATTCGTTCCTTATTGAAGAACCAATTCAACGTCGATGTAGTAAATGCCCCACCGTTGCACAGCACATCAAACGGACAAGTAGAGCGCTTCCACAGCACCTTGTTAGAAATTGACAGGTGTTTAAAGTTGCAGCGCCAGGTTGACGATACGGTCGAACTAGTCGTTCTAGCGACCATCGAATACAACCGTACCATCCACTCCGTCACGAACAAAACGCCCATGGATGTGGTCCACGCAAATTGCGACCTTGGGGAAGAGATAATGTTGAAACTGGTAAAGGCCCAGCAGGAGCAACTTGGTAGAAACAACCCAAACAGACAAAATAGGACCTTCGATGTGGGAGAACAAGTCCTAGTAAAAACTAACAGGAGGTTAGGAAACAAGCTAACTCCCCTCTGCACGGAGCAAAGGGTAGAAGCAGATCAAGGGACCACCGTTCTTATTAATGGGAGGGTGGTCCACAAAGACAATTTGAGGTAGATAAGTACGATTCCTTACCTACCTTAAGAAAAAGGGTTTTGTAGCGTTAAGTTCAGGTCCTCAAGGACAATTAATAGTAAAAGTAAGAACAACCGTACGAAATAATTAATAAGTGCTGTGCCTCTCGTTTCTTATGGGTCTCCCGTTCGATATCTCTACATCCTAGCAATCTTACCGCTAACAACCTTGACCGTCTCAAAACTGACAGACTATTCACACGCTGATTATATCCCTATAATTGACGGACGGACAGCAATATGGAACGAAACCTTTTATATGTCATGTCACGAACTTAACGGAATATGAACAGTTCATTCCGGTGCAATAGAATTAATGGACATTTTTCCACAGACACATATGAGAAAGATTTTAGAGACAGATACAAAACACCTACTGACACTGACTGCGGCACTGGGAGTTCACCACAGGCATGCGAGGAGCTTGAACATCCTGGGGTCAGCGCTGAAAGTCATCGCAGGGACTCAGGACTTTGATGACTTACAGCAAACGAGACAGGTTGAGTACGATCTAATTAAAGCCAACAATAGACAGATAACTATCAACTCGAGAACTCAAACACAGATCAATGCCCTCACCGAGGCCGTAAACAAATTATTAAAAGTAAACAGAAATGACAATTCCCACCTATATGAGAACCTTCTAACCAGAAATAGAATTTTGACGCTTGAATTACAGAACATAATGATCGCCACCACCTTGGCAAAAATAAATATTGTAAATCCAGCCATCATCGACAGTGATGACTTAGAGGCGATTTTGAGAAAAGTTTCCACAGATATCAGCGTAGCCCAACTATTGGGCGCTGCAAATGTGAGGGCACTAGCTAATAAGGAATTAATAATTTTTGTAATAGAAGTACCTAGACCTAAGTTCATTTGCAAGAAAATAACTATCTTCCCAGTCGCGCACAAAGGCATAGCGATCCGGTTACCCGAGCCCATCATAGCAGAATGCGGCAACAAAGTCATCGCCGTCTCATCGTGTATGGGGCCCCCATCACTAGCCTTCTGCTAGGAGGCACCAGCGAATAGTTGCGCACAACACCTGCACTTTGGTGCTGTGGCCCACTGGGGTACGCAGCCTAACAATCAGCCCCCGATCTTGGAGGTGGACGAGGGTATTGTAATAATCAACGACGCCATCGCCACCGTGGCCGCCGATGATGGTCCCGAGCGTAGCATTGCGGGAACGTACCTAGTGACTTTAGACCGGGTCGCCGTCATCAACGGTACAGAGTACACCAATTTCAACAATGCGCCGAAGAAGATCCCAGGCGTAGCAAATTCTGCGAGGATCAACGTCACCAGCCACGAAACTCTACTGAGCCTGCCGTACCTCCACAAGTTGAATGAGGAAAATCTGCAGCAACTGGCCGAGGTTCATGCAAACCTTACGATCGGTCCCATACTGTCTACTGTCGTAGGTGTGGCCGTGTGCGCCGTTCTAATAGGCGTTTTCTGGTGGCTGCGACGCAGGCAGCAGAAGGGAAACACCATCGCAATTCAACAGATGTTGAAGAACCTGAGCTTGACCGAGGACGGTCAAGTCTTGAGGGGGGGGAGCAGTTAACGAGAGTTAACTGAATCTGCCACTGGATGGAGCGGACTCTGCATTATTGTCGAATAAGCAGTTTTCGTCATCTGTGGGATCGCGAACGGCGCGACCGATCGACCGGATGCCTGCCGTCAATAAACACCACTCAAGAGGCGCTGGGTCAGCACTTTGGCTGGATAGCAACCGGAGTCGTGGGCGGCAGCGAGGGGCTTGCCTTTAGGAGTTTAGGATACTTAAGTTTAGTCTTTAGCGGTCCGCCGAGTGGCAGCAACATATTCGTTCGCGCCTTGCGGGCCTTAACTACTCATAATCATTTCATTGTACTTGCTTCAACCTAATACAGTTTAATATCAGTAAAGATTGTAAAACAAATCTATACTTGTGTCCAATTAAATAATTACTTATATGTTAATATGTATGAAAATAAACAGAAGATAGACAAAATAGACGTATGTATAAAATCAGACAGCGGCTCAGAGAGAGTGCAGCATACAATGCATATGGCAACAACAAATCAGCTGAGCATAAAAACTAGTGGGACTAAAAAGAATGCACAAAAATTGGACCAACTACTATTGCAATTGGAATTAACTGCACAAAAACACGATAAAAGAATAAACACGGATAGCAATTTAGTTGCACGATCAGTTTAAAACACAGTAAATCACAATTACTTTCCTTTGAGCACAAAAATAGAATATTTTGGTGGAGCGAAGTGAAGAACGACTGTCAGCAACGATAGTTGATATCGAATATGAAATCGAATTTAAAATATCGATATCGAATATTAAACCATTTTCCATAGCTATGGAGTACCAGAGACTATCATAAGCGATAATGGTGTCCAGTTTAAACCAACCGAGTTTAATAGGTTTTAAACCAAGTTGGGCATTTATCACGTTTATACAGCCTTGTACTCACCTCAAAGCAATGTGGCAGTTAATATTTGTCTGCTAGCGGCAGTCAGAGTGTATCAAACCAAATGGGATAAGAACATCTCCAGCATTTCTTGATCACTACGATCAGGTCTTCATCAGTCACTCGGATGTTCTACATACAAGGCCTTATTTGGAATCGATATGATAACACATGGCACCGACTATAAACTTCTTAAGGAGTTAAAGCTGTTAGAAGAGCCCGCCGTACCCATATCCTCGCGCTATTGCGAAAAGACATCAATGAAAATATAAAGAAAGCTTACGAGCGCAACGTTAAGCAATATAACTTACGTTCCAATCTTACCTCATACAAGGTTGGTCAAGAAGCTTTTCGAAGAAATTTCGCTCAGAGCAAGTTCACACAAAATATCTGAGATATAGAGGGCGCTAGATGATCTAGTTCCACCAGCTCTAGTTAAGAAAGCAGCTTAGAAAAGCTCTTCCAAGGCTTCTGTACGCACCGAATGTCATCTGTCACTCTCTCCCTTTCTCAGAGGAGCTGAAGAGAGAAAGCTCTGTCGGTCTATAAAAGATAGTTGCAGCTGTATCCACGCTCTATTTCTCAAAAAAAATTCTGTTCTTGGTGGGTCTACAATTTAATACCGTGTGTACAAGTGCAAACATATCACGTGTGTGAAAGAAAAGACCTAGATTTCATCTTGAGGCATCCCGCATTTAAGCCGATCCAAGTGATCAAACAATCCTTTTATTGGATTCAACGCGATAAAATATGCTACAACATATTTCGGTAGTTTTCGTTCATTCAACGGCAGCGTGCACAACGACTTTCTTGGCTATCGCCCACGCCCCGCGATCTAAGCATTGCGAACTCTACACCGCTAGCTGAGCCCACCTATTCATACCAACTCACGCACTAGCACATCAACCCTTTGATGGAGTGGCAACCTGCAAGCCTCTGGTACTTCATGTAGTATACCAGAGTTGAACATATGTATATATGTACCTAATCAAATATATGGGCACTCGATATCAGCATGACTGAACTTAAAGACGACATACAGATAGGTTTGGTAGTGTGCACTCTCGCTATGCTCGGGTCTAGCTCGCCGGATTGGTCGGGGTTCTTCCTCACCAAACTGTACTATTGTACTCTAGTACATTTAATAGTGCACTTTTACTGAAACTATAAATGGGTATTAATTGAATAAATACAAACAACAAAGATGTAGTTTATAGCGCCGATACGGCAAATGAAAGGGCTTTACTGAACCCGCTACTAGTGGGAGGGAACCTAAGTGTTGGTTGTCCCTCTCTTCTCTAACCACACTACCATTTTAGGCAAGAAAAGAACGAAAAGAGAATCAAAAAGCTAAACAACGAATAATAAGTTTAAGGTGCACGGCTGTACATGTGTATGCATGCGCGTAGCTTAGAGAGGGGTGTCACTAAAATTTCAATTTAATTTCAGTTAGGTTCGACTCCTGATATATATGCGTAGGGATTTAATGACGAAATAAATGTAACAGAATCAAACTCTGGATCCGGGACACTGCATCGGTGGCTCTTGTCCGCCTGAAGTTGCGCTAGAGCGCCTGGAGTGATACCTACTTCCGAACTTGAGTAGTGGCCAGATTCGTGGTTGGTTGGAGCAGACCTCAACCCCGTTGGATCTATGCACAGCACGACCACGGTGTCGATTTAGGGTCCAGAAAATATTAACGTTGTAGTTGGAGAAAACTTGACAACCGTACGCCTAAGTTTGCTCCCAGGGTAGTCTTCTCAAGACTGTACCGCGATGGGGCAGCTTAGGTGCAATTTCCATAGGTTATGTTAGCACGTACACGGCACTGATGTGAAAACATAACTTTTCCAAATATCTATTAGCACTATTTTTGTTCTTTTCACAGAATTGAGCAATCACTATGCATCTTGTAGGCTATAGCACTTCCGAGTATATGATCCCAATATATTTATTTGAGTCAGAATATATAGTCGGAATTATATGTTTGAATATAAAACATTTTTCGCCTTTCACTAACGACGTCTTTATTGCTTGATCAATATCCATTGAATGTCCAAAGCTATAACAGACGATGGCTACGTCGCTGGTGCAGCAGAGCTTTTGGTTCTCGTTTTACTGTTTAATCGTATGATCTCGAACCTTCGCAGCAGTGTTAGACGATCGCCTAATATACAGCATAGATTAACTGTGTAATCATACGTTTGCCGTCTATGCTTCCCACCGTTCATCGCTTGCATGCATGGGTGTTTCACTTAAGAGCGGCTAAAGCTTTAAATAGAACTTAAGAGTGGCTAAATCTTGGCCCTTATAAAAATGGTAGGGCGTATCACGACGTGAATGGCCTAAATAATCTTCGAAGAAATTCCCTTAAATTTGCTGACTGCTACAATCATTCCGCACAAGTCTGGGAGAGAAGGCAAAGTACAAATACAGAGCACTCTAGAACACAAAACGGCCAATTGCTTCGCTGACTGATCGCCTAGTGGCGTTCGACCACCAAAACAGATCTTCCCTTAAAAGCTTCATTGTTTCAATTTGATTTTTTTTTTTTTGATTATTTAAAATGTCTTGAATTTTTAAGTAATCTGTTGGATCTAATTCGATCTTTTGCCTTCGTGCAAGTTTTGTCGGAAAAGGAAAAGTGCTGAAATGGTTATGCTCGGAGCAGAACAACAATTGTTCCTTTACCTATTACTTTACTTTTGCCTATTGTGTTATCTGCCTCCATAAGCGCTGTCCCCGCTTAAGATCGCGTTCTGACTTTTTATCTATTTGCGCTTTTTTTTGTGATCACAGCTTTCGACTGCTGCAGCGGGCTGCAGCTGCAGCGCTCTGTTGAAGAAGTTTAGTGCAGCTCTGATCACCAACATTTAATAAAGCCTTAGTTCATGAATTTAGTAAAACTAAATAAGTGCCTTATTAATTTAAACAGTTGAATACAGGTGATCTATTTGATATCTACCTCTATCTGACCCCGACGTGATATGGAGCCTGTACCACGATTTAATAAATAAATTGTCGATATCGTTCGGATTATTTATTATTCGGTCAAGCTGTTGGTGCAAAAATCGGTGCCAAACACATAAAACACACAGAAAAAATACATGCAAAACGTATTGCAATGATATTCAGTGACATTGTGCATTGCTGGCATTTGGGTGAAAAGTTCGTTTTCATATAGCTCTTCATATACATATGTATTTATATACAGACAAAATTGGTCTTGTAGCTGAGTGAAAGAGCACCCCCTAGAAACGGTTTTTTGTTTCGCGTGTATTAGTGCAAGCGCCGTGCAAAGCCCTCAGAAGTTGAGGTAAATTCGGAACGCAAATCGACATCGTTTGTTTGTCGTCGCTTGGATACACAGGGTGTTATATTGTTCCCCTCGCAAACCTTCTTATAGTGCCTTTTTATTTTCGTGTGTAAGCCCTGATCTTGTGGCGTTGAAAAATGGCTAAAAATCATGATATTGTTCATGCTCTGACAGCTGCGCCTAGTGATGTGGACTTTTACATAGCCAAAAACGATGTCTATTCAGCGGCAGCTCGTTGAGATGAACTAATCACTAACGGAGGAGTCCATCCTTCAGTTTGACGAAGCTGACCTGCGTGCGAGATTAAAGCACCACGAAGTAATATACTCCGAGTTCAACACTGCACAGAGCAGCTTGGAAAGGCTCGATCTTACGGTGCTCGACGGTAACGCGAACGTGTGCATTCAGATCGACGCAAAGCTAAATCGCGAGCTAGCAGCACAGCAGACGGTTATCAGCGGGAACTCAACCACCATGCCTCATCATTTAGCTGGGGAAGTTTCGCTCAACACATCAACTCGGAGGTTGAGGCTGCCGCATCTAGTATTGGCACATTTTGGGGGAAACTACGCAGACTGGCCAAACTTCTTCTCGATGTTTCAGACTGTTGTGGACAATGAGCAAGAGCTAAGTTTTTTGGAAAAATTCCAGTATCTTCGTGCTAGCCTAGACGGTGTAGCACTATAAACCATACGCTCCATCGAAATATCTGATGGGAACTATGAGATTGCTTTAAAGCTGCTTACTAATCGATTCGACAATAAATACCATCATTTTTTAGGTACACGTAAAGCCGATATATGGGTTACAAGGTGTTGAGACGGGATCTGCAAGGAGTCTTCGGCAACTTAGCGATAAGATCAAAGCTCACCTGCATGCAATTCGGACTCATCAACTAACGAAATTTTAGATGGATTTCTAATACACATTGTGACGCAGAAGCTGGACACCAGGTCCCGGAAAAAATGAGAAGAATATTTACCCTCCCACAAGCTGTTGACAAGGAAATCCCTTGCTTCGTTTCTGGTGAAGCGATGCAGGATGATGGAGAATCACGAAAATGATTTGGTAATCGAAACACCAAGCCATGAGGTGGGAGAAACAATGCACAAGCTTAGTAAAAATGTCCTCATTGCCTCACGTAATAATGAAAATAATGTAGGTAGGTAATGAAAATCTGTATGTAGGTTTTGCGGCGGAAGGGACCACATCATAACCAATTGTAGTATGTTTTTATAAATTTGTCCCCTACTTTGCCCTATAAGGAAGCAAAGAAAAAGCATCTCTGCCTCGATTGTTTTCGCAAGGGCCACGGTTTGCAGCAGTGTAAATCTGGAAGTTGCACGCAGTGTCGTATGAGACATCATACGTTGCTCCATAAGACTCAAAGCCCGGTTCCATCCGCAATCATTGCTGCAGAGGAGAGTCTCCCTTACTCGCAATCATCAGCCTTGGTTTCATGCTCAGCCTCTCCACCTTACCCTCCACCTATTCCCAATGTCTCATACGATTACGTGTTGCAAGCTACGACCATCGTTTTGGTTAAAATTCATGTTGGAACGCTTTTCTCATTTCGGGCAATATTGGATTCCGCATCGCAGCTCAAATTTGTTACGTCTCGTTTGGCTGGTCATCTGCATCTAAAACATCGGCACTCGCCCGTTTCGATATCTGGCATTGCAGAATCGTCTCTTAGTTCGAATAAGGCTGTGGAAGTCGTCAAGCAATCTTAGTATGGCAGCTATAGTTCCTCATTCACGGCGGTCGTAACTATGGTCATCACAGACAATCTGCCGTACTACGATATTAATGCTGCAGAATCGGATGTACCGAAGAATATAAATTAAGCTGACCCTTTTTTTTTAGATCTCAGCGAATGCTGTTAGGAGCTTGTATCCAGATCCATTTGGCTGACACGCAGCCATCACTCCAGAACACCAAACTTGGTTGGATTGTCTCTGGAGGGCTGGCTCACACCACTCACAGTCGAGTCGCTCTGGCTACGGCAACAGGAACCCACGCACCAAAAGAAGACGAGGATTCTTTGTAAGAGGCAGCAGCACCGAGTGAGGATCTACTCTGCGAGCGTTTGTTCAAGGAAAACTCCTATCGTTTGGAAAATGGTCAATTTTCTGTTCGACTCTTAGCTAGTACTGGTTTTGAGGCCCTTGGCGATTTATTCTGCCTCGCTCTTCGTCCTTTCAAAAGTCTGGAAGGGCATATGTCGTTGGCTTCCAGCACCATAAATTTGCCACAGTTTTTCTTGCCGCATCATTGCGTGCAAAAACTCGACAGCAGCAGTACGAAACTACGTGTTGTTTTTGATGGAACTGCAAGGACCACATCTGGGCACTCTCTCAATGACTTATTGCTGAATGGCCCAACGATTCAGCCAAAAATATTCAACATACTGCTTCGATTTAGGTTTTTCAGGATTGCACTTTGTAGAGATATCTGCAAGATGTATCGCTGTGTACGGATGTCACACCAGGATGAATATTTGCAATGCATTCTTTGGCGCAAAAAGCCTACTGATGAAATCAAGATTTACAAGCTAGAGACCGTTACGTATGGAACAAAGCCCGCTGCCTTCTTGGTAATTCGTGCCATGCACCAAATGAGGAAGCGTCATTTCCTATAGGAACCCCAGTCGTGAGAAGGGATTTCTACGTAGACGATTTCATATCCGGCGGGGACACCATTGAGGAAGTTAATGTGATCCGTCGTCAGGTAAAAGGGCTCCTGCAAAGAGGACACTTTCCTATACGCGAATGGTGCTCCAATGAGCCTATAGTTCTTGAAGAGGAGCCTGCGGAAGACAGGGAAAACCTTCTTAAGTTCCATGATGGAACAGACATAGCGAAGGCATTTGGGCTTGTATGGGATCTCAACTTGGATAACCAATTGATCAATTTTTCGAAAAACATGCCAGAAGGCCCACCCACCAAGCGTACTGTCCTGTCTTCTATAGCCAGATTTTATGATCCGCTCGGCTTGATAGCACCTATTCCAGCCAAGGCCAAAATATTCTTGCAGAAATCTCTGTAGGCAGTGTGGGCGGACTTGATGTCGCAATTACGCATCGTTCTAAACTTTAAATTTCCTCGTTATGGAATACTGCAAAACTCATCCCTCCAATTGCACGCATTCTGTAATGCAAGCATGGCCGCATATGCTTGCGTTTACATAAGATCGAATATCCATGAGCATGTAGCATCTCGCTTGCTCTGCTCAAAGTCCAAGGAAGCGCCTTTAAAAACACTAACCATACCCAAGTTGGAATTGGCCGCGGCGTTGCTCTTGACTGCGCTCGTTACAAGCAGTAAACAAAGTCTAGCATCTTCCTGTGATATCCACGTTCCAACGGATCTTAACTCAGCACATTTCGTATCGAAGGACTGCCCTCCAGAGGAGCTCTTAGGTTTGGAATTGTGGTTAAATGGACCATTATCGGACTCTTCAGAATGGCCTACTCAGGCTCCACAAATCTTAGACCTACCGGAGCGCCGACAGAATGCATTGGTTGGATATGTGTAAAGGACCTCTCATGCGACAGCAAGTACACAAACTCGTTTGGCAAGCTACAACGTGTCTTTGGATATATTTATCGTTGTATCTTCATTCGAAGCTAGGAGTACGTTCGGTATGGTGCCATGCTCACTGTGCAGCACCTTACCGGCGGCACTCGTATATTGATAAAAAGTATACAGCAAGTTAATTTCGCTGAAGAACTCATTGCACTCAACGCCAACAGAGCACGGTTCGTTACATCATATCTATCAGAGGATTGAACTTGGATCTCTTTCTATTTCGCACGCTCTTCAACGATCAGATGTATGCAGATATGATAATATACATGTACATATGTATGTGGATGTAGAAGAAGCTAATTGGCTATGAATGAGTGGACTTTATAATTGTATATAGGTTTTATTTGATATATTTGATAAAGGTGGTTATGTAATATTGGCGGGTTACAACATTTCTTATCTGAATATCGGGGGGATCGAATGCGGCGGTATAGCGATATGCGTGCGGTTCTTCGCGACTAGAATTTTCTACTAAATCAACTCCACGAAAAGAAGTAGTTCTCCTGACTCAGTACCGGATATAAGGTAGAGCCGCGGCCCTTGCCGCCGCTCACAACATTACACCTAGTTTTCAATGTGTTTTTAGAGATACTATTTTTGTAGTTTTATATTTTTTTCATAAAAGCATGTTTAAAGTATCGGTTATATAAATCTATAGATAAACGCATATGCTACAGTCGTTTGACCTAGCTCACAAAATATATTTTACCATTACAGAATTGTGACTATGTGTTGCCGAATTATGCTTCGTTGGTTAAAAAAGAATTGAGAAATATTAAAAGCACGCTGTTATATGTATAGTCAAAATATTTATCGTTAAAGGCCTGTCTCCAGCACCGTGAAATTTTACTGACAGGAATCTGCTCTTTATTTGTGTGGAACTTAAGTGAAATAGTGTGACCAAGAACATAAAAAAAAGTTGGCCACTCTCATGAATCAGCTGTGTTTTGTAAACAGCGCCAATTTTGAAAATGAAACTAAAATTAAAAAAAGGAAGAAAAGTAATTCTGACGATGAAGTGATTGTGTTGGTAGCGGCACATATTGTTGTAGGAAGAAGTACAGCACAGTCGGAGGCGCCAAAATGTCAAAATTATCAAAATGCTTATTTTCCGTGATCCGCCAAAAACATGGTCTTGCCTCAACTGCTTTTATTAAAGCAGTCTTCTCCTCACTTTAAAAATTTTCATATCTCTTTTTGGTTTTGAGCACAGATTTTGCCTCCACCTCTCACTTGTACTTCAGTAATAATGTGCAGATATATTTTCCTGGCACCCTCATCAGCTGTTCTCACAGTCCACATTCGTGTGAATATCGATACTATCGATAAGAATTCGTGGATTCCGTTTACGTTGCTGGATACTGGCTCCAGGAAAACACAAACGAAAAATTACTGGCCCAGTTTTTTTTATATGAAGTTTGGCAACTTTTTTACTTTTTTTTACTTGACAACTAAAAAACTTTTGACAAACAAGCAATCCGGTTTTCGAGTGGGAAGAAGTTGTACAACAGCAATCATAAGCGTAAATGAACGTATAAGAGAAAAATTGGACTCGGACAATATAACGTTTCTGACCCTTCTAGATTATTGCAAGGCTTTTGACACGGTTAACCACGAAATTCTTTGTTTTAAGCTAAGTCGTCTATGTAATTTTTCGCGTGCAGCAACAAGACTAATTGTTTCGTACTTGAGTAATCGTATGCAGTCTGTGTGTATAAATAATATGTACTCGTCATTACTTTGTGTCAAGCGTGGCGTTCCTCAAGGATCCGTTTTAGGGCCATTACTGTTCTCTATGTATGTAAATGATCTACCGAGTATATTGTCAAGTTATGACGTTCATATGTATGCCGATGATGTTCAAATGTTTGTTAGTCGTCCTATTAGTAGAATTAATGACTGTATTGGTGTCTGTAATAGTGAATTGAACAGTGTAAGTCAGTGGGCTAAACTGAATGGGCTAGGATTAAATCCAAATAAGTCAAAATGTATAGTCATAGGTAAAAGAAAGTTCGACACTAATGCACTACAAAAATTGACTATTGAAAACACCCCCATTGAATATGTAGAACGCGCAAACAACTTAGGTTTTATGTTTAACCAAACTTTGACATGGGATGATCAGATAAACAGATCAGTCGGAAAAGCTACTGGGATACTTAGAAACTTATACCTAACTAAAGATTTTCTCCCAGTGAGGATAAGGCAAATAATTGCAAAAATGTACATCGTACCAGTACTTTTCTTTGGTATTGAGGTGTTTAGTGACAGTAACTCTGCCAGCCAACGCAAGCTGCAAGTTGCCTTTAATAACATCGCGAGATATATTTATAACCGACGTAGAACTGACCATATTTCGGACGATATGATAAAAATATTTGATATGCCACTTAAATCGTGGATAGATTTTAGGGTTTTAGTACTACTGCAAAAAGTTATTTACACCAAAGAGCCATATTACTTATATGAGCGACTCAAGTTTAGCACGTCAAGACGGACGAAAAACATTATCTGCTTTAAGTATAGGTACACATGCACCATGAAACAGTTCTTTGTACACGCTGCTCGAGTCTGGAATCATCTTCCCAACGCCATCAAGGCAATCAGTGGGGGAGTGCAGTTCAAAATCGCACTGGAGAACCATCTACGCACTACATAACTTGAATTTGAGATAGTAGAGAGGGGTTGAATAGGGAGTAAGAGTAAGAGTGAAGTTCCTGGGAACTAAATTGAAACAAAACTAAATATTATATTATTAAAATGTTAGTATATAAATTCGAATGTATGTAATTGTAATTGTAATAACTTCTTATTGTTAGTAATTTAAATGTCAAAAGTAATGTTACACTCGATGTGACTAGCGCTTTAATTTATAAGTATACAATGCTTGTCGCGCTAGGATGAAATTAATAAATAAATAAATAAAAATGATTGATTGAGTATACATAACTCATATTTACAAATATTCATAAGATTGCATATATCTACATATACAAAATGAGTCCAAATAGAATAGTGTCGTGTAATATGTAACTGAAGTTTAAAGTTAAATACTGATAAAACTTAACATTGATAATAATATGCTTCAGACTGTGATTATCAATAATATATTTCAATTTATCTTTAGAACCTTTATTAACTGCGAGTCGGAAATCGATCATACCGTGTTCTTTCACACATTTATAATTGGTTTGGCTTGCATACCAACAAGTTTCTGGCTACCACTATGTGTTCACAAATTGGGAATCAAGTTCTTTTTGGGTATGTAACAAAAATGCTAGGAGGCTATTGTTGTGAAAATAATCTAAACAAAAAAAATATTTCTATTTCTGTAGTTTTCAGCTTGACGGCAGCAGGATTTGTAACTTTAGGGTTTTATTTCGTTCGAAGCTCTTTTGAAAACTTAATTTTGTCCTGCATTTTTGAAGCACTAACATCGCTTAGTATCAGTACTTTATATTGTGTCTTGGTAGATTTATTCCCGACAAATTTAAGGTAAGTACTTGCTTATCACTCTATTAAAAACGTAATTATATTTTGCCGTTCGGATTGATTTTTTTGTATTCAGATAAAATGTTGAAAATATTAAAGTTTTGTGTATTATTTAAAGTTTAAAAATGTTTGGTTAGGTTAAGTTAAGGTAAGACGGCTGCCAAGCTCCAGAGGATCCCGTCACACTTAGGCCGGTTTCAGCCCGTTGTAGTACCGCGTGTGATCTTCGCCTCTTCCATCTCGTCAGCCCCGAAAAAGGCAGCAGCTATCCCAGCCTACAGCTACAGCCCTTCTCCTTATCTTGGAGAAGGGGGATTGTAGTGACAGATCTGGCCAGCTCGTCTGCCATACAGATGCCTTTGTTGTCCCGGTGGCCAGAAACCCATATAAGGCTGAAAGCAAATTGCTGAGTTCTCTCGTGAAGAGATTTGCGGCAATCTGCAACGGTGGCCGAGTTTGCGGAGATCGCATTAAGCGATTTGATCGCAGCTGGGCTGTCACTTTATATATTTACGCGAGTTAGCATGGCAGTAAGTTCTTTAAAGCAGTTCAGTGCTTTATTGATTGCAATAAACTTCGCTTGGAAGACGCTACAGTGACCTGGGAGCCTGAAGGAGTGCCTTATGTTTAGCTGCTCGGAGTATACTCCTCCTCCGTCCCTATTGTCCAGCTTTGATCCATCTGTGAAGATGTATGGCCCTATCTGGGCCTGGGGTCCCTTAATCCATTCGTCTCTGCGAGGGATGGTAACATTGAAAGGGGTGACTGTGTATTCCCTTGGATCACAGTAGTCCGTTTTCGTGGAAACGGTACTGCTGTTTAATATTAAAGAGTGACCTATATGCTGTGGTGTCTATTGGTCGGAGTCTCTCAGACGTATTACTGCTATTGACATAGAATGGCATCTAGCGCAGTGGTGTGACTGATGGACTGATGCATAGGACTGCGGTTTGTTCAACTTTGCCAAGTTGTTTGGTGATCGTCTTTTTTGATAGGGCTGTCCACCACACTGTAACTCCGTAGAGTATTATTGGTCTAACTATTGCCAGATATGTCCATTGGAATATAGCTTTTTTGCAAGTGTGGCCTTCTTCACTCTATCTTTGATATCACTAGTCGACACGACTTTTCCGCTGTCGCGTTTCTGATAGAAAAAAGCTGCTTAAAAATTGTTAAAGAATTTTTTTTTTAAGAATTTTAAAAAAATGTGGTTTTTTTTGTCATAGGTAGTGCTTCTATTTTTAACATTACTTAAGTTTCCTACAACTGGTTGTATTGCAGTTTGCAATTAAAAAAAGCCGACAAACGCGGCTATAAATTCGACTTAGACACTTTGTCGCTGAAACTTAACGTCTGGAAGATATTATACTTCCAAATTAAAAATTTCATAATTTTTATACCCGGTACTCGAAGAGTATAGGGGTATATTAGATTTGTGGGGATAACGGATGTATGTAACGCACAGAAGGAAGCGTTTCCGACCCCATAAAGTATATATATTCTTGATCAGCATCAATAGCCGAGTCGATATAGCCATGTCTGTCTGTCCGTCCGTCTGTCCGTACGTCCGTCTTCATTTGCGCCTATATCTCAGAGACTATTAAAGCTAGAGCAACCAAATTTTGTATCCAGTCTCCTGTGTTATCACACTACTCTAAGTGTATTTCGAAATTTCGCCCCGCCCCCTTCCACCCCCACAAAGGACGAAAGTCTGTGGCCTTTGCCGCGGCTCACAACGTTCCCTCTCGTTTTTAGTATTTTTTCCCGAAATTTTGACTTTGAAAGCTTAAAAAAGAAACTACGCCAAGAAAAAAAAACCATAATTCTTTAAAAAATGTTAAATCTCCAAATCTATCGGAAAAAATCATTTTTGGTTACAATTTAGGTTCTTGTAAATTACCAAACCTAAGCAACTGGCACTGTCGCTGAAGGAGAGCCTGCATCAGTTTCATATTGGGGGTTAAGAGGCGGAATCTTGTATTTATTTGTAAACAGCACAAGTTCGGTTTTTGAGGGACTAACTCACACTCCATGCGATTGTGTCCATCCTGACAGTCTCGCGAGCTTTGCGGTCATGAGGTCGCAAAGTGTTTGACGCCACGACTTTGCTCTGGGGATAAAGACTATTTTTGCCTTAAGCCAAGAGTGTGGTATTTTCCCCACTACTAGTATCTTCTTGAAGATATATTGCAGCCAATTAAAAGACGTGTCTCCGGCCCTTTGGAGTTGGGCCGGAATGCCTTGGTCCGAACCAGGGGACTTGAACGGATCGAAACTGTTTATTTTCCTGCCAATCTTCCGTTTTGTAAGGATATGATCCATCGAGGTTGCCGAACCTTCACTAGGGAGGTGAGCCGGCTCGCTGATTGAGCACCCTAGCGTCGAGTTGAATGTGTAGGGACTCCTCACTGGAGTTAGTCTACGTACCATCACTTCTCTTGAGGTACCAAACCGAGGGGACCGTTTTAGAGAGGATCTTGCATAGCCCCGCAGCATCCGACGTTTCCTCGATTTCAAACAAAAATTTCTGCTAAGAGGCCCCCTTTGCCTGTCTAATTTATTTTTTGTATAGGGCCCGACTGGTCTTGCAGTCTGCCCAAAGTTTATTGTTTATTTTTGTTTAAAGTTTAACAATGTACAGTTAAACTATAAGGGTAAAAATTACATATTAATAATTAAAAGAAAAGGGCTAATGCAAATACTCAGACCAAGCGGGGCTGATTATCGGCTCAGTAGCCGATAAGGTCCCACCAACAGCCAAATTTAGGTTAAAGAAAAGCCGGTAGCCGTACAATTCCCAATTACAGCTATTTAAATTAAATTAAGTTATTGATTAAGATAATTTTGACCATATTAGAACTAGTATCAAAGGAAAACAGATGGAAAAATTGGTTATAGTTACGGCAAAGGCTACGGAAAGATTCATAATCCGAGTAGTTAGAAAGACAGAGTTGGAGATGAAGAGGAGAGTAATGCCTAGTTGGGCGGAAAGGAGCAGCAATACTAATAAGGCTAATGAGGGCAGTCGATTCAACTTCACCAGAGAGTTTTTTTCCATAATTCTGCGTTTTTTGTTTTCTCTTATCTTAAAAATTGTGGATTCCACAGATTTTCGTTCTTTGTGGGGGCGGAAGAGGGCGTGGCAAAATTTTGAAATACACTTGTATTGAAGTGATATCACAGGAGTTTGGATAGAAAGTTTGGTTGTTCTAGTTTTTATAGTCTCTGAGAACTAGGCGTCAAAAAATGCGAATGGGCAAAGCAGATGGGGTCGCGTGTGAGAGAGAGCGAGAGGGAACGATAACTTTCGAAATGGTTTTCTTCATAGTGGCTATATTAATATTCCGATCTGATCCAGATTCAACACTCTGATAGATATGATTATTCTCTATGATTCTGCGTTTTTAGTTTTCTCGTATCTTTAAAATTGTGCAAGCCACAGATTTTCGTTCTTTGTGTGGGCGGAAGTGGGCGGGGCGAAATTTTGAAATACATTCGGAGTAGTGTGATAACACAGAAGCCTGGATACAAAATTTGGTTGCTCTAGCTTTAATAGTCTCTGAGATATAGGCGCAAATGAAGACGGACAGACGGACGGACAGACATGGCTATATCGACTCGGCTATTGATGCTGATCAAGAATATATATACTTTATGGGGTCGGAAACGCTTCCTTCTCTGAGTTACACACATCCGTTATCCCCACAAATCTAATATAACCCTATACTCTTCGAGTACCGGGTATAATAATGCCCAAGTCGTTAACTTTGAAGAGGCGTTGTTGGATAATGTTATTGATAGAGTAATCGAAAAGGTATGGCTTATTACGGTGAAAAGTCATAATATTGCATTTAGAAATGTTAAAAGGTAGAATGTTGATTAGGCACCAGTTGTTAAGAGCATCAAGATCCGATTGCAAAGATAGTGGGGACAAGGGGTCACTGTAGGAAAAACATAGCTTAACGTCATCAACATACATTAGAATACGGGAATGAGATATCATTTGAGGAAGATCGTTAATAAATAGGTTAAATAGCAAGGGACCCAGATGACTACCTTGAGGAACCCCCGATGAGACAATAACAGGTTTAGAGAGAGAGGAGTTGAAGCTGACACGTTGAGAACGGTTACTAAGGTAAGAATTAGTCCAGCATAGAAGCTTAGTCGGAAACCCTAGAAGAGACAGTTTATGAATAAGTAGATTATGATTGACGGAGTCGAAGGCCTTACTAAAGTCAATATAAACGATATCAGTTTGACACTGTTTAGCAAATCCCGAAGTAACAAAGGTGGAAAATTCAAGTAGATTCGTAGAGACTGAGACGCACACAAAGAGATTCTGCACAAAGTTTAAGAACCGCGCTTGGAACCGAGTCTGGCCCAGTGGTAAACGAAAACTTGCACGATTTTAAATTTTTTAAAAGTCCATCATAGTCGATGAAGGGGGGAAGAGAAGAAGGAAATTGGGAAGATTTACGTTTAGAGTTAACAAACCTGAAGAATTGTTTAGGGTTACGTTTAAAGTTAAGCTTGAGTTTTTTAAATAAGGAAAATTTCGATTTTGCAATTGACTACTTCGAAAAGTCTGACTGCAAACCGGATTTTTTTAACTTCTTGTACATACGGGATTTTAAATTCTTCAGATTTATTAATCTCGGGGTGAGCCAGATAGGGCCAGAAAGATTTCTGGAGGGGGTGACTAAAGGAACATGCACGGGAAAGAAATAGAGCTGTAGAATGCATTCGTGGCAGATTCAATTTCTTGGAAAACGTCAAGGAATGACCAATCCATCTGAGATAGGGCAGTATTTATGGAGAGAAAATCAGCCTTCTTAAAGCAACAGATAAACGACTTTATAGGGCATGAAAAGGGCAACAGGAAATCAATTGAAAGTGTGGGATGGTATGGGTCTTCAGGGGATGATAGATGTGATCCTCGACATACCAAAGTGCTCGAATCATCGGTAGTGAAGACGAGATCAAGGGTCCTACTCATGCTATTACGTATGCCATTTACCTGGCCTAACGATGTATCGGACAGAGAATCAACG
This sequence comes from Drosophila azteca, assembly GCA_005876895.1. Lineage (NCBI taxonomy): Eukaryota > Metazoa > Arthropoda > Insecta > Diptera > Drosophilidae > Drosophila > Drosophila azteca. The sequence continues at coordinate 14,929,276 of VCKU01000003.1, read as the reverse complement.
AAGTCATGCTGCATAGATGTGAACATTAAGTTAGAGTCATTGGATGGAGACCAAGTGACATTTGGGAGATTAAAGTCGCCGAGGACAATAAGATGATCAGAATCACAAAGCTGAGACAGAACGGACTGAAGATGGACAGCGTGAAACATATAAGTAGTAAATTCAGAGGACGGCGGGATATAAGAGCATGATATGAATAAATTAAAAGAACACAGACGGATTTTAGCTACGATAATTTCAATAGTGTTGGGCTCATCGATGGGAAAGAGTTGGGAAGTTAAGTCGGAACGAACAGCAATTAGGACGCCGCCCCCTCGAGATGGTCGATCAGATCTATATATGGTAAAATTGTCTACAAAAATCTCGGAATCCGAGATTAAGGTATTGAGCCATGTTTCCGAGAAGGCAATAATGTCGGAATCAAAAGTTGCACTATCAGCATGTAATTTGGTGAGCTTACTGCACAGGCCTCGTACATTCTGATAAGTGATCTTTAGAGGTAGGGAAGAATTCAGTTTTTTTAATAGATGGTAATACAGTAGATGGTGTAGGAAGAATTCCTACCCGAGGAGCGGATTGTGAAGGTCGAGATCCTCCCCGTTAGCGCTTTCAGCACTGTTAAATAGGGTCCTGCAGCTTTTTCGTAGGGTATTTATTTGTTTTGACCACCAGGCAGGTTTCTTTTTCCCCCTATGTCTGTTTGAGAAAGCCATATTGCATGCTTCAGTGAACCTGTCAACAAGACGATTTAGGTCGTCCTCTGTGTTCAGGCATATTGGCGCTACAGCGAGAAGTATTCTCTCCGTTACTGTGCTATATTTTTCCCAATTGGCTTTCCTGGGATTAACAAAGTCAGTGGGTTTCAGGCTCTCGAGAGATAATATAGTCTCGATGTACTTGTGGTCAGAGAAGGAATGGCCCTCTAGGACTTTCCAGCTCTTAACTATGTCTGACAGTTTGTGAGACACTAAGGTAAGGTCGATTACCTCTTTTCGATTTTTTCTTATAAATGTAGGGTCATTTCCCCGATTACAGATTATAAGATTAGAGTTTTAGATAAAGCTGAAAAGTGACTCACCCCTTAAATTTGTGTCCGAGCTCTCCTATTAGGTGTGGTGAGCGTTGGCGTTGCAGCCTATTATTAGACCTATGTCCGACCTTTCGCTATCGCCAGTAATATTGCGTAGTGGGTGGGAGTGTCCAGAGTGTTGAATATGGATCTGATCGGATCATTATTATAGCTACAATGAAGAAAACCATTTCGAAAGTCATCGTTCTCTCTCGCTCTCTCTGTCACACGTGAACCCATCTGCTTTGCCCATTCGTATTTTTTTGACACCTAGTTCCCAGAGACTATAAAAGCTAGAGCAACCAAACTTTCTATCCAAACTGCTGTGATATCAAACCAGCACGGGCTTATTTTAAAAATTTGCCACGCCCTTTTTCGCCCCCACAAAGAACGAAAATCTGTGCAATCGACAATTTTTAAGATACAAGAAAACCAAAAACGCAGAATTGCTGAAAATTACCGGGTTTAACAGATTGCCGAATCTGGATCAGGTCAGATCATTATTATGGACAGTGGGAACAAATTAAATTTCAGTGGCTACTCAACGCCTGCCCGGCGCTTACTCATTCCCTCTCTCACTCGCACACATCCACGTCTCTTGTAGTTATACATGTGTACGTAAAAATGTGGCAGCCGATGTAAAAATTACATGCAATTAAAAATAGGAGCATATAACTTCTAAAATATAAAAAAACAACATTGGGTTCGACGTAATTTTTTGAAATTTTCTATTTTGTCCAAAATTTAATTCGTTCTTTTTGCGAACATATAATAAATTTCATAAATCGTAAGCTCAAAAATGTATGTATGTATGTATATACTGACTAAGTACCGGGTATAAGGTAGAGCGGGAAAGGCTCACAACGTTCCCTCTCGTTTAAGAATAAAATTAGTTTAAAGTATTGGTTTTAACGGTTGTATGTATGTATATTTGCACCTTTTTCCCCAGCCATATTTTTTACGCGTCAAAATTTGAATTTTGAGCTGCCAATTTTTTTTTGTTATTAGTGGGGATAATTCCACGACAGGCAGATCAAGATTTTAATATTCGGAAATTCGGACAAATTCAACTAAACGCAACCAAAACTCAACTTTTTTCTACCTCTAGATCCCCTATGCTTCCCCATGTAAACGACACTCGAGTTTCTCCCGAAGCTCAATAACTCAACCGTAGTGTAAACATGCTATAACATTGTGACATTCGATTTTCACGTTAAATTTTCTTGAAACATTAATTTTTGATTTTTTTATTAATTGTTTCTTTTTAATTTATTTTGAATTAAACTTAACAACTAATAACGAGTTTAGGTTTTATGTGACCAATACTGCCTGTGCTAGCGTACTTAAGTGTGATAATTTCAGCATTACATTTTTAAAAAATATTTTTTTTGTCTTCGTTTAGTGGTAAGCGATGTAGTATACCAGAGTTGAGAATATATATGTATCATATATATGGGCCCTTGTTATCAGCAGATGATATTGACTGAACTTAAGGACGGCGTACAGATAGGCTTGGTAGTGTGCACTCTCGCTATGCTCGGGTCTAGCTCGCCGGATTGTTCGGGGTTCTTCCTCACCAAACTGTACTATTGTACTCTACTACATTTAATAGTGCACTTTTACAGAAATTATAAATGGGTATTTATAGAATAAATACAAACACAAAGATGTCTTGATAGCGCCGACTACGCCAAATGAAAGCCCTACTGAACCCGCTACTAATGGGATGGAACCTAGGTGTTGGTTGTCCCTCTCTTCTATACCCACCCTACCATGACAATGCGTTAGATTTGCTGCATTGTCCCTTAATGAACTTCAGATAAGATTCACCACATATTATAAGATCCTGGCACGGATACTCGACAGATCATTACAATTAGATTAAAGATTCATATCTTTTTCAAAACAATTCATATTTTAATAGATGGGAAAACTCCAAATTGAATAAACATTTTTGATGTTGAATAGAGGCACTAACGTTAAACTTTAAACTTATATGGGGGGGGGTACTATTTCCTTAATTATAATTGGGACGTAAATATAGTAATAAATTCATTTTTAATTCACGTTAAACATTAGATATCGAATTGAATATATATATATATATATTAGGTAGGCTAATAATGAGAAAAATGGATAACAAAGACAAGAGCAGACTGGAGTGTTCTTTATACATAAGTACGCTGAGCAGCCGGGTTTACATCATTTTATGTGCACTCATATGTCGAGCACGGCTCGGAAATTAATCAGTATACCTCGCTTGGTAATAATTACTTACTCCGGCATTTCACTTTCTTATGCTGATCGTTGGGCCCAATGATGTCGCAGATTGTTGAACGCCGCTGTTTAAAATATTAAAATAATGATTACATATAATGCACACAATATAACCATGGTACAAAGCCCCGCTGCATAGCTATCAGCCAGTTGTTTTTGTTTTACATGTTACATATCGCAATTAATTTTTTTAGGCAAGAAAAGAAGAGAAAAGAGAATGTCAAAAGGTAGACAACCAAAATAAGTTTAAGGTGCACGTCTGTGTATGTGTATGTGTGTATGTATGCGCGTAGCTTAGAGAGTTTCAATTTAATTTTCAGTTACGTTAACTTCTGATGTCTATGCGTAGGGATTTGATGATGAAATAAATGTAGTTTAATCAAACTCTGGATCCGGGCGCTGTGTCGGTGGCCCTTGTCTGCCTGAAGTTGAGCTGGAGATCGCCTTTAGTGATGCATACGGATATGGCCGTACGGCAGAATTGCCTGGCAGAATATATAGACGGAATTATAAGTACAGTCTGGATTTGAATATTCAACTTGTTCGCCTTTCACTAACGACGTCTTTATTGCTTGATCAATTTCCCTCGAATGTCCAAAGCAATAACAGACGATGGCTAAGTCGCTGGTGCAGCAGAGCTTTTGGTTCTCGTTTAACTGTTTAATCGTATGATCTCGAACTTCGCAGCAGCGTTAGACGATCGCCCAATGCACAGCATAGATTAACTGTGTAATCATACGATTGCCGTCTATGCTTCCCACCGTTCGTCGCTTGCATGCGTGGGTGTTCCACTTAAGAGCGGCTAAAGCTTTGAAGAGAACTTAAGAGTAGAGAACTTCACTAAAGCGAGTAGAGAACTTCACGACGTAAATAAAAAAAATTCCCTTTTATTTGCTAACTACTACACCACAGATAATGATACAAGACTAGTTCGACGGATCGTTATCTGAAGACTGAGGACAGAAAAGATTATTTCTTTATTTGGATGTCTTTTAAATGATACACGCCGAGATTTTTCTTGTTTTCATTGACTAATTCGTAGTAGTATGGACTTCGCTTTTTATGCACTTGAGCGCTTATGAATGTAGGCGCTAATTTAGAACTAAACCTTTTAATCGCACTACTCTTTGTGAAATTCCTAGCATATACTAAATCTCCAACCTTTAACTGTGTATCCCGGCAGCGTAAATTGTATCTACGCGAATTTTCTTCGTTACCGATATACGCTCGTATCGCAGCTATCACGGATCTATTCAATCGCTCACTGGCATTAGCTTGCGGCGATTAGCTTGTGTGATCCCAAAGGTGTTTAAGAATGCCTGGAAGTAGCTAGACTTAAATTGAGATCCATTGTCTGACAAAATAACTTCTGGCACCCCAAATGTATAAAAGAGAGATCCTTCCAGATACTCACAGATCTTAGGGGCTGTGAATTTCTTAAGTGGGCACAGGAAATGAAACTTCGTGCTGTGATCGACAACTATGAGCAATCCTGTGTTTCCCTTTTTTGTGCGTGGGTATGGCCCTAAGAGATCTATATATAGTTTCTGAAACGGCCTATCAGAAGTGAATGGTTTACCCATAGGAGGTCTGAGAATCATATTCGGACTCTTGGTCGTACGACAAACGGTGCAATCCGATATGTACTTGCGCGTCTGACTAACCATACGAGGCCAGAATAAATATCTTTTTAACTTTTCGATGTTTTTACTCATTGCACAATACGCGGAGCTAGGAGCATTGTAACAGATAACCAAGCAAGAGGCTAGGACTGAGACGGTATTCGAGCAGATGGTGGGGATGACCGAGATCCATGCACGCGTTGCTGCCGGTCTAATGGTTAGTCAGGTAGAGTGGGGGTGGGATAGGGTTAGATCGTGTCAAGGGCTCGTGCATTAAAATCGAAGATAAATATGTTTCGCGTGCGGGTCTAGATTCAGACGAAAGAAATAAGAGAGAAACGACAGGGTAGGGAGATTAAACAGAGAAGCGAGGTCGAGCTGAAGTTGCTGGTGGTGTTATTGCAACTCGATATGCCCACCCTTCCTTGATCATACCGGTCCGCATAGGCTGATAAATTGGTAATGATCCCTAGTAAAATGCTCTACTTCTATTCGGTTATGTCATCTCGGCGCCACATGATCCCTAAATACGGCAGCAATTAGCTTAAATTCATTATAATCGGTTTATTTAGGAATGCTTCAGTAAAAATCTCATAGCTGCTAAACGATAATATATATACAGGTTATAAAAGTATTTAGGTATTTTCACTTAAGTTGATATTAACAGTAATGATTTCTAAAGCCTAGAGTGGTTAAATATGGAGGTAAGATATAAGATATATATACAAAAAAGAAATTATTCGATTAAATATTCAAACGGGTATCATAGAATGTTTGGGTTCGATGCATATTTTTGTATACGGAGAATTTGTTGTACGTTTACATTTCAGAGAATTAAGCGAAAGATCATAGCAAAACAAATACTCGAAGCTGACTCGAATTCAGATCAATCCATCGATGAAAGCGCTTCCATGTGGTTGATGAGGGTGTCTGTAAACTTTTAATAATTAGTGTAATAGCGAACGTACATATGTCTAGGCACGAGTGTGGGTCTTCAGCATTCTTTCCCTGTTACATTCTTCTTTACCATATGAATGCATAGAACCAAAATCACTCAAAATAATATTAAATTCAATTGACTTTACTTTTCGTTACTTTACTTCACTTTACTTTACTCTAAGCTATTGGTCTTCATATTTTTGTTTAATTAAGACCTAATTTTCGGGGGGGGGATGGGGGAATAGAGATAATAGAGAATGAGAATAGGGAAAAGAGACGGTTCACGCCAACGTTGATCGTCACTGCTGCACTGCAACGGTTTACGCTCTCTCCTTTGGTTTTTGCTTTCGTGGCGCTGGCGGCTGCAGAACGTGGAGGTCGAAGAAATAGACAATTCTCTCTTCAAGGGTGGTCCAGGCGGCGTCGGAGAGGAATTTGCAACGACAATTCTCTTAAGAGGGAACATACATATATGAACCTCGGTATATGTGCTTAGGCCATCAGATGTTTCCCAGGTTGCACCGTTACATACATATGTCGGTCCGAATTCGTATGCCAACCTCAATGGGTCATTGCTCTGATATACATGCGGCACTACATATACATTTACACGGGACGGTATCGGTACAGCTACGATATTACGTTATGTAGCCCGTACGGTATTAGGTACGTTAGTACGTATGTACGTGCGTACGTACGGCCAAACCTGTAAATAGGTTTTGCGCGAACTATAATTTCTGTGGCCGGTTGTTTGCGGGTACAATAGAACTCACCCAAAGGGTTTGGCCTCTGCTTAATTATGGATTCTTCGGTCCTCGGATCCGAATATAGTCGGGGATCGTGGAAATAACTTTTGGGCTTAACACGCGGTTTATGTACATGTATACGTTTGTCTAGGTTAGGTTTAATCTTTCGTTTTGTTCGCACTAACTTCGATATAACGTCCGTCGGGGATCACGATCACAAGAGAAGAGAAAGACCTGCCCTTCCACTTCCTATGCTTGAGCTCTGGTTTCGCTCGTTCCGACTTCACCACACATTGACAGTTGGCTCTGTTAGCCTATGTCGTTTTGACATGAGCCTAATTGCTCTCAAAGTGCAAGGTGCATGCGAAGGGAAGGTGGAACTGCGGCATGGTTGCTTACTTCTAGCTTTTCTGGGACAGGCGCCACTACAACACCCCCCTACCAAGATCACACTTTACAGGGATTCACTGAAAAGAGTGATCCACGCCTGACACTATTGTTTTATGTCCTTCGCATGAAATTTTCCTAAAAGTCTTCCTTGTAAATCTTCCAGTTCGTAGTAACTTTTACCCAGTCTTTTCCTAACCCGTGCTTTGACGAAAGTGGGCGCCAGCTTTGCATTGAAGCCTTTGCTAAAATTACTTTGCTGGAAGTTTCTTTTATATACTTCCTGACCTACAATAAATGCGACGTCTCGGCTACGTAAATTATAGGTTTTCTCGTTCCGACTATGCTGCTGTTGGGCTGATTGCATAGCTTTCTGCCGGATTATATCAAACGAGTCGTCTCGTGAAAACTGAACGGTTCGATCCTCAAGCATTCCTAACTTTCTTAGCAGCTCATAGCTAGAGCCATTGGTCACCATATGCTGACCAAACGCCACTCTGTATGGGGTTGAGTTAATAGCAGTATGTATGCTTGAACGTAACGCACAGGCGATATGGCTCAACTTGTCATCCCAATTTGATTGGTCGGGTTCAATATAAGCCTTTATCGCAGCAATGACTGAGCGATTCACGCGCTCCGACGCATTAGCTTGGGGCGAATGTACAGCGGTAAATATATGTTTTACGCCGTATTTTTGTAGCAACGTTTGAAATATCTGTGATTTAAACTGCACTCCATTATCTGATACTATCGTTTCAGGTACACCGAAGCAATGAAACAATTCTTCCTCAATGAATCGGATGATCGAATCCGCTGTAAATTTCTTAATAGGTTTGAGAAAGGGGAACTTCGCGAAATGATCTAAGACTATAAAGATACCTATATTACCTGACTTACTTCGCGGATACGGGCCCAAGAAATCTATATACAATTTTTGAAAGAATCTGCTAGTTTCTTGAGTTTTTCCCATGGGAGGTCGCAAACACTGGCTTGGATGTTTTGAACATTTGCATATCTCGCACTGATTAACATAGGACTTCACATCAGAGACCAAGTTTGGCCAATAGAAGTATCGTCTTATTCTCTCGAGGGTTTTATTGATACCGCCATGTGAGGAAAGCGGGTGATTATGAGCTTGACTCATAACCACGGGAGTTAAAGCAGTTGGTACCCATAATTTCCAACAGAGGTCATCGGCTACTTTGTCCCCTACTGCATGTTCAGCACGGCGATAAATGAAGTCATCAATTACCTTGACATCAGGCATTTTCGTCTGGTTAGCTTTAATTCTCGCTTTCAGCTCCTCATACTCAACGGAGTGAAAATGCGGCGAACTGAGGTCTAGCAGGCTATCCACTTTAATTTCGGACAAGTCCTCCGTGTAAGCTCGGGACAGGGCGTCTGGAACTTTGTTGTTGACTCCTTTTCGGTGAAGAATTTTGAAGTCAAACCCTTGTAATTTTAATGACCATCTTGCTAGTCTTGAGCTTAAATCTGATTGACTCATAAGCCATTTTAACGATGCATGATCCATAATTATGACAAATTCATGCCCTTCGATGTAAGCGCGAAACTTTTTGACACAAAGTACGGCCGCTAAACACTCTTTTTCGGTAACCGAATAATTCCGTTGGCAGTGATTAAGTTTCCTAGACATGTATGCGATCGGAACATCGTTTCCTTCGACATCCTTTTGCATAAGTACTCCTCCTACACCAGTATGACTCGCATCGCAATGAATTGCGAATGGATTCCGAAAATTTGGACTATGCAAAACGGGAGCGCTACAAAGTTTATCCTTAAGATCTTCGAAGGCCATTTTGGCCTCTTCCGTCCATACAAACCTACGGCTCTTTTTCAATGTGTCTGACAAGGGAGCGGCTAGGCCGGCATAATTTCGAATGAATTTATGATACCATCCAGTTAGTCCTAAAAATCTTCGAACCTGTTTGACTGAACGAGGGGTAGGGAATTCACGAATGGCTGAAACTTTATCTGGATCGGTCTTAATAGTGGCATCACCAATGACATGACCCACGTATTTCACTTCTTTCAAACAAAACTTACTCTTCTCTACATTAATCGCTAACCCAGCACGTTTGAATTGCGCTGCCAACTCGGATAGTACAAGCATATGCGTTTCGAATGAAGAGGATACCACGAGTAAATCATCCAAATATACGAACACTTCATGTCATATTTGAGCGGGTATGACTTTATCCATTAATTTACACAAGGTTTGTGGAGCATTGGTTAGCCCAAACGGCATCACAGTGTAATGATAAAGGGGTCGTCCAGGAACGGTAAAAGCGGTCTTTTCGCGAGTAGCTGGGGTCAATGGAATCTGCCAATAAGCATCTTTCAGATCGATGCTGGAAATATATTTAGCTTTTGGTAGTCGGCTTAATATACCATCAATCAGGGGCATGGGATATGCGCTCTTCACTGTGGCTTCGTTGACCTTTCGGCTATCGAGACACAATCTCACCTTCCCCGGTTTCCTAACAAGAACCACTGGTGAAGACCATGGACTCTCGGATTCCTCAATAACTCCAAGGGCTAACATTCTATCTAACTCTTCAAACATGAGCTTTTCGACAGCAGGTGATACCGAATAATGCCGCTGTTTAATTGGCTTCGCGTCCCCAATATCAATATCGTGACTTATCCAGCTTGTTTTACCTAAACCTTCCTTAGCGAATGACGGAAACTTTTGGATAACATCTGATAACCTGGCATTCTGTGACTCGGATAAACTCATCTGAGTATGGGTTTCTTTAACTAATTCAGCCATCTCGGGGTTAGCCGATTGGTTTAAAACACCTGAAGGTAACAAGTCGAATGCAGACCAAAAGTCAATGCCAAGGTATAAATCTTGCGATAATGATGGTACTAGATACAACGTTATGGGTTTAGTTTCGTTTCGAAACATTACGGGAGTTTGGATCTTGCCTAAAATTTTCTGAGCGGTCCCATCAGCTGTTCGCACAGATGCATAAACGTTTTTGACCGTCGCCGGACTAACTTCCAATGCTAAATCACCTCCTATGCAACTGATAGTCGCGCCCGTATCCAAAAGACCACTGACTGTTCTCCCCAATAGTTGAACGGCTGCATAAGGTCTTATGTCTTGTGCCTTCCCAACTACTGCCGATAATAATTTGTTTCGTTCTTGTTTTCGAGCCTCATTATATGCACATCTACGCACTTTCATGCGGAGGGCGCGTTTGTTACCGCCTGCAATCTCTGTATTTGTCGTTAAGTCTGGTATTTGGGACATGTCCGGTGGAAGGGGTAGCGAGTTTTTATTAGAACTCGTTACTCCGTGTTGGTGGCTTTCGACACCATCGGTCTGCGTGCACTGATCAACGGTGCACGGACTGCCAAGTTTTTTGGATTGCACTTTCGACAGGAGGGCTTGTAGGTGTCAGATTTGCCACACCCATAACAGAAAACTCTCCGCTCTCCAGTACATTCTTGGTACCGGTGACCTAGCTTCCCACAATTCCAACAATTAAGGGTCATAGCATCCAGACAAGTATCTTCTATCTGAGCAACTTCGTCTTCACTCTCACTGAATGTTTGTTGTAATTCATTAATATGTCTTTTAGTCGCGACACGCTGAATTGATGAACTCGCTTTGGACAAGTTCTGTAGGAATCGTTCGCGGGTACGGACTATATGCCGCAACTCAGCGATACTTTTGATTGGGACATACAAGATTTCGTGTTGAATTTCCGGAACTAAGTTAGCTTTGAGCGCTTCTAGCAGATAGGTCTCTGTCATTGGCTGGACTAGTTTGTCTGCCAAGGCTACTATGGCTTCATAAAAAACGTCAAAAGGTTCATTTGGCCTTTGTTTCCGCTGAGTGATCGCTGAACGGATATCCAAATCGGTACGACCGTCTTTGAATTGCACCTTAAGGGCCACACACAAATCGGACCACCGGATGAGAGTGACACTCTTGTGGTATCGCCAGAACCATTCGCTAGCACTACCCTCAAACAAATTGCTCGCATATCTGGCTAAAAGTTCAAAATTTCCATTTAACGATTGGTTGGTCAGGGCATTCACCCTATAAATGAAATCTTCTACTCCAATGGAAGAATGGCCTGAAAATCGTATTTTCCAATTCGAAATGATTTGACTTATTCTATCCGCACGTAACTCTGAGACTGGCGGAGTCATTCCTAGGCTATATCTAGATGTTTGCTCTCTGGCCTGCTGCCTTTCTGAACTAACACCGAACAGCTGCTGGAATGTTTGTTGTTCTACCTCATCGATGGTCTGAGTATTGATTGGCTCTGATCGAGCACTTTCAATGCTCTCCCGAGGTGCCGTTTGCTGAATCGATAATTTCTGTAGCCCCTGTTCTATGGTCTGAGCTAATATTTGGGTCTGAGCCTGGACTGCCGCTGCCATAGCGTCAGCAATGACTTGATGTAGACTTGAAGTTGTCGTAGCCTCCGGTGCTTCCATCTGTATTTCCGGGTAACTCTCTGTGACATTCGCTCCGCTTGGGGCGTCTGCGTTGGGTTCGGTGGCCCTACCCTTAGACCTAGTCTGTGGCATGCTTAAGCTGGAGTCTTGACTCGAAGTCTGAGCTGCTGCAATCTCCTCCGCTAAGTTCGAAGTTGAGGAGTGTAAACTAACGTGGCAGACAGGACAAGTCTTTTTGGCTCCTGTTCTACAAGTAAAACAGGCACGATGAAATTGGTGTCCACAGCTGGCGGTAAGCAACTGGGCTGCGTATTCCACCTCTTTGGCGCAAATGCTACAAATTATACCCCGATTACCTATTTGAATTACATTATCTGGACTACGACTAAGGGGCATGATTATCGTATGAAATCTCTTAAACCACAGCTTTTTTAAGTGTTTAAAATGCAAAGAATTACTACTCTATTTTTTTTTTTTCTATATCCAAAAAAAAATGAGAAGACCAAAATGTTCTTAAATAAAGGGATCATGTTTTGCTTCGATGCACATAATAGATAGACTGAACTCGTTAGCTATCTAATCTCACTGTCTAATAGAAACGTTTATATAGAAAGAAGGAACACCAGGTTGAACAGACTCTTGTTACCGCGAGACAGGTTATAGCTTTTTGCCATAAATACACCGGATTTCAATCGCTGGCTGAATTCTATCCAACTACTGCACAACGTAGCTCGTACTTCTAGTTAACTGGACCAAGAACTTATTCGGAAAGCATCAGGATTTCGACAGTCACTAAAGTACTTCCTACTTACAAGAATATTAGAAAATAGAAAGGATGAAAAATAGTTTTTCCCCGGAGTATTCTCTCACAACCTCGAGACAGGTTATAGCGTTTCGCCATAATCACACCCGATTTCAATCGATGGATGGAGTATACACCGGTACACAAACGATATACTATAGAGGTTAAGTTACGTGCAGCTTGAGCGGACGGGACCAAGAGCTTAATGGAAAACCTCAGGATTTCACCAGTCTCTCTTTACCATCTCAACTCACAGAGCTCCTATTATCCTAACGAGGCACAAGGAATTGAGACTGAGATAGTTTAGCTACACGATAACAAAATGTACAATATACACGGACTAGATACGTTTAAGAAAAGTAGTCTGAACCAAGAAGGATAAGGGATTTCCAGTCGGGTGTAGATGACTGACTTTCGGATAATTATTTGGGGCTGTGACCGTTTCGGGCCCCACGTTGGGCGCCATATATTTATATTCTTTATATATTTTTATATTCTTATATGTATAATCATATAGATAATACTGTAACAGATAACCAAGCAAGAGGCTAGGACTGAGACGGTATTCGAGCAGATGGTGGGGATGACCGAGATCCATGCACGCGTTGCTGCCGGTCTAATGGTTAGTCAGGTAGAGTGGGGGTGGGATAGGGTTAGATCGTGTCAAGGGCTCGTGCATTAAAATCGAAGATAAATATGTTTCGCGTGCGGGTCTAGATTCAGACGGAAGAAATAAGAGAGAAACGACAGGGTAGGGAGATTATACAGAGAAGCGAGGTCGAGCTGAAGTTGCTGGTGGTGTTATTGCAACTCGATATGCCCACCCTTCCTTGATCATACCGGTCCGCATAGGCTGATAAATTGGTAATGATCCCTAGTAAAATGCTCTACTTCTATTCGGTTATGTCATCTCGGCGCCACATGATCCCTAAATACGGCAGCAATTAGCTTAAATTCATTATAATCGGTTTATTTAGGAATGCTTCAGTAAAAATCTCATAGCTGCTAAACGATAATATATATACAGGTTATAAAAGTATTTAGGTATTTTCACTTAAGTTGATATTAACAGTAATGATTTCTAAAGCCTAGAGTGGTTAAATATGGAGGTAAGATATAAGATATATATACAAAAAAGAAATTATTCGATTAAATATTCAAACGGGTATCATAGAATGTTTGGGTTCGATGCATATTTTTGTATACGGAGAATTTGTTGTACGTTTACATTTCAGAGAATTAAGCGAAAGATCATAGCAAAACAAATACTCGAAGCTGAGCATAGGTCAGTAACACCGTGCCGCTAATAAGTCTGCGGACGACGCATGGGTACCTCAATGTACTTTCGCTACTCTGGTAGAATTATACACATATATGCAGACGTTTACTGTTAAACACTCACATTCAGATCAATCCATCGATGAAAGCGCTTCCATGTGGTTGATGAGGGTGTCTGTAAACTTTTAATAATTAGTGTAATAGCGAACGTACATATGTCTAGGCACGAGTGTGGGTCTTCAGCATTCTTTCCCTGTTACATTCTTCTTTACCATATGAATGCATAGAACCAAAATCACTCAAAATAATATTAAATTCAATTGACTTTACTTTTCGTTACTTTACTTCACTTTACTTTACTCTAAGCTATTGGTCTTCATATTTTTGTTTAATTAAGACCTAATTTTCGGGGGGGGGGATGGGGGAATAGAGATAATAGAGAATGAGAATAGGGAAAAGAGACGGTTCACGCCAACGTTGATCGTCACTGCTGCACTGCAACGGTTTACGCTCTCTCCTTTGGTTTTTGCTTTCGTGGCGCTGGCGGCTGCAGAACGTGGAGGTCGAAGAAATAGACAATTCTCTCTTCAAGGGTGGTCCAGGCGGCGTCGGAGAGGAATTTGCAACGACAATTCTCTTAAGAGGGAACATACATATATGAACCTCGGTATATGTGCTTAGGCCATCAGATGTTTCCCAGGTTGCACCGTTACATACATATGTCGGTCCGAATTCGTATGCCAACCTCAATGGGTCATTGCTCTGATATACATGCGGCACTACATATACATTTACACGGGACGGTATCGGTACAGCTACGATATTACGTTATGTAGCCCGTACGGTATTAGGTACGTTAGTACGTATGTACGTGCGTACGTACGGCCAAACCTGTAAATAGGTTTTGCGCGAACTATAATTTCTGTGGCCGGTTGTTTGCGGGTACAATAGAACTCACCCAAAGGGTTTGGCCTCTGCTTAATTATGGATTCTTCGGTCCTCGGATCCGAATATAGTCGGGGATCGTGGAAATAACTTTTGGGCTTAACACGCGGTTTATGTACATGTATACGTTTGTCTAGGTTAGGTTTAATCTTTCGTTTTGTTCGCACTAACTTCGATATAACGTCCGTCGGGGATCACGATCACAAGAGAAGAGAAAGACCTGCCCTTCCACTTCCTATGCTTGAGCTCTGGTTTCGCTCGTTCCGACTTCACCACACATTGACAGTTGGCTCTGTTAGCCTATGTCGTTTTGACATGAGCCTAATTGCTCTCAAAGTGCAAGGTGCATGCGAAGGGAAGGTGGAACTGCGGCATGGTTGCTTACTTCTAGCTTTTCTGGGACAGGCGCCACTACAGCATCATGATCTTGATACAACACGTTCGCAATAAGCCCTGAAGGCACCCAAAGTTTCCATGAGGCGCTTTCTTGAGACTCATCTCCCGAAGCGAATACTGTTCTTTTATAGACTTGACCGTCCATTACTTTCAAGTCTGGGAACCTACACTGGTTTTGAAGAATATTTTCTATCAAACTCAGATAGTCAGCTGATCTGAATTGATCTGAATCTAGATCAACCATTGGGTTAATTTGTGTGAGCTCTTCTATAGCCGGTTCATCCTGTCGCGATAGAGTGTCAGCAACAACATTTAGTGACCCTTTTCTATGTAGAATATTAAAGGTGAAACTACGCAATTTCATTGACCATCTCGCCAATCTTCCTTATAAATCTTTCTGCCGCATTAACCATTGTAGTGCTGCATGGTCGGTTATGACTACGAAATCTTGTCCCTCAATATAAGAGCGGAATTTTTTAATACCTTTTATGACGGCTAAGCACTCTAGCTCGGTAACCGAATAGTTACGTTGTGCCTTCGATAATTTTTCCGACATGTATGCAATTGGCAATTCAACGCCGTCGCGATCCTGAGCTAAGACACACCCGATTCCGTAAGTGCTAGCGTCACAAAGTAACATAAATGGTTTTGAAAAGTCAGGAGTTATTAGAATTGGTGAAGCGGTTAGACAGGACTTTAAAGTTTCAAACGACTGTTGGGCATCCTCATTCCACTATAAATCTTTCTTCTTTTTAAGCAACTCTGTTAGGGGAAAACTAACGGTAACATAATTTTCGACAAATCGTCGATACCAACCGGATAGACCCAAAAATCGACGCAGTTGCTTGACTGTAGTTGGTACAGGGAACTTTAAGATGGCTTTGATCTTATCAGGATTAGTCCTTATTTGACCAATAAAACCCAAATACGTGGTTTCTTTTATACAAAAGTTCGATTTACTAATGTTAATGGTAAGATTTGCTTTGCGCATACACAACGCTATCTCTTGTAACAACAGTAAATGTGACTCGAAATCCTCTGACAAAACAAGTAGATCATCTAAGTATACAAACACGCGAGTACGAAGATGGGCTGGAATGACTCTATCCATTAATCTACAGAGAGTTTGGGCGGCATTGCAAAGACCAAATGGCATCATTTTATATTGATATAATGGCCGGTTAGGCACTGTAAAGGCAGTATATTGCCTTGACTGCTCATCTAACGGAATTTGCCAAAATGCGTGTTTCATGTCTAAGCTAGTGATATATCGAGCGGGTGGCAACCGACTCAGAATACCATCGATATGTGGCAAGGGATATGCATCCCGTCTAGTGACCTTGTTTACTTCTCTTGAATCGAGACACAGTCTATGCTTTTCGCCCTTCTTTACCAAAACGCAATTACTGCTCCATGGACTTGTCGACTCTTCTATAACATCAAGTGCTAGCATATTGTCCACCTCGGCAAACATCAATTTTTCTACGGCTGGTGATACCGGCCAATGTCGTTGCTTTATGGGAATAGCTGCTCCAACATCTATAGAGTGTGTTACTAAACTAGTACGGCCCAATCCTTCAGTAGCGAAAGATGGAAAAATACTTATTACTATATTTAAACGACTTCTCTCGCCCGTTGGTAATTCATGTAGGTTTGGTTGTTCTTCACTATCATCCGTACCTCTGACATCTAATTCAGATATTTCTGCCGTATGTTTGATGCTATCTAACAGTCCAAATTTTTTCCAGAAATCTATCCCTAAATAAACTTCTTGCTTGAGTTCCGGAATAAGAAACATTTCTAGAACCTCTATGCATCCGCGGTAGTTGATTTGTGTTGTCAGCTTGCCTATTACCTTACATTCAGCATCGTTAGCTGTTCTTATTGCTCCTGAACACTTTTTAACCTTGCTATGCGCCACTAATTCTCTGGCAGCTGAACCTCCAATACAACTGATAGTGACCCCCGAATCTAACAACGCTATATAATCCCGGCCCTCTATGGTGACATTAGTATATAGCCTGTCATCTGAAACGAACTTGTTCTTGTTCATGCGAACAATTTTCCAAAATTTTCTTAAGCGTTTCGTTGAACGTTTAGGCTTCTTTATAAATTTAAAACTTTCTATCCTATCAAAAATTTCCTTACGAGTTATCTTATAATTTGCCTCCCTTTCCGGTAGTGGAGTAAAAGGAAAATTAAGTGCCTTAGGCAGTGGTTTCCCTACTGGTAGTGAGCTGATTTTTGGCTCGTTTGAAAAATCAGTAGGTGACTCTTAAAAAATTTTTTCTAAGGATGTGTCTGTTTGTTGTTGTTTGACACATCCTTCTGTCTGTTTCCCGAAGGGTTACACTTAGGACATACTGGTTTGTAAGTATCCTTTGTTCCGCAACCGTAACAAAAGATCTTACGTGGACCTACACAATCGTCAAACTTATGGCCCTTGTTGTCGCAGTTCCAACAGGTTGGAACTGTCTGCGCAGCACGGCGTTGTATTTGACACACCTCATTAGGTTCAACATGATCATCGGATAGCTGCTCGCCACTGTCTGGACTTGACAATTCCGATACGTATGAGCGTAGAGTCTTTTGCTTGACCAATTTAATGTCATTATAAAACTGCTCATGCTTACGTACCTCTCGTCGAAGCTGCGATCTATTGACAATCTTTAAGTGAAGAAGCTCATGATGAAGAGAAGGCTTGGAATTTCTAATTAGCAAATTGACAATGTCCTCTTCTGTTACAGAATTTTGAAGTCTGTCAACAAGATCTTCAATTGCGTATTGAAAGTCATCGAATGATTCGTTTTCGCCCTGCCGGCGCTTCCGGATCTTCTCTCAAATGTCATAGTCGGTCTCTACATCCTCGAATCTTCTCCTAAATTCTATACTAAAAGTATCCCAAGAAAAGTTTGGGTATGCGCGGGGGAATTTCCAATACCAATCACTGGCTTTCCCCGCGAAAAGAAGATATAAGTGATAACAAAGCAATTGATAATTGTTACCTAGATTTTGTTGGGTTAAGGAACGTACTCGATAAATAAATTCCTCCATCCTCATGCAAGTTTTGGAACCATCTAATTTGATGTGCCAGTTCTGCATAATACTGGAAACTATTGTTGGTTCTACGTGTGAGCTCGAATAACTTCTATTTGCGCTGGCTCTTGAAAAATCTAAAAGAGCTTCCGCGTTACTCTCTCGTGCTTGACCGATACCGAAGTTATTTGACTGGTTGATGTTACTGTTACGTGAAACACCAGGTGAAACATCAGCATTTCCGGGCTGTGTCAACTGTAGTGACGCTAACTGATTTTGAATTGAAGATTCAATTGATTTGCTTAAATATGAAGTTAGCTGTTCTATAAGTTGAGCCTGTTGACTGCTAACAGCTGACTGGACACAATTAGCGATTTGAACTTGAGTGTTTATTGGAAGTTCTGTGCTGTTATTTATGGGTTCTGTTAGTGAGCGGTCTTGCTTAGATCGGTTGGTTGATCTTGTACTCATACCCCTTCTAACGAACTTTTGCCCCCTTTTAGGTCGACTTGACGTTTCGTTTATCGTGATAAAGGATTCGTTAGCGCTAGATGGACGCGCCCCTTCTGCGTTAAGCTCTGCGAACAACGTGTTGTTAGAGAATGTTAGTGCTAGAGCAGAACAATCTAATGAACAGGTGGGACATTTTGGGTTTGTCCTAATCTGTTCCAAAATACATAGTTTGTGAAATTTATGTTTACACGGTGTATTTGCTACAAGCTCACTAGCTCCTAAAACTTCGTTGCAAATACCATAAAATGGTTCTGCATCATGCAAAGCAGTTACAATATCGTCCGTACTTCGCCTCACAGCCATTGCGCAGACAATATTAAATAAAAAAAATTAAAATCAAAAAAAAAAAAAAAAAGGTAAATAAAAAGAATGATTTGCAATAATAGGTGATTGCAATAATGATAATGTCTGTCTTTCTCACATGCCAGAATGCTTACAATTATATCAAGGTTTCAGTAGGCTTGTCTATTGTTATTAATATGGACTAATTATAATAACATGACCTTGCGCATTGAAATATTGGACAACTATCGCAGGTGCGCAATAAAAGTTGTAAATCCAAATACTTCAAGGTGCATATTGTGATAACACAGGTTTGTTTTGGTCGATCAATCCAAATAGATTGAATTGCAATCGCTAAATCCTAAAACCAATTCTGTTTTACACAGATCACTGTATGGTGTTGCATAAATACCTCTGATACTCGCAATTAGATACTATAGGTCTGTTTTGGTCAACCCATCCTAATCAAATGAATTGTGGTTGCTGAATTCGAAAACCGAGTCTACAAAAAATTTTCCAATCTTTAATATTTATGCAATATTTTGCAAAAAAAAAATGTAATGTTGTTATTTAGATGAACTCAGGTTTGAGCATAAAGGACCAAGGAACAAGGAAGTTGCCTGTGGGCCCCACGTTGGGCGCCAAAATGTTTAGTATACCAGAGTTGAGAATATATATGTATCATATATATGGGCCCTTGTTATCAGCAGATGATATTGACTGAACTTAAGGACGGCGTACAGATAGGCTTGGTAGTGTGCACTCTCGCTATGCTCGGGTCTAGCTCGTCGGATTGGTCGGGGTTCTTCCTCACCAAACTGTACTATTGTACTCTACTACATTTAATAGTGCACTTTTACAGAAATTATAAATGGGTATTTATAGAATAAATACAAACACAAAGATGTCTTGATAGCGCCGACTACGCCAAATGAAAGCCCTACTGAACCCGCTACTAATGGGATGGAACCTAGGTGTTGGTTGTCCCTCTCTTCTATACCCACCCTACCATGACAATGCGTTAGATTTGCTGCATTGTCCCTTAATGAACTTCAGATAAGATTCACCACATATTATAAGATCCTGGCACGGATACTCGACAGATCATTACAATTAGATTAAAGATTCATATCTTTTTCAAAACAATTCATATTTTAATAGATGGGAAAACTCCAAATTGAATAAACATTTTTGATGTTGAATAGAGGCACTAACGTTAAACTTTAAACTTATATGGGGGGGGGGTACTATTTCCTTAATTATAATTGGGACGTAAATATAGTAATAAATTCATTTTTAATTCACGTTAAACATTAGATATCGAATTGAATATATGTATATATATATATATTAGGTAGGCTAATAATGAGAAAAATGGACAACAAAGACAAGAGCAGACTGGAGTGTTCTTTATACATAAGTACGCTGAGCAGCCGGGTTTACATCATTTTATGTGCACTCATATGTCGAGCACGGCTCGGAAATTAATCAGTATACCTCGCTTGGTAATAATTACTTACTCCGGCATTTCACTTTCTTACGCTGATCGTTGGGCCCAATGATGTCGCAGATTGTTGAACGCCGCTGTTTAAAATATTAAAATAATGATTACATATAATGCACACAATATAACCATGGTACAAAGCCCCGCTGCATAGCTATCAGCCAGTTGTTTTTGTTTTACATGTTACATATCGCAATTAATTTTTTTAGGCAAGAAAAGAAGAGAAAAGAGAATGTCAAAAGGTAGACAACCAAAATAAGTTTAAGGTGCACGTCTGTGTATGTGTATGTGTGTATGTATGCGCGTAGCTTAGAGAGTTTCAATTTAATTTTCAGTTACGTTAACTTCTGATGTCTATGCGTAGGGATTTGATGATGAAATAAATGTAGTTTAATCAAACTCTGGATCCGGGCGCTGTGTCGGTGGCCCTTGTCTGCCTGAAGTTGAGCTGGAGATCGCCTTTAGTGATGCATACGGATATGGCCGTACGGCAGAATTGCCTGGCAGGCGGTTACTCCATACTTCCGAACTTGTGTAGTGGCCAGATTCGGGGTTGAGTGGAGCAGATCTGAACCTCATTGGATCTATGCACAGGCCAAACACGGTGTCGATTTAGGGTCCAGGAAATAATATCGTTGTAGTTGGAGAAAACTCGACAACCGCACGCCTAAGTCTGCTCCCAGGGAAGTCTTCTAAAGACTGTACCGCGATGGGGCAGCTTAGGTGCAATTTCCCTGCAACATAGGCTATGTTAGCACGTGCACGGCACTGATGTGAAAACATACCTTTTCCAAATATCCACTAACACTATTTTTATATTTATAGCAATCACTATGTATTTTGTGGCAATAGCACTTCCGAGTATACGATTCCAATATATGTATTTGAGTCAGAATATATAGACGGAATTATAAGTACAGTCTGGATTTGAATATTCAACTTGTTCGCCTTTCACTAACGACGTCTTTATTGCTTGATCAATTTCCCTCGAATGTCCAAAGCAATAACAGACGATGGCTAAGTCGCTGGTGCAGCAGAGCTTTTGGTTCTCGTTTAACTGTTTAATCGTATGATCTCGAACTTCGCAGCAGCGTTAGACGATCGCCCAATGCACAGCATAGATTAACTGTGTAATCATACGATTGCCGTCTATGCTTCCCACCGTTCGTCGCTTGCATGCGTGGGTGTTCCACTTAAGAGCGGCTAAAGCTTTGAAGAGAACGTAAGAGTAGAGAACTTCACTAAAGCTTGGCCCTTATTCAAAAACGAAGGGTGTCTCACGACGTAAATAAAAAAAATTCCCTTTTATTTGCTAACTACTACAGCGACAATACATTTTATCAAAGTTTTCGACCTGCGATCACTGTACCATCGAAATTCACAAAGCAAAGTGACGCGTAGAACCTTCGAGTCTTCACATACACAAATACATTAGCAAAAAACATTTTGAGTCGTTGAGTTTTTCCTGAGTTCGAGGGCAAACGGTTTTGGAATGAGCAGAGCAAAAGAGACCGAAAAAACTGATCGACGGTTGATCTCAGACTTTTTGCTCAAAGTTTCAGTAAAGAACTCTTCTTATGCGACCGCACGAATCGGTCAACAGTTATTTGCGAGCTATAGTTATGACACATCGCCTCGAACTCTTGCATCAACATGGTGTCGGAGGAGTAGTCTTCCTGGGCTGGCTCCAATTCGTCGTCAGGTGCTTCGATCTTCAAAGCAACGTCCTGGTCGACTGGGTTGTCGATAAAACGTGCCTTAGCTGCTGCATCTGCTGCTGTTTCTCCAGCAACTAGAAGCAGCGGTCGGCCAGTGCCGCTGCCACCCACTTCCTCTGGTTGCAGGGGATTTTTGAATCCGCGTTGCCTCTGTCCAGGACGCCGATCAGCATCCTTTCCCTGGCAATTTGCGCGAATGATATGTTTGGCGGGGCTGTCGTCTTCGGCGGGGCAACCTTCTTCGGTGCATTTTTGCCGTAGTTGGGCAGCACCTTTGTTGCCCACTTGACCTTCTTCAGCCACTGGTCGGTGTGGAGACCGCTGGACATTTGGCTTGCGTATTGCCGGCGGAATATGTTGCTGGCAACTCCGCCTTCACCTTACCGGCAGGCAAAGCCGCTGCAGGATTGCATAGCCACTCTGCCAAAGTATCAAATTTGGGAGGCCCCAAGACTAGGATGCCGAGCAGGTTTTACTTGCTTTGTAGCGGGTCAGGCCAGGCCTTTGGGCCGATGCCTTTCCCTGAATTGGATTGCTCCCTGTTGTCATTTGGGGAGTGCCCGACTCGTTTTTGTTTGTGTTTTCGTTTTGAATTTGTTATTTTTGATCCCACGATTTGCAAAGAAGCGGCGCTCCGTCCAGACAGAGAGTTACGTTGCCCGGATAAGGCATCATTAGAACAGGGGCTGCCAAGTCCCTGAGCTCTTCGTTAACGACTGGGCTAGTCTTTTACCGGGGCTCTATACGAGAAGGTACCACAAGCACATCGTCTGTGTTGCTGCTTCGCGAACACCCGCTGGCTGTCCGGGACTGCTTTTTTCGGTACTCTCCTTACATATGCCCTCCTATTCGCAGCTGACTTACCTACAGAGACTCATCAGACCAGATCTGCCTGATATAATTTTAAAATCAATTTCTAAGTCGGCAACATGGTCGTTGCTATTTTAATCATACATTTTCTTAAGGGTCTAAACTTAATCTCTTTTAAATTGAAATCATACGTATCTGTTAAAAATACTGTCTGTATAGCACGTATTTTCCCGGTTATTAATTGAAACTTGCTTTTCATTAATTTTATACTCGGTTTCTAATTAAAGTGGTAAGCCGGAGTTTTTAGTTTTTCTACCTTTCTACCTACATTTAAGTGTACAAAAGTACGAAGTACTGTTTTGTTTGAAACTTGAAACCAGATTTCCTGATGGCAAAGACTACGGCCTGAAATATGCTGCAATGGTCCGGTAGCTTATCTGACAGCCTTATTTCGGGGTCTGTGCAGTCCAGGCCAGCTCCTGCTCCTCCTTCCATCTTGAAGCCGTCTGTGTATATGTTGAGGTGTTGGGTCTGGCCCCGTCTTTTTTTCCATTCTTCGGGTCCCAGAAATGTGTTTGTTTTGATATCGAGGCAAGTTCGGGAGGTCATGTAGTCAGTATAACCACTAACCATACAATATATAGATTAGACACTTTATACACCGAAATTGACCGCACCAAACGGTCATTATTAACCCCCGACTGAGACGTGACGTCATGCCCCGACTGAGACGTGACGTCATGCATTCTCACGTACTTAGCGTGTTTGCATATGTGTATGAGCGCACAACTGAAATTCGTGCTCTCTCTCAACTTTGTTTTGAGTCGACCCTTTTTGAAGACGCTTGCCAGAATAATTGTTATTTTTGTACATGTTTAGATGCTAACTTTGTTTAATATAGAATATACTAATATAATGAGCTGATATAAGTATATATATTCACAGAAATATATTTAATTGTACGGTGTAGTTTATTATACAATTATGCATATATTTGATCACATATAAGAAAGTAATATGCGCTAAAAAAAATATATATATATCATCCTTGAATATGGATATTAATGACATATAAATGGGTAATGGGTCCATACAGATTTTAGTGCCATATTTGGACGTCAAATTTGAAATCATCCCCATTTTTCTGATGCGAATGTCCATCTAAAGACAGAACCTGGAAGTACATACATATGTGTGTGTACGTGTGCAGAGCTGTGCCAGAAAAATATTTTTTAGAAGATTTCTTGAACCACAAATTTATTTGCTGAGTGTTGCTTATTGAAGCGACGCACTAATACCCTATCGACAATTAATATAATTTGATGTCATGTCTGATATACATTTTGCATTTGTACATATTTACATTCGTTCATTATATTCGTTAATGGTACATTAAACAAAATTAAAATATATAGAGTATATACAAAATATACAATTTTGTGTATTTTGGGCAAGCTTCATCATAAAATCTTAATCTCCAATAAATTCTAAAGTAATGGGTGATTTCTTAGGTAGCGGCAGCGTAACAAACCAATACAAACAAGCAGACCTACAATATGTGCACATATACAGCTAAAGCTCAGCCTCACATACATAGCGTTTGTTCTTTGCTGAGCTGAAATTTTGTTATGTGTGTTCTTCTTCAGCTTGTTGAACTGACCTACCGCCACAAAAGAAATTAAGCATTGGCAGGATGGGTTGGGGTGGGTGTGGGTTGGTGGGTGGGACACTTTGACGTGGGAAGAAGGAAATATGTTTTTTTTTTTATTTTTATTATATAAATTATTTTTATTATTATATATTATTACTGCCTATTAAAAAGCCGTCCGGCTCTTGACTTTGTCAACAAATTATTTTATTTCAGAGAATATGTACATAAAAATGTTCACATGTATATAATGTATATTATATATAAAGTATACCTTAACTATGTACGTCTGTAATCACATGTGTATATGTACATATGTATAAACATAAATTCATATGTACATATATGTAGACATAAAGTCGCCGCTCAAATTGGCTTCCGATTGAAGATCGGTACCCAGGGAACACCACGAGGAGGCCATTACACCTGTAATGGGGTCAAAAATTAATCTGACCTTTGAGTCGACTTGATATGACTTAATTTAAAAACTTTTCAATAATTAAGTCACATCCATATTCCCCGCCTAGAATTAAATCTATTAAATATTTGTACATACATACATACATGTGAAAAATAGAACATAAAAAATAAACAAAAAACAATAATCTTATAAATATTAAATAAAATCCTACTGCCGCATTATTTTGAGCTTTTTCTCGTATGATTTTGCATTTCGATCGCTTATCATTTTTTCTGTTATCCATTTACAATTTTTCCTAATCAAAATCAATACAAACTGGTTGAGCAGGTGAAGTCGGTGAGCAGAACACGGATCGGACGAATTAAACCAGTCTACATATTTATCTAAATTTGACGTTAAAAATATACATTTTTGGACTATGTTTGTTTTTAAATAGAATTTGTGAGAGCTTTTCTCGAAATGCTGGTTAAAAATATCAAAACAAATTTTAATTAAAGTGAAAAAATATTCAGAAGGGGCTTTAAGTTTTAAGTTTCTGTTGACATAGCCAAAATTTTTATTAAGTATTAAATACTCAGAAGATGATCGGACCTCATCGGACGATTTTAAAAGTTGAGAGCATTTTTTGCAGTCCTCCTTTTTGAACAACTTATGCAATAAATACCCTGCATAGTATCGTAATGCATTATCATTAGCTGCGGCTTGATTACTTAAATCTGTTGCTTCTATTGAATGCTCTAACTCTGCATCTTCGTCAGTGCAAGTCAAGATATCGTCATCAAGAGTTTTAAACTCTGATGCCGACTCACTCAACCCATTATCTTTTATAATGTTAATCAACATCGTATCTTCATCGGGCGAACAGTTCCCAGATACTGCTGTTGACGTTAGAACTTTCATAGATAGCATTTTACTTATTATTACATTAAACTCATACATTGTTGGATTATTGTTTGTAACTCCACGAGATTGGATTAAATAAAATAAATTTTCTAAAGGGTCTTGGTTTAATTTGGACGTTGCAATAAAAAAAACTTCAGCACTTTCACTCCATACTTTTTTGGCCAAGGAAAGTATGGAGTTGATTGTTAAAATCATACCCTTTATGCAGTGGACTTCCTGTGGATATTTGAATTCTTCAAAATACATATGTGCGCATTTCCAACAGGGTCTCATAGACAACATTATGTTTCTGCAGTGCACTTCTATATGAGTTTTTATCATAAAGAACATGACTATTGAGGCAGTCAAATAATCTGTTCATTTTTGTAACAAATGTGGCTGTCGCTTCTGCACTTTCTTTGCAGTTTTCAAAGCTTCCAGTGCTCATCATTGTTCGAATAGCAGCGGCTACACTGTGGCTAAATATTTGAGTGGCATATTTGACCTTCATTTTCTCAAAACTATTTGGATTTATATGCTTTTGTGTTAATTTTGGGCAGAGTCGCGTTGAATTTCTGGAATCGATTTTATATAATTCATCGACTATTTTCCATGAAACAACGCCATCAGGGGTATCAAGATTTCTATTTTTAACTATGTTCCTAATCGATTTAATTAAATGTGGAACATCGTAGATCGCAAAAATTTCTTTGTTTTGAACTTTAAAGCTGGGGTTCTTAATGTCAACTCCCAGTCTTCTGAAAACAGCTATATTATTTGAGCCCTGGTCGCAAATAGCTGCTCTTACATTAAGCCCTAAGGCTTGTGCTTGTTCGATATTAGCCGTCACTCTATTCAAAAGGGCTTCGTGTTTTATACCGTTTGCAGATACAGTATAGCTTAAAACATATTTCCAGTTTTCAAACAGGCCTCTAATCATGAAAACACAGACTTGCTGCCCCAAAAGCCATTTTGTATGTTGGCCATCATTTTCGTAGCCTTGAATTTCATCTAATGAAATATTATAATGAAGACCTCGTCTGATCTTCATTTCGTCAAATAAAATTACTGCCTCTTTTCCCTTAGCACACATTCCTTCAACAATTGTCTTTAAATTGCTGAGCAAATCAGGATTAAAACCTGGCCTCATGTTTTTCAGCACAGCCCATCGCGCTAACGTGCGTTTTGTTGGCAGTTTCAAATGTAGAACATCTCGAAGATATTCATAGGTCCTTGACGAGTAAAAGTTTATATTTTGCGCAATAACTTTTTCTGCTGGGCTATAGTTCAATGTCTTTTTTAAAAGCATGATACATATCGTTTTTGCCTCCGCAGAAACATGAGACAAATTGGCTATTGTGGAAATAATATTTGGTTTTGAGTTAGCTCTTCTAGCTCTGTAACGCCTATTCCTGCGAGATGAGGTCAAAAATTGCTTCTTCAATTTTTTAAAATTATTATATCTTTTTTTTTGGTCAGCCATTAATTCATAATATTTTTTTCTATAAAATGCCTCGTTTTGCTCTCTTTTTAAGCAGTTGTTGCAAAAGTCAATATCAACGGATTCATTGTTTTCTAATGGAACTTTATCAGGCGTTTCTGTTTCACACTGTTGCTCTAGTTCGTTTGTAATTATATTATCCGTATCTGCCAGTTTAATTCTCTTAGCATTCACAAATTGTCCTATTTGTTCATTGTCTTGTTTATTTTCTGAAAATTCATACTCATCACAAAGATCTGCATTGAATGAAGTTAATAATGTATTTTCAGACAAGTTTAATGTTGAAATTGCATTCGACTTTAATTTACGTGATCCAAAATGCTGAGACCCAAAATGCCGACTGCAAATTCGTTACTTTTTTAACAGCAAATCCCTATCCAAACCGCAAACCTCAACCCATTTATTAAACATTAATGAATTCGATGGAAATTGGAATAATCTGACAGGGAAATCGGATGAACTGTTTCTATAACTACTAAGGCAGGAGGGAATAATGCATTTAGCCGAGTCTTTTCGGGTGTCTTTTATTACAGCGGACGACATAATTAATTATAAATAATCCAAATATGTAGGTTAATACTTAATAATGAATAAGTGCACGGCACGCCGCACACACTGCACGCACACACTCCACGCATACACTCTACGCACACACTCCACGCACACACTCCACGCACATACTAGCCAGGAAGGGAGAAAGAGGCTAGCCAACCAAACAAATAATCTCCAAGTCCTACTATAATATTTCTTGTTTCACAAACACTCACACTGGGATATGCATAAGAGGGTCTCTTAGTCCTACAAAAAAATGCAACTTTCCCCACAAACACTCTTCACTTAGAAAATGCAGGTCTTTTAGTCCTAATAGCATATGCAGTTTTCTCCACAAACACTCACTCACACGTAGATATGAACAAATTATTCTAATGTCTAATGTTTCACTTTTAATTTAACTAATTGTAAATTGTAAATCAAAGCACCGTACCGTACCAGCGGAACATCTACTTGTCTTTCTCACGAGATTCGCGCGCGCTTTTGGTCTATCCATGAAAAACGCATACATGCATACATGCGCGCGCTTTTGGTCTATCCATGAAAAACGCATACATGCATATGTACACACATATACATTAATTCAAAAGAAGCTTGCCACGCAACATCAAAAAAACGTATACATATATTTAATTACAAATGTATGTAAATATGAGTTGCATAAGATATTTCATAATTGTCTTCATATTAGAATAATTGTTCGTTAGAGTATTCAAGGTGCGACTTTTTCATCGCGCTTTTCCAGAGAAAAACAAGCGATTTACAAGTGGTTTGAAATACAGGTAGAAATATACATATATATTTATAATAGTATGTAAGATATTATTTAAATATAGTTTATTGGTATTATTTAATCGCGTAAGATATAAAGTAAGAATTGTTCGGGTTGGGTTTCACGGCTTGATCTCGGCTGATTTTCTGCTGTTTTCTGCTGATGTCGACTGCTGCTGCTGAACTCTGTCTGTCTTCTATCGTACTTTTCTCCTTACTGCTGTTCTCCTTCTGCCGTTGCTGCTTCTCTCGTTCTCCCGTTGTTCTGCTGGTACTGCTGTTGCTTCTGTTGATCTGCTTATCTCTTTCTGCCGTTGTTCTGCTGGTACTGCTGTTTATCTGCTTATCTCTTTCTGCCGTTGTTCTGCTGGTACTGCTGTTTATCTGCTGTTACTCTGCTGCTACTGTTACTGCTGTTAACCGACGCTCCTTCAGTTGGCCGGCCTTCCTACTACCTTTTACACTCGGTCATCCTGATCAGTCATCAGTCCCTGATGACCATGTGTCCTCGTTTTCTACAGAATAACTCCATAGTTTCATGTTATCGTTGCTCGTGGTCGTATTGTTTGGTCCTTCGACGTCTGCTGCTTTTCGAACATTATAGCGTCCGCCTCGTTTCACGTTTGTTATTTCGTATGGTCCTAAGAATTCGCTGGCCATCTTCCTTCCAGCTACAAACTGTGTTCTACGTATAGCCACAAGATCACCAACTTTGTATCCGAACTCGCATTTCCGCTTTTTGTCGAATTGTTCCTTATATCTGTTCTGCGCCTGCTGAATATTTTCTCTTGCTTCTTGTCGCATCTTTTGTCTTTCGTCATCAAAATTATCAACCATCTCCTTTTCTATCAGCTGAAGTATATCGCTGTCTGGTCCACAACGCATTTTTACTCCGATCAATAGCTCAAATGGACAACGCTTTGTTGACCCATGAACAGTGCTATTAATAGCCCTCTGAACTCGAGGTACGAACTTATACCATCTTCCAGGTTCCTCCGACGACAGTTTGGAAATAATGCTCAGAATCGATCGGTTCACGCGTTCAATTTGTCCGTTGCCCCTTGGCAGCCCTGTGGTACTCCATACGTGTTCGATGTTCTCTTCCTTCACAAACTCCTCAAAGCTAGAAGACGTAAATGCTGCTCCACGATCGCTTACTATACGAGCCGGATTTCCAAAGATATCAGACCATTCCTTTAACTTCTTGAGAACTTCGTCTGCGCCTGTTGTTTTAGTGGGATACATCCATACGAACTTACTAAAGCTATCCACCATCGCGAAGATGTACTTGTACTGCTTTGAAGTAGCATCCATCGGTCCCAGATGATCCACATGTAGAGTATGAAGCGGCTCCGATCCTTTATCGATTTGGTGCAAAAATCCATCTTTTTTTCCCAGCTTCTTGTTGTAGATTATACATTTCATACAGTTTCTTATGATTTGCATTACTTTTCCTTCCAGATGTGGAATCCAATAACTCTGCTGTACGGCATGCATCGTTTTCTGTGCGGCAAAGTGTCCTGCGTTGTGAGCCTCGCTTATTATTTCTCTCTCTAGTGATTTCGGTATTGCCAACAAATCTGTGCCTTCCACAACCTTGTAAACAAGACCAGCCTTCAATTTAAAGTTGTCATACGGTTTACTTTTCAGAACTTCGGTTACGGCCTTGATCATCGTATCCTCCTGCTGGGCTTTCTTAATCCTTGCTGTGATTTCCGACGATACCATCATGACATCAATTGGGTATCGACTAAGGCAATCCACATGCTTCAGCCGTTCCCCTGGTCTGTGCTCCACCTCAAAATCATAGTCCTGCAGATACAGAACCCATTGGGCTACCTCCCGCGGAACGTCCTTCTTGCTTAACGTCTGCTTAAAAGCGGCGCAATCAGTCACGAGCTTAAAGTTGGTTCCCAATATGTACTGGCGGAATTTTTTGCACGCGAGAAAAATAGCTTTGGCTTCTAGTATATAGCTATGCTGTCGTGCTTCGGACTCCGAGGTTTTCTTACTCCAGAATAAGATCGGATGCAATTGTTCTTCGTGCCACTGCATCAGCGCTGCTGCGAACCCGTCCTTCGAAGCATCAGTGTGGATCTCTGTTTTTGCATTCCTTCGATAGAGCTTCAACACCGGTTCATTTACCAATGCCTCCTTTAATATGGCTACCGCCTGCTGCTCCTCCAGACCCATTTTAAATTTAACGTCTTTTCTCAGCAGATTCGTCAATGGTTTTGCGATTATCGAATAGTTTTTTATAAATTTACGGAAAAAACCAGTTAATCCTAAAAAGGACTGCACGGCCTTTACGTTTTGCGGCATCGGGAACTTTCTGATGGCTTTGGTCTTCTCTAATCCAGGCTTGATTTCTCCTTTTCCAACTTGATGACCCAAAAATGTAATAGCAGACTGCAGGAATCGGCACTTCTTCCACTTCATCTTCAGTCCGTATTCAGCTGCTGCGTCGAAAACCTTCTTTAGCTTTCCCAGGCATTCGTCGGCGGTTTCGGCGTGTATAATAATGTCGTCCATGTACAGGTCAAGAATGTTTTCATTTATGAGGTTTTGAAATACATAACTTATAAAGCGGATGAAAACTGCAGGCGAATTGCAAAAACCAAAGGGCGCGCGATTGAATTCAAAGAGGCCTTCCTTCGTTATGAACGCCGTATACTTCTTGCTGCTTTCTTCCACAGGAACGTGAAAGAATCCATTTTCTAGGTCCATGATGATAAACATTTTCGCAGTTTCCAGTTTCTCCAGCACATCCTCAACGATCGGAACGGGGAAGCAATCTTTCAAGACCATCTTATTCAGCTGACGATAGTCCACGCAGACCCGGCTGCTTCCATCCTCTTTCTTGACGATTACTGTACGGCTGGCGAAATTTGATGATGAGCGTCGTATTATCCCAGCATTGGCCCATTCATCCACCTGCTGCTTGACGACGTCGGCCTCGCTAATGGCCACTCGACTGGGCGCATGTCGAAACGGCGCTATGTTCTCATCCGGCACGATCTTCAGCATGATCGGGCATACGGCAGTCTGCTTCTTTTCGGTAAAGTCCTGAATCATCGAATGGACGGTATCTTTGTACTGCGAGGGAACGTCTATATCAGTATTTGCTTCGACCACGTTGTAAATACTTATCTGTTTGCTGTCCACAGTTTCCTCCCCCGACAGGGGAGAAAACTGATATCCTCCCGGCGTTGACGTCATCGTGAACTTTGATATAAAGTCGTGTCCCAGCAGCACTTGGCATCCGACGGCATGATCGGCCACCACAAGGAACTTATGTGCCAGGCACATTCCGTCGATCTCCACTTCTGTCGAGAACTGCCCGGCGGCGCGTGTGATGATGTTTCCAAGTCCTCTCAAAGTTGACGAGCTTGGTTGCAGACGGGCGCCACTCATTTGCCCAAACACAGACATCTTTACTAGTGAAACATCTGCACCTGTGTCTATGAGCCCTTTGACTTGCACATTCTTGATTTTGAGTGACTTTAAGCGTTTTTCCTCGTATGCCACGTTTACGGCAGCAGCACTCGGGCAATCTTTCGACATGTGTCCAGTCAGATTGCAGCGGAAACACTTTAATCCAGCTCGGCAATCCTTACGTAGATGCTCCAAGGATCCACAATTATAGCAATGCTGCTTCCTCGTATAGTTGGTTAGACTGGGCTTCTTTACAAACGACTGTGAATCTTTCCTTTTCAGCGTCACACCTTCCTCTGCTGGCAGCGATCTTTCGTAGATTTCGTATTTCTCTTTTAGCTGTTTATACGAACTGCATCCATACAAAGTGTACTTATAATCCGTTTTTAATTTCAATCCGTCGACAATGTATCGAATCACCGACTCTGTATCTATTGTACCACGCGCAGCAATGCGTTTTATTTGCAATATATATTCATGAAAACTTTCATTATTAGTTTTCACTCGCACCGACAACTGATTGTGAATTTCGGCACTGCATAAACGATCACTCTCGAACTCTTGTATAAGTTGATGACGTAACTGGCCGTACTCATACACTGCTGTGGATTCGAGAAAAAGAGCGGCTGTACATGTCATTTTCGCTCGTGCTTGCACATATTTTTGTTTGTCGTTTAGTCCATATGCTTCAGCGTTTAGCTCGAAATTATTAAACCACTGCTGTACCGACATATTTTCTCCACTGAACTCTGGAATAATTTTGGAAAAATTTTCCACTACCAGCTTTGCATCATTTTTCTTATCCATTTCATCAGCGCTAATTTTCATCGTTAGAAGTTGCACCAGTTGTTGGAGCGTCTGTGTATTTTCCTCCAGTCTTGTTGAACTCATCGCTTCCATGTTTTTGTCGTTTTTACGGTTGTTCCCGCCTGCCACTGATTCACTTCGGTCTTCGTTTTGCTGCATATTCGCGGCTGGTGGTACGCTTCTATTTTCCGTTATGATTCTGCTGCGCAATACTCTTACGGGCAGCCTGCTTGAAACAACCGTTGTTTCTCGGACCTTCCTTTTGGTTTCTTCTGTCTTGCTTCCTCTGCTGGCGGCTTCTAAGACAAGCGGCGTACCACTTTTCTTCCGTCTCTCTTTTTCTGGCGCCGGCTTCTGAGACATGCAGTATACAAAAAATTTTTTTTTTTTTCACTTTACATTGGCAATACGCGACCGGTTGAGCCCTCAAATGTAAGATATTATTTAAATATAGTTTATTGGTATTATTTATCGCGTAAGATATAAAGTAAGAATTGTTCGGGTTGGGTTTCACGGCTTGATCTCGGCTGATTTTCTGCTGTTTTCTGCTGATGTCGACTGCTGCTGCTGAACTCTGTCTGTCTTCTGTCGTACTTTTCTCCTTACTGCTGTTCTCCTTCTGCCGTTGCTGCTTCTCTCGTTCTCCCGTTGTTCTGCTGGTACTGCTGTTACTTCTGTTGATCTGCTTATCTCTTTCTGCCGTTGTTCTGCTGGTACTGCTGTTTATCTGCTTATCTCTTTCTGCCGTTGTTCTGCTGGTACTGCTGTTTATCTGCTGTTACTCTGCTGCTACTGTTACTGCTGTTAACCGACGCTCCTTCAGTTGGCCGGCCTTCCTACTACCTTTTACATAGTATCTATTTACATATTTATATACAATTTGGACGACTTTTTCATAGGCAGTAGTAATATACATATAATAATAAAAATAATTTATATAATAAAAATAAAAAAAAAACATATTTCCTTCTTCCCACGTCCAAGTGTCCCACCCACCAACCCACACCCACCCCAACCCATCCTGCCAATGCTTAATTTCTTTTGTGGCGGTAGGTCAGTTCAACAAGCTGAAGAAGAACACACATAACAAAATTTCAGCTCAGCAAAGAACAAACGCTATGTATGTGAGGCTGAGTTTTAGCTGTATATGTGCACATATTGTAGGTCTGCTTGTTTGTATTGGTTTGTTACGCTGCCGCTACCTAAGAAATCACCCATTACTTTAGAATTTATTGGAGATTAAGATTTTATGATGAAGCTTGCCCAAAATACACAAAATTGTATATTTTGTATATTCTCTATATTCTAATTTTGCTTAATGTACCATTAACGAATATAATGAACGAATGTAAATATGTACAAATGCAAAATGTATATCAGACATGACATCAAATTATATTAATTGTCGATAGGGTATTAGTGCGTCGCTTCAATAAGCAACACTCAGCAAATAAATTTGTGGTTCAAGAAATCTTCTAAAAAATATTTTTCTGGCACAGCTCTGCACACGTACACACCCATATGTATGTACTTGCAGGTTCTGTCTTTAGATGGACATTCGCATCAGAAAAATGGGGATGATTTCAAATTTGACGTCCAAATATGGCACTAAAATCTGTATGGACCCATTACCCATTTATATGTCATTAATATCCATATTCAAGGATGATATATATATATTTTTTTTAGCGCATATTACTTTCTTATATGTGATCAAATATATGCATAATTGTATAATAAACTACACCGTACAATTAAATATATTTCTGTGAATATATATACTTATATCAGCTCATTATATTAGTATATTCTATATTAAACAAAGTTAGCATCTAAACATGTACAAAAATAACAATTATTCTGGCAAGCGTCTTCAAAAAGGGTCGACTCAAAACAAAGTTGAGAGAGCACGAATTTCAGTTGTGCGCTCATACACATATGCAAACACGCTAAGTACGTGAGAATGCATGACGTCACGTCTCAGTCGGGGCATGACGTCACGTCTCAGTCGGGGGTTAATAATGACCGTTTGGTGCGGTCAATTTCGGTGTATGAAGTGTCTTATCTATATATTGTATGGTTAGTGGTATAACTGATCATGTGCCTGCCAATTGAACTGTGCCCGTATTCTTGTGGCCACATGTTTCCCGTCGCATTCAGGCGCTTTGCTGCCTTTCATGCCGTCAGACGAGCGTGTATGTCCAGGGAATCAATTCAAAGTGTAATCTCGAGTCATTTTGTTGGGGTTGATCTCAGTGCCCCCGTGATACAGAGCAGTGCCTGTCGCTGAGTCTTTTCCATAAGCTTGTGGTACGTCTTCTTCCCGGTAGCTTACCACCACAGTAAGACTCCATACAGCAGAGTTGGTCGCACCACCGAGATATAGATCCAGTGCCTTAGAGCAGGTGACAGGCCCCATGTGCTGCTGAGCATCTTCTTTGAAGCGTATAGCGCAATATGGTCACCAGTCTTCACCCTTACCACTACATTAGGTCTCCATGCCAGCTTGCTATCCAACACTGTGCCAAGGTATTTTACTTGTGTTTTTGGGGTTAGCCTTGTTTGATCGATTTTCGGGGGGATCCACGACGGTACCTTGTACCTCTTGGTGAAGAAGATGAGGTCGGTCTTGTCCGCGTTGATACTGAGTCCTACTTCGTCCGCCCACTCACATATCTCCCTGAGTGTGCTTTCCATTTTGGAGCTGGGTGTCGATGGACATACACCCGTAATAAGTATGAATAGGCTGTTATTTTTGGGCTTTCTTTCCGAATCTCTTGATTAGGTCGTCGACCACCAGATTCCACAGGAGGGGCGACAGGACTCCACCTTGCGGTGTGCCTCTGTGTGCCCTCTTGGCTATGGATGCGGTGCCCCATTCTGATTGAACCCGTCTACAACTTAGCAGGTGTTTTTTCCTGTGGTTGATTTGCTGGGTGTGTGTTTTTTGCTTCCAAGCGACCCATTATTGCGCTTGTGGCCACGTTAACAAATGCTCCGGATATGTCTACAAATACTAATAGTGCATATTTTTTGGTGTTGAGGGCTTTCTCGATGGTAGCTACTAACGAGTGTTGTTCTGTTTCCACCGATTTTCCTTTGGTGTAGGCATGCTGGTTGTTTGACATTGGTCTCCCTACTTCCTTCCTGATATGAAGCGCCTGCAGCTTTTCCAATGTTTTCAGTAGAAAAGAGGTGAGGCTTATCGGTCTATAATCCTTGGGACTAACATGGCTGCACTTTCCTGCCTTCGGGAGCAAGACAGCTCTGGAAGTCCTCCATTGGATAGGGATATAGCCTGTCCTAAAGCATGCTGCATATGTAGCGAAAAGCCATGAGGCGGTCACCTGTAGGTTAGGTTAGGCTTCAGCGGCCGCCAGGCTCACCGGGAGCCCGGCACACTTAGGCCGTTACCGGCCCGTTGTGGTACCGCGGGGAATCTTTCCCTTCTCGCATTGTTAGACCTAGAGATCAGCAGTTGTCTCAGCCTGCGGCTCTTATGAAGTTGGCTATCTTTCTGGGACATATGGTGGACATTTCAGAGATGTCTGATATGAGGGGCGTACCCAGGTGCTGCAACCTTCTTCTGCTGAGAGCAGGGCACGAGCAGAACAAGTGTTCTACCGTTTCCTCCTCTTCCTCATCTCTGCAGGTACGACAAAAGTCATTGTATGGGGCTCCCAGTCTATTCGCGTGAGTGCCTATTAGCCAGTGCCCCGTTAGGGAGCGTATTACTGCGCTGCACCTTTGTCTGCCGAGCTTGCATAGCTCCGATGTGCGCTTCCTATCTATGGTTGGCCATGTCAGCCGAGTAATTCGACAACGAGGCACTGATTGCCATTTGCTGTCTATTAATTTCTTATATATATCACTTATTATGAGCCTACAAGTGGCCATCGGCATACGAATGTCCTCCTTGTCCTGGAGAAGGGGGATTGTAGTGCCAAATCTGGCCAGCTCGTCTGCTATACAGTTGCCTTCGATGTCCCGGTGACCCGGGACCCATACAAGGCTGATAACAAATTACTGAGCCATCTCGTGGAGAGATTTGCGGCAATCTGCAACCGTGGCCGAGTTAGCAGAGATCGCGGTAAGCGATTTGATTGCTGCTTGGCTATCACTGTAGATGTTTACGTGATTTACCATGTCGGTAGTCACCTGAAAGCAGTTTAGGGCTTCCTTGATTGCGATGACCTCCGCTTGGAAGACGCTGCAGTGATCAGGTCTAAAGGAATGCCTAATGTTTAGCTGTTCAGAGTATACGCCTCCTCCGACCCTGTCGTTCAGCTTTGAACCATCTGTGAAGATTTTTAGGGCCCCTTCTGGGCCTGGAAGTCCCTCACTCCACTCGTCTCTGTGGGGGATGATTGCATCGAACGGGGTGTCTGTGTATTCCCTTGGGACACAGTAATCCGTCTTGGTGGGGACTGAACTGTTGTTTAGTATTGAGGAGTGACCTATGAGCTGTGATGCCATTTGTGCCCTTTCATTCCCTGCAAGGGCAAGGCTTGGGAGGCATAGAATGGCATCCAGCGCATCATTTGGGGTGGTGCGAAGAGCTCCACTGATGCAGAGGGCGGCTGTTCGTCGAAATTTGTCGAGCTGTTTGGTAATCGTCCTTTTGGATAAGGCCGGCCACCATACTGTAACTCCATAAAGTATTATTGGCCTAACTATAGCTTGATATAACCACTTGACTATACTTGGGTTCATGCCCCATTTCAAGCCAACGGCTTTTTTACAAGTGTAGAGGGCTATCGTGGCCTTCTTTACTCTGTCTTTGATGTTTAGGTTCCAGTTAAGCTTTTTGTCAATTATCACCCCTAGGTAGCTGGCACTGTCGCTAAAGGAGAGCCTACATCCATTTAGTATGGGGGGGTTTAGAGACGGAATCCTGTATTTCCTAGTGAATAGCACAAGTTCTGTCTTCGAGGGATTCACTCCAAGACCTCGCGAGTCTGCCCATCTTGACAGTCTCGCGAGCTTTGCGGTCATTAGGTCGCAGAGTGTTTGAGGGTATTTGCCCGAGAAGATAAGTGCCACGTCATCCGCGTATGCCACTACTCCGCAGCCTCCCCCTTCCAGGTCGCATAGAATCTTGTTGACTGCTATGTTCCATAAAAGGGGGGATAGGACGCCACCTTGCGGTGTGCCTCTACTGACATACCTTGTCTGGGTGGACGATCCCATCGATGATGTCACCGTCCTGCATGTGAGCAATTGATCAATGAGCATCACCAAGTGACGGTCCACCCCAAGGTCAGTCAGCGCTTCCGTAATGGCACCTGGTAAAACGTTGTTGAAAGCTCCCTCTATATCTAGAAAAGCTATTAGAGAGTATTCTTTGAGGTGTAGAGATTTCTCTATCCCCGAAACTACTTTGTGAAGTGCCGTTTCCGTGGATTTACCTTTCCGGTAGGCGTGCTGTGCTCCTGACAACAGTTGAGGATCTATAGTTGTCCTCAATTGTAGCCCGACTAGTCTCTCGAAGGTTTTGAGAAGGAAGGATGATTGACTGATTGGTCTAAAGTCCTTTGGTGTAGAGTGCGAGGCTTTACCTGCTTTAGGGATAAAGACTATTTTTGCCTTAAGCCAAGCGTGTGGTATACTCCCAACTGCCAGTATCTTCTTGAAGATATTTTGTAGCCAGTTGATGGCCATATCCCCGGCTTTCTGTAAATGGGCCGGCATGATCTGGTCCGGACCAGGGGATTTGAACGAATTGAAACTGTTAATTGCCCAGCTTATGTTCCGTTTTGAGAAGATATGCTCCATTGAGGTGATCGGACCCTCAGAAGGGATGCGAGTCGGCTCATTGGTGGAGCATCCTGGAAAATGAGTGTCGAGTAAAATGTGTAGGGACTCCTCGCTCAAGTTAGTCCACGTACCGTCACTACTCTTAAGGTATCCCACCGATGGGTTAGTTTTGGAGAGGATCTTGCGCAGTCTTGCTGCTTCTGACGTTTCCTCGATTTCAGAACATTGCCATGAGGCCCTTTTAGCCTGTCTGATCTTTTTCTTATATAGGGCCAGACTATTTTTGTAGTCTACCCAGTGATCTTCCTCGTTTGCGCTTTTGGCCCTGTTGAAGAGGGACCTGCAGTTTTTCCGAAGGATATCTATCTGTTTTGACCACCATGGGGGTTTCTTTTTCCTCATGCGTTGGTTAATTGGGCACGCTGCCGTGAAGGCAGTGTTGCATGCGTTAGTAAACCTGTCCACTAGATGGTTTAGTTCGTGCTCTGTGATCAGGCAGATTGGTGCCTTGGAGGGAAGTAGTTCCTCCATTACCGTGGCATATTTTTCCCAGTTCGCTTTCCTAGGGTTAGCAAAGACAGTGGGTTTTGGAATCTCGAGAGATAGTGTGGTCTCGATATACCTGTGGTCCGAAAAGGAATGGTCCCCCAGAACTTTCCAGTTCTTTACAGTGTCTGTCAGTTTGTGAGACACTAATGTCAGGTCAATTACCTCTTGTCTATTCTTAATTATAAACGTACGATCATTGCCCCGATTACAGATGAGAAGATTTGAGTTTAGGATGAAGCTGCATAGTGACTCACCCCTTACATTCGTATCCGAACTCCCCCATTGGGTGTGATGAGAGTTGGCGTCGCAGCCTATTACAAGGCCTATATCCGGCCGTTCGCTGTCTATGGTGATCTTGCGAACTAGGTCACCGGGAGGGTCGCTTTCTTCATGTGCCATGTAGGCCGACATTAGCCTTATGTTATAGCCTTGTAGCTCAAGGCTTGCTGCTGTGTTGTCACCATTGCTATAGTTATGGAGCAGAAAGATATTTATGTGCTTTCTTGCTAGAATACAGGTACGGATTTTACCTTCTTTTTGAGCTACAATAAGCTTGTGCTCCTTCGTCGCTAATCCACAGACCTTGTCTCCTACTACCCAAGGCTCTTGGATTAGGACTACATCCGCTCCGCTCGCTTCCAAGCGGAGAATAAGGGCAGCAGATGCTGCTTTACAGTGGTGGAGATTTATCTGAAGTAGTCTTAGAGACATCGACAGAATTCTCCACCACTGTATTGTCGGCGTCCGAGTCGTCCTCGATTGTGTCATCGCGACACATCGCCTCGAACTCCCTCATGAAAATGGTGTCGGAGGAGTAGCCGTCCTGGGCTGGCTCAGGATCGTCGTCGGGTGCTTCGATCTCCGAGGCAACGTCCTGCTCGACTGGGTTGTCGACAGGGCGTGCCTCGGCCGCTGCATCCGACTTGTAAATCCTGATGCTGACCGCGCTGAACCCGAAGTTCAGCTCACCTGTAACATGGCTGGGAATATTCCATTCAGTCCAGTGGCTTTAATACTCGTAAAGGAGTCTATGGCCCATTGGCTTTTCTTCGGGGTTATTACACATGTGGGGAGGGTTTGTTCCTCTGTTGCTAGGTCTTATTGCGTTTCGGCATCAGTGACCTCGGTGCATCCTGGGAAGAGAACCTCCATTAGTGCAGTCAGGGCTTCGTCGCTGCTCTTTGACCATTGTCCATTGTTGAGCTTGAGCTGACTCTGTATGGTATGTTGCTTAGAAAGCAACTTCCTATGTCTTGCCGTTTCGGGCACCTTCTCGATGTTGAAGCAGAAGTTCCTCTACGAGCTGCGTTGTGCCTTGCGTATCTCTTTCTTGTGGTTCCTGAGTAGGTTCCTGTATTCCTCGTTTATGAACTCTTCATTCGCTTGTTTGGCGAGCTTGAAGAATTCCCGGAGGTTGTTTCTTAGGAGGGAGAGTTCCCTGTTCCACCAGAGTGGCTTGTTCCTCCTTTTCGTACTCGAGGGTGGGCATGCTGCGCGGTAGCCATCCAGTAGCTCCCTGGATAGAGTCCCAAGAGACTTTTCTATGTCGTCCGCCGATTTTACCGGCCCCGGATTCGCGAGCTTCGAGGCAACCGTCTTTCTGAACTTTTCCCAGTTTGTATTCCGTGGGTTCCTATAGACGGCTACCTTCGAGGTGTGTTTGAATTCGTGTTTGAACTGGATATACCTATGATCTGAGAGGGATTGTCTTTCGAGGACCCTCCACCCAGTCACCACGGCATTCCTTTCCGTTACGAGTGTAAGGTCTAGCACGTTTGATGAGGTGGGACCCACGTATGTGTAGTCCTCCCCCACGATTGCTACTTCTATGTTAGTGGAAAGTATAAATTCTAGAAGAGACTCACCTCGGTCATTGGTATCGGGGCTTCCCCATACACTGTGGTGGGCATTAGCGTCCGTACCAATGAGTAGTTGGCAGTCCTTGGATCCGGTTTCTTCTACCAGACTCCTTAGCTCTTCAGGTGGTGCGGGTCTGTCGTGTGCCATATAGCAGGAGGCCACCAGCATCGCTTATCATCGCTTTCTAGCATCAGCACTGTTAGGTCTTCTGAGCTGTAATTAGGCATAAGGTGAGCATGAATTCCCTTTCGTACAAGTACGATGGTGCTGTTCCTGCTTACCGATGTTGTGTGAAAAGAGTTATAGTTCGAGGACTTTAGTCCGGCCACTGAGTTGCCTGACGTAATGCATGGCTCCTGGACTAGAGCTATGTCGACGGGCCCTTACTCCATGGCTATGAGGAGCTCCCCCTCCCACATCGCTTCCAGTAGGCAGACAGTTTGCGTCAGCCACCTACGCGTTGGGTCGTCGTTGCACTTGAGGATCTTTACCCCATTCAGCCACCCAGCACCATCAAACGTGGGCATGGGATCTGTGGGGTCCTCCTCCATCCGTGTAAATAGTGCGTCTACGAGCCGCGCGAGCACCCACTGCGATGCCGCATCACTCACCGGCCTTGACTTCGGGTGTTGCTTGGGGGGGTTTGCCACTTTCGGTGGGGGGCTGCGCCCTTTGGCCCACGTTGCCGCTTGCTCACCGGAGTGTCCTGGTTGGCACTCTTGACTGAGCGTTGCCTCTTGTTGGCCAGCATCTCCTCCACCTTGTTGGCATATTTCACGATTGATGCCCGCTTTTTGAGCATCTGCGAGAAATGTCGTCTGCCTTCCTCCACCCACTGTACGGCCCAGGTAAGCCTGGCTTTCTCCGGCCTAGGATTTTGAGGGCTGCCTTGTACTTATTCCCCTCCCTGGTAGCCGGTGCCTGGTTCCGGCGAACGGAGAAGCTCTCTTACTCCGTGTTGCTAAGTGAGATCACACTCTCCAGATCCGTGTCTGCTTCGACAGCGGCATCCGTGCGGCTCAGCTTGGAGCGAGGTGTTTTTTGGCAGTCGTGCTACAGCTGGCGTGGCCTGCTCCCGCCACGTCAGATATGTGACCGCTTGCGACACGCAGAGAGGATTGCTCCTCCCTGTGCCTGCCGGCTCCTCCACCGACGTTTGGGCTGACATCACAGCCTTTGTTTCACTTTTCTCCACCTCCATATTTGGCCCGAAGGTGGTTATTATTTTTCGGGGGGACCATCCCCTAGCGTTTTCTGCCTGGCCGCCAGTTACCTCTAGCCATGGCCCTACCCAGCTCTCCCGACTCGAGATCGAGAAGACGCCAGGTCATTGCATTAGCTAGACACTGCATTGCTCCGGACAGAGCAAGCGATAATGCATTACCCTCGTCCGGGATAATGCAGTGTCCATTGCCCAGCCGGCACCCTCATGGAGGGTTCAGCTAGAGGATTTTTGTCAGCCATACCAGAAGTAAGATACTTAAAAACAATGAAGCACAACTTTTAAATAAAGCATTAAAAAAAATAAAAATTGTAACCAAAAAAGAAAATAAAAACACACACCTTCAAAGAGAACCAAACAAATAAATTTTTCATTGTTAGTCCCATTTCTCGAGTATAATTTATTTTAACCAGATAAGCCAGGCTTGTGAACACTTTTATTGATATATTTGGGACCGATACCAATTTAATATACTTCTGTATATATTCGTAAAATAGGTTTTTTTCCCACTGGAAAAGTGTATTACTATCCTGACTAATTAAATGAAATATAATTACATCAAAGAAAAATATCCAATATAGGGTAATGGCAGCGGCAATGTCTATGACTTTTGGACGTGGAGGAGCCTTATTGGGC
This sequence comes from Drosophila azteca, assembly GCA_005876895.1. Taxonomy (NCBI): domain Eukaryota; kingdom Metazoa; phylum Arthropoda; class Insecta; order Diptera; family Drosophilidae; genus Drosophila; species Drosophila azteca. The sequence continues at coordinate 14,886,471 of VCKU01000003.1, read as the reverse complement.
AACCTTATATTCGGATCGCTCATTGATTTAAACTGCATAATACCAATAATTCTTTTTTCGGGTATGCTTTTCAGTAAGTATTATAATAGGCTACAACCCAAATTAAATGGACATATTTTAATTAAATATTTCAAATATTTCAGCAAGTGCCTTTTTGTGTTGGCTTTTACCCACAACTGGAGCGGATGCCTTAGACTAAGTCTATCACAATGTAAACTATTTGTTAATTTTATCTCTTCACTTATAATATAAATGATACAAATATTATTGAATCATATATTAAATTTCTCAAATATATGGTAACACTTATTTTTGTTACTATTTAGCTATCTTTCCTTTTTAAAAAACTTCGCTATACATTCTGTACTTTTATCGTCTTCACCATTCGTGAAATTTTTCTTTGAAACTTCCTTCAAAACGTAAAAACAAAAAACTATTGCAGCTATTCATTGGCCTTCAGCCGCATATTTAGATTGTTACATATTTATACATACATATATATGTACATATTCTGTTAATTCTTGCACTTTCTTGCCCTGCTAAACGTTCTCACAAGCCTCGCTCTTCTCTTCGTTATCTTGTTTGGGCGTTTTCTATGTTTGCGGAGCGAAGCGAAGCTGCGCTCACCGATCGGAGCGGCAATGCTCGAAATAATTATTCAGCCGATCAAGGATAAAAAGCATTATCCCACATACAATTTGGTGACCCCGACGTGATCGTCTGAATAGCGGAGTCAAATATATAGCATATAAAGCATACGAAAGCCTCAACAAAATTTTCGGCGTTTTGGGCATAATTCGGTGCCAAAACATACATATATACATACTTACACCGTTGCTGGCTATACAGATATTCGTCGCGGCAGTTCGGTCAGTGCAGTGCATTGGGCAGTGCAGTGAACTAACCAATACATACTTTAGGACGTTAATATGCAATGACTGCACCATCAAGTGGCCCAAGCGACACCAGCCGAACAAGCAAGAACGCAGCATACCTCCCGCCCAACCGACCGAGGGGCGCTGTCACATAATGCGCGACTCGTTAACCGAAAGATAGGTGTTAGACTAGTGTTCGAGGAAAAGTAGAGCTAATCTAACTAAAAATCTAAGCAACTTCTAATTACGAAAAAGATATAAGAGTATCAGTAATTTAACACTAGGAAGGGAGTTAGTAGTACAAATAATATGGTAGAGGGAATTATAATCTGAGCATAGCACCCTAAATGGTTCATGCAAGGAATAATTCGATCTGCAAAGCGGAAGAAACAACGGTGTATAATTCCTAGTGCTTAAAATGAAAATCGTGAAGTTTTTGCGGCTCAACAAAAATCACACCAATCATTTTCATACGATTAGCTAAGGTTGGAAGGTTTATTAAAAGCAATCTATTGGGGTAAGACGGCAGTCTCACACCTGCATCCCAGCTGAGGCCGCGTAAAGCAAATAGTAAAATGTTTTTCTGAACTGATTCTATAAGGTCCTGTTGTACGTTGTACTGAGGGCACCATACACAAGAGCCGTATTCTATCGGACGATTTTACATACGACAATACATAGGGGTCGTCAAATTCCTTTAACCACCTCTTTATAACCCCAAGCACGCCCACGGCCTCATTCACCATGGTAGAAATGTGTTCTGAAAACTTTAACTTGGGATCTAACAGAACACCAAGATCATCAACCCGGGTAATTCTCTCAAGAGAACCACCACAAAGGGTGTAAGGAACCAGAAAGGCGCTGGAGCGATGAAAAGTCATTACTTTACATTTTGAAGCATTAAGGTTTAATAGATTTGCACAACACCAAGACTGAAATCTATCGAGATCGGACTGCAACCTGGATTGAAAAGAAATGTCCTTATACTGGACACAGAGCTTAACATCATCCGCATACATAAGTACTCGAGAGTGTGTTAATACAGAAGGCAGGTCATTTATAGTGTATAGAGTAAGGGGCCTAGATGGCACCCCTGTGGTACACCCGAAGTCACCAAAACTGGTGAGAACAGGGAGTTTTTGAAAAGGACTCTTTGAGACCTAGAATACAGGTAACTAGAGATCCATCTCAGGAGATTGGGCGGGAACCCTAAAAGGTCAAGTTTTTGTGCTATGCGGGAATGGTTTACAGAGTCGAATGCTTTAATAAAATCGGTGTAAACAACATCCGTCTGTAAATTACCTTAAAAGCCTTTAAATATAAAAAATGTAAACTCCAATAAGTTAGTCGTGTTTGATCTCCGCCTTATAAATCCATGTTGAGCTGGAGATATAAATGATCTTCATAGGTGCGGAGTTAAAATTGTCTCAAACACTTTAGGAATAGTGGAAAGGATCTATAAAGGACTCCTTCCGAATACAGGAAGAAGCATGAAGAATTTATGGACAGGGTCAATAGTTTAAGCAACGGTCCACACAGAGACTCGGCCCAGTACCTGAGTACGCAGCCGGGAACTCCGTCCGGAACCGGTGAAAACACCGTTTTCGTAGATTATGAAGCGACGAGCTTTCATTTAACAAAGGACTGAAAATGCCGTTCGACCTCGGAAAACCGTAAGGGTACGGCTGACGAGATTAAACGTCCTGCGAATAGGTAGTTTGAAAAAATCGGGCAAAAAGATCGGCAATTGCCTGATAATTATCTACCGAAGTATTAAGGAAGGATAGCGAGGATGGGTGTGCGGACGTTCTACGCTTACTGTTTACGAAAGTGTAGAACTGCTTAGGGTCCTTAGAAAAACGTATCCTGCATCCAGATAGGTAGTTCTTATAGCATGGAGCGTTAAGAACTGAAAAGTTTGACCGAGCCTTGACATACTGAGAGAGAGATGAAGAGAAGAAGAACTTAAGAACTTCTTAAAATTTTTTATAAAGTCTTGATTTAAGGTTTTTTTGGTGAACAAAGAGAGTTTTCTCGATCCAATTGGACAGGAAAGTGGGACACAAGAGACAAAAAGTGAGTCCAGTGCATCATATAAAATGTTTATGCCTATCGTAACATCAGCGCATAAATATAAAGCGGACTAATAAAAATCCCTAATGAGGTTATTAAGCTTCTTAAACTCGGCTTTACGGAAGCAGCAGACACATTGAGGTAGTCTACCCGACCGATCCAGTACAGTTGGTCCTATGACAAGTGACACTTCGAGAGTAGGATGGTAGGCATCTTCAGGTATAGTGAGCGGGGAAGAAGGAACTTAGCACACAGCGGAATTGGACAGCTCGCACAGCTAGATCGATTAGCCGTAATCCCCTTGCTTGCGGTTCTCGCGGGTTTCGTTTATACGAATACAGGGTGCTTTTTCTCTCGTACTAAGTGACTTTGCAAAACACCAACATGGCAGAAACTGAACCAAACGCGGTAATGCCTAGGGACATCGATTTTTATAGGCAAGAGGCGGAGTCCATCACGCGTCAATTAAATGCCATAGATAGTTTTCTCACCAAGGAAGAGCTGTCCGATTTGGATGAAACGGAGCTTCAAGCCCGCTTAGAGCAGATCAAGATAATGAATGCGGATTTCAATGCCGCTCAAACGAGCTATGAAAGGCTGGATTTGCTGAAGTTGGCCAATGATGCCCGACTGGACTTCGCTTATATCTATGTATATCAAGGTCAGGTCCAAGCTGTCACGGGAGCTAGCGGCTGCTCGCACGGTTAATGCTGCGCATTCCACTGCGCGACACCCTCTCGAGAGCATTCATCTTCGTTTACCTATGACTTTATAGGCCCCTCTCGACTGCCCGAGTTGCAGCTTCCTCGATTTAGTGGAGACTGTATGGTGACCAGAATTCCACTCGATGTTTACGACAATGGTGCACAAGGAGTCGCGGTTACCGGTCATCGAGAAATTCCAGTATCCCCGTGGATGCCTAGATGGAGCTGCGCTGGACACGATTCGATCTTTGGAAATGTCTGAGGAAAATTACTACGAGGCGTTCAGTTTATTAAAGTTGCAATTTGATAATGAGCTTATGCATTTTTAGGCACATGTCAAGGCGATTTTCGGGCTGCAAGGGGTGGAGAAGGGCTCGGCTATCGGTCTGCGTGCGCTCAGCGATAAAATCAGCGCGCATTTACGTGCCCTTCGGACTTTGGCAACACCTCAGGAGATTTCGGATGGGTTGCTCGTGTGCATCGTAAGCAGGAAATTGGATCACAAGACGCAGGTGAAATGGGAGGAGAGCCTTCCGACCTCAAGATTGCCTCTCTGGTCAGACATGTCCTCATTCTTGGAGAAGTGTCGGATGTTGGAATATCTAGAATCGGCTATGGTAACAAATCAGAGCCAACAGGTGGGAGAAAACAAACCTATCATCCTTATCACCCTTATCACCTCCATTAACGGCCATACTAACGCCAAATGCAATTATTGCAAATCTTCCGATCATTCCATATCCCGATGTCAGGCATTTTTAAATCTAAATGTTTTTTCGCCATACAACGAGGCAAAGAAGAGCCACTTATGTCTAAACTGCCTCAAAAAAGGTCATCCATTGCAGCGTTGCAGGTCAGGGGAATGTAAGCAGTGTCAGGCCAAGCATCACACACTGCTCCACATGCAATCGGGCGCTTATGCTGAGTTGCCGTCACCGACCGTGGTATCGAAAGAGAATGATCCTGCAATTGACCTAGTAGCAAGCAAATTTTCCAGCCCTCCCAACTCAAGCTCGAACTCTCTGCCTAGCCAACATGTGTTGCTAGCTACCGCAATCGTATACATCAAAGGCCGCTGTGCATCGTTTATCCCATGTCGTGCCATTTTGGATTCCGCTTCTTAGGTTAACTTTATAACCTCGAGGCTTGCAAATCAGCTCCAGTTGGATCCTCATCCGTTGCATGTTCAAATTGCCGGCATTGGAGAATCAATTCTATCTCCGAGCAAGGCTGTGCACATCGTTCTGAAATCTCAAGACGCAAAGTATCGCGGTTCTATCTCTGCAATTATAACTTCCTCAATCACAGGAATGCAGCCTAACTTCGGACTGGACGCAAAGGATTGGCCAATGCCGAAAAATATGAAGCTAGCTGACCCTAACTTCTCTAAGCCCCAACGGGTCGATCTGTTGACAGATGCTGGTTTGATTTTCGAGTTAATGTGCGTCGGGCAGATCCGACTGTCGCACCAATTACCAACATTGCAGAAGACGAAAAATGGCTGGATAGTGTCAGGAAGCATTAAGAGCAACGGGAATATTCGTGCGGCGCTAGCAGTTGTTGGAAATTCCCCTAGAATCTTCGCTGATGAGGCCAATTTGTGCGAAATCGTTAGACAGTTTTGGGAGGTGGACGGAGATTATTCGCCCTCATCAAATTCGGAGGAAGATGTTCAGTGTATGCAGCATTTTGTTGCGAACTACGTCCGCCTAGATTCCGGAGCTTATTCCGTTGCCAACTAGAATCAGCTTGAAGTAGTTAGGAGAATCATAACAGTAAGCACTACGTAGATTTCTAAATTTGGAGTGAAGGCTAGCAAAAAATCCGGAACTTAAGACAAATTATTCGAAATTTCTTCAGGAGTATCTGGATTTGGGACACATGTCACCAACTGTACTTCAGTCAGACCTCCCTCAGTACTTCTTGCCTCACGATTGCGTCCATAAGCTGGACAGTACAACCACCAAACTACGTGAAGTGTTCGATAGTTCTGCCAAAACAGCGTCTGGAATATCATAAAATGATGCGCTAATGGCTGGACCCACTATCCAACCCAAAATTCTGATAGCACTGCTTCGTTTCCGTCTTGTCTGGCGACATCTGCAAAATGTACCGCTGCGTACGCGTTTCTCATCCCGATCAGCATGTGCAATGCATCCTATGGCGCAGCGACCCAAAGGAAGAAGATCAGGTGTTCAAGTTGGAGACAGTTATGTACGGGACGAAGCCTGCCGCCTTTTTGGCAATTTGTGCTATGCATCAATTAGCTAATGAAGAGTCATCGTTTCCTCTTGGTGCTGATACCGTTCGAAGAGATTTTTATGTCGATGATCTCATATCATGAGGCGACAGCATTGATTCGGTCATCGAAATTCATCATCAGGTGAAAAAGCTACTCTCGAAAGGATGTTTTCCCATACGTAATGTAGCATATAACGAAGAAATTCCTCGGGCAATGAAGCAGGTGGACGGTCAGCTGTTCTAAGGAGTACGCGCTTGCTTCGACGGCTGTTCTCTGGTCGGATATGGGTATGGGTTCTTTCAAAAAAAATGATACCTTTCAGCTGCGTGCTTCGCTCCTAAAAATTATTATTTTATTACATCTCGCGTACCATTTTAGGGAAAGGGGATTGGGAGTTAGGAAAGGAAATGTGGGGGGGGGCAAGATCCCGGGTAGATTGCAGAAAGAAAAGAAAAGAGAAAATGCAGGGAAAAAAAAGTGGCCTACCGACGCCATCGGACATCTCTGCTGACACGGAGTTGTGTCATGCCCGCCCTACCATGATCATGCCAGGCCCAGCGCGATTTCGGCATGATCCCTGAGATGTCCTATGTTAGCCTATTTCCCTTCTGCTCGACACGGTTCCCCCAAATAAAGGGCCTCTAGCACTTTTTCATTTTTAACAATGTATTTAAACAAAACTAAACGAAAACAAAGGTAAGCTTAAAAATAAGACAGCATATGTATGGAGGGACACTATATAGAGGGATAAATTTTTTTATATTGGTATAATGTTATTTATAATTATGTATATAGGATCATATAGATAAACAAAATAAATTATAGCTAAATTTAATTACTTTTTTTTATTATAAAGCGATATTAACCGTGTATGTTTCGTTAAGCCGAAATATAATAGTATAATGCTATATAATCAGACGGACCACTATGCTCGATGACCCCGGCCATTGATCGAAATTTGTTCGGAAATTATTTATTAATTGTTGATTGCGGAAAGCAAATCAGCTGTGAAAGCTTTGACGGCCGGTCAGCGGCCGGCGAACGGCGCTGGTGGAAAAGCTCTGGTAGAGCTCTTCTCCACGGTCGCGGAGTTGACACGGGGGGCGAAAAGTAAGAAATAATAATAGACTCACTCACACATTCCTTTTGCTATTTGCTTTGCACTCCGTTCCCGCGGCGAAAGATCTTTCGTTGCTGGGCGTCTCGGTATGTGTGTGTTCATCTGAAAAGCCCAAAAAAAACAAATACCTGCAGCTAGAGCTGCGTGTCACTAACTCCTCGGCGTGACACCACCGATCGAAAGCTTGGTCGCTCCAGCTTTAAAAGCTTCACTGGCTAATGCACGATTAATATTTGACTTATTTTCTTTTAATTTAATTTAACATAACTTTTGTTTTTGTAAATAGGGAGGCATGGATAAAAAAAAAATGGCCAAGATCACGGCAGAGATCCGTGCCGGGGGAAACTTATGGACGGGCGTACCTCAGTCAAGGTTTTTCGCCACTACATGGGCGCACACAAACAAAGGTACACGCCTTCAATTACCATATAACAATTATTCATTAAACACTAAACACTAAACACTCATACTCTTAATTCTTTGAGCCTTAACGCCCAGCTACACAGGGCGGCGGCGGAGCACCGCGCTTGACGACCACACAGTGCCTTCGAGCCGGTACCAAAAAAAAAGAAGGGGGTACTACTGGGGGGGGTTATGTTCGCACGTGGTGCGAAAATTTTCCCCGCGGGAGAAAGGTTCTGGAATTCGTCACTTTTGACCCTGGATGGGCTCCTCCGACCGGGTTTTCTTTTAAAACGCTAACGGCCGGCACGTCGCTTTTCGCCGCGTAAAGTCCGAACTCGACTCTCCGCTGCTATCGCCTGGCGCAGCCCCGGTTCAATGCCCGACTGTCGCGATCAGCTGGTTGTTGGCGGGGCTTTAAGCTCGGTTTGCAGCTTTATGGTTATGTTGCCAGCGAACCAATTTGAATCGAAACTCCTAAATTGGGTGCCAATTCTAAATTGGTAGAAATAAAATGAGTTGCAAAAAAAAGGCATGAGGATTTTTTTTGTCTTTTCCGCCCTACGCGAGCACATATTTACCCGGTTGGGGAATGGCACCACGATAATTATCCGACGGGGAGGTAATTTGTCGGCGGCTTTTCTCTCTCCAAGTTTACGTTGGGGCCGATGCGGTACTGGGCTCTGGCCCTTTTGGATGGCCAATGGGGGTCGTACTACAAAAAAAAATACCAACGTGGGATCAGCCTAATGATCCACGCTTGGGCCCAATGGGACCGCCGAAGACTCACCCCAAAACGTCAGACAAACAAAAATTGCTGGTTCCACGGTGAAGATGCTGACACTTATCACACAAAAAAAATTTTCACACAAAATAAATGTTTGGATTTCTTGGTTGTCTTTTGTTTCACACGACCGTACTGTTCGGAGGTCACGAGGAGAAAGAAAGACTGGGTCCAGCGTGCCAGTTAACCAACAAAATTTTGGTTCTCCGGATCTTCCTTTGCCACAATCCTTCGCCAGTCACCCCGAGCGGTCGGCTAAAGAGAAGGGAGATTCTTGCTCGCTCCCCACCCATTCTTGACTCCGCCCCTAGAGGGCGCTACCGCATAGAGGTACGTACCATGTACGGCACAGCGAGCATTGCCTACTTTCAGACCCGAAAGAAATTCTTGCTTACCCCTTTCCGACAAGCGTCCCACTACAAATCCCCCCTGCCAAGATCACACTTTGGTGTCCTCAACACAAAAGGGTGATAGACGCTTGGAGGAAAAGACCCCAACCTTATTGAGAGGGTCACTGCTTTATGTCCTTAGCGTGGTACTTGCCGATAGGTCTACCTTGATGGTCCTCTAGCTCGTAATAACTATGACCAAGTCTGCGTTTTATCCTCGCTTTCACAAAATTTGGAGCTAACTTTGCGCTGAACCCTTTAGCGAAATTGCTCTGTTGGAAATTTCGCCGGTAAACCTCCTGACCGACCTTAAAAGCCACGTTCCGACTGCGAAGATTATATTGCTTCTCATTTCGTTGGTGCTGCTGTTGCATTGTCCGCTGTGCTGTTTTTCGGATGACCTCAAACGAGTCTTCCCGATCAAACTTCACCGTACGGTCCTCCAATAGCTGTAATCGACGTAAAAGCGGATAGGTGTCTCCGTTGGTGATCATGTGCTGACCAAAGGCAACGCGGTAGGGACTGTCGTTCACAGCGGAATGGACACTGGAACGCAAGGCACAGGATATGGAGCTCAGCTGCACATCCCAGTCAGATTGATCTGGCTTGACGTAAGCTTTAATAGCGGCTAGGACGGACCGATTTACGCGTTCGGAAGCATTGGCCTGAGGGGCGTATAGAGCCGTATAAAAATGCTGCACATTGTATTTTTTCAACAAGGCCTTGAAGTGGTGGGACTTAAATTGCACTCCATTGTCGGACACGACGACCTCGGGCACCCCAAAACTATGGAATATATCTTCCTCCATATATCGCGTTATGGCTTCCGCGGTAAACTTTTTAACGGCCTTCAAAAATGGATATTTGGACAGCTGATCCAACACGACGAAAATACCAATATTCCCCGATTTGCTTCGAGGATACGGACCCAAGAAGTCGATGAATAATTTTTGAAAAACTCGTTGAGTTTCCTTTACTGGAGCCAGAGGGGGGCGTAGCGCACGATTGGGGTACTTAGTACACTTGCAGATCGAACAATTATTAATGAACGATCGTACATCCGTCACCAAATTCGGCCAATAATAATACCGTCGGACCTTCTCCAAGGTTTTATTAATGCCACTATGAGCAGCCAACGACTCTTCGTGATTCAATTTCAATATTTCCGTCACTAATTCCTTAGGGACCCATAATTTCCAACACAAGTCGTCCGCGATTCGATCGCTCGGTGCGTGTTCCCTGTTTGAAATCCTAAATAGCTGTTCGAAGGATTGATTTTGCCTAACGGGAGATGACTGTCTAGGGGCTGATGGTACTCTTTCCATTGGAATTGGAGTTGCTGTCTGGAGTGACAACCTTTGAAACCCCGTTTCAATCGCATTGGAAAGCATCTGCGTATGTTGCGCCAATGCAGCTGCGACGGCTTCCGCAATGGTTTGGTGCAACCTAGCCTCTGTAGCCGCGTGGTCAGGCCGAGCTGAGGATTGTGCAGACGCTAGTGTGGCCGCCGGAATTTGCGGTTGCGTATTACGAAGGACTGGCGGGGCCAGCAAGCCAGCAACACTAGGACCTTCCGGTTGACTCAAACTTCGCCCCTCGTTCTGCAAATTCATAGTCAATGCCTGTGATTTCTGCGCCTTCAAGGTTCGGGATCTAGACCGGGTCATTGAGGCTTGGGGTCCTTCCCCTTGGGCAGCTTCCAGTTCATCGGCTAGGTTTAGGGTCGATTTACTTAATGCCGTTCTGCACACTGGACAAACCTTCTTGTTCCCTAGTCGCGTGCTAAAGCAGGAGTGATGAAAGTAATGGTTGCAGCGGGTCGCCAACAATTGGCCTGGATGTTCGACTTCTTGGGTACAAACACAGCAAATGGTTTCGTTATCGACCGGCTGATTTCTGTACTCCGTACTTCGGTCTAAAGGCATTGCAAGGGTATTGTGTTCTATCACTAACTTTATCAAAATTCCTTAAATTACTAGCTATCGTTATGAGAAACACTAACAGAAGGAAATACAACAACAAAATTGAATTTGGGGAAACCATGCAACTTCCTCCTGAAGAGGATGTGGCCAACAACAAGGCGTGGTAGGAAGAGAAGAAGGAAAGGAAAGTAACGAATTGCCACCGGTCCAGATCTCGCGGCACAAGTAGTAGCCCTCGGCCACACCCTGTTTCCTGCGAATACCTAGACCTAACGAACGTTGACTTTCTTACACTCGTGCCCACACAGAGCGTCAGTCGACATTCGATCATGCGCAAAGAAATACCCTGGAGCAGCAGATATCGATCCATGAAGGAGCCCTAGCACACAGAAACGCACCAGCAAATAATGTCACTAGGATCTTCCGGCAACAACCGCCCTTCTGAGTAAGTCTCCACGCAATAGCGACAACCATTGGAAGAAAAAGAAAAAGGACAGTGACCGAGGTAGATTCATGACTTCGTCTCAAGTTAAGCGGCCACCAAAAGTGTCAATCCTTTTAGTGGATTCCTGCAAAACTGGAAACACGTCACCAACTGTACCTATTAACTACCAAGGTATACTGAAGAATGCATTCACTAACTAGTTCCGGCTTGGCGGCAGGTCGTAGATTTATTCCACGAATCACCCTGTATCCGGCCAAACACCTCCCTTGCAGTGAATTCATCTGGATTCGAGGCTGTGGCAGGTAGTGTACGGCAGTATCGCAATCCTGAAGCTATTACCGATTCCAGCACAGCCTACCACCAGGGTTTGGATACTACTAAGACGTGGCTCCAAGTTATCTGAAACAATGAAGTCTCCACCATCAGAATATCCAACACCAGTGCCACAGGATAGGATTGGGGAGAAGGGTTGGGATAAAGGGACTAAAGTCCTCAGCCTCAGCATGAATATGCTTGGCTGGCGGGTCTTGTCGACTTTCTTATATTTAATTCGAGGTCAGGTCTGGCTGAGGGCAACTTAGAATAAAACTTCAAAGCGCCCCTTTAGGATGCTAAACGCGCTCCTAATCCGCTACGTCTGACACTCGGGCCTCTTCGGGCCCCACGTTGGGCGCCAAATAAAATATAATTTACTGTAGCATATAACGAAGAAATTCCTCGGGCAATGAAGCAGGTGGACGGTCAGCTGTTCTAAGGAGTACGCGCTTGCTTCGACGGCTGTTCTCTGGTCGGATATGGGTATGGGTTCTTTCAAAAAAAATGATACCTTTCAGCTGCGTGCTTCGCTCCTAAAAATTATTATTTTATTACATCTCGCGTACCATTTTAGGGAAAGGGGATTGGGAGTTAGGAAAGGAAATGTGGGGGGGGGCAAGATCCCGGGTAGATTGCAGAAAGAAAAGAAAAGAGAAAATGCAGGGAAAAAAAAGTGGCCTACCGACGCCATCGGACATCTCTGCTGACACGGAGTTGTGTCATGCCCGCCCTACCATGATCATGCCAGGCCCAGCGCGATTTCGGCATGATCCCTGAGATGTCCTATGTTAGCCTATTTCCCTTCTGCTCGACATGGTTCCCCCAAATAAAGGGCCTCTAGCACTTTTTCATTTTTAACAATGTATTTAAACAAAACTAAACGAAAACAAAGGTAAGCTTAAAAATAAGACAGCATATGTATGGAGGGACACTATATAGAGGGATAAATTTTTTTATATTGGTATAATGTTATTTATAATTATGTATATAGGATCATATAGATAAACAAAATAAATTATAGCTAAATTTAATTACTTTTTTTTATTATAAAGCGATATTAACCGTGTATGTTTCGTTAAGCCGAAATATAATAGTATAATGCTATATAATCAGACGGACCACTATGCTCGATGACCCCGGCCATTGATCGAAATTTGTTCGGAAATTATTTATTAATTGTTGATTGCGGAAAGCAAATCAGCTGTGAAAGCTTTGACGGCCGGTCAGCGGCCGGCGAACGGCGCTGGTGGAAAAGCTCTGGTAGAGCTCTTCTCCACGGTCGCGGAGTTGACACGGGGGGCGAAAAGTAAGAAATAATAATAGACTCACTCACACATTCCTTTTGCTATTTGCTTTGCACTCCGTTCCCGCGGCGAAAGATCTTTCGTTGCTGGGCGTCTCGGTATGTGTGTGTTCATCTGAAAAGCCCAAAAAAAACAAATACCTGCAGCTAGAGCTGCGTGTCACTAACTCCTCGGCGTGACACCACCGATCGAAAGCTTGGTCGCTCCAGCTTTAAAAGCTTCACTGGCTAATGCACGATTAATATTTGACTTATTTTCTTTTAATTTAATTTAACATAACTTTTGTTTTTGTAAATAGGGAGGCATGGATAAAAAAAAAATGGCCAAGATCACGGCAGAGATCCGTGCCGGGGGAAACTTATGGACGGGCGTACCTCAGTCAAGGTTTTTCGCCACTACATGGGCGCACACAAACAAAGGTACACGCCTTCAATTACCATATAACAATTATTCATTAAACACTAAACACTAAACACTCATACTCTTAATTCTTTGAGCCTTAACGCCCAGCTACACAGGGCGGCGGCGGAGCACCGCGCTTGACGACCACACAGTGCCTTCGAGCCGGTACCAAAAAAAAAGAAGGGGGTACTACTGGGGGGGGTTATGTTCGCACGTGGTGCGAAAATTTTCC